>JASDDO010000001.1:457511528-458111528 GCA_030015575.1 Agapanthus africanus | reverse complement strand
CGCCCTCCTCGAGGTCCCCGAGCACCGGGACGAAACCGTCGTCACGGCGCTCGGATCTGGTCTTAGGCATAAGGAGTGATTGCGCTCCTTTGCGTTGGCGCAGCCTAAGACCATGGCCGAGGTCAAGACATGGACCGAGCGCGAGATCCATCTCGAGTCCAAAGTGAACGCGAACCTCCCTCGAGCAGAACGGTCCAACCAGAAGAAGAGGGCTCGGGAAGAGAGGCCAGAGCATCAGCAGCCCTATCACCCGAAGTTCCAGGAGTACACCCCGCTCAACGTCTCCTTCGCAGTGTTGCTAGAGGAGGCCCGGGGCGAGGGGTTCTTCAAGTTCCCTCCAATCCTGCGTCAGGCCTCGAAGCGAACCCGGGGCCCTTACTGCGCCTTCCACCGGACGCTGGGCCTCGCCATAGAGGATTGTAAGCAACTCCGGGACTACATCGAGGAGCTCATCCGATCAGGGCACCTCGCTGCCTACTTGAAGGATAAGCAGCAGGGGGACCGTGAGCAGGAGCAGAGTCCCCCTCCCGCCGAGCTGACCATTGACCAGATCATGCTCGTTTCAACAGATGACCAGTCCCGAGCCCAGGAAGCCCCGTACCCGGTGCCGAGCACGGAGACCAATAAGCCTCCGGGGAGCTTGGGCCACGCTAATGAGGTCATCTATCAGCATGTACCTTTTTTAAGGGCAATGTAAACTCTTCCTAGGGTCTGTTGTTAATTTAATAAAGATCAATGGAACATTGCGAAAAAGAAGGAAAGGTCTCATTTATTCAAAAAGCTATTATCGGCTCCTCAGCCATATATAAAAAAAGAAAAAGAAAATTACAGCAGCGGGGGAAAGGGGTGCAGAGAGCACTGCTGATGGTACTCAGTAAAGATCTCCGCCAGCCGAGGCATCGCGAGATCCAGCCTCTTCCCTCGATTCCCCCCGCGCTCGTTGACCTCGAGCCTCAGTTCGTAGCACTCATGGACGAGTGCCACCGAGCGAGTTAGCCGACCTGCGGAGATTAGGCCGAAGCGTCTCAGAGACCGCAGCTTGCCCATGGCTTCGTCGTAGAGCCGCTTGGACAGGGGGTTGTAAAGCCCCAGCGACACCCTCCAGATGGAGTACATCAGTAGCTGCAGCAGAGGGGAGCGCCGGGGGAGCAGCCGGCCGAAGTGGTCTTCGATGCTCCCATAGACCAACTACACCATGTCCTCGGCGCAGTTCTGATAGTAGAGGTATACGTCTTCGAAGTGGATGATTTCGGGGATGGTAAAGGGGAAGTCTTCTATTCTCAACGATATGTTTGTGAAGAAAGGAAGAACCAGCGCTCTCTCAGCTTCATATAGCCCACTGCGCCCCAACGGAACCCAACAGTCGCCCGTTTTCACTAACAAAGTCGTTGCCACGCGGCGATCATTGAGCCTTCTCTGGCAGAATCGAAACGACGCGACTCTGGCCTTCGCCTCCCCACACATTCAATGCGCATGCTATGCGCACGTTCACCACGACCGTTCCTGTTCCCCATACCTGCAACTGGATGGTCGGACGAAACCTCATGAAGAATCAGCCAAGCATCTACCATGCTAGGCTATCGCTGGCCGGTGGCTTCCCTACACGCAACGCCGGGGATCAAAGCCCTCGCCAAGAGGCAACCGCGCAGCTTCACTGCCCGGTTATCTTTAGCAGGCCTCCTACGGCCTCTCCAACGCTAAAAATCAAAGTCCTCCTTAGAGGCAGCTCAGCAGCTACCCTGCTCGGCTATCCCTGGCCGGTAGCTTCCCTACTCACAACGCCAGGGGTCAAAGCCATCGCCAAGAGGCAACCACGTAGCTTCACTGCCCGGTTATCCTTAGCAGGCCTCCTACGGCCTCTCCAACACTAAGGATCAAAGTCTTCCTTAGAGGCAGCTCAGCAGCTACCCTGCTCGGCTATCCCTGGCCGACAGCTTCCCTACTCGCAACGCCAGGGGTCAAAGCCCTCGCCTAGAGGCAACCGCGCAGCTTCACTGCCCGGTTATCCTTAGCAGGCCTCCTACGGCCTCTCCAACGCTAAGGATCAAAGTCCTCCTTAGAGGTAGCTCAGCAGCTACTCTGCTCGGTTATCCCCGACTGGTAGCTTCCTACCACAACCGACAGGGATCAAAAGCCCTCCCAGAGGCAGTCGAGCCCGACCCTCGCTCGGCTATCCTTCAGGACAAAATCATTCACTAAGAGGCACCGGGCAGTAACCCTGCTAGGCCAAGGGTCCTTGGTAGGCTTCTTACAGCCCCTCCCGCGCTAAGGACCAAAGTCCTCCTTTGAGGCGGTTGAACCCGACCCTTGCTCGGCTATCCCTCGCTGGTAGCTTCCTACCACAACCGACAGGGATCAAAGTCCTCGCCAAGAGGCATTGGGAAGTAACCCTGCTCGGTCCCCGTCCTGAAGGATCAAAAGCCCTCGCAAGAGGCAACCGAGCCCGACCATTGCTCGGTCATCTCCGGCTGATAACTCTCTACCCATGACGCCAGGGATTAAAGCCCTCGCAAGAGGCATATGAGCGGCTACCCCGCTCGGTGATCCCAGGCTGGTAGTTGCCTACCCACGACGCCAAAGATCAAAGACCTCGTCAAGAGGCCACCGCGCAGCTTCGCTGCCCGGTTATCCTTAGCAGGCCTCCTACAGCCCCTCCAACGCTAAGGATCAAAGTCTTTCTTAGAGGCAGCTCAGCAGCTACCCTGCTCAGCTATCCCTGGCCAGTAGCTTCCCTACTCGCAACGCCAGGGATCAAAAAGTCCTCCCAGAGGCAGTCGAGCCCAACCCTCACTCGGCTATCCCCGGCTGGTGGTTGCCTGCTCACAACGCCAGAAATTAAAGCCCTCGCCAAGAGGCAACCGAGCAGCTTCCCTGCTAGGTCATACCCGGCGGACATCCCTCTGCCCATCACATGCAGCGGATCCGAAGCCCTAACAAGGGACATCAGGTCTATCCAAGTCTGAGCGATCCCCTCTCGACTTCGGGGCCATGGAGATGCCTCCTTTTCATCAGCGCTTGGCACACTTGGCAAGTGATCGAAATCAACTCGACGAACGATCACTAGACAGATAGCCGACCTGATATGGAAGCCCAATAGTGCAAGAAAAGATATTTTACGAGCATTCTTCACAAACAGAAGACAAAGAGCAAACTGATGAAACAAAAAAAAAGTTTTACTACCAAAAGAGAAGTCTTTACAAAGGGTATTTTGGGCTCCCCAGCCTTACAGACTGCTCGGAGGCTTACAGAAATTCCAGAAGCAGCAAAATAAAAGGAGGAGGAAGACAGGGGCTTTAGGCCTCGGGGCCAGGCACGACCTCGGGGTCCTCGATGTCTACTACGAGTCGAGCAGGGTCCTCGGCCAACTGCTCGTCAGGAATCTCTTCCCCTGCTCATCGGCGTCCGCGAGGGGGTATTCGGCCTGGAGCTCTTCATCGGCGAACTCCGGCATCTGGGCCTTAACGGCATCGAGGGCCTCGTGCCAGATGCGGGTGGTGGCCATGGCTAAGTCATTGTAGAAGTCTTTCGACTTCTTGTAGTCCTCCACCGCCTTCACCGATAGAGGTCGACCCGCTCCGCCGCCTTGACCGCCGCCCCCAGCTCCTTCCAGAGGGTCCTCACCATCTTCTTCAGGTTGCCGGCGAGCGCCTGAGCGTCCTCAAGCTTAACCACGGCAGCCAAGGCGGCCTCGCGGTACCAGGAAACCTCCCGTTTCCCGGCCTCCACCTCGCCCTCCAGGGCGGCAACCCTCGTGTCACGACCCGAAATTGGTACGTGACGGCCCTTAAACTACGCAACGTCTACAGGCGTAACGCAATTTAAGTAAGCCGAAAACACAGCAATCTAAACCATCAAAAGTAGTAAGAAATAATAGCGTTTTCAAAACCTTTGAAGTCTCAACCCAAATTCTTTAAAAGTCCAACTTTATTTCCTTTAAAATTTTGGCAGCACCCCTTTATAAAAGCCAGCCGTAAAAATGGGTGCAATATAAATATAAGTAAAGCAACCCTAAACGGGAGCAAATACACGCCGAAAGGCGGAAAACAACCACCACAACAGATATACGACGCCGTAGCGAAGAAATAAAAGACGATATAAATAAAAATGCATAAAAGACCCCCAAGTCACAAAATAATATACAATATCATCCTCACATCAAGTCTCTAAGTCATACATAATAATGGTAGATGCAGAGTATATGATACAACGAATATACAACAAGCAACATGAACGGATAATCACAAAACCCACCTAAAGCAAAACTGCACACTGTGAGCCGAAGCGGTATCCGTAGCAAAAGATAATACGATAGATGAATAGCCTGGCTCGACTACTCTGGGGAAACAATCTGCAAAACCCTATGGCACAACGGGGGTGAGTTGCCAACTCGTAAATAGTAAATAATATATGCAGGTAATTGCAAATATGTACGTACAGCGCGAATCAAACATATGCAAGCTAATAGTAATAAAAAGTCATAAGAATGCAACAGTCATGAAAGGTACACTAGCAGGTATAACTAATACCTGAAGCAATAATATGACAATCTGTATGCAACAATCATGTAAGGTACTCTATCAGGTACTACTAATACATGAAGCAATGATATGACAATGTATATATGCAACAGTCATGAAAGGTACACTATCAGGTACAACTAATACATGAAGCAATGCATATAAAATAAAGTATATAAATGCAACAGTCATGAAAGGTACTCTATCAGGTACAAATAATACATGAAGCAGTGCATAAACAATAAATGTAGAGCATGGGATGAAACATGTCATTTCCACAGAATCCTGATATCGTGGTAGGACCAAAATCCATCAAGACAATCCAAATCCCAATTTTCTCATATCAGCCCCCAAATTGGCTCTCATATCATATAAGTCTCATAAATCCTGAATGTACAATATCAAGTAAATCTCATATATCCTGAATGTACAAAATTAAGTGAATTTCATATATCCTGAATCCAATATCAAGTAAATCTCATATATCCTGAATCCAATATCAAGTGAATCTCATATATCCTAAGTATATTTGCATGAATAAATATGATGATGTATATAAATTAGATATGTATACATATATATTAGTATCCCATTCCACTAATATATGTCCCATTCCTCTGTTATATATACTTAGGAGTAAAAATATCATGAAAACAAGTGTCCAGTATCGATACATAAATACTCATATCCATACGTTCCTCAAATCGTAAGTGTCCGGTATCGACACCCATAATCCACGTATCGGTCTTTCTCATATTCATATGTTTCTCGAATTGTAAGTGTCCGGTATCGACACCCATGATCCACGTATCGGTATATATGTTCTTCGAATCGTAAGTGTCTGGTATCGACACCCGTGATCCATGTATCGGTTTAAAACAAATCTCTGAGTGGATGCATCCAAATATCAAGTAAAGAATAAGAAATACTTGCATAATTTCATGAAACCACCACGGTCCTCAAATCCAGAAAACATCATGAAAAAAATCCATTTCTCAAATCGAAAATCCATGAATATAATATATGCAACATAAAACTGTAATGTGGGCATATAAAGGAAAATATGCTATTTAACTGCAACAAGTTAATATATAAATCATGCAGTTCCTAATTTCTCCAAGTCCAATATAACATCAAATAAAGATGAACATGTAGCTATAGCCAGATATATATGTAAACATGAAGATATAGTAAGGTATATGTATCTATCTATCAGTAATGATGTAATATACCCTCCAGGTATAAGTGTAAGTATGTATGCAAGGTATACATGTAACTATGGTATTATGTGTGTAGGTACGTATCGCTAATGGTACAATACCCTATAGATATACAGGTATCTAGCGTGTAAGCATGTCAAGGTATATGTGTAAGCATGTAGGTATACAGGTATGCTATATGTCATATGCATAAAGGAATATGAATCAATGTCACAATGTCCCTAACCAAACAATATCATATCTATATGTGTGTAGTGCGTGTCATAACAATTATTGACGGTGTGTGTGGCATACAATCAGTGCTCGTGCAACATGAGCCGTCAATAATAGTGCAGTGTTCTAAGGGTACAAGTCCAAGCACAACTAGTAACTAAGAAATAAGGTGTATGCTCAACTCTATATATATGAAATAGAATATGCGACAATATTATAACATCTCTAGCCCAGACGCATAACGCCATGCGGGCGATTCCCCTATAGATGTTAAATCTACTCACCAACGCTCCTGGCTAAGTAAAACCAACCACCTGTTTTCCCTTCGTCGCAGCGCCCGAAGTCCCCGCCTGCGAACCTAAAACAATAAAACAACAAAGTAAGTATATATTAGCAATAGACCCAAAACACTTACAAACTACACGGACCAACGCGACAACACAAACGTACTCTCAAGTGTTCATATTGTAGCTAACGTGCATAGCGACACTATGAAACCAACTCAAGAGCAACAGAACACAGAACACGAACCGTATCGGATAACGTAACGCGTGAAACGAAACACAAGAAAACAAGCAAGTGGTCCCATATTTTTCTGTACCAAAAATTTGTAAAAGTTGCAAGTACCATGAGACCACATACAACCCCAGAGGCCCCTACACAAAAACCCAAACCCCAACTCCCTAGTCTGGCCGCAAATTGCGGCCAGAAGTAATAAATCTGCGGCTGTACGGAAAGAAAAGGGGCTCGTATTTTGAGGGTAGGTTCTAGGTCACTACACTAGGTCACTGTGATGGGAATTTTTGCAACAATTACCTGGTTTGATAGCAGATCATCTCAGACCCAAAATTACACTAAAAATATGATATTTACCCGAAACGATACGATACGCGATCTAAACTGAAACTTAAAAGCTAAGCTACGCAATAAGCACTTAAAGAACAGAAAGTGATCATTACCTAACCAAAAGAACTCAAAAATCCTAGCTTTGCAAGCTCCAAGGCATCCAAGAGGCAAATTAAGACACAAGATCTGATTTTTGTGAGTTTTTGTGGATATTTGTGATGGTTTTGTGATGGATGAAGAAGTGTTCAGTTTAGAAAAGAGAGAGATGAAGAAAATGGGAAGGAAAAGAGTGTGAGAAAGAGTGAAAGGGAGAGTATGAAGAAAAGAGAGAGATGTGAGGTTAAGGGTGAGAGTGAGGTGAGTGTAACCTTGCATTAAATATCCATTTAATGCATTAAATATCCATTTAATGCATTCACACCACACCTCATCATGCCACCTCTTCTCACCAAAAGAAATATCTTCTCACAACAAAATATCTAGAATTTAGGTTTAAGGATAAGATTAAGCAAAGGATTGGATTAAAGCAAAGATTAGATTAGGTTAAGTTGTCATGGTCACTAATCAAAATTAGCACAAACAAACCCTCATATTAATGTGCACACGTGCGTGCATGCCATAACAAATAATAATAAATTATTAATTAATTGTTATAAAATGTGAGGAACCCGAATTGGTAAACTTTTTATAGTAAACCCGTATTAACGTCTAAACTAACACTAACCGAAATCTAAGGCGTTACACCTCGCCATCGCCGCCTCCAGCTCCCGCTTGGAGCTCTCTTCCAGTGAGGAAAGCTGGTCTGCGGCCTTCATCGCCGGGGCTATCACCTCGGCCTCCATGCGTAAGGCAAGGGCGACGTGCTGGAGGACCTGAAAAAATAAGAAAGAGGTCAGGAAGACGAAGGAAGCACCAAATCTCACAAACAACCGAGCACTTACCTACACGGACTCCTGGGCGATGGATGCCATCAAGGCCCTGAAGGTCCCCCCGGGGACCCTGCCCCCTGCCAATCTCTCTATTTCGTGCAGCAAGCTATCCGCGACAAATAGCCCCGAGGGCACCGCGAACCGGAGGCCCCCCCACCATGATCGGCGAGGGCGGGCCCCGAGAAGACCTCCGGGAACCCCTCTTGAGTGGCTGCGATGGAGAGCCGGTCTCCTCCTCCGAGACCGGATCCTCCAGAATTCGAGCCCGCTTCTGGCCCGGCGCTCTGCTAGGCACTGGGGCGGGATCCGCCCCCGAACGATCAAGGGACGCGGCCACCGGAGGCACTGGGACGGAGGCCGAAGAAGCCAGGGCGGGCTTCGAACGGGAAGAGCTGGCGCCTCCAGCCTTCGTGACCTTCCTCGGCTGGCGCATGGAGGCTCGCAGCTCGTCCATATCCATGGGTCCTGCACAAAACCAAATGCAAAGAAGTCAGCGACACATGCAATATAAAAGCCAAAAAGCAAGCCTAACTTACCAACGAACTCAACGGGGCTGAGCTCGGCCCAACTCAGGACCCTCTCAGACAGCAGCACGTCAAATCGGGGGACGGGCTCCCACGACGCTACTCTCACCACGGCAGGGTCATTGGACTGGTTCCCCGGCAAGCATTTTTCCCTCGACCACCTGGTGGGCATGGGCCAGTCCTCGCCCTCTGGCGGCGTGACGAAGAAAAACTTCTTCCAGTCGTGAATGGAAGAAGGCAAGGCTACAACTCCTGTCCCGGCGCCGCCTCCCTGTCGCTTCCTAAAAGAGAGGTAGACCGACCTCAGGTCGCCCGCTCGACCCCCAGGATGATTTTTGAAAATAAGGGAAGAATCAAGGATGGAGAGGCTGAAGGGAACCGCTTGTAGCTTCAGACGAATCAGGAACCCAAGGAGAATCCTCCATGAGTTCGGCACTAACTGGCCAGGGGCTAGCCCGAAGAAGTTCAGCGCTTCGACGACCTCGGGAGAGAAGGGCAGGGGCATTCCACCCCAGAAAGCTTTCAAGTACAGTACGATCTCCCTACCCCGTACTTGGTCTGCCCTCTCTCCCTCCTTGGCCAAACGAAGCGTATAACGTGGGGGGATGTGGAAGTGAGCCCGAGCATTGGCAAGCTCGTCCTCATGCCTCACCCAACACGAGATGCCGGGGGCAGCATCTACCGCCTCCTCCCTGAGGGCTGCCCCGCCGCACGATTCCGGGAAGAGGATTCGATCCCTGCTCCCGGGGAAGACTCAGGCTCAACTAAAGGGTCCCTAGAACCCACTCTTACGACATCTACAGATTCTACGAAAGATATCTAACCTGAAGAAGATAGATTCTGGGGAAACGAAAGCAGAAGAAAGAAGACAAGCACCGAGCAACTGGGACTTATAGCGAGGAAATATGAAGGAGCAGGGGCCCTGGAGTGGACCCCACCCCTATTTATCACTGCAATCGCCCTCATCCAAGGGCGCCCTTCATCTCCCGCCAAAGCGCCTCCTCGCGTCTAACGGCTCCGTCGCTCCACTTGTCGTTCTCACATCAGATGCCGTAGGTCTGCATACGTCGCGTCAGCCAATCGACACTTGATACGTGGACCGTCGCTTCAGTGACAGGATGCACGAACCAGCGCACCTTCCTTAAATGCAGAGATCTCGCCCTGATTCGCTGGCAAAAAAGACAGCTGACAGCCCGGGGACGCGTCCCGACGAAATCTTAGGAGGGAGCTCACCCTGGGCGGTCCGGCAGTCCACTCTTGACCCGACCCACCAGCTGGTTGGGACAAGAGTGGGAGGCTAATGATGATACTCAATATTGGCGATCTCCCAGATCAGGACACGTGGCAGATGGTGTGTCCCAGAACTCAGAAGAAAGGGCCCACATGGGCCAACCAGGCTACCTCTGTACCCGACTTGCAAGCACAAGCTAGCTCTCCTCAGAGCCCCATGCAAATTGGCCTCCTCGGACTCCCAGCTCGCCCCGAGCTGCCACAGGACCAAGATGCCTCAGCCCTCCCGTTCGTCCCCGAGCTCTCCCGCCATGGCCATCTTCCTCGGTCCCTCTGACCGACTAACTCCACCACTCACAAGCGTAACCGCCGCTCTGCAAATCTCGCCATGTGCGGATTCTCCGCCGGCAACATCCCGCGTTCCACGCCATCACAATCCCCATTAACGGGTGATCCGCTTATTACGCAGACGTGACGTCGGGGGCGTTACTGCCGGCGAGATTCTCGCGCTTGCTACTGTGTGCTGCCGCCACTATATAAATCCCCATCACAGAGGGGTCAAGTAAGCTTTTTTCACCCCCACTTAGCCGTTACTCTGCTCGGATCTGACACTAATTTGATCGTCGGAGGGTCCTCGGTGGTACCAAACTACCTCGGGACTTTTTTGCAGGTACTCGGCGCATACTCCTCAAAACCACCAATCTCCTCAAAACTCATTGAGACCCACACGTAACAGGAGATCACCTTTAAGATCCACCGGGAGATCGACGGAAGACAACATCTGACGGAGACCCGAAAAGGACCTCCATCAGTAATTTTGATTTAGGGCTCTAATTGGGAATTTTAGATAAAGAAGAAAGAAGGTTTGGGGGTTTGAATGCTTCTTGCCCGACTTTTTGTTAACTCACCAACGGGGTTAAGAAACACAGGTAGTTGAGGGTTTTAAAAGCAACTTAAAATTTTTTGGGGTAATAAATAATTATTAAGTTTTGGGATTTTTTAAATAAAGATAAAATGCAACTCAAAATAGTAAACTAATAAACTTTTGCGAAGAAAAGAAAGAAAGAAAAAGGCACAGCATATTATTGGGATGTTTCTAAGCTATTCGATTGAGTAGAATTAATGTCCAATCTGGTCTACACTGTTTGATAGAAAAATCAGGTTTCCAAAGTAATTACAAAAAAAAATTCTACTTTTTGTAAGGCCAAAGGATTTCGATACAAAATGGAATATATCAATGCAATTACAATGCAGCCTTGAATTTGATGATAGTGGTTATTCTCTCTTGCAACAACAAATTAAGAAAAAAACAAGCATGTGAGTTCCCGAATTTAGTGCGCGCACGCGCACACATTTTGTTACTACTTATATACATATGTAAATTTTGCCTAGATATTGTTGCTTACCTTACCGATCCTATGATGGGATCATCGGATTGAACTCTGAGCCTTATTTTGATTTTCAACCATAATGATGACTAATCCTAGAGATGAATCAATATCGGGTCGCCCGTTGCTGCATCTTTATCCTTAAGAATAACATCTGTATAGTTCTAACTTCGAAGCAAATCACACATTTAGCTTCAAGCTATTTTCTAATACGTTAGATTTTATGGGTATTTATAATGGAGGAAAAGAGATGGATGCATATGCTATAGGGGTGACCAAATCAAGCAAAGAAAATCATAATGGTTCGCTATCGACACGAAAATGATTATCTTTTCTTAATTTGTTTAATTGCAATTTCTCTCCTAATCTTTTCCGGTTGTCATCGTATCTTGAATTAATTAAGAAATATTCATTTGCATGTAAGATGAACATTCCAAATCTAATTTGTTTGCCCAAGGAATGTGATCAAATGTATTGTATAAATTCAGTATCAATACGATAAAGTTGCCTTTTTTAATTGGATTAAAATAAAAAACATCTCCTTTTATTTTGCTTATCATCACTCTATTTGAATTGACCAAGAAATATTGACGTCTTGAGACATAATTTGGTGATTTCTCTCTATTTTTTATCGTCATATTTTACCTTTTAGAATTTTATTTTATTGTTCAAAACTTTTTTTTTATATTAAATTTGTTGTATGTTTTAACATGATCTCTCACTTGTAAATTGTTTTCATTTTGTATTTACATTCTTTTACTTTCACATCATCGATGTTTTAATTAATTGTTTATTTATCACAATAGTTCTAGAATAGAAAACTTAAACTCGAAAAATTATTACATGTGCCGGCCGTATACAATTGGGTAAGAGAGAGAAGAAATACAATTGTGGCCCTCACAGGCTATCCAAGACTACCCGAAACTCTTCACTCTCTTACACTCTCTGCCCGGGTATATTACGGCACACTGCTAGTTCGAAGATGGTGGTGGTAGTCGGAAGAGGACCAAGAGGTGCTCGAAATTTATGAAGGTTGTGCTCCGAAGATCTTAGTGGTAAATTTAAGATATTTCATTTCAGAAATAAAATAAATAATTTCTGCATATCTCTTAATGTTTACTTTCGCAACATGATGTATCATTGTAAAATTTACATTCCGTATAATAATATAATAATACGAGCTCAGTTGTATGCGGGATACATGAGTTTACCAAAAAGAAAATTATAGTAATAATAGAGGGGTTTTGTGAAAGAGTTGGGAATTAATTTAAGAATTATGCAAATAATGGCTGTTAGTTGAAGGATTTTGATATTGGTCAATGTTTAGGGGGCTTTTGAGAAATAAAGAGTATTTTGATGAGGGCAGTGGGGCCCACATGTTCCCATCAAATAAGACCGAAATGAAATAGAGTGAGTCAGTGATAGAAAGGAGAAGATAAAGAAAGAAAGAAAAGGAAACAGACAACAGACAGAGAGTTGGAGAATTTGAGAGGGAGCTCGGATGAGTTCGAAAGAGAGAAACAACCTTAAGAACAACCTTAGAGAGGAAGCAGAAAAGGAAAAAAAGATGGAGAGATTGGAAGTTTAAGAAACTTGGAATTCTTGAAACTTAAATCTAGAAAGGTCCTTCCTGTATTTCAACATTCAAGTGTTCGACAAAATATCAACATAGTGGCATCTTTATCCTACAAAATAGTCGATATGGAAAACTATCATCCCTGCTCCTACAAGATCTTCATCGAGGACGTCGAAGGGGAGACCCCGAAATCCGGTATTCTCTACTTGTGAACTTCAAAATTATTCATACACAACAAAGCAATGTCCAAAAACCTGAAGTACAAGCGATTACAGCGCATGTAAACATATATAATACATTCTTGGTCCTGCATAAATGGATTATCAATGTATGTCAGAAGGTCCGTTGTGGAACCGCCTTAAAGTATGCCAACGCTTGGAAGATCTCGGTTGCTATCGAGAGTTCCTTACGAAAATTCGGTTGCTGTCTAGAGTTCCATACGGAAATGAGCGGAGGTGGATTTGCAGCGAGACACATAACTTGAACAATAAGGCCTGTGAGGAAACCGGTACATGATTCATTCGCAGTTCCGTTGCTCTCTCTATAAAATACACCGATCGGTGAGGAGCAGCTTACAATCCTATATTGTAACAACTTTGTGGGAATATATGTGAATAGGATGACTCAAATCCGACCGGCCGAGGATCCTGAAGAGTTTTCGTACTGTTATTTTATTCTCGGTGTTGTTTACTAAGAGATTAGAAACATGAAGCCTCAACCGTAATTGATTGTGCTCCAAGAGGCGAATATGCATCAATTTGGTATTTACGCTCAGAATTATCTCCATCAGTATTTGTTATGCAGATTGGAGAATGAATGTCGAGTATTTGATCCTCTTGGAGACCTGACAAGATACAACGCATGTGTGACCGGCATCCTGAAGACATTCCAAGCTCAAGGCTGGACACTTCGACAACATGACATCGACTTCTTCAACAATGTCCAAGGAGATATCGGTTGTGATCTAGACTTGGATAATGCAAACTACAAGAAACACAATGTATCCCCAGTTCTGGAATTGGAATGCACCATGATTCACAAAAGAGTCTTTGTATGTAATCTTCACTCAGCAGCTAGGAACTATGGACATTGGATTAAGTTTTATCAGATTGTTTCATTGTGTGCGGAGTTTACAGCGCGTGGTGTGAATCCCAGAAACCGGTTAAATCTTTGCGACGATTTTAAAACACAACCAGGAACAACATTATACAGGAGATCTGTGATGGTGTATTAGCACTACCAAGCGGCCCATTAACATAAACATTAAAGTTGGATAAACATTAGAGTAGATTATATATATATATATATATATATATATATATATATATATATATATATATATATATATATATTTATATTTCTGCTTTGCTATAATTCTATGATGCCTTTTGGCTAAATACGAAATTATGGTACATTAATAAAGTTAGTAAGTTTATGCAGCAAGGGATCATCTTACTACCGTCAAGCTTGTGCAACATTACTTACTAATGTTGTCTAACTAAGTTACTCACAATAGTAAGATATGCACGGACAAAATTATCTCAGCATTAGTATAAACAATGGCTTTGTCTGCTATCTACACTTGTTCTAAGCAATATATATAAAGTAACATTAAATATCCATATGTCGGTTAATAGTTTTTGACGATATTATATTTATCAAAGCACCAGTTAGAGCCATCAAAATTAAATAACCATGTGTCATGATACCGTTTTATTTAATATTCCGAGGTGTTGTATTTTGTATTCACGCGGGAAATACAGCAACGTCTCGCTTATATTTGGCAACAGAAAACCTATCATATTAAGATATTATTCATCCCAAAAAGCACATAGGATGAAGTATATTTATATCCACAACACATTCTTGGTATCATAAAACATGTAAGGGTAACTACAAAACCACTTAAATTACAAATCATACATAGTAGTGTATTTGCATGGTAAAAGATGCCACGGATGCTCCTGTTTTTTCGCCAATTTAAAATATTCTCCAACCTATATTAATAGAAAATTATGTTACAAGAATGAAATATAAAGATAAGTTGAATATAAAGACCATAATGCAAGTAAACAAATATAAATTAAAAAAAAAAATCATACTCCGTAAAGGAAATAATGATTTAGATATGCAGCTGATACATATACTTGGAAAAAGTTATATCAAAAAACTCAGTTTGCAAATTTATTGTTCATAAGATAGTTTGTTTACATACGAAATAGAGAGCTATCGAAAATGTCAAAAATGCATGAAGCGTGTGAAACTATGAACTATTGTACGAAAGAAGGTATATTAGACAACAATAATTTGATGAGATAGAGTAGAATTCATTGAAGACATTTTGGAGTTCACCATTAGCACTGAAATGGAATTGGTTTTTATTTATTGTTATTGCAAAAGCAGCTCTAACAGGAAATAGTCGACGTCTAAGAATGAATGGCAAGTCGATTATATCGCTTGTTATGATGATTCGAGGAATTGCTACTGATTCAATATTTTCTGAATGTATCATCTGCTGAGCTTCAATTACTCTATCCCCTAATTGTTTTACAATTAATCCAATTCCATTGCACAAATCAGGACTTTGATTGACATTTCGCCAAAGCATTATTAGGCTGCCTACCTTTAACTTCATGATATTTTTAGCAACTCCAGAACATTTCATTGAATTTAAGAATTTTGATATGTAGGATCATCTTCTGTTCTTGATTGTGTGATATTTACTTTAGTATCCGCACTAAAATAAGTTTTAACACTGGTATCAAGAAATTCATGAACTTTCTCATTAATTTGATCAACCTCATCATTTCTAGTAACTAGTATCTCTCCTCTTTGAAATTCAGCTAGAGTTGATGTCATTTCATTTAAGCCAAAATTGTTTGCCGGGTTTGAAGAGTTGATTTATTTTTAAACCCATGAAGTTCTAAAATTGTAACAAAACCCAAAAATATATATTGACATTATCTAAAATCCAAATCCTTATTTGTATATGAATTTATTCATTGCCTATAATATCCGTTGTTATTTTTTTAAAATATTAGCACATGGGCTTTTTTGGATTTCCCCGATATTAGAATATAGATTTTTTTATGATGTACCTATAGTTTTCCCTGGATTATTTATTATCATCTCTTTATCATTGCTTTCCCTATTTTTTATTTTTCTAAACACGTCTCTTTCTAAATCCATTGTTTTTATTGTTGCTTGCCCCATCTTAGTATTGTTTTCCTTGGTTTTCAAACTTCTTTATTATTCTCTTTTTATTATTGATTACCCTAGTTTCAACTATCATGAGAGTGGAGATGCCGAAAACAAGAGCGGAGATTGGGGATTGAGGAATTGGATTGGAGATTAGGGATTTGAAAAGGAAGAAGCAAATATTAAAAATGGAGATGAGGGAATTAGAGCAGTTGGATTGAAGATGAGAGATTGGAAAACTGAGAGGCAGATTTGGGAGAGAAGATTGAGAAGAAAGAATGGGAAATTGGGAAAGAAGTACCAAGAAAGAAGGAACGAACCACAGTAGTCGCGAGAGAAAATCATACAAATTATTAATTTTAGAGAATGATCATATGGGTATTTGATTAAAAAGAATGAGTGTAAACATGGATTTTTTTGCAAAAATATCCTAAGTATCATATACACAAATATAGGGTGTTTTTCGTCACCCTATTGAGATGAGAATACACGTTGATTGTCATGCGTATTACAGATTTCCTCTGCCTGGGGTAAACTGGGGTTTATTAATTGTAGGGATCCGAATCTCTGACAGCTGCGGACTAAACTGCCGTTAATTACCCCTCGCTTTTGGAGCGAGAGAACCTTCGATTGACGGATAAAACTGGTCATGCGAACTCAATGTGCAGTGTGCGTGTGTTGTGTTTTGAAGGGGATTTAGACGTATTGGGGGCCTTGCAGAGTTTACGGAGGTCCCGTTATCCGGATAGCGGGTTGAGAGTCAAGAGAGCTAGCAGCCCCCTTGCGGGGTGCGAGGCAACGTCTCGTTAGAAATTTTTTCTAACAGAGGACGCGTCTTAAGTGTGGAGTATGAGAGAAAAAGAGGGTGAGGAGCGTCCTAAGGACGCGTGAGTGGCGCGCGGGCGCTGGGTGCCAGCTGGTCACGTGCGCGGCACGCGATGTCTGAGCACCAGCGGGTCACGTGCGCAGCACGCGACAACTGGAAATACTAGTAGAGAAAGGGGCTTAGCCCATGGGCTGGGAGTTGAACTCCGAGGGGCTTTGGAGTTGAACTCCTAAATAGGAATTAGGTATAGATTTAGAGTTAAACTCCCAAAAGATTTGGATTGGGAGTTAAACTCCTATGTAAGAAAATTGATGCGGATTTGGAGTTAACTTCTAAAAGGTTTGGATTTGGAGTTAAACTCTTAAAAGGTCTGGATGTGGAGTTAAACTCCTTTGAGAATTTGGATTTTAGAGTTGAATTCCTCGAAGATTTTCGGAGATGATTAAAGGGGACCGTTTTCTTTTCTTTGGAGCCTCGGATTCTCCCAAAGTGGGATTTTTGGAGGTGGGTCTTCTTCCTCCTCCTCTCCTTTTGCTGAATCTTGGAGAAAAAGGGAGGTGGGATAAAAAAATTCTCTTTTAAGGATTTGATGGAAGATCTGAACTCTCCTTCGAGGGTTTTATGGTGAAAAACTATTTCTTTTTGGAAAAAGAAGAGTTAAACTCTTGATTTAATTGGATAAGAAAAGAAAAAGGAGAACTTGAAAGAAAGGAGATAGAGGCGCAAACTTGAGAGAATGAAAAGTTGTTATTGATTTTTTTTATCATATTTGCCTTTTATAGGCTACACACTTTACATATAACCCCTTGGGTTTTTCTAAATGGTACTTGTGCCCCTCCATATCTCATGTGCTTATTTCTTTTTGCACATAAGTCATGGGGTATACAAAATTTTGGATTTTTGCCCATTTTTCATATATTTAATTCTTAAAAAATGTATATAAACTAATTTATCGCCTTCTTTTGGTATGGAGCCAGCCCCTTCCACGCTCGGTCTTGACTTGGGCTTGTGCCCGCTTGTTTGGGCTCGAGCCCACTTGGCTAGGGGTTGACTGACTTTAACTTGGTCAACTGGGATGTAATTTTTAACCCTGACAAAGTGCCTCCCATCAATAAATGCACATCGCGTGTATGGATTGTGTGCATGAAATTGATGGATCTTGTTCCATATGGAGATTGATTCAGTTTGGTTCCCTGTGGAGGGTTGATACTGCCCTTTTAGCGACGTGGACGGTCAGTGCTGCTCTTTTTGCGACTTGGACGATCGGTGCTGCCATTTTAGCGATATGGACGGTTGGTGCTACCCTTTTTGCGATTTGGACGGTTGGTGCTGTCCTTTTTGCGACTTGGACGGTCAGTGTTGCCATTTTAGCGACGTGGACGGTCCATGCTGCCTTTTTTGCGACTTGGACGGTCGGTGCTGCCTTTATAGTGACATGGATGGTCAGTGCTGCCATTTTAGCGACTTGGACGGTCGGTGTTGCCATTTTAGCGACGTAGACGGTCGGTGCTGCCCTTTTGCGACGTGGATGGTCGATACTTGATTTGACTTGCCCCACTTTGTGCGGTGTCGGGATTTAATTTGACTTGCTCCGCTTTCTGCGGTGTCGGGATTTGATTTGACTTGCTCGATTTGAGTTGTTTTGGGAGTTCTCTACCCGTCTAGCGGGACTTTTGAGCTTAAAAGTGCTGCCGGGTGGGACATTGATTTGATCTGTTTGATTTCTGCCTTATTTAGTGGGACTTTTGAATTCGAGAGGAACTTGGAATTTGGATTTTGTTTAACATCGGTATTGCTGCACTGGAATAATACCAGCAACAACTCATCATCTGCCTCGGGAGGACTTAGGATCTGGTTTTTGGTTCGACATCAACATCGCTAACACTGAAGTATAGTGCCAGGAGCGACTCATCATTTTCCGTGGGGAAAACTTGGGGTTTGAATTTTAGGTCGGCATCAGCGCCGGTAACATTGAAGCGTACTGCCAGGAGAGACTCATCATTTGCCATTGGGAAAACTTAGGGTTTAAGTTGTGGGTCGACATCAGCACCGCTAACACTGAAGTATAGTGCGAGGAGCGACTCATCATTTGCCGTTGGGAAAACTTGGGTTTCAAGTCTTGGGTCGGCATCAGCACCGCTAAAACTGAAGCGTAGTGCCAGGAGAGACTCATCATTTGCCGTTGGGAAAACTTGGGGTTTGAGTTTATAGTCGGCATCAACACCGCTAACACTGAAGCGTAATGCCAGAAGTGACTCATCATTTGACATTGGGAAAACTTGGGGTTTAAGTTTTGGGTCGGTATCAACACTGCTAACACTGAAGCGTAGTGCCAGGAGCGACTCATCATTTGCTGATGGAAAAACTTGGGGTTTAAGTTTTGGGTCGGCATCAGCACCGCTAACACTGAAGTATAGTGCTAGAATCGACTCATCATCTGCCGTTGGGAAAACTTGGGGTTTGAGTTTTTGGTCGGCATTAGCACTGCTAACACTGAAGCGTAATGCCGGGAGCAACCCATCATTTACCATTGCACGTTAGAGAGCGATTGCTTAGGAGACAGGTTTAGATCTCTATCACCTAAGACTTTGTAATTTTATGAGCCGTAAGGTCTCATAAAAGCATTTTCTCCCTACGAGTCGAGAGGATCTCGCAGGTATATTTTCTCTTTAGGAATCATGGGGATTTCTAAGTGTGTTGCTCTTTTGTGAGTTGTAAGGATCTTATGCGGGGATTTTCTCCTTACAAGGCTGAGAGAACTTTGTGAGTGTATTTCATCTCTTTTCACGAGTTTGCGCCTTTTCGGGTTTTCACAAACTCGCCGGCAGTCCTACTGTTTTTACTCATAGAGCCTTTTCGGATTTTCATCCGTGCCCGTTTTGCTTGTGGACATACCATTTTTCTCTTTTTTTAATGCTTCATCTCCGGTAGGACTTGGGAGAAATAGGGGTCATTTGCGCCCGTGGATTGTATATGGTTTTACAGGATGTATGATCCATACCGTAGGGCCGCATCCTCAATTCGTCTTCGACTTGGAGCATTCACGTGTAGTATTTCTTGAGATATCGGTCATTGACGGGTGGCATGAGACTTTCTCCCTCGGCATTTATCAGCTGATAAGATCCTCCATCAAACTCTTTCTCCATGACGATGGTCCTTCCCAGTTTGGCTCAAATTTTCCCTTGGCATGTCGATTGGGGATGATCGGTCTTTTGAGGACCAACACCAATCCGCCTTTCTTAAAAGCACAGAGACGGGTCATCTTATCATAGGTCCATGATATTTAGGCTTGGTATAGCTCCAAATTATACTGTATTGCGAGTCCCTTTGCTTCAAGGGGTCAAGTTCTTCGAGCCGAAGGAGGACGTTTTCTTCTTCCGTCAAACCGTGCTAGATGACCATCCTTAGGCTTGGAACTTCGATTTCGAGGGGGATGGTTTGCTCCACTCCGAAGAGTAATGAGTATGGAGTGGACTGAGTTGGAGTGCGGTGCATGGTACAATATGCCCACAACGCTTCATGGAGCTTGATATTCCAGTCTCTCTTGTTGGCTGAAATATTTTTCCTTAGAAACTTGCATAGAGTTTTATTGAAGGATTCGGCTAGCCCATTGGCTCTTAGATTATAGCTGGAGGATTATCTCCAGTCTATCTTGTGCCGAGTAGAGAACTTTGAGACTTTGAACCTTTTGAAAGAAGGCTCGTTGTCAGATATGATTCTGCTCGGTGTTCCAAAGCGGTATATAATATTATGTCGGAAGAATGTCAGAATATCTTCTGTCTTGACTTCTTTTAACAGGACAGCTTCAGCCCACCTGGTGTCACAGCCCGAATTTGGCACATGACCGGCACTTAGATTGTGTGACGTCTAAAGATGCCGACACAATCCAAGTAAGCCAGAAACTATGATCTAAACCCTATTTCCAGAATTAAGGAGGTACAGTTTTAAAAGTAATGAAAATGAGACCACATTTTAATTGCAAAGATTGTTTAGTTTAAAGCATATGCCGAGTGGTTTTTGAAATGAAGTTAAAACAATTGGTTTCGTATTGGAAATTTTGACAGCACCTCCTTTGTAAATTTTGAGAAAAACAAGTGCATAATAATCATTATAATGGCATCCCCTATTTGGGAGCAAAATCAGCGCCAACCGGTGGAAACAACAAACGCAATGAATATACGACGCTCAACTGAACACTTCATTAATCCATCACAAATCCATCTCAAATATTCACAAAAACTCACAAAAATCACATCTGTTGCCTTGATTTTCCTCTTGGATGCCTTGGAGCTTGAGAAGCTAGGATCTTTGAGTTCTTTTGGTTAGGTATTGATCTCTTTATGTTAAATAGGTGTTTATTGTGTTGCGTAGTTTAGTCGTTTCAATTTAGATAGCGAATTGTATCGTTTCGGGTAAATATCATATTTTTAGTGTTGTTTTGGGGTCTAGGATGATTGCTATCAAACCAGGTAATTGTTGCAAAAGTTCCCATCACAGTGACCTAGTGTAGTGACCTACAACCTACCCTCAAAATACGAGCCTATTTCCTTTCCGTACGGCCTCAATTATATTGCTTCTGGCCGCAAATTGCGGCCAGGATAGGGAGTTAGGGTTTGGGTTTTTGTGTAGGGGTCTCTGGGGTTGTTTGTGGTCTCATGGTACTTGCAACTTTTACAGATTGTTAGTATAGTAAAATCTGGGACAACTTTGCGTATTTCTTGTGTTTCGTTTCACACGTTACATTATCCGATACGGTTCGTGTTCTGTGTTCTGTTGCTCTTGAGTTGGTTTCGTAGTGTCGCTATGCACGTTAGCTACAATACGAACACTTGAGAGTACGTTTGTGTTGTCGCGTTGGTCAGTGTAGTTTGTACGTGTTTTGGGTCTATTTCTAATATATATACTTGTTTCATTGATTTATGTTTTAGGTGCGCAGTCGGGGACTTTGGACACTGCGACGAAGGGAAAACAGGTGGTAGGCTTCACTTAGCCAGGAGCATTGGTGTGTAGATTTAACATCTACAGGGGAATCGCCCGCATGGTATTATGCGTCTGGGCTAGAGATGTTATAATATTATCACATATTCTATTTCATATATAGAGTTGCGAATACACCTTATTGCTTAGTTACTAGTTGTGCTTGGACTTGTACCTTAGGACACTGCACTATTATTGACGGCTCATGTTGCACGAGCACTGATTGTGTAAGTGCACGGCGGCGCCCTGGCCGTCAATCCGACGCCGGAATGCGGAAGCGGTGAATAACTTAAATTTTTGCGGACTTAGCAAACCGGCACCACCGCACACTTTAACCGGATCGAACCATTAACTAGTCTAAGCTATCTACAAGAATGGGAATAGAGATATATACCGACGATCCAAGTCCTCCGGTCTTCATCTCCACTCCGATCTCCTCGCGGGATCTCCGTCCGTCTCCTCCTCGTCGGAAAGGGCACCACGAAGCCGGGTACTTTTACGGGCTCCCGCCTCTATACCGAGGCAACTCGCGCATGAAGCCGGCAACTCGACATGCCCAAGGCTTGCTGTAGGATGTGTAGGGTTTATGTCTCATTGGGGTTTTGGTTGCCTTTGGATGGAGGAAACATGAATGGACTTTGGAATGAAGTGAAGAATTTTGCAAGCATTGAAATGATATGTGAATTAATCCCTCATCCAAAAATGAACTCCTCTCTCTCCCACTCCAAGAAGAGGCCGGCCACACTCAAAAGAGATGAGAATGATGGTGTAAGAAAGGAAATCAACCATACTAAAAACAATGAAGGAGAGTGAGTGTAGGAAAAGGAGGAGAGTGACCATATCCAAAACATACACCATGCTTACACACTATTCAACCCATACTCATATCAAATCTCATAAAAGCAAGCATGGAGCAAAGAAAAATATGAAAGCTATCATATCAATCTTTTACAAGAAAACCCTTCCACAATTGTAATTTGCAAAACTGCAAATTACCCCCTCCATCGGAAAAGTCCGGCCGGGAAAGAACAAAGGAAAACCGGCCGGAACGGAATGCAAACTGGCAACTCCAGAAAACTGGTCCCGTAATAAATTACAGGAAAACCCCGATACTGTGCATACACACCCGCATCTGTATTCCGTCCGGACACAAATGCAAAGAGACACAATCTACACTGTACTGAACTAGGACCGGCTTAAACCAAAGCCGGCTAGTAATATCCGTCCGATCCTGATCCGTGCAATACCGCACGTATCTGATCGAACCCTGCCATATACCTATACGGCTACTAGTACAAACCGTCCGATCCTGATCCGTGCAATACCGCACGTATCTGATCGGACCCTGCCATATCTCCATACGGCCTCTACAGCGTTTCTCCCGAAAGCTTGAGTAACCAAAAGTGTGGTGGACTCTAAAGACTCGTCAATACTATGGCTGTGGATTTAACCACTAGCACGTCAGAGGTATAAGCCAATACGTGACGGGCCACCAGCTATTGACTGAAAGGGAAGTCGATGAGCGAACTCATCCTGACACCCTACTGAGCCTGTCAGTGACAATATCCGTGCAGTCCGGTCCGTTCGTCTATGAGTATCGCATGGCGGGCCTAGGGGGTTGGTAAAAGTCAGACCCCCAAAAGCGGTACAAGTCGTGTCGGAGTGTAGCCCAAAACACCCTGAGATACTACTGGAATACCTACCAGTAAATCTCCTTGCCTTGGCCAAGGACTTTGTGTAATGGCTCTCCTAGACACAGCACGACCTCACCCCCAATACCGGGAGAGACGAACCCCTGAAGATACGCTCACTGCCTCCATGTGGCTCGGGACTGTACCCAACTAAAACCTGTTTGCACGACTCCTTTGAGCCGTGGTAGGGTAGTAATCAAAGTACAGTGGGAACTCACACGAGACAAATGACGATCCCCAGGTCGATGAACTAACCTGCACACATGTCACCAGGGAACTGCCATCTGACGTCTGGTATATGACCAACTAGCATGTTCCCGGCGAGTCCTGTCCGGTGTACTCATAACCCAATGAGCACCTGTATACATCTTAGGTGATCCAACTGACACCAGTGGCTTGTGAGACCGGCCACCGCCCCTCGTCGTGGTCTCGACTGTATACACTAGTCTACTAATGGAGTATCGATGCCCGGTCTCGAAACTCCCACGACTAGGGACCTTTTAAGGATATGCTTGTAGACCCCCAGCTCCCACTTATATGATCGCCCTCATACTGCTGGTGGTCAAGCAAGAATCCTAGGGGCTCTATCAACGTGTAATAGCGACGTGTCATATCACCTAAAGCAGTACACGATGATAAAGGTAAACCAGATAGCATACTATCATCTCGAGTAAGACTGTCCTACCGGGATAGGTCCTCCCTCAATCATTGCAATCACGTACCTGTGATCCAATAATTGACTCTGAGGGCACTACCTCCAACAATCTCCCACTTGCACTCAAGGCTAATTATTGCGATGTCGCATACTCACAGCCCGTGTGATACCGAACACCCAACTCCTCTACTAGTCAGTCTCACAAAGCTCGTTTGCGGAACTATTGCGTTCGAGGAATAGCCTCAGTGAGTGGATCCGCTTAGTTGTTTCTTTCTATGTCTCTCTATATCTCAAGTTCGCGGAGAAAGCCATCTCCCGAAATGAGCAAAATCAGTCTTAGAATATGTCTGGATGTCTGATGGGACGTAGCTCATAAATGAACTCCAAATCCAAACTTCTTAGACTGTATTGACAACTGAACTTAATCAGTGTCCTGCGCGCCATGCCTCCCTCAGTATTGCCTTGGACCACCTGTCCAAAATACTGCCCCTCGTCAGAGGGAAAACTATAACTGTGACAACCTCCTTGTCGTCCTTGTCACCTTGGAAGCCTGGAATGATAACTGTCACCTCAACGAGGCTGTCGTTATCATATCCCTAGAACATTCTGTTATGTTCTAAAACTGCTTCCGACTGTTTCTCCAGGATTGGATCAATATCAACTTATTGCATCTAGTGCAAGAACAATATCTGGTGTGGTACTTGACATCTCATGATTAACTCAATTGCCTGAGCAAGTGATCTGCCAATCATGGACATCCCTCTCCCCTTTAGTCTGTAAGACACCTTTAGAGAGGGTGACTCCATCTTCTGCAGGTACACTACCGTGCATGGAGTCGTCCATTCTAAATACCCTTAGAATGCTGTCTAAGTACCCTGATTGGGAAACCACCCAAATCTAGATCTAATACCATAGATCCAGTAACCAGTATGTCTGATATAATGTCCAAGTCCTGTGTGGAGAAACCACTGTGTGACGACCAAAGTATAACCGATTGTAGTATAGGAGTTTCTTTTCCTACTCTGTGTAGTGTATGTCATCCAAACACCAGGATATCATACCCTACTACCTTCTCAACAGATCCATCCCCTATTCTGATGAAGTCAAACCCATGACTGTCATGTCAGAAATAGATGATCTATCTCCGCTATATCTGCTCTAGTCTATAAATAGACATAAGCTACCTGTCCACCAATGCTTCCGCTGCTCCCACTGACTACGACAACCCTCTGGCAGAGTCATATAGACGTACACTTCTAAAACTAGTTTAGAACGACGCTATACTCATCCTCCTGCCGGGTCTCGCAGCCTGGAACAACAGCAATGGTATTTGTGGGTAAGCAAGAACTTCCCTGTCACCGTCCTTGAGGCTACCGTATTAGTACCTCTCGGGTGCCTGAAGTTACCCACCTTATCTGCGGAGTGGCCAATGGAATGTCAATCCAGATTGAATCTTTAGGTTCCTTATCAAATCTTCAGTAATCGTTTGTGGTTCTGGAATCACTTCCAGTTCTACCATACTCCCACTACTGTTTTCTGAAAAAATCCATTTTTAATAAAACTGTGGCGAGTCTAGAACAATATTGCTATTGTTCATCCAGATGGTAGAAAGTCAACCCTCGTCATAGCCTGGGTCAACCCACAAACAGCCATTACAGAAACGTGCCTTGAGTTGTCTAGTGTCTGGTTTTAATCATGAACCGGACAACTCCCCGTACCTTAACATCGTTAAGATATGAACTGTTCTATATCCAATATAGAAACAGAGGCACTGATATAATTGAACCAGATTCAAATCATGCAGCTGTCCCCAGCGCATGTCAACTAAATGGAACGAGGCCGATCAGCGTTACTCAACTTAGGAAGCATTTCCAATTATGAGTAACCTGAAAGATAAGCAAGTTCTCTCAATCATTACTATCAACTGAACACCATACACAAGTATCTACATCTTCGATCACTTTGAAGAATCCCGATACTTGTGACACCTGGTTCTCCACTCTATTCAAATACCAATAACTTCTCCAAATTCGGACCCTGCGTTTCCACGAAACACCTGTCTAAAAACTAGAGAAGTCATAAGTAAACTGAATGTAGTACGAGGACCAACCCCTCTGTCCTGATGGACCCTGGACAACATACAATACTCTGTATAAGTCCCTTGAGTCTGATAACTCATTCACTGTGTGTCGTAGGTTGAAAACTGTACTTATGGTTAAGAAGAATTACACCGATGTTTAATGCTCCTTACCTAACCATCCACTGATATAGGTAAATGTCGTAGACATAATTTCATAAAGGTATATCTCACTCTATGAAAATAGACGTACAGATATATCAATTTGAAATTGGTGCATAACAGCGGATATTCAAAACCAAATATTTGCCAACCGGCAAACAACCCAGGTGACTTCCTCAAATATCACCGATTACAACGAATCCCGATATAATGAGGATGATCACCCAATTCCCAATAACTTACTCCCACTCATCATCTGTAAAACCATACAGATGTGAGAATCGTACCTGGTAAATACATACCCTGGAGTAAGTATCTAATCGGGAAATCAGTTTTCCTTTAACATTACACAGTGAAACTGAAACATTGAAATGTTCCGATGGGGTATTCTGGTATTCCTAGTAATGCTTCTTCCAGATTCACGACTGTAACCGTATAGTTCTTTGCCACCTCTCTAAATCCCTTCATATGTCTTTAGTCTTTACCTTCTGCACACCCTTTTAGGCCAAATGGTTTTCTTACTTCCCTACCGTTCGGCACCAGCCTATGGTTTGGAAGAAGACTATGCAATAAGCATAATGGGTGTACTGTCCCAATCCTAGGAACACTCGCAATGAGAGAGGGTGAAGATAAAAGACAACCGAATAAACCTTATTCCTATTTCTCCTGAACCAGAATCCATCCCCGAACTGGAACAAGTTCCATTCGAGTTCGTATATAACCATACGATGGAGTATCCAAATAAACTGTGGATCTTCGTAGTGACACGGAGTGTCCTGGAGAAATACAAAGGTGATGTGGGAGTGGTAACGAAATATTTGGTTTGGTCGTGAATAACTGTTGCAATTTACTTTGCCCTCTTACTAATCCCTTGCTTTGTCTGAACTTAATACCTTCTGCACACCATCGTTATGCTAATTGGTTTTCTTCATTCCCTACCGGTCGGCACCAGCCTAAGGTTTGGAAGAAGACAATCCAATTTGCGTAATAGGTGTACTACCCCTAAACTAAGGAGTACTCGCAACCTGAGAGAGGGTGAAAAGAAAAGACAACTGAATAATCCTATCCGTTTTCTCCAGAACCGGAAACCATCCTCGAATCCCTTCGAGTTCGTATCTAACCATACGATGGTTTTGTCCAATGGAAGTGGACGTTCGCAGTAATACGGGGTGTCCTGGAGAAAAGGGTAAAAGTAGGAGTGGCAATGAGGTCTGCAACTCTGACAATCCAAAAGCCTGTGTTTAAGAAGGTTCGGTCAACTTGGTCACTGAGTCAAAGTCTTAGGGCCGGGTCAATGGTCGCTGCCAAAGAGAGAGAGAAAAGAAACACTCAGCGTGCACTCTAACCTAGATCAGAATGGTTACCAATTTATCTAATCTGGAATCCTCCCACTGTACCTCAAATTCTCCTCCAAACCTGAAAGAAGAATTAGTCGGGGTCACCCGAGGAGTAAACTAACTCATCAGTGGGAATCGGGATCCAACTATCATCGCATGATAACGTGACGGAATCCGCTCACGGTATCACACTCCAGAAGGTATGCGCATATCTGGCAAGTTTCAGTTCTTTTGAAACTCCCGATGTGATTTCTGCCCCATGCTCTTATGACCTTGGCGTGAGGTCAAAATATCATAAGTCACATGTCAAGTTCTGCCCGTCATTATCCAGGTTAATTTGAACCCACCCGTACATACCCTTGACGTAGGCCAAAATAGCAGTACGACTGTCCCAAACCAACGCATCTATCTATGCAACAGATAAATAACCGGCAGCTACCAAACACTATGCCTTGGCGTGAGGTCAAAATACATAGCTTGAATACTACCGAATATTTAACTGAAATGACGGAGGGCTACGAATGGTCTCTGGCGAAAACCTTTAACGTAATGAACTTGATATCGTTGAAGGAACGGATAGCTTGTTAGAAATATAGTGACGACAACTTCCGCTAAAGAGGTCACTCCCGGTGAAGGGATCTCGGCTCTTTCCCCGTAGAATGGGGTGCAGGATATTCCAACTGAATACCACGGTGCAAAGCAAAAGCAATCGGCTATAGTGAAGTTAATGCCCTGACGCAAACTTTTGTCCAAGGGGTCACTCCCGGTGAAGGGATCTCGGCCCTTGCCTCGTCGACTGAGGAGCAGGATATTCTAAATGAATACCGCGATGCAAAACAAAAGTGAACGTCCTTGCAATAACAGCTTTTTGAAAAGTGTTCCAACAACATCAGAATAGGTTTGTTTTAACTTGCATTGATCCGAATCAACGCAGTCCCATCAATTGATCACACCACAAAGAACGAAAATATACTGACGTACGTATATGCCATCCGCATTCGCCACTGGGTCCCGTCATCACCCGTTAGGTTAGCTTACTAACGACAGAGCGGGGACTGGACTAGCGCGGATGCAAAACATATACAACATCTACTAATATATATACCAATATATTATATTTCGCTCAAGGCGTGAAAGAAATGCAACATCACAGAGAATGAACAGCATCACAGAAACAATACAGATATCTGGGATCCCCGGGTTTCACAGAGCCGCTGAAACCCGACGTTCCCCTGGTCGTGTGGATAGCCTGTGCAATGAAATCCTAGACCCCTACGGGCGCGGCAAGTCACCCGCCAAAACCTGAAGCGAGGCAGCCCCCTTCAGCGCCGTGAATGGACCACCCAGCACTTCACGGAATCCGGCAACTTGGGCACCCCTCCTAGGTCAACCTGTACCCCCTACGAGTGCGGCGAATAGCCCGCCAATCCTAGAGCGAAGCCCCCTCCGTCTCAATGCCATGAGATGCGGGCTTGTTGCCCTCCAGAACCCGGCTACCCGTGCACCCCTCCGCGGGGCAATCCTAGTACAGAAAGTAAAATATACATACAACGGGTACATCGACCGCAACCAGGTCGTGCCCCAAAATAATAATACAATCAGGCAGTGACGGCAGTCCACAAGTCGGACGCTCGTCCCGCAATATGAAATGTACATAATACAACAGCACAGTACTAGCATTGCATCCAGGCTATCCCCCACGACCGATCCGCAACATCACAGCAAATACATAGAACATCAACGTGAATGTCACGTTCGCAAATCCGTCTAACCGGGCTATAGCAGTTAGACCGGATTTACCGATCGAGTGACATTCACGGTCGCATATATAATGTAAATACTGTGAAAAATGTGTTTAAAATATCCGACCGATCAAATTATAACAAGTGGGCCCCAAAACAATACTGTAGCAGTTCAGGAAATAATGGGCCCAAAATTAATATTCCAGAAACCCAATTTTAACCCCAGAGGCCCACTGTAGAAATCCAGCCCAATGATTCCTCCATACTGCGGCGGAAGCGCGGCCAGAAGTGGGGTTAGGCCGCGCTTCCGCGCTCTGGTTGGAAGATCGTTGTGTCGAATTTCAACAGTGGTCTTATAATTTTTAGTACAGTACTTTTATACAACCTGAAAAATTTTTGGAGACTGAAAAATTTCAACAGAAACTGTCGTGGGCAAATACGGGTTTTTGGACATTTCGATCGATCGGAACTCAAAAACACATTACACAAAGCTAGACTAAGTTAATGGGGAGGCTCTGATACCACTGTAAGTGCACGGCGGCGCCCTGGCCGTCAATCCGACGCCGGAATGCGGAAGCGGTGAATAACTTAAATTTTTGCGGACTTAGCAAACCGGCACCACCGCACACTTTAACCGGATCGAACCATTAACTAGTCTAAGCTATCTACAAGAATGGGAATAGAGATATATACCGACGATCCAAGTCCTCCGGTCTTCATCTCCACTCCGATCTCCTCGCGGGATCTCCGTCCGTCTCCTCCTCGTCGGAAAGGGCACCACGAAGCCGGGTACTTTTACGGGCTCCCGCCTCTATACCGAGGCAACTCGCGCATGAAGCCGGCAACTCGACATGCCCAAGGCTTGCTGTAGGATGTGTAGGGTTTATGTCTCATTGGGGTTTTGGTTGCCTTTGGATGGAGGAAACATGAATGGACTTTGGAATGAAGTGAAGAATTTTGCAAGCATTGAAATGATATGTGAATTAATCCCTCATCCAAAAATGAACTCCTCTCTCTCCCACTCCAAGAAGAGGCCGGCCACACTCAAAAGAGATGAGAATGATGGTGTAAGAAAGGAAATCAACCATACTAAAAACAATGAAGGAGAGTGAGTGTAGGAAAAGGAGGAGAGTGACCATATCCAAAACATACACCATGCTTACACACTATTCAACCCATACTCATATCAAATCTCATAAAAGCAAGCATGGAGAAAAGAAAAATATGAAAGCTATCATATCAATCTTTTACAAGAAAACCCTTCCACAATTGTAATTTGCAAAACTGCAAATTACCCCCTCCATCGGAAAAGTCCGGCCGGGAAAGAACAAAGGAAAACCGGCCGGAACGGAATGCAAACTGGTAACTCCAGAAAACTGGTCCCGTAATAAATTACAGGAAAACCCCGATACTGTGCATACACACCCGCATCTGTATTCCGTCCGGACACAAATGCAAAGAGACACAATCTACACTGTACTGAACTAGGACCGGCTTAAACCAAAGCCGGCTAGTAATATCCGTCCGATCCTGATCCGTGCAATACCGCACGTATCTGATCGAACCCTGCCATATACCTATACGGCTACTAGTACAAACCGTCCGATCCTGATCCGTGCAATACCGCACGTATCTGATCGGACCCTGCCATATCTCCATACGGCCTCTACAGCGTTTCGCCCGAAAGCTTGAGTAACCAAAAGTGTGGTGGACTCTAAAGACTCGTCAATACTATGGCTGTGGATTTAACCACTAGCACGTCAGAGGTATAAGCCAATACGTGACGGGCCACCAGCTATTGACTGAAAGGGAAGTCGATGAGCGAACTCATCCTGACACCCTACTGAGCCTGTCAGTGACAATATCCGTGCAGTCCGGTCCGTTCGTCTATGAGTATCGCATGGCGGGCCTAGGGGGTTGGTAAAAGTCAGACCCCCAAAAGCGGTACAAGTCGTGTCGGAGTGTAGCCCAGAACACCCTGAGATACTACTGGAATACCTACCAGTAAATCTCCTTGCCTTGGCCAAGGACTTTGTGTAATGGCTCTCCTAGACACAGCACGACCTCACCCCCAATACCGGGAGAGACGAACCCCTGAAGATACGCTCACTGCCTCCATGTGGCTCGGGACTGTACCCAACTAAAACCTGTTTGCACGACTCCTTTGAGCCGTGGTAGGGTAGTAATCAAAGTACAGTGGGAACTCACACGAGACAAATGACGATCCCCAGGTCGATGAACTAACCTGCACACATGTCACCAGGGAACTGCCATCTGACGTCTGGTATATGACCAACTAGCATGTTCCCGGCGAGTCCTGTCCGGTGTACTCATAACCCAATGAGCACCTGTATACATCTTAGGTGATCCAACTGACACCAGTGGCTTGTGAGACCGGCCACCGCCCCTCGTCGGGGTCTCGACTGTATACACTAGTCTACTAATGGAGTATCGATGCCCGGTCTCGAAACTCCCACGACTAGGGACCTTTTAAGGATATGCTTGTAGACCCCCAGCTCCCACTTATATGATCGCCCTCATACTGCTGGTGGTCAAGCAAGAATCCTAGGGGCTCTATCAACGTGTAATAGCGACGTGTCATATCACCTAAAGCAGTACACGATGATAAAGGTAAACCAGATAGCATACTATCATCTCGAGTAAGACTGTCCTACCGGGATAGGTCCTCCCTCAATCATTGCAATCACGTACCTGTGATCCAATAATTGACTCTGAGGGCACTACCTCCAACAGATTGTATGCCACATACACCGTCAATAATTGCCATGACACGCACAATACACATATAAATATGATATTGTTTGGTTAGGGACATTGTGACATTGACTCATATTCCTTTATGCATATGACATATAGCATACCTGTATACCTACATACTTACACATATGCCTTGACATGCTTACATGCTAGTTACCTATATACCTATAGGGTATTGTACCATTAGTAATAGATACATACATACATAATGACATAGCTATATGTATACCATGCATACATACTTCACTTATACCTGGAGGGTATATTACATCATTACTGATAGGTAGATACATATACCTTGCTATACCTTTATGTTTACACATATATCTGGCTATAGCTACATGTTTACCTTTATTTGATGTTATATAGACTTGGAGAAATTAGGAACCGCATGATATTTATATTAACTTGTTGCAGTTAAATAGCGGCTTTTCCTTTATATGCTCGCATTTCAGTTTTATGTTGCTTATATTATATTCATGAATTTTCGCATTGAGATATGGATTTTTCATGATGTTTTCTGGATTTGAGGACCGTGGTAGTTTCATGAAATTATGCATTATTTGAAAATGCCGGTTTCTCTTGATGTGATATTTCATCAGCCACCATGAGTTTTATCGGTTCTGATATATATACCCCATACGACGAGCGTCGTAGGCCGTATGAGGGTACATGGTGGGGCCCGGAGGTACCGCGGGGCAAGAAAGAGATGTCGATGTAACATGTCGATGAGGCCTGATAGGGGAACCATACCTTCCGGTGATAGTACCTATGACTCGGCGGTTATCGTGGGGATACCGACAGGAGTCATGTACGTATGGATACGTCGAAGGACGAGAGTCGAAGTGGGCACTCAGGTTTTCGGATAGCGTATGATACGTACCTATCAGGGTGCCAGTCGTGGTGACAACATCTGATAGATCAGCCTTTATGTGTTGATGCTTGGTACAGATTTTCATGATATTTTTACTTCTAAGTATATATAACAGTGGAATGGGACACTGTTATATATGCATATATATATATATATATATATATATATATATATATATATATATATATATATTAGTGGAATGGGACGCTAATATATATGTATACATATCAATTTATATACATCATCATAATTATTCATGCAAATATACTTATTCAGGATATATGAGACTCACTTGATATTGGATTCAGGATATATGAGATTCACTTGATATTGGATACAGGATATATGAGACTCACTTGATATTGGATTCATGATATATGCGATTCACTTGATATTGGAATCAGGATATATGAGATTTACTTGATATTGGATACAGGATATATGAGATGTACTTGATTTTGTACATTCAGGATATATGAGATTTACTTCATATTGTACATTCAGGATTTATGAGACTTACATGATATGAGAGCCAATTTGGGGGCTGACTTGAGAAAATTGAGATTTGGATTGTCTTGATGGATTTTGGTCCTACCACGATATCAGGATTCCGTGGAAATGACATGTTTCATCTCATACTCTATATTTATTGTTTATGCACTGCTTCATGTATTAGTAGTACCTGATAACCTTCTATGACTGTTGTATTTACATACTTTTATATGCATTGCTTCATGTATTAGTTGTACCTGATAGAGTACCTTTCATGATTGTTGCATATATACATTATCATATCACTGCTTCATGTATTAGTTGTACCTGATAGAGTACCTTTCATGATTGTTGCATATATACATTATCATATCATTGCTTCATATATTAGTAGTACCTGATAGAGTACCTTTCATGACTGTTGCATACACATTGTCATATTATTGCTTTGTATTAGTTGTACCTGCTAATGTACCTTTCATGACTATTGCCCACATATGACTTTTATTGCTATTAGCTTGGATATGTTAGACTCGCGCTGTACATGCATACTTGCGATTACCTGCATATGTTACTATTCACGAGTTGTCAACTCACCCCCGTTGTGCTACAGTGTTTTGCAGGTTGTTCCCCAGAATAGTCGAGGTAGGCTATTCATCTATCTTATCATCTTTTGCTGCGGATACCGCTTCGGCTCATAGTATGCAATTTTACTTAGGTGGGTTTTGCGGTTATTCGATATTGTTTATGTTCATTGTATATTCGTTGTATCATGTACTCTACATCTACCACTATCATGTATGACTTAGAGATTTGATGTGAGGATGATATTGTATATTATTTTGTGACTTGGAGGTCTTTTATGCAGCTTTATTTATATCATCTTTTATTTCTTCGCTACGGTGTCATATATCTGTTGTGGTGGTTGTTTTCCACCTTTGGACATGTTTTTGCTCCCGTTTGGGGATGCTTTACTTATATTTATGTTGTACCCATTTTTGGGGCTGGTTTTTACAAAGAAGGTGCCGTCAAAATTTTAAAGGAAATAAAGTTGGACTTTTAAAGAATTTGGGTTGAGATTTCAACGGTTTTAAAAATGCTATTATTTTTTACTACTTTTGATGGTTTAGATTGCTGGGTTTTTGGCTTACTTAAATTGCGTTACGCCTGTAGACGTTGTGTAGTTTAAGGGCCGTCACGTGCCAATTTTGGGTCGTGACAAGAGTTGCTAACTCAGCGAATAAACTAGTCATCAAACAGTTGAAATTGTATGCATAAAAGAAATAGCGACTAAAACTATCCATTAGGTGTAGGGATTCTTTAGCACTATGTCTAGATTTAAGGTTGCATCACACATGCTATAACAAAAATTTAAGGGGGTGCTAAACAATCCAACCATGAATTGAACTAGAAAAATAGAGTAACAAATTAAAGTATCATATACAATAAAGTGTCTAACACTAAGTGGGGAGAAAATACAACCTTTGTAGACCTCCTCCTAGACTCCTTGGATCGATTGAGGTTTGAACCGGTTAGATTGTGTCCTTCCAAGTCCACGATGATCCACCCCGAAATCCTTTTGCACAAAGCTCCAAACTTCACTTGATCAAGGATGAAGATGAAGCAAGCACTCCACACTAGTGGGCTGGAATAAAGTGGAATGGTGATGTGGGTTTGGATCTCACTAAAAAACCTTTTTTTAATTCTTTCTCTTTCTTTTAAAACCCTAAAGAGCTTTGAGGAGAGAGAGGAAGAAGGAGATGGAACAAAACAAACTCAAGAGAATAATGTGATAACCTTTTCTAAACTCAAGAGAGTAAATGAAGTCATCCATGCTAAACCATGGTTACAAAATATCTAGATATTTTGTAACTTGAGTTTAAGCAAAACCATGGGCAGCAAAACCATGGGCAATAAAACCATGGGCTAAAAAACCATTGACTATTGTCAATTCAAGAGAGTTGAATAGTCAACCATGATTATGTTGTCATTTTTCTTTTCTCAAATAAACAAAATATCTAAAAAAATGTTACCATGTGAGTCTTGCATTGCCACCACCAATGTATCATCAACCATGACACATGTATGCTTGCATGTGTGCATCCATATCAACATATACATATACTCATGCATGCATCATAAAGAAATATGTTTTAATAAATGAGCTAATGGACTTAATATTAAATCAAAACTTGATTTAATAACCCGGTCATATCACATACGACCCGTCCAATAGAAAATGTCCGATTAAAATACGGTATCCAACACACGCATTTAATCGAGCTCCTGCGCATATCTCATATGCACCCCCATATCTTTTCGCCTGAGCTAGGAGACCCCTTTGTGGGACTCTAAGACTCGTCGATACGCTAGCAGTAGGCAGTGGTCATATCACATGCCCACAAACCGTCAGTGGCACAAGCTGTACGTAACAGCTCCTAGATATTGAGCGATCAGAAGAAGCATAAGCAAACCTGCTAAAACTCCCGTCGAGCCAACTGGTAACACTTACCGTGCAGTCTGATCACTTCGTCAAATATACTGCATATATGAGTCTAGGGGTGGTATTGTCTACCCCAATAACCTAATAAGTCATGCCAGTATATGGCTCATAACAGATCGAGAAACTACTGATAACACTTATCAGTAAATCTCAGCAGCCCTGGTCAGGGACTTCCTGTTATATCCAATCGTACATGGTGCAACATCAACCCCCGATACCGGGAGAGACAAGACGAAACCCCTCCTATCGCTCATTGCCTCCATGTGTCTCGGGACTGTACCCAAAATCCACCTCTTTGTACGAATCAGCAGAGCCATGGTAGGATGGAGATCAAAGTACAGTGGAGGCACACAAGACTCTATGACGATCTCGGGTCTACAGACTAACCTGTACCAGTGTCACCTGAGAACTGCTATCCAATGATGGATATAATACCAAATAAGAGTTCTCGGCAAATCCGTTCAGTATACCCAGTCTCACTGAGTAACTGTATACGGTTTTTGATGTCACCACACCAATGAATATGGAATCATCCATCGCCCATCGTATGGGACAAGCAACGTATATGCTAGTCTACTCTGGTGATATCGATGCCCCGTCTCGACACACCAATGACTAGGAACATTTTAAGGATATGCTCATAGACTACACATGACCCACTAGTATAATCCGCATCATAATCTCAATAGCCCTACATATCCAAAGGGCTATATCAACATGTACCAAATGAATGAAAGCACGATCAAAAGAACATGTCAAGATAAAAAGTGCAACCAGATAGCATACTATCATGTCGAGCAATAATGCCCCCAGAATATATATTAATATATATATATATATATATATATATATATATATATATATATATATGTCATGACCCAAAGTTTGGCCCGTGACCGGCACCTAACCACGTAACGTCTACAGGCGTAACGCGACTAAGTGAACCGAAACCCAGAAATCAAACCAGTAAAAGTATATAGTGTTATAAGTTTATAATGAAAGCACTTACTAACATGTTAAGAAATCTAAGTAAACAATCACCAAGATAGCAATATACGACGCCGTAGCGAAGATCAAGATCCACAAGTGGGAACATCACAGATAGAATAAACTGCAAGTACAGTCGGCTCACAACGAGCTCGACACCAGAAAACAAGTAATATACATCATCGTCCTCACACTGTCTCTAAGTCAAATACATACATGGTAGAAGGAGAATACTAGATACAACAATGTACACAACTGAAAGATAAACAGATACCACACAAAACCCACCTATCAGCAAAAGAGCTAGTACACCAACTATGGGGGTATCTGTGTCAAAAGATGCGAAACGCAGCCTGCCGCGACTACTCCGAAGGGCAACCTGCAAACACTGTGGCACAACGGGGGTGAGTTGCCAACTCGTGAATAGAGATAACATATAAAGGTAATCGCGAGCATGCACGTATTGCGCTACTCTATCATATGCCAACAGATGATATCAATATGTGATAAGCAGTATATGCAATAATCATGCAAGTGCTCTATCAGGTAATATAACTACAGGATGAGGTACAATAATAAATGCTGAGTATGGGCAATATAACATCTACACGGAATGTCAACGTGGAATATATAATCGGTGTCCATCAATGCACCCGGATCCCCCAAATAGCTCAAGCGCCGGCACTCTCATCGGCCCTCAAATCCTGTAAATCTCTGAGAATCCCGAGTGCCCAACATCGGCACCCAAATATCATAAATACTCGTGTCCAGTATCGACACGCAAATCCTCATCCATCGGGCCCCGTCAGTCCGGGTCAGCCCACGGGCTCCGTCTGCGGTATCGGCCCTCGACCCCGGCAGTACGGATCACCCCACAACCATCTATCGACCCTGATCAGTATCCTCCGGATAGCTGTCAGGTCCAACCAATCACCGGTAAGTAGTAGTCTCTTTGCCAGGCTCACCGTCTACTACACAGCGAAACCGTTCTCGCCCCGGGGTACCATACCGGGTCCACCATGTACCCGTAATCGGCCTCAACCAGCTCCTCGATTCGGGTTCACATATATCACTCTAGCACCGAGGAAACACATGGTGGACGCACCGAAATATCATATCAAGCGAACCGGGTTTTTAAATGATTACATATTTGAAATAGCCACGGTTCCCAAATCCAGAAATCACATGTAATCCAAACCAATATGCAAGTCAATGATCCGATATGATATGTGCATCAAGTATGAATATCATGTCAAGTCACATATAGATGAGCTACAATATAATGATCCGATGTGATATATGCATCAAGTATGAATATCATGTCAAGTCACATATAGATGAGCTACAATATAATGATCCGATATGAATTCTACAGTGTGAGTGTCATGGCAATTACTAACGGTGTGTGTGTAACATGCAGAATAGTGCTCGTGCAACATGGACCGTTAGTAATGGTGCGGTATTCTATCAGTTCTATTTTATATCCATATAGCAGGGAATGCAGTATGCACTAAATAGTAACCATGAACAGTCAATGTATATAAATGTAGCTATAAGGTCCTATCAGCCCAGACGTAGAACGCCATGCGGGCGATATCCCCGTAGATGTTAAATCTACTCACCGTAGTCTCTCGCTAGGTATAGCCAACAACTTGTTTTCCCTTCTGCGCGGCGTCCGCCGTACTCGCCTGCGAACCTAGAATTACACAATACATCATACATAAGCTTGACATCACACAAACATGACATTAAAGCCGAACTAGTAACTCGTGTCGTGAACCAAGCGCGCGTGTGCGCGATACGCTAAAACGTGTGATTACGTGCCTGAAGCCACTCCGACGCGTCGCGATACGCAGGAAGCCAAAACCCATACACACGTCTCACGCGTGTCGCGAAAGATTGAAAATACGGGAAAAAGGGTATTCACCTACAGATTTTGATACAGAACAGATATTGTAAAGCTACATATACCAAAATAACCCACATAGCAGAAGACACCAACACCCCAAACCCCAACCCAAAACACCCCCATCTGGCCGTAAATTGCGGCCAGAATGCTTATTTCGGCGGCCTGGGTAGGGAATTGGGCTCCCAGGTTTTGTGTGTGCACTCTATACCCCCCATACATGCTACAGTAATATCTAGTTTTACTCTGAAATATCTCGGGTAGTAGCAGATCCTACAGAGCCTTAAATCAAGTTAAAATCCACACTTTTGCACTAAAATGGAACTTTATGGTATTTCTGTGCAAACTGAAACAAACCTGGCCTAAAAATAGTTCTAATAACCCATAAAAGAGCTAACACAACTAACAAAACCCCAATCTAACATGTGAATCACAAATATCCTTTAATATCACTAAAAATGCACAAAAAAGAGATTTTTACTAAAGAACACTACAAGTTATGGAAAAAGAGGTTAAGACATGAGTTTATACCTTCTAGAGACCTTATAAAACACTAAAAGTCTTAGCTTCTCTCTTAGGTGTGCAGATTTGCCTTCAAACGCCCTAAAAAGCCCTTTTTTCCAAGGTTTTGTGAAGAAAATGTGTGGTTTTTGTGTATGATTTGTATGGAGATCAAAGGGAAATGAAGAGAAGAAGAAAAGATGAAGAAAATGAGAGGGTTTTTCTGCTGGAGCTGCAGAAATTCTGAGATGGGGAAAGAGGGAGAGAAGAGAGGGAAAAATGGGGGTCAAAAGTCAAAGTTCATACCTAACACCATGGCTCATTTTTAAAAGGATTTGAAATTATAAAAAGGGTTTATGATATGATTAAAAATGGTGGGAATTAAGTTAACAACCATGCAACGAAAGAATGGTTAACATGTTACCAAAAACCCTAAGTCACAAAATGCTAAGTGTGCAAGTGTACACTACAAAGGGAAATTTCCAATTTGCCAACACGACTAAATATAACTAATAATCCTATGAACACATATACAATAACACGCTCAATTTCTAATTATCACGAAAAACATTCTAACGGAAATTCAAAGTGTTACAATCTACCTCCCTTAAAGAAATTCGGTCCCTGAATTTAAAAATCTAACTATACGCACCTTCAAAAAGATGGGGATACCTCTTCCTCATCTCGCTCTCGGTCTCCCAAGTGACCTCTTCGCCGCTCTGGCCACGCCAAAGTACCTTGACGGACGGTATCTCTTTCGATCTCAATTTCTTTACTTGTCGATCCAAGATCATCACCGGCTGCTCTGCATAGGAAAGGTCGCGCTCAAGCTGGATCGTCGGGTGCTGAATCGCATGCGAAGGATCATGAAGATATTTGCGGAGCATCGAAACGTGAAATACGGGGTGCACGTCTGGAAAACTGGGCGGAAGGGCTAATCGATATGCAACCGCACCAACACGCTCGAGGATCTCGAAGGGGCCCATATATCTGGGACTAAGCTTCCCCTTCTTTCCAAACCTTTCATTGGGGAGACCCTCAAGAAAACATGATCACCAACAGAAAACTCAAGTCTGCACCGACGACGGTCCGCATAAGACCTCTGCCTACTCTGGGCTGCTCTCATCCTATCGCGAATCAACTGGATCTTCGCGGTCGTCTCCTTCACAATCTGCGGCCCTAAGATACTGCTCTCACTGAGCTCCGTCCAACAGGTGGACGATCTGCATCTCCTCCCATAAAGAGCCTCAAACGGTGCCATCTGAATGGTCTCCTGGTAGCTGTTGTTGTAGGAGAACTCTACTAGGGGCAAATGATGATCCCAGCTACCTCCGAAATCTAATACGCATGCTCTGAGCATGTCCTCGAGAGTCTGAATAGTCCGCTCTGACTGTCCGTCGGTCTGCGGATGGAATGCTGTACTGAAACTCAAGCGAGTGCCCAAAGCCTCCTGAAGCCTCTGCCATAACCGGCTGGTAAACTGGGTGCCTCTATCGGACACGATACATGTCGGAACTCCGTGCAGTCGTACAATCTCATCAATGTAAATCTGGGCATACCGAGTAAATCCGAAAGTCGTCTTCACCGGTAGGAAGTGAGCCTCCTTCGTCAAACGATCCACGATCACCCAGATGGAGTCATACCCTCGACTAGTCCTGGGTAGACCCACAATGAAATCCATAGATATCTGTTCCCATTTCCACTCCGAAATGGGTAACGGCTGTAGCTCTCCCGCGGGCCTCTGGTGCTCAGCCTGACTTGCTGACAAGTCAGGCATCTCGACACAAAATCTGCAATGTCTCTCTTCATTCCGTCCCACCAGTAAACACCTCTCAAGTCATGGTACATCTTGGTGGAACCGGGATGAACACTATATACCGATCGATGTGCCTCCTCAAGAATCTCGCGCCGCAATCCCTCAGCATCTGGTACGCACAGTCTAGCTCCAAATCGTAGTATCCCCTGATCATCGATCACGAACTTGGAAAATCTACCCTGTCCTATTTGTGTCCTGATCTCTGAACAGCTGTCATCACTGTGCCGTGCCTCATGTATACGGTCAAGCAACTGTGGGCGTGCACGAACATGCGCAATCTGTCCTCCGATCGGCGTAAACTCGAATTGTACCCTCCTGTCACCTAAGATCTGCCAATCCGCCGACGACTGCCTCTGTACTGCGCTCAAACAGGATAGACTACCCCCGGGCCCCCTGCTCAAAGCATCCGCCACTACATTCGCCCTGTCCGGGTGATACAAGATCTCACAATCGTAGTCCTTCACCAACTCCATCCATCGGCGCTGTCTAAGGTTCAGGCCTCGCTGCTGAAATATATACTTTAAGCTCTTGTGGTCAGTGAATATCTGGCACGACTCTCCATACAAATAATGTCGCCAGATCTTGAGTGCAAAGACCACTGCAGCCATCTCCAGATCATGAGTGGGGTAATTCTGTTCATGTTTCTTTAATTGCCGTGAAGCATACGCGATCACCCTGTCATGCTGCATCAAAACGCACCCTAGCCCCACTCGTGAAGCATCACAGTAGACCACAAATCCGCCTGATCCTGAAGGCAATGATAGCACGGGTGTCGTAGTCAGTAGAGCCCATAGCTGCTGGAAACTGTGCTCACACTCCTCCGTCCAATCGAAGCGAACTCCCTACCGGGTCAACCCGGTCAAAGGTGTAGCAATGCGAGAGAAGTCCTGCACAAATCGCCTGAAATAGCCTGCCAGGCCTAGAAAGCTGTGAACCTCCGTCACTGACGTGGGTCTAGGCCAACTCCGAACTGCCTCGATCTTCCTCGGGTCTACACATATACCATCTCGTGTAATCACGTGCCCCAAGAAGTCTACGCTGTCTAGCCAGAAAGAACACTTGGAGAATTTGGCGAAAAGCTGATGCTCCCTCAAGGTCTGCAGTGTAATCCGCAGGTGCTGCTCGTGCTCCTCTCTACTCCGAGAATACACCAAGATATCGTCAATGAACACTATGATGAACAGATCAAGATACGGCCGGAAAATGCGGTTCATCAAGTCCATGAATGCTGCTGGCGCGTTGGTGAGTCCGAACGACATCACCAAAAACTCATAATGGCCGTAACGCGTGCGGAAAGCTGTCCTGGAAATGTCCTCCTGTCGAACCCGCAGCTGATGGTAGCCTGATCGCAAATCGATCCTCGAAAAGTATCCTGCCCCCTGAAGCTGGTCGAACAAATCGTCGATGCGTGGCAAAAGATACCGGTTCCGCACTGTCACCCTGTTTAGCTGGCGGTAGTCAATACACAGCCGCAAACTGCCGTCCTTCTTCTTGACGAACAGGACTGGAGCACCCCAAGGAGAAACACTGAGTCGAATGAGTCCCTTATCCAGCAAACCTTGCAACTGACCCTTCAATTCTCTAAGTTCCGCCGGGGCCATCCGATAAGGCGGTACAGAAATAGGCCCCGCGCCAGGAACCAAATCAATACGGAAAGAAATATCACGCTCGGGCGGTAGCCCAGGAAGCTCGTCAGGGAACACATCAGGGAACTCGCTAACAACCGGAACCTGATCCATCGGAACCTCTGTAGCTCTAGTATCGCAAACATAGGCGAGAAATCCCTGACATCCCTTCCGCAAAAGCTGTCCAGCGCGAAAAGAAGAAATCACACTGTGAGGGGTAGCACCACGGTCCCCCAACACAACAACAACCGACTCGCCGGGAAAACAAAATCGAACTGTCTTCTCGCGGCAGTCAACAGAAGCATAGCACGTGGCTAACCAATCCATGCCCAAAAGAACGTCGAAGTCCAACATCTCAAGAAGGATCAAATCGACCGGCAACTCTCTCTCGCCAATACGGACGGTACAGGATCGGAACACGTGCCTAGCAACAAACGACTCTCCTACAGGAGTAGTCACAACAAGCGGCTGGTCAAGCAAACCGGACTCTCTACCCAAACTTGGCACAAAGTGTGTGGATACGTACGAATGCGTGGATCCGGGATTGAATAACACGTATGTATCAACCGAACATACTGGAAGGATACCTGAGACTACCGCATTGGACGCCTGCGCGTCCTGATGCGTCAAAGCAAAAAACCGCGCCTGTCCTCCACCTGCAACTAACTGTCCCCTGCCGGTCGCTGGCTGCCCTCTGCCTCGGTCACCTCGTCCTCTATGAACAAATCCTCCGCGACCACGACCTCTCTGTGCATGCGTCTGACGCGGAGTAACAGTAGGTACTATCGGCAATGCCGTCTGGGGTGGTGAAGGTGGTAATGTGACATGCGGTGCTGCCGCCCCACTCCGGGGTACCTCAGGACAATCTCGCACACGATGATAAGAACTCCCGCAACGGTAACATCCCGATGATGGTCGCTGACCCTCCTGGGGATAGGAGCTAAATAACCGGCCTTGCCTCGGATCTCTGCCACCTGCAAGGTGCCTGTCATGACGCCGAAAAGCCCATCTCTGCACTGACGTATCTGCACGAACTCTCTTCGGCTCTGGAACTGCCGAAGTCTCAGCAAGGCGCTCCTCAACTAATAATGCTGCATCAACTGCTGCTGTGTATGTCTCATAATGCTGCGCGCTGATAGCAAGGAATAGCGGGGTAAGCAAGCCTCGGACGAATCTCTTGACTCGCATCTCCTCGGTAGCCACTAAGTACGGGGCATAGATAGCTAGCTCTGTGAACAGCACATCGTACTCTGCCACTGACATCTCTGGCGTCTGGCGCAAGGACTCAAATCTGCGTGCTCGGGCATCCCTAACACTCTGGGGAAGAAAACGGGCAAGGAATAGCGTCACAAACTCGGTCCAGGTCATAGGAGGAAGACCTGCTGCTCTACCCTTCTCGACTGATTCGCACCATTTCTGTGCAAGACCTTCCAGACGAAAGCTAGCGAACTCAACCCATCTCGCATCTGCGCATCTAAGTGAATGACATATCCGCGCCATCCTATCAATGAAAGACTGTGGGTCTGTAGGGTTCCTAGGCACCCCAATGAGGTCTCACAAGGCATCAACCATGCCAATTTCAAATTTAAACGGTGCCGAGAAACCCTAGAACGGATCGTTGGCTAGATTTCTAGGCGAAAAACAAACTAGTTAACACTTAACTACAAGAATACGGAAATACAACCTTTGTAAATCCGGTCCTCCACCTCCACGGCTCCATGATGAAGTCATCTCCGCTGTCCAAATCAAAATCCGGGCTCTAGCGTCGGCTTCATCGGAGAAAGAGCGGGCAAGGTCGTCGGCTTCGTGTCGAAGATGATCTACGTCGAGGCATCGCTAGATCAAGCTCCACCTTCACCAAGCCATGAAAACTTATGAAGGAAACACCCTATACTACTTGGCAAGAGGTAGAGGATGAAGAAATAGGAAGTGGGTTCACTTTAGAATTGGATTTCTCTCACTTTTCATCAATCCACCATTGATGAAGTGAAGCTTTCTTCATTGAAGAAGATGAAGAAGAACATGATTATCTTATGATAAGTTATTCAAAAAGAATAATAAAAAGAATACTTATCATCATAATAACCATGGTCAAGTGTAGAGACTAAACTAAGGTTAAATGAAGTGGTTAGGGTTAAGCATGAGACAAAATGGTCACATTAGTCAAAGCTTCATGAAGCTTCAAAGATAAAACAAAACTAGCAACCATTTTCCCTTTTTCTTTCCAAAATAAATAAATAAATAAATAAGAAAGAAAAAGCAAAACCCTAATCTTTAACTTAACAATGGTTTAATCTTTACACTTAACCAAGTTAACATGTATCATCAAATATGATACAATCAAGTGCACAAGAGTATATCACATATACAATTTGTGAACTTCAAGTGAGAAAATCCATTTAAAGTGAACCAATACTAGTTAATGCAAAGTAATATATCAAATATATAATTATGCGTTAAATCATTAAATCAACACTTGATTCAATGATCCGGTCATGTCGCACACAACCGACTAGTATACAATGTATCGATTTATCGAATCAATCCTTGATTCGACAACTAGGTTATATCGCATACAACCATTCGACACATTCATCGTGAGAATGAAATACGGTATCACATACACGCATTATTCTCGGTCCCGCACATATCTCATATGCGCTCCTATTTCGTTTCGCTTGAGCCAGGAAACCTCTGTGTAGGACTCTAAAGACTCGTCAATACGCCGGCAGCAGATGATGATCATATCAAACACCCACAAGCCGCAAGCGGTCTGCTAAACGTAACGGCCATCCGGGTATTGAGCGATTAGAAGATCGACGAGCAAGCCCGCTCACACTCCAGTGAATCCAACCAGTAACACTACCGTACAGTCCGGTCTGATCGTCTGATATGTCGCATATCTCGCCTAGGGGTGGTAAACGTTAGACCCCAATAGCTCGATAAGTCGTGTCGATATGAGGTCTATAACAATTCGAGATACTACTGGTAACACTTACCAGTAAATCTCAGCAACCCTGGCCAGGGATTTCCTGTTATAGCCAATCGAACACAGCGCAACATCAGCTCCCTATACCGGGAGAGACGAATCCCCTCCTATCGCTCATTGCCTCCATGTGACTCGGGACTGTACCCAAAAACCACCGTTTTGCATGCCCTCTTGGACGTGGTAAGATGGAAATCAAAGCACAGTGGGAACCACACAAGACTCTATGACGATCTCGGGTCAACAGACTACTCTGTACCAGTGTCACCAGAGAACTGCCATATGACGTGAGGTATAATACCATCTGGGAGTTCTCGGCGAGTCCGTCCAGTGTACCCAGTCTCCACTAAGCACCCGTATATCATCTCTGATGTCAAACACCGATGGATATGGGATCATCCATCGCCCATCTGTATGGGTCGAGAAGGTATACGCTAGTCTACTCTGGTATATCGATGCCCCGTCTCGATACACCCACGACTAGGGACTTTAAAGGATGTACTTATAGACTATCTGTCCCCACTAGTATGATCTGCATCATAGTCCAGGTAGTCAAGTACACATCCTAAGGGCTTTACCAACATGTAACAGAGAGACAATCAGTATACACGTTAAGGTAAAGTGCAACCAGATAGCATACTATCATGTCGAGCAAGAAAGTCCTCCCTATATATGTCCCAGCATCCACTACAATATACATCCTATGTATAGTAATGGCCTCTAGGACATACATATAACTAACAATCTCCCACTTGCACTAGGGCCATATGATAGCAGTGGTTGTAGTATCTCATACTCAACCATCCCATAAAAATCTCTCTCTGGGAACTGGCCTTTGTGAGTGGATCCACTGTGTTGTCCTCTGAGTCTACTCTCCTAACCTCGATCTCCTTGGAGATCAACCATCTCCATGATCAGGTGATACTGCCTTAGAATATGTCTGGATCACTGATGGGACCGGCGTTCCTTGGCATAAGCCACAACTCCATTGTTACACAATGGGAGGAACAAAGTTCATCTTATGAACTAATATACACCCAGACTGCCTCTTTGGTAGCATCTTAAGTAGCGATGTATCCTGCCTTTATCATCTAGTATGTCACGGTATCTAGCTTGGAACTCTTCCAACATACCGTCCCTCGATTGAGGGTAAAGACAATGCCTGTGACTGACACTCAGTCGTCATTATCACCCTGGAACACTTCCAGTGATTCTTCCCAGGATCAATTGATACCATCTCACTACAGCTAGTGAGTATTCTAACATCCATTTGGATCTATCTCATAGGTCCAAAACCCAGGATTTAGGAGGTATCACTTTCATCCTATATGGAGAATCATTGTGATAAGCGGAGATTGATCGAGCGTAGCATAGGAAACTCCTTTCTTATCAAGAGTATGTCATCCACGTACTCTACGAGGATCAACACCATACTCCCTACTACCTTTTTGTTTATACAAGGTTCATCTACCATTTTGATGATGTCAAACTCTTTGACTAATCACATCAAAACAGATGTTCCAACTCCGCGATACCTGCTTTATCCCATAAAGCATCTTGTACACGTTTCCGCTGCTCCCACTGTCTACGAAGCCCTCTGGCTGTGTACTTACAGACGTTCTCATCTAAAACATCATTTAGAAAAGCAGTCATGACACTCAACCACCAGATATCGTAGTCATGGTATGTAGCCGTGGTAAGTAGGATCTGGATGGACTTAAGCATAGACACTGGAAAAGGTTTCATCATTATCCATGCCTGGTCGATGATGACAACCTTTAACATGTCTAGCTTTGAAAGTCTCAACTTTTCCAAGTACACCAAGTAATCTTCTCAAGATATACTTGCTCCTGATGGGGATTTAACCGTTCAGATATAGCAACCAAAGTCCATACTTTGTTGGTGTACATGGATTCAATCTCAGATCGCTAAGCATACAGCCATTCTTACAGAGTCCCACTCCTGATGGCCATCTCGAAACTAGTTGGGTCATCATCTCATGATGCAATCCTCGCTCCCACTGTCATAGAGAAACCGAAGTATCTCTCAGGTGGGTGAGGAACCCTACTAGATCGGCGGAGAGGCTGAGGTTCGTTGGTATCTACTGAATCCTTTGGTTGTACCAAATCATCTGCTGTAGTTTGTATAGATGGAACCTTTCCAGTTCTACATTACAGACCTTCCCTCGAGCTTGTCCGGATTTTGCTTTTAGACATAGGCCGGTCAACCCCAAATCTTAACTAGCTTAAGACATGGGCTCTTCCCTTTCCATATCACATATGAAGTGGTAGGCAACTGATTTGATTGGAACCCTATTCAATAGGTATGCAGCTTCTCAAGTGCATAACTCCCAAAAGGAAACAGGTAACTCAATAGTACTCATCATAGAGCACACCATATCATATAGGGTGTGATTGCTCCGCCCCGATATACCATCGTGCTATGGTGTATTCGGAGGAGTAGTGCTGAGAGAGAATCTCATTCTCCTTTAGAATAATCCAGGAATTCCGTGCTCAAGTAATCTCCTCCTTGATCACATCAAAGGACATAATACTTTTACCCGTATTGGTTCTCTACTTCTATCTTATATTCTGTGAATATCTCAAAAGGTTCAGACTTGTGTCTCAACAGGAACATATGTCTGAATCATGAGAGATGATCAGAGAACGTAATGAAGTAAAAGAACCAGTCCTGGCATATGTAGACAGGGGACCTTTCATACATCAACATGTATCATCCCAAGAGTTCACTAACTCTTTCTCTGTTTTCAGTAAACGGAGCTATGGTCATCTTATCTTTGTGACATGACTGGCAAGTTTCACAAGATGTAAATTCAAACTGATTTAAATATGCATCTAAATGTAACTTCAGCTAGTCGGGTCGCATTGATATGACCTAGTCTACAATACCTCAAGAAGAATTTGTTCATTTCTAAACTCTTCCTCTTGTGTGTGTTCCATATACTAAGAACTGTAGTTTGATTTAGAACATTAATGATTTTAGATAACGTGCCTGAACCGATCAACTTTTGATATAGGAAATGTTCAAAACATTATCCAACAATACAAAATTTTATCATTTCTTTACTAATAAAGAGACTGATATGATTTTGTATATCAGGTTCGGTATCTAATAACATTCGTTCAGAATCAATGTATTTGTAATACAGGGTGACAGTGACCAACAGACTTGGCTGCAACACTTGCCCCGTTTTCTGCCTCATGAAACTTATCACCCGTTCTCAGTTCTCTACCTTTCTGTAGCCCTATGTAACATATTACATATCTGGGATCCTGATCTGGTATCACATACCCAGGACGTAGAGGATACAGAGAAACAGTTCTACATAATGAACACACCCGAAGATGATGCATCAGCATGCACTCTCTTCGTTTGGGCGGCACGGGAATTCTGGTAATCCCTATTTCCTGCTCTGTCTTATAACAATTATAAGTTGGAGCGGGACCAACGTTCCCTAGCTCAGTATAACAAGCGGGTTCGGTCAATAATCCGTTTTATTATCTTGATTAAGGCGTGACATGGTCGCTACCAGGAGAGAGAGAGAGAAGAAAACACTCAGCGTGCGCTCTTGCAAGAATAGATTGGTTTTTACTTTATCTAATCAGGATGGCTCCCACTGCTTTTTATCAAATCTTCCTTCAAACCCTAAAAGGAAAGACTAGCCGGGATTAATTACACACTACAAGTTCGCCAATCTTTCAGCCAGGCCAGTGTCGGTACTTTGAGGGAGGTCCCCCGTGCTTTCGCACGAACCTAATTACTGTAAACCTCGCTTTCCCAGAGGCGTAACCCCGTTGACACCTTTCTAGACACCTACTTGATCGGCTAATTGTAATGTATAAAACTCTCCCAGGAGTAACTCTTATTCGCAGCGGGTATCGGGATCCAACTATCTCATAGAAGGTATGCAATCTCATTGCAAATTTCAACACTTGAAATTCCCGATAATATTTTGCCCCTAGCGTCCTATGACCTTGACAGAGGTCAACAAACCATAGGCTCCTAGTCAAGTTCAACCCGTCATTTCCCGATTGAAGTAAACCCACCCGCACGACCCTTGACAGAGGTCAACAAGGTCGCACGACTACCCTAAATCAATCACATCATATGCTTATGCAGATAAGCACTAATCAGCTACCGCACACTACGCCTTGACAGAGGTCAACAAACGCAGCACGAATACTAACCAGTACATATCTGAAATGACGGAAGGCTACGACAGGTTTTTCTGAAAGCCTATTGCGTAATGAACTTGATATCGTTGTAGAATCAAATGATTTTTGAAATGGAGTGCTTTTGAGGCTTTTCTAGTTTTGCTAAAGGAGTCACTCCTGGTGAAGGGATCGTCGGTCCTTTCCTCGTCGAATGAGGTGCGGGATATATCATATATATCACTGTGCAAAGCAAAAACTCTTAAAAGTTATCAAAAGACAAACCGAGGGTTGTAGCATCTGCCAGTTATTGCTAAAGGAGTTATTCCCGGTGAAGGGATCTCGGTCCTTTCCTCATCGAATAAGGTGCAGGATATATCATATATATCACTGTGCAAAGCAAAAACTGTAGCTACCTGTTTTATTTTGAAATTCAATTCTACAACATCTTTAGGTTTCTTTTTTTTTCATTAATCATATTAATGAAGTTCCATCATTTAAGTACCTAAACATCACAGATAAATACGACGTACACTTATGCCATCCGCATTCGCCTCGATGTCCCCTCGTGCACCGTTAGGTTAGGTAACTAACGGCAGAGCGGGGCAGGGCTAGCGCGGGTGTAAAACATAAGTAACATCTATATAATATATCATATATACTATATACTGTATCTATCACAGAACATCACATGATCACATCACAGATATCGCAGCAGAAGAAACATATGAAACATTGGATATACTAGGACGTCCGTGTTTTCAATACGAGCCAGTATAAAACACGGATTCCACGGTCGTGATGAATAGCCAAACCCACACCCCTAGACCCCTACGAGAGCGGCAAGCAACCCTACCAATTCTAGAGTTAGGAGACCCGGACTCGACTCCTCGAGTTGGTCTCCCACTGGACTCCAGAACCCGGTTACTTGTGCCCTCCTCCTTGGGTCTATCCTAGTGCGGAAAAGTAAATAATATACAAAGGGTGACAACTTCCGCAACCTGGAAGTGCCCCAATAAAAGAATATTACATACAAGTTTTTACATGAATGAAAATAAAAAACACTCATCTTACATAAAACCCCCCGGCTATTCAATCACGACGATCCAATATAACATATCCAGCAACACATAACATCACATGTCATCAACGTAAGTAAATATGCGCATCCCAATTGTCGTTGACATATAGCAACGAAACCGGCGATATCACATATTACACTTACGGTCACAGAAAAGAAAGTGTAAAACTACAACAGTTGGAATCCGCAACCTGCATAGACATCGCATGCCTAATCAAATGAATTCCTTAGACATCGCATGCCTAATAATTATAAACCCCGCATTTTAGTCTCATTATCGAAAACACTTTTCAATATCAAGTCGGGTAATCCAACAAGATTCTCGACACCCTGATCGAATGCTCGTCGCAAACTTCAGTAGACGGCTGCACCCCCGATACCGTCGACGAAGTGCACCAAGGCGGAACACCGCTACCGCGAGCACCCGAACGGATGCTTTCGGCGACGGGGTTCTCCTCCAGTCACTTGGTCGGGGCTATGGAGTGAGGCTGTCTATTAAGTTTACCCGGCGAGTATCCGCGTACGCTACGTGATTGCGACGGACTTTTGATCACATCAAAATTCCGTGGCAACCGATCAAGTGAGACTAAATTGCTAGATTTACAACATTCATTCAGTTATCTCATAACTACTTGTGAATTCCAATTATTGTATCACATTCCAGGTAAATAGAAAATGTTAAACTTTCCGATCGAACAATCGAACACCCAAGTTTTCCCGATACAGATCAACACATGAAACAAGTCTAACAACATTCAGTTCGTGCCTCAGTACCAACGGTCCAGCCGTAGAAGGGTCAAGCCAACGCCTCACATGTGGCACGCCGTACTGCCCCAAACCCGAAGGTTCAAAGGGCAGTTCAAGACGGTCACATAATCGAGTTAAGGTTTGTTGTCTTCTAGAGGGTCCATCGCGTTACTTGCACTACTTAGAACGTCGTTAAACTACGGAAAAATCCAACGCTTGGAAATTTCCCGACAGGGGAAAAATTGGGTATTTATATCCGGTCGAACTTTTTAACATATTCTAAAATTTATCCGGAAAGCCTCATAGACAAAATCTGATACTCCGATCGAAACATCGAATCCCCAAAACAACCCAGAAAATAAAACTCTGGAATAAATATTAAAATATTCCTAGGAAAACCAGCACTGACTATTATTGATTATGGTGCAAATTTCGATGAACAATACGACAAAACGGCCGCGGATCCGCCGCACAAGCCATGCTCGTGCCGCGGATCCGCGGCGTAATGATGGAATTAGGTCATCAAAATTCACCGTAACTCTTAGATATCCCTACTGATTTTTCTGCATATTTTTAATGTTGAAAAATCCTAGATTTCAGAAAAAGGACAGAAAGCATTTTTTGAGTTGGGTTTCGGGTCGATCGGACTTCAAATTCCGTCTAGACTTCGCCTAAGGCTCTAGCTTGTCTCTGATACCACTGTAGGGTTCCTAGGCACCCCAATGAGGTCTCACAAGGCATCAACCATGCCAATTTCAAATTTAAACGGTGCCGAGAAACCCTAGAATGGATCGTTGGCTATATTTCTAGGCGAAAAACAAACTAGTTAACAATTAACTACAAGAATACGGAAATACAACCTTTATAGATCCGGTCCTCCACCTCCACGGCTCCGTGATGAAGTCATCTCCGCTGTCCAAATCAAAATCCGGGCTCTAGCGTCGGCTTTATCGGAGAAAGAGCGGGCAAGGTCGTCGGCTTCGTGCCGAAGATGATCTACGTCGAGGCATCGCTAGATCAAGCTCCACCTTCACCAAGCGATGAAAACTTGTGAAGGAAACACCCTATACTACTTGGCAAGAGGTAGAGGATGAAGAAATAGGAAGTGGGTTCACTTTAGAATTGGATTTCTCTCACTTTTCATCAATCCACCATTGATGAAGTGAAGCTTTCTTCATTGAAGAAGATGAAGAAGAACATGATTATCTTATGATAAGTTATTCAAAAAGAATAATAAAAAGAATACTTATCATCATAATAACCATGGTCAAGTGTAGAGACTAAACTAAGGTTAAATGAAGTGGTTAGGGTTAAGCATGAGACAAAATGGTCACATTAGTCAAAGCTTCATGAAGCTTCAAAGATAAAACAAAACTAGCAACCATTTTCCCTTTTTCTTTCCAAAATAAATAAATAAATAAATAAGAAAGAAAAAGCAAAACCCTAATCTTTAACTTAACAATGGTTTAATCTTTACACTTAACCAAGTTAACATGTATCATCAAACATGATACAATCAAGTGCACAAGAGTATATCACATATACAATTTGTGAACTTCAAGTAAGAAAATCCATTTAAAGTGAACCAATACTAGTTAATGCAAAGTAATATATCAAATATATAATTATGCATTAAATCATTAAATCAATACTTGATTCAATGATCCGGTCATGTCGCACACAACCGACTAGTATACAATGTATCGATTTATCGAATCAATCCTTGATTCGACAACTAGGTTATATCGCATACAACCATTCGACACATTCATCGCGAGAATGAAATATGGTATCACATACACGCATTATTCTCGGTCCCGCACATATCTCATATGCGCCCCTATTTCGTTTCGCTTGAGCCAGGAAACCTCTGTGTAGGACTCTAAAGACTCGTCAATACGCCGGCAGCAGATGATGATCATATCAAACACCCACAAGCCGCAAGCGGTCTGCTAAACGTAACGGCCACCCGGGTATTGAGCGATCAGAAGATCGACGAGCAAGCCCGCTCACACTCCAGTGAATCCAACCAGTAACACTACCGTACAGTCCGGTCTGATCGTCTGATATGTCGCATATCTCGCCTAGGGGTGGTAAACGTCAGACCCCAATAGCTCGATAAGTCGTGTCGATATGAGGTCTATAACAATTCGAGATACTACTGGTAACACTTACCAGTAAATCTCAGCAACCCTGGCCAGGGATTTCCTGTTATAGCCAATCGAACACAGCGCAACATCAACTTCCTATACCGGGAGAGACGAATCCCCTCCTATCGCTCATTGCCTCCATGTGACTCGGGACTGTACCCAAAAACCACCGTTTTGCACGCCCTCTTGGACGTGGTAAGATGGAAATCAAAGCACAGTGGGAACCACACAAGACTCTATGACGATCTCGGGTCAACAGACTACTCTGTACCAGTGTCACCAGAGAACTGCCATCTGACGTGAGGTATAATACCATCTGGGAGTTCTCGGCGAGTCCGTCCAGTGTACCCAGTCTCCAATGAGCACCCGTATATCATCTCTGATGTCAAACACCGATGGATATGGGATCATCCATCTCCCATCTGTATGGGTCGAGAAGGTATACGCTAGTCTACTCTGGTATATCGATGCCCCGTCTCGATACACCCACGACTAGGGACTTTGAAGGATGTACTTATAGACTATCTGTCCCCACTAGTATGATCTGCATCATAGTCCAGGTAGTCAAGTACACATCCTAAGGGCTTTACCAACATGTAACAGAGAGACAATCAGTATACACGTTAAGGTAAAGTGCAACCAGATAGCATACTATCATGTCGAGCAAGAAAGTCCTCCCTATATATGTCCCAGCATCCACTACAATATACATCCTATGTATAGTAATGGCCTCTAGGGCATACATATAACTAACAGGGTCCTCGGCCACATCGGTGCCTGTGAAGACCGGAGGCTTCAGCCTCATGAACTCTGACAGCGATACTGTAATAACCTCTGTAGTCGCAGGTGCAACTGCCTGAACTGTGGGTACCACCGCGGTCTCTACAACGGGTGGAACTATGTCTGGTCGCTGCGCTCGAAGTGTCTCAACTAGAGATCCCATCATCTGGAGCATCTCCTGCATACTGGATCCCATCATCTGGCGTATCTCCTGCACACCAGCTCCTAACATAGCAATCTGATCTGTCACGGCAGGAACAGCCTGCTCGGGCACAACCGGTGTACTACCCGGATCAGTCTTCGTCTCGGACGAGTCAACTCGAATCTCGGCCCTCGCGGCCGCTCTCTGCGCCCTCGTAGTCTTTGGCGGCATAATGGCTGAAAGGAACAATAGGATTCGATAAGGATACTGAAATCGAATCGCAAGAATGTATAGACTCAAGAAGGAATTAAAATCAACAAGTCCTAAGGTCGCGTAGGCGGAGTACCGTGTCGTGAGTATGCCGCGGAGCATACACACGCTACGCTACCCTACTGCAGCTACCTACTCCATCATACCAGGGTCATCCTACACTCCGAAAGATAAAACCTACGCTCTGATACCAACTTTGTCACGACCCAAAGTTTGGCCCGTGACCGGCACCTAACCACGTAACGTCTACAGGCGTAACGCGACTAAGTGAACCGAAACCCAGAAATCAAACCAGTAAAAGTATAGAGTGTTATAAGTTTATAATGAAAGCACTTACTAACATGTTAAGAAATCTAAGTAAACAATCACCAAGATAGCAATATACGATGCCGTAGTGAAGATCAAGATCCACAAGTGGGAACATCACAGATAGAATAAACTGCAAGTACAGTCGGCTCACAACGAGCTCGACACCAGAAAACAAGTAATATACATCATCGTCCTCACACTGTCTCTAAGTCAAATACATACATGGTAGATGGAGAATACTAGATACAATAATGTACATAACTGAAAGATAAACAGATACCGCACAAAACCCACCTATCAGCAAAAGAGCTAGTACACCAACTATGGGGGTGTCTGTGTCAAAAGATGCGAAATGCAGCCTGCCGCGACTACTCCGAAGGGCAACTGCAAACATTGTGGCACAACGGGGGTGAGTTGCCAACTCGTGAATAGAGATAACATATAAAGGTAATCGCGAGCATGCACGTACTGCGCTACTCTATCATATGCCAACAGATGATATCAATATGTGATAAGCAGTATGTGCAATAATCATGCAAGTGCTCTATCAGGTAATATAACTACAGGATGAGATACAATAATAAATGCTGAGTATGGGCAATATAATATCTACACGGAATGTCAACGTGGAATATATAATCGGTGTCCATCAATGCACCCAGATCCCCCAAATAGCTCAGGCGCCGGCACTCTCATCGGCCCTCAAATCCTGTAAATCTCTGAGAATTCCGAGTGCCCAACATCGGCACCTAAATATCATAAATACTCGTGTCCAGCATCGACACGCAAATCCTCATCTATCGGGCCCCGTCAGTCCGGGTCAGCCCACGGGCTCCGTCTGCGGTATCGGCCCTCGGCCCCGGCAGTACGGATCACCCCACAACCATCTATCGACCCTGATCAGTATCCTCCGGATAGCTGTCAGGTCCAATCAATCACCGGTAGGTAGTAGTCCCTCTGCCAGGCTCACCGTCTACTACACAGCGAAACTGTTCTCGCCCCGGGTACCATACCGGGTCCACCATGTACCCGTAATCGGCCTCAACCAGCTCCTCGATTTGGGTTCACATATATCACTCTAGCACCGAGGAAACACATAGTGGACGCACCGAAATATCATATCAAGGGAACCGGGTTTTTAAATGATTACATATTTGAAATAGCCACGGTTCCCAAATCCAGAAATCATATGTAATCCAAACCAATATGCAAGTCAATGATCCGATATGATATGTGCATCAAGTATGAATATCATGTGAAGTCACATATAGATGAGCTACAATATAATGATCCGATGTGATATATGCATCAAGTATGAATATCATGTCAAGTCACATATAGATGAGCTACAATATAATGATCCGATGTGAATTCTACAGTATGAGTGTCATGGCAATTACTAACGGTGTGTGTGTAACATGCAGGATAGTGCTCGTGCAACATGGACCGTTAGTAATGGTGCGGTGTTCTATCAGTTCTAGTTTATATCCATATAGCAGGGAATGCAGTATGCACTAAATAGTAACCATGAACAGTCAATGTATATAAATATAGCTATAAGGTCCTATCAGCCCTGACGTAGAACGCCATGCGGGCGATATCCCCGTAGATGTTAAATCTACTCACCGTAGTCTCTCGCTAGGTATAGCCAACAACTTGTTTCCCCTTCTGCGCGGCGTCCGCCGTACTCGCCTGCGAACCTAGAATTACACAATACATCATACATAAGTTTGACATCACACAAACACGACATTAAAGCCGAACTAGTAACTCGTGTCGTGAACCAAGCGCGCGTGTGCGCGATACGCTAAAACGTGTGATTATGTGCCTGAAGCCACTCCGATGTGTCGCGATACGCAGGAACCCAAAACCCATACACACGTCTCACGCATGTCGCGAAAGATTGAAAATACGGGAAAAAGGGTATTCACCTACAGATTTTGATACAGAACAGATATTGTAAAACTACATATACCAAAATAACCCACATAGCAGAAGACACCAACACCCCAAACCCCAACCCAAAACACCCCCATCTGGCCGCAAATTGCGGCCAGAATGCTTATTTCGGCGGCCTGGGTAGGGAATTGGGCTCCCAGGTTTTGTGTGTGCACTCTATACCCCCCATACATGCTACAGTAATATCTAGTTTTACTCTGAAATATCTCGGGTAGTAGCAGATCCTACAGAGCCTTAAATCAAGTTAAAATCCACACTTTTGCACTAAAATGGAACTTTATGGTATTTCTGTGCAAACTGAAACAAACCTGGCCTAAAAATAGTTCTAATAACCCATGAAAGAGCTAACACAACTAACAAAACCCTAATCTAACATGTGAATCACAAATATCCTTTAATATCACTAAAAATGCACAAAAAAGAGATTTTTACTAAAGAACACTACAAGTTATGGAAAAAGAGATTAAGACATGAGTTTATACCTTCTAGAGACCTTATAAAACACCAAAAGTCTCAGCTTCTCTCTCAGGTGTGCAGATTTGCCTTCAAACGCCCCAAAAAGCCCCTTTTCCCAAGGTTTTGTGAAGGAAATGTGTGGTTTTTGTGTAGGATTTGTATGGAGATCAAAGGGAAATGAAGAGAAGAAGAAAAGATGAAGAAAATGAGAGGGTTTTTTTGCTGGAGCTACAGAAATTCTGAGATGGGGAAAGAGAGAGAGAAGAGAGGGGAAAATGGGGGTCAAAAGTCAAACTTCATACCTAACACCATGGCTCATTTTTAAAAGGATTTGAAATTATAAAAAGGGTTTATGATATGATTAAAAATGGTAGGAATTAAGTTAACAACCATGCAACAAAAGAATGGTTAACATGTTACCAAAAACCCTAAGTCACAAAATGCTAAGTGTGCAAGTGTACACTACAAAAGGAAATTTCTAATTTGCCAACACGACTAAATATAACTAATAATCCTATGAACACATATACAATAACACGCTCAATTTCTAATTATCACGAAAAACATTCTAACGGAAATTCAAAGTGTTACAATTTATATATATATATATATATATATATATATATATATATATATATATACCGGTACATACACTATCATATCATGGCCTTTAGGGCATACATATATCCAAGAATCTCCTACTTGCACTAAGGCCAATTATTGGCGTATCTCATACCCAACCATTCAAAAAGTCGCTTATGCTGCGGCAAAGGGAGGGCCTTGGTGAGTGGATCCGCTGTGTTATCTTTTGTATCTACTCTCCGAATCTCGATCTCGCGGCAATCAATTATCTCCCGGATCAGATGATATCGCCTGAGGAAGTGTCTGAATCGCTGATGGGACCTGGGCTCTTTGGCTAACGCCATAGCCCCATTATTATCACAATACAATGGTACTGGATCAATAATGGTCGGAACTACTCCTAGCTCCGAGATGAACTTCCTCATCCAGACGGCTTCCTTGGCAGCATCATTTGCAGCAATATACTCAGCTTTCATAGTGGATTCTGCAACGGTATCCTGTTTGGAACTCTTCCAACACACCGCCCCTGTATTGAGGGTAAAGACAAACCCTGAGATAGATTTGTTGTCATCCTTATCACTCTGGAAGCTCAAATCGGTAAAGGCCTCCATTTGGAGATTCCCGTTACCATACACCAAGAACATTTCTTTAGTCCTTCGCAAGTACATAAGAATGTTCTTCACAGTAGTCCAGTGGTTCTCTCCTGGGTTGGATTGATACCTGCTTACTACACCTAGTGCATAAGCTACATCAGAGCGTGTACATAACATCGCATACATTATAGATCCTACAGTAGAAGCGTAGGGTATAATGCTCATGCGAGCTCTCTCTTCATCAGTCTTTGGGCAAAAGTCCTTAGAGAGAGTGACTCCATGACTAGTGGGTAAGGAACCCCACTTGGAGTCTTCCATACTAAATCTCTTTAGGATGGTGTTAATGTACCTGATTTGGGACAATCCCAATAACCGTTTAGATCTATCCCTATAGATCTTCATGCCCAACATGTACGGGGCATCACCCAGGTCCTTCATGGAGAACCTTTGTGATAAGAACAGTTTGACCGATTGTAGCATAGAAACGTTGTTTCCTATCAGAAGAATGTCATCTACATACAATACGAGGAATATGACAGTACTTCCTACAAACTTCTTATAAACACAAGATTCATCTGGATTTTTGACGAAATCAAAATCTTTGATAACATCATCAAAACAGATGTTCCAACTCCGTGATGCTTGCTTTAATCCATAAATGGATTTAAGCAACCTACATACTTTCCCGCTACTCTCACTATCGATGAAGCCCTCTGGCTGATCCATATAAACTCACTCTTCTAAATCACCATTTAGAAAATCCGTTTTAACGTCCATCTGCCAGATTTCATAGTCGTAGTGAGCAGCAATAGCAAGTAGGATCCGAATGGATTTAAGCATGGCAACATGAGAAAAGGTTTCGTCATAGTCCAGTCCTGGTTTTTGTCGAAATCCTTTTGCCACAAGCCTTGCCTTATAGGTCTCCACCTGCCCATCTACACCGATCTTTCTCTTAAAGATCTATTTGCACCTACGGGTTTTACCCCATAGGGTACAACTTCCAAAGTCCATACTTTTTTGGTGTACATAGACTCCATTTCGGATCTCATGGCATCCAGCCACTTCACAGAGTCACCATTCATGATAGCTTGCTGAAAACTGGTAGGATCATCATCATCCATGATGCAATCTTCTCCATTACCATCAACGAGAAAACCGCAGTATCTCTCCGGTGGGTGAGAAGTCCTACCAGATCTACGGAGTGGTTGAGCTTCATTAAGTTCTGTTGCAACTTCAGGTTCAACCAAATCGTCATTTCTAACTTGTGTCTCTAGAACTTCTTCTAGATCTACAACACTGCCATCAGCATCGTTTGGAAAATTCTTATTTTCCAAAAACGTGGCATACTGAGAAACAAACACTTTTTGTTCCTTCTTGTGCTAAAAAAGATACCCAAACGAATGTTTTGGATATCCCACAAATGTACACTTGACCGATCGTGTCTCGAGTTTGTCTGGATTCTGCTTTTTAACAAAAGCCGGATAACCCCAAATCTTAACTCGTTTAAGAGATGGTCTCTTCCCATACCATATCTCATATGGAGTGGTAGACACGGTGTTGGTTGGAATTTTGTTCAACAGAAAAGCTGCAGTCTCCAATGCATGCCCCCAAAAGGAGAGACAGCATCACTCATCATGGATCGTACCATATCTAATAGGGTTCGATTCTGTCGCTCTGACATACCATTGTGCTGTGGTGTGTAGGAGGAGTGAGCTGAGAGAGAATCCCATTCTCTTTTAGGAAGTTCGAAAACTTAGTACTAAGATACTCTTCACCTCGATCTGATCGAAGTATCTTGATGCTCATTCCAGTTTGTTTTTCTACTTCAAGTTTGTATTCCTTGAATTTCTCGAAAGCTTCAGACTTATGCTTCAACAAAAACACATGACCGAATCTTGAGAAATTATCAGTAAACGTTATGAAGTAAGAAAAACCGTCTCTTGAATGTGTAGACATTGGCCCACATACATCACTATGTATGAGGCCTAAGAGCTCAGTAGCTCTTTCTCCGTGTCCAGTAAACGAAGTTTTGGTCATTTTCCCTTTGATATAAGACTGACAAGCCGCATAAGATTTATACTCAAAAGAATTTAAATATCCATCTTTATGAAGCTTGTTTAGTCTTGTTTCATTAATATAACCAAGTCTACAATGCCAAAGAAAAGCTTCATTTATATCTGAAAACTTTCTTTTATTTGTGTGTTGTATGTTAAAAACTGTGTTGATTCAGTACGTATATCCCGTTATTAAGTATACCATAACCAATCAACTCTTGATTCAGTTTAATGTTCATAAAATTATGCAGCAATACAAAATGATATCCTTCATTGTCTAACAAAGAAATGGATACAATATTACAAAGCATGCTTGGTACAAAATAATATGGGTTCAAAACCAATATACAACCCGATGGCAACCCCAGATGATACTCTCCTACTGAAACTGCATGTACATTGGAACCATTTCCAACCCGGAGAGTATGATCACCTGTCTTCAAAAATATACTATTGCTCAGCCCCTGCATAGAATTGCAGATATGAGAACCCGAACCGGTATCCAATACCCAGGAAGCGGAGTTTATAGAAAAACAGTTTTCAGTTACGAACACACCTGAAGCTGAAGCATCACCATACTTCCTTTTCTTGAGACCAAGGTACTCAGTACAGTTCCGCTTCCAGTGTCCCGTCTTCTTGCAGTAGAAACATTCTCCTTTTCCTGACTCCGCAGCTTTGGATTTATCTTTACCCCTTTGCCTTTTTATTCCACCTCTCGGCTTGGTGGATTTCTTCTTATTCTTTCCTTTAACCTTGGCTTTTGGGATGGAAGAAGAAGATTGTCCAACAAGCAGGGAGGGAGACTTCGCCTTAAGTGTGCTCTCCGCATTTCTCAACATATTGAGAAGTTCGGGTAGTGACTTCTCCATGTTGTACATGTTGAAGTTCACTTGAAAGGAGCAAAGGCAGAGGGAAGAGATCGTAGAACAATATCCGTATATTGCTCATTATCCATTGTCCATCCGAGGCCCTCAAGCTCTTCAATAAAAGTTATCATCTTCAGAACGTGGTCACCTACTGATGTGCCAGGAGCCATCCGCATCTGAAACATCTTTCGAGACGCTTCATATCGTAAGATACGAGATTGCTCTCCATACAACTTCTTTGTATGGAGAAAGATGGATTGAACATCCATCTCCTCGTGCTGCTTTTGATGTGTATTGTCCATCGATGCAAGCGCGAGGCATTTGGCGGTGGCACAGTCAATATCCCACGTTTTGCGGATTTCTGTATCCGCAACAGACGATTCAGGGCCTGGTTTGGGCGGGGTTGTGGCAGTGAGGACATATGATACTTTATCATATGTGAGTGCAATGTTAATGTTCCTCAGCCAATCTTTATAATTCGGTTCGGTAAGCTTATTTTTCTTTAATAGTAGCTTAAGTCCAGTCATGGTTATCTGCCATTAGAAGAAAGAAAAAAATACACTCAGTGAAAGCTCTTGTAAAGATTAGATTGGTTTATTATCTTATCTAATCGATGTCTCCCACTGCTTTTATCAAATTTTCCTTCAAACCTTAAAAGGAAAAAATTAGCAAGGATTAATTACATTCTATAACTTCACTAACCGTTCAGCCAGGCCAGTGCCGGTACTTTTGAGGAAGGTTCCCGGTGCTTTCGCACGGACCTAATTAAAATAAACCTCATTTTCCCAGAGGCGCATCCCAGTTGACACCTTTCTAGACACTTAATGAGTTAGCTAATTGTAAAGTGCAAAACTCTCCCGGGAGCAACTATTGCTCACAGTGGGATCATGATCCTACTATCATATAGAAGGTATGCAATCTCATTGCAAATTTCAACTCTTGAAACTCCCGATTTGGTTTTTACCCCTAGTAACTTATGACCTTAACTATAGTCAATATATCATAAGTACTAGTCAAGTTCTTCCCGTCATTTCGTGATTAACTAGACCCACCCATATGACACTTAACTATAGTCAACATAATCATATGAATTTTCTAACTAATCGCATCATATGCGGTGTAGGAAGACATCACTTAGCTATCGTATACTGCGCCTTAACTACAGTCAAAATACGCATCACGAATACTAAGTACTCTACTTCCTAAAATGACAGAGGGTTGCGAATAGTTTTTAAGAAAACCTTTAACGCTTCGAACTTGATATGGTTGTAGAATCTAATGGTTTAAAAGGGAGTGGCTTAAGCTCTGCCTTTTGAAATCTTGCTTTTTCATAAAAAACCGAGTAGGTTTCAAATTTGATTCTACAACATCCTTTTAGGTTTCTTTTGTTTACATTAATCTTATTAATGTAGTCCTATCATTTAAGGCCTAAGCCATTACAGAAAAGAAACGAAAACAGAATGTACGCTTATGCCATCCGCATTCGCCACAATGTCGCGTTATGTACCGTTAGGTTACTTAACTAACGGCATAGCGGGATGGGACTAGCGCGAATGCAAAACATAAGCAACGTTTATTATATATCATATATATAATACATCATTCGTCTCAACATATAAAGTGATCATATCGCAGAATATCCACAGCAGAAGCACATATATGAAAATACAGGATATACTAGGAGGTCCGTATTTTGTATTTAGCCAATAATAGAAAATACGGATTCCACTGTCGCGATGAATAGCCTGTTGGAGATAGTGCCCTCATAGTCAATTATTGGATCGCAGGTACGTGATTGCAATGATTGCGGAGGACCTATCCCGGTAGGACAGTCTTACTCGAGATGATAGTATACTATCTGGTTTGCCTTTATCAGTCGTGTACATGTTCAGGTGACTGATTGCATGTTACACTTTGATAGAGCCCTTAGGATCTGGCTTTACTACCAACTGTATGATGGCGATCATATACGTGAGAGTTGGGTAGTTTATATGCATATCCTTAATTGTGGTCCCTAGTCGTGGGAGTTTCGAGACAGGGCATCGATACTCCGGAGTAGACTAGTGTGTACAGTCGAGACCCCGACGAGGGGCGGTGGCCGGTCTCACAAGCCACTGGTGACAGTTGGATCACCTAAGATGTATACAGGTGCTCATTGGGTTATGAGTACACCGGACAGGACTCGCCGGGAATCTGCTAGTTAGTATTATATCTACCGTCAGATAGCAGTTCCCTGGTGACATGTGTACAGGTTAGTTCATCGACCTGAGGTCGTCATTTGTCTCGTATGAGTTCCCACTGTGCTTTGATTTCTACCCTACCACGGCTCAAAGGAGTCGTGCAAACAGGTAGCTTTTGGGTACAGTCCCGAGCCATATGGAGGCACGTGAGCGGATCGGCAGGGGATTCGTCTCTCCCGGTATTGGGGGCGAGATCGTGCTGTGTCTAGGAGAGCCATTACACAAAGTCCATGGCCATGGCAGGAGATTTACTGGTAGGTACTCCAGTAGTATCTCAAGGTGTTATTGGGCTATACTCCGACACGACTTATACTGCTTCTGGGGGTCTGACGTTACTAGCCCCCTAGGCGGATATGCGATACTCATTGACGAACGGACCGGACTGTATATACATTGTCACTGTTAGGCTCAGTAGGGTTTTCGGAGGAGTTCGCTCATCGGTCTCCCTTGAGTTCGCTCCTCGGCCACCCTTGAGGTCAGTCCGTGGGCAGCCGTTACGCATTGCTAGTGCCGCTGACGGTTTGTGGTTAAACCCACTGCCAGGGTGCTGACGAGTCATTAGAGTCCCCCACAGGCAGTTTCCCAAGTTCGGGCGAAACGTTGTAGAGGCCGTACGGTTTTATGGCAGGGTTCGGAAAATGCACGTGCGTTTACGCACGTGTTATTTTTCGGGCAGATAATACTGGTCGGCTTTGGTTTAAGCCGGATCCGAGTATTATATTGAGTAGGTATAATATCTTTGTCTCAGTTGCATTTGTATTCGGTCGTAATATAAATGCGGGTATATTTATACAGTTTCGGGGTTGTCCTGAAAGTCGTTTCAGGATCACTTTTGGAAGTTGCCAGTTTCCAGTTTTCTATCAGCCGTCTTTTAACATTCGGTTAAAGACGGATTTATCTTTTCTTCAGTTGGAGTGAGTCATGCTTCTAGAAGGTTCTAGAAGGTTCTAGATTTGGTGAGGTGGAGGGTGACTCATGCTTTGATTTCAAAGAGATTTTGTTTTCATTAAGATATTTTTGCTTGATCTTTTGGTTATGATAAGGTTACATGCTATTCTCACCCTCCCTCTCCTTCACTCACCTCCCCCCCTCTCATATATAGGCCGGCCCTCTCTCTCCTCCCCCTTGATTGATTTTTGAGAAAATTATGGTTGCAAAAGAAAAGAGTATAGTTTTGGATGCATGGAAATTTCATAGTTCATTTCTTGTTCCATTTCATTTCCATCGGCAACTTCATTAACCGATCGTCCACGGACTTGGACGAAACGAGACAAAGTCATCTACTCATTCTCTACATCAATTCTTGGTCGTCTCTTTTGGCAAACTTGACGATCGAGTTGCCTCGAGTCAGAGGCGGGAGCCCGTTTAAAGAACCGATCATGTGGTGCCACCTCGACGAAGGATTCGGAGATCGACGAGATCGGAGCAGCCGCAACGGAGCGTGGGATGATGGTTGAAGAACGAAGGACTCGGATCGTTCGGTATAACCTTTCTACACTCTTTACATTTTGTTAGTTTAGCAATAATGGCAGATCCGGGTTAAAGTATACGATAGCGCCAAGTTTAAAAGTTTTATTCCGCATTTGGCGTCTGTAGACTGCCGGGGCGCTAACGTAGACTTACAGTGGTATCAGAGCCTCACCATTTTGCTATACTAACTTGTGCTAACGCGTTTAAAACATCGATCCGACCGAAAATCGAAACTGCAAAAAATCACAATTTTCTTCATTCGACAGTTCTGTTATTTTCAAACGGTGTCAAAATTGATTTCTGTATATCTTAAAAATCCGTGCAGGCTTTTCTAAGACCCACGAGAAAATTTGGAGTCATGATTCCTCCATGGAGGCGCGGAAGCGCGGCCAAACCCATGGTTTGGCCGCCCTTCCGCGGCCACGTGAGGAGAACGTGCGTCCAAAATTTTCCAGTGGGTTCTACTTTGGTTTTTGGGGTTTTTGAGATATATAGTTTTGGCCCAGGTTTTATTACTGTTCACCAGTAAGCAGTGGGGCCCACTTTTTGATATTTGGTTTTTGGTCGATCGAAATTTAAACACGTTAGTTTACAGTGCTTACATTATATCTCCGACCGGGAATGTCATTTGATCGGTAAACCGCGTCCGATTGCTATAGTTCTTTTAGACGGGTTTGCGAACGTGACATTCGCGTTGATGTTCTGTGTTGTGCTGTATTGTTGCGGATTTGTCGTGGTGGATAGCAGTGTGCAATGGTAGTACAGTTTGAGTTTATTTGTACATTTGATATTGCGGGGCGAGCGTCCAACTTGTGGACTGCCGTCTCTGCCTGTTGTATAATATTATTTTGGGGCACGACCAGGTTGCGGTCGATGTACCTATTGTACTATTTTTCATTATTGTACTAGGTTTTACCCCGCGACGGAGTGCACGGATAGCCGGGTTCAGGAAAGCAACGGGTCCGCATCTCATGGCTTTGAGAGGCAGAGGGGCCCCACTTCAGAATTGGCAGACTATTCGCCGCACTCGTAGGGGGTACAGGTTGACCCAAGGAGGGGTGCCCAAGATTACCGGATTCTGTGAAGTGCCGGGTGTTCCATTCACTATACTGTGGGGACTACCTCGCTTCAGGTTTTGGCGGGTAACTTGCCGCACCCGTAGGGGTCTAGGTTTCATTGCACAGGCTATCCACACGACAGGGGAACGTCGAGTTTCAGCAGCGGCTCTGTGAAACTCGGGGATCCCAGATATCTATATTGTTCTGTGATGCTTATTACTTTTCTGTAATGTTGCATATTATCACGCCTGGAGCGATTATGTATATTGGTTTATATACTATTAAATGTTGTATATGTTTTACACCCGCGCTAGTCCAGTCCCCGCTCTGTCGTTAGTTAAGTAACCTAACGGGTGATGACGGGACCCAGTGACGAATGCGGATGGCATATACGTACATTTTATTTTCGTTCTTTTCTGGTGTGATTGATTGATGGGACTGCGTTGATTCTGATCAATGCAAAGTAATACAAACATGTTTGAGTTGTTGGAACAATTTTAAAAAGTGTTATTGCAAAGACGTTTCCTTTTGTTATGCATAGCGGTATTCAGTGTGAATATCCAGCACCTCATTCGACGAGGCAAGGGCTGATATCCCTTCACCGGGAAAGACCCCTTGGACAGAAGTTTGCGTCAGGGCAATAACTTTACTATAGTCAATTACATGTTGCTTTGCATAGCGGTATTCAGTGGAATATCCTGCACCTCATTCCACGAGGAAAGAGCCGAGATCCCTTTACCGGGAGTGACCTCTTTAGCAAAAGGTTTTCGCCACTATATTTTAAAAAGCTATCAGGTTCCTTCAGCGATATCAAGTTCACTACGCTAAAGGTTTTTCGCCAAAAACCAGCCGTAGCCCTCCGTCATTTCATATGAATGGTCAGTAGTATTCAAGCTATGTTGGTCTGGCCCTTAGCCAGGACATAGTGATTGGTAGCTGCTGGGGTATTCACATGTTGCATAGATAGATGCGTTGGTTTGGGACAGTCGTACAGCCTTGTTGGCCCTTAGTCAAGGGCGAGTACGGGTGGGTTCAAATTAACAAGATAATGATGGGAAGAACTTGACATGTGACTTATGGTGGGTTGGCCCTTAGTCACGATCATAAGAGCATGGGGCAAAAATCATATCGGGAGTTTCTAAAGAAACTGAAACTTGCCAGGCATGCGCATACCTTCTGGAGTGTGATAACGCGAGTGGATTCCGTCACGTTATCATGCGATGAGAGTTGGATCCCGATTCCCACTGATGAGTTGGTTTACTCTTCAGGTGATCCCGATTGATTCTTCTTTAGGTTTGGAGGAGAATTTGACAGGACAGTGGGAGGTTTCCGGATTAGATAAAGTTATGACCATTCTGATCTAGGTTAGAGTGCACGCAGAGTGTTTCTTTTCTCTCTCTCTCTTTGGCAGCGACCTTTGACCGACCCTAGACTATGACTCAGTGACCAGGTTGACCGAACCTTCTTAAAATACTGGCTTTTGGATTGTCTGAGTTGCATAAGTCATTGCCACTCCTTCTTTTACCCTTTGCATTTCTCAGAACACCCGTATTACTACGGATATCCACTTCCATTGGATAGATCCATCGTATGGTTATATACGAACTCGAAGGGACTTCTTCGAGGATGGATCCAGGTTCAGGAGGAAAAGAATTGGTTTATTCAGTTGTCTTTTATTATCACCTTCTCTCAGGTTGCGAGAGCTCCTTGGTTTAGGAGAGTACACCTATTACGCTTATTGGATAGTCTTATTCCAAACCATAGGCTGGTGCCGAAAGGTAGGGAATGAAGAAAACCAATTAGCCTAAGTAGGGTGTGCAGAAGGTAATATGTAAAGACAAAATAAAGGGATTAGAAAGAGGGCAAAGTAAATTGCGACTGATATCATTCACGACCAAAACCGCGTACTTCATCGCCACTCCTATTTCACCTTTAAAAGAATAAGGTATTATTCAGTTGTCTTTTATCATCACCTTCTCTCAGTTGCGAGTACTCCTTGGTTTAGGAGGGTACACCTATTATGCTTACTGGATAGTCTTCTTCCAAACCATAGGCTGGTGCCGAACGGTAGGGAAGGAAGAAAACCATTTAGCCTAACGATGGTGTACAGAAGGTAACGACTAAAGACAAATAAAGTGATTTGGAGAGATGGCAATAAAATATACGGTTAAAGTCATGAATTGGATTATGGAAGAGGTATTGCTATGAATACCAGGATACCCCTACGAAACATTTTCATGTTTCAGTGCATCGTTAAAAGAAAACTTGTTTTCCCGATTAGACACTTACTCCAAGGGTATGTACTTACCAGGTTTCATTCTCATATCTGTATGGTTTTACAGATGATGAGTGGGAGTAAGATATTGGGAATTAGGTGATTATCCTCATTATATCGGAATTCGTTGTAATTGGTGATATTTGAGGAAATCGCCAGGGTACAGTTTTCTACCTACGACGCACAGGTTTTGAGTTGTTTAACTCAGCGGACTTATACAGAGTATTGTATGTTGTCCAAGTGTCCTTCAGGACAAAGGGGTAGGTCCTCGTACTATGTTCTGTTTACTTATAACTTCTCTAGTATTTAGACAAGTGTTTCGTAGAAATACAAGGTCTAAGTTTTAAGAAGTTGTGGGTATAAGAATAAAGTAGAGAACCAGGTATCACAAGTATCGGGATTCTTCAAAGAGATCGAAGATGAAGATTCTTGTGATTGGTATTCAGATGATAGTGATGGTTTTGAGAAATGTGTTTCTCTTTCAGGTTACTCATAATTGGATGGATTCCTAAGTTGAGTAATGCTGATAAGCCTCTTTCCATTAAGTTGATATGCACTGGAGACAGCTGCATGGTTTGAATATGGTTCCAATTAAATAAGTGCCAAAGTTTCTGTATTGGATATAGAATGGATCGTACCTTAAAAGAAATTAAGGTATGGGGAGTTGTCCAGCTTATGCTTAAAACCAGACTCTGGATAACTCAGGGCACGTTTCTGTAATGGCTGTTTTGTGGGTTGACCCTGGCTATGACGAGGGTTGATATTCTACCATTTGGAAGATCAATAGTGATATTGTTCTTGACTCGCCACAGTTTTAGTAAAATGGATCTTTTTCAGAAAACAGTAGTGGGAGTATGGTAGAACTGGAAGTGATTCCAGAACCGCGAACGATTACGGAAAATTTAATAGGACCTATACATTCAATCAGGTTTGACATTCCAATAGCCACTCCGCAGATTTGGTAGGTAACCTCAGACACCCGAGAGGTACTTCGGTAGCCTCAAGGACGGTGACAGGGAGGTTCTTATCTACCCAGACTTGACACTACTGTTGTTCCAGGATATGAGACCCGGTAGGAGGGTTGTCGTAGTCAGTGGGAGCAGCGGAAGCATAGTGGGCAAGATGCTTATATCTATTTATAGACTTGAGCAATTATAGCGGAGAAAGATCATCTAATTTTGATGTGACAGTCATGGGTTTGACTTCAATCGAAATAGGGGATGGATCTGTTAAGAAGGTAGTAGAGTGTGATGTCATGGTATTTGGATGACATACACAAAGTAGGAAGTAAAAATCCTATACTACGATCGGTTGTACTCTGTTCGTCACACAGTTGTTTATCCAGACAGGACATGGATATAATATTAGACATTCTGGTTTCTAGATCTATAGTTTTAGATCTAGATTTGGGTGGTTTCCCAATGTGGGTACTTTGACAGATATTCTAATGGTTTTTAGAATAGTTGACTCCTAGCATGGTAGAGTACCTGCAGGTGATGGAGTCACCCTCTCTAAAGGTGTCGTATAGACTAAAGGGGAGAGGGATGTGCATGATTGGCAGATCACTTGCTTAGGCAATTGAGTCAATCATAAGATGTCAAGTACCGCACCAAATGTTGTTTTTGCACTAGATGCAATAAGTTTGTATTAATCCAGTTCTGGAGAAACATAAGGAAGCAGTTTTAGAACATTGGTACATGTTCTACGGATTTGATAACGGCAGCCTCTTTCGGGAGACGGTTATCATTCCATGCTTCAAAGGTGACATGGATGACAGAGTGATTGTCAGAGTTTTAGTTTTCCCTCTGACGAGAGACAGTATTATGGACAGGTGGTCCAAAGGATACTGTGGGTGGCATAGTGCCCGATACTGATTAGGTTCAGTGATCGATACAGTCTAAGAAGTTTGGATATGGTGTTCATTTATGAACTAAGGTCCCATCAGATATCCAGACATATTCTAAGACAGGTACTACTCAATTCGGGAGATGGTTTTCTCCGCGAACTTGAGATTATGAGAGATACAGAAAGAAACTTCTAGGCGGATCCACTCACTGAGGCTATTTTCTCGAACACAATAGTTTTACAAACGGGCTTTGTGAAACTGATTAGTAGAGGAGTTGGATGTTCGGTTTCACACGGGCTGTGAGTAGTCGACATCGCAATATTAGCCTTGAGTGCAAGTGGGAGATTGTTGGAGATAGTGCCCTCATAGTCAATTATTGGATCGCAGGTACGTGATTGCAATGATTGCGGAGGACCTATCCCGGTAGGACAGTCTTACTCGAGATGATAGTATACTATCTGGTTTGCCTTTATCAGTCGTGTACATGTTCAGGTGACTGATTGCATGTTACACTTTGATAGAGCCCTTAGGATCTGGCTTTACTACCAACTGTATGATGGCGATCATATACGTGAGAGTTGGGTAGTTTATATGCATATCCTTAATTGTGGTCCCTAGTCGTGGGAGTTTCGAGACAGGGCATCGATACTCCGGAGTAGACTAGTGTGTACAGTCGAGACCCCGACGAGGGGCGGTGGCCGGTCTCACAAGCCACTGGTGACAGTTGGATCACCTAAGATGTATACAGGTGCTCATTGGGTTATGAGTACACCGGACAGGACTCGCCGGGAATCTGCTAGTTAGTATTATATCTACCGTCAGATAGCAGTTCCCTGGTGACATGTGTACAGGTTAGTTCATCGACCTGAGGTCGTCATTTGTCTCGTATGAGTTCCCACTGTGCTTTGATTTCTACCCTACCACGGCTCAAAGGAGTCGTGCAAACAGGTAGCTTTTGGGTACAGTCCCGAGCCATATGGAGGCACGTGAGCGGATCGGCAGGGGATTCGTCTCTCCCGGTATTGGGGGCGAGATCGTGCTGTGTCTAGGAGAGCCATTACACAAAGTCCATGGCCATGGCAGGAGATTTACTGGTAGGTACTCCAGTAGTATCTCAAGGTGTTATTGGGCTATACTCCGACACGACTTATACTGCTTCTGGGGGTCTGACGTTACTAGCCCCCTAGGCGGATATGCGATACTCATTGACGAACGGACCGGACTGTATATACATTGTCACTGTTAGGCTCAGTAGGGTTTTCGGAGGAGTTCGCTCATCGGTCTCCCTTGAGTTCGCTCCTCGGCCACCCTTGAGGTCAGTCCGTGGGCAGCCGTTACGCATTGCTAGTGCCGCTGACGGTTTGTGGTTAAACCCACTGCCAGGGTGCTGACGAGTCATTAGAGTCCCCCACAGGCAGTTTCCCAAGTTCGGGCGAAACGTTGTAGAGGCCGTATGGTTTTATGGCAGGGTTCGGAAAATGCACGTGCGTTTACGCACGTGTTATTTTTCGGGCAGATAATACTGGTCGGCTTTGGTTTAAGCCGGATCCGAGTATTATATTGAGTAGGTATAATATCTTTGTCTCAGTTGCATTTGTATTCGGTCGTAATATAAATGCGGGTATATTTATACAGTTTCGGGGTTGTCCTGAAAGTCGTTTCAGGATCACTTTTGGAAGTTGCCAGTTTCCAGTTTTCTATCAGCCGTCTTTTAACATTCGGTTAAAGACGGATTTATCTTTTCTTCAGTTGGAGTGAGTCATGCTTCTAGAAGGTTCTAGAAGGTTCTAGATTTGGTGAGGTGGAGGGTGACTCATGCTTTGATTTCAAAGAGATTTTGTTTTCATTAAGATATTTTTGCTTGATCTTTTGGTTATGATAAGGTTACATGCTATTCTCACCCTCCCTCTCCTTCACTCACCTCCCCCCCTCTCATATATAGGCCGGCCCTCTCTCTCCTCCCCCTTGATTGATTTTTGAGAAAATTATGGTTGCAAAAGAAAAGAGTATAGTTTTGGATGCATGGAAATTTCATAGTTCATTTCTTGTTCCATTTCATTTCCATCGGCAACTTCATTAACCGATCGTCCACGGACTTGGACGAAACGAGACAAAGTCATCTACTCATTCTCTACATCAATTCTTGGTCGTCTCTTTTGGCAAACTTGACGATCGAGTTGCCTCGAGTCAGAGGCGGGAGCCCGTTTAAAGAACCGATCATGTGGTGCCACCTCGACGAAGGATTCGGAGATCGACGAGATCGGAGCAGCCGCAACGGAGCGTGGGATGATGGTTGAAGAACGAAGGACTCGGATCGTTCGGTATAACCTTTCTACACTCTTTACATTTTGTTAGTTTAGCAATAATGGCAGATCCGGGTTAAAGTATACGATAGCGCCAAGTTTAAAAGTTTTATTCCGCATTTGGCGTCTGTAGACTGCCGGGGCGCTAACGTAGACTTACATAGCCAAGCCCACACCCCTAGACCCCTACGAGAGCGGCAAATGACCCTACCAATTCTAGAGTTTAGAAGACCCGATCTCGACTCCTCGAGATGGCTTCCCACTGAATCCTAGAACCCGGTCACTTATGCTCCCCTCCTTGGGTCTATCCTAATGCGGAAAAGTAAATAATATACAATAATGGTGATATCATTCTCAACCCGGAAGTGCCCCAATAAAAGAATATTACATACAATTAATTTTACATTAATGAAAAGAAAAACTCTCATCTCATATAAAACCCCCGGCTATTCATTCACGACGATCCTGTACATCATATCACAGCAACACATAATATCACATGTCATCAACATAAGTAAGAATACGTACCCCAATTGTTGTTGATGTATAGCAACGAAACCGGCAATACACCACATACTACACTTATGGTTGCAGAAAAGAAAGTGAAAAACTAAAACAATTGGAATCAATACTGCCTTTAGACATCATAAACCCTGAATATCACATATTCAGGATTTCATGCCTAATAATGCAAATCTTATATTTAGGTCTCAACCATGAAAACACCTTTTCAAAAGAAGCTGGGTAATTCAACAAGGTTCCCGATTCTACTGAGGCCAAAATATTAGATTTAAATGCAGCTAATTACTTTTCACAAAACTAATTAGTGTAGATTCCAATTATTGTATCGCATTCATAAATAAACTAGGCACAATTAAAACATTCGATCGATCGATCAATAATCCAAAGAATTCTCAGATGGCTCAACACTTGAGTCAGATTAAAATATACCAGAGACTACATCAAGCACACATGGGCCAGTACAAGAAAGCACAGTCCAAGCCTCACCAACGGCGCCGCGGAACCGCCGCCAAAAGACCCATTTGGCTGCGGTTCCGCAGTCGTTTAGTCGAGTTAGGGCTTCGTTCTTCTTGGGGGCCCATACAATACCCTGCATGATTTTCTGAGTATTTTTAATATGAAAAATTCCAACTTTTGAAAAATTTCCAGAGAGCACTACTTTGGGTGTCGGTTTTCGTTTGTTCGAAGTATTTAACGTCATCTACGTTACTCTAAAGTTCTAGCCTGGCTCTGATACCACGGTAGGGATTCTTTAGCACCATGCCTAGATTTAAGCTTGCATCACACATGCTATAACAAAAATTTAAGGGGGTGCTAAACAATCCAACCATGAATCGAACTAGAAAAATAGAGCAACAAACTAAAGTATCACATAGAATAAAGTGTCTAATACTAAGTGGGGAGAAAATACAACCTTTGTAAACCTCCTCCTAAACTCCTTGGATCGATTGAGATTTGAATCGGTTGGTTTGTGTCCTTCCAAGTCCACGATAATCCACCACGAAGTCCTTTTGCACCAAGCTCCAAGCTTCACTTGATCAAGGATGAAGATAAAGCAAACACTCCACATTAGTGGGCTAGACTAAAGTGGAATGGTGATGTGGGTTTGGATCTCACTAAAATACCTTTTCGTTTTAATTTTTTTCTTTCTTTTAAAACCCTAGAGAGCTTTGAAGAGAGAGAGGAAGAAGGAGATGGCAAAAAACAAACTCAAGAGAATAATGTGATAATCTTTTCTAAACTCAAGAGAGTAAGTGAAGTCATCCATGCTAAACCATGGTTACAAAATATCTAGATATTTTATAACTTGAGTTTAAGCAAAACCATGGGCAACAAAACCATGGGCTAAAAAACCATTGACTATTGTCAATTCAAGAGAGTTGAATAGTCAACTATGATTATATTGCCATTTTTCTTTTCTCAAATAAACAAAATATCTAAAAAATGTTACCATGTGAGTCTTGCATTGCCACCGCCAATGTATCATCAACCATGACACATGTTTGCTTGCATGTGTGCATTCATATCAACATATATATACACTCATGCATGCATCATAAAGAAATAGGTTTTAATAAATGAGCTAATGGACTTAATATTAAATCAACACTTGATTTAATAACCCGGTCATATCACATACGACCCGTCCAATAGAAAACGCCCGATTAAAATACGGTATCCAATACACGCATTTAATCGAGCTCCTGCGCATATCTCATATGCACCCCCATATCTTTTCGCCTGAGCTAGGAGACCCCTTTGTGGGACTCTAAGACTCGTCAATACGCTAGTAGTAGGCAGTGATCACATCACATGCCCACAAACCGTCAGTGGCGCAAGCTGTACTTAACGGCTCCTAGGTATTGAGCGATCAGAAGAAACACAAGTGAACCTGCTAAAACTCCCGTCGAGCCAACTGGTAACACTTACCGTGCAGTCCGGTCTCTTCGTCAAATATGCTGCATATGTGAGTCTACGGATGGTATCGTCGACCCAATAACCCAATAAGTCATGCCGGTATATGGCTCATAACAGATCGAGAAACTACTGATAACACTTATCAGTAAATCTCAGCAGCCCTGGCCAGGGACTTCCTGTTTTAACCAATCGTACATGGTGCAACATCAACCCCCAATACCGGGAGAGACGAAACCCATCCTATCGCTCCTTGCTTCCATGTGCCTCGGGACTGTACCCAAAATCCACCTGTTTGCATGACTCAGTAGAGCCGTGGTAGGGTGGAGATCAAAGTACAGTGGAAGGCACACAAGACTCTATGACGATCTCTGGTCTACAGACTAACCTGTATCAGTGTCACCTGAGAATTTCTATCCGACGATAGATATAATACCACATTGGAGTTCTCGGCGAGTCCGTTTAGTGTACCCAGTCTCACTGAGCACCCGTATACGGTCTTTGGTGTCACCACACCAATGAATATGGAATCATCCATCGCCCATCATATGGGACAAGTAACGTATATGCTAGTCTACTCTGGTGACATCGATGCCCCGTCTCGACACACCCACGACTAGGAACATTTCAAGGATATGCTCATAGACTACACATGTCCTACTAGTATAATCCGCATCATAATCTCAGTAGTCCTGCATATCCAAAGGGCTATATCAACATGTACCAAATGAATGAAAGCACGATCAAAAGAACATGTCAAGATAAAAGGTGCAACCAGATAGCATACTATCATATCGAGCAAGAATGTCCCCTGAATACACACACACATACCGGTACATACACTATCATATAATGGCCTCTAGGGCATACATATATCCAACATTAGGTAGTCATGATATGTGATAGCATATGAAACATGAATATGTCACTATAGTGCATATATAGAAGAAAACGGAAATCTCATTAAGTATTCCAAAATCTTGGTCATATTCATAAACTATCCTTAAATCCCGTGTCAAATATCGACGCAAATCATCACATCTTGTAGGCATCGTTCCCCGAACAATCCTGACATCCAACAACATCGATCAGTATCCTCTAGATATCCGTCATGTTTCTCAACTATCTCCGGTATCGAGTGTTCTCGCTAGGCTCCCTGTCTTAAATGCGGCTTTTCTGTCCCTCGGTCTTGACCTGGTCCACCATATATCCGACTGTATACTCCCCCACTCAGTCCGGATAACGTAAAAATCCATAACTGCATAGCTCCCCCACTCGGTTCAGAATAAAACCAAATCAGAAAAATATCAACCCATGGTGGACATATCATATAAATCCCGAGGACCCATAAAATTATAAACAATTTAAGTCGTATCAACTATATCATGTAGTGAATGAAAACTCAAAATAACGGAAATTTCATAACTCAATATTGCATGATACAAGTAATAATAATGACAATGCGATACGATATATGTCAAACAATAGCTAATGATGCGTGACAACAGTTATTAATGATACTAGCAGTGTGCAATAGCATATAGATGACATGGCAAGTTCTAGGTGTGTATGTAGCATATTAATTACCGATGGAGTGTAGTGTAGCATGTAAGTATGTGCAAGTGCAACATAACTCATTGGTAATAGTGTAAGTGTCTTAACAAGTGTTAAGCAATAGTGTTTAATATGTATGGATGTATACAATACAATTCTACGTCTAATTATGCAAGCAACACGAATGGAAACAATTATAATAAGTTTTTGGTTTCGGGTGCTATACGTCATCCATACAATATCCCCGGTAGATATTTAGTCTACTCACCAGAACAAGTCGCGATCTACTAGGATTCCATAACTCCTTTTCCCTTTCTCGCTGCTTCCGAAGTCCTTGTGGTCAATCCTAACATCGAAATAAAACTTTCGTATATAAGCGGCTAACTTCCGATACGACGAATATGTAAATTCTAAGTGAACTAACTTACGTAACGTAAAACGTGTGATTATCGTGTGCTATACTGACCCAAAGCTAAATAGAGCTATCCCGAATTGTCGTATTTTGAGAAAACACTAAAACGTGATACGCAATATCCGTATCATACGTTAAAATATCACAAAAAAGTATAGCAATTAGCTTCCAGATTTCTATACAGACTATCTTGGAAAAATCAAAGTATACCAGAGATCTTAGATAACATACAGAGAGATACCCATAAAAATTCAACACCAAACTCTACCTAAAAACCGGCGGTAGAGGGAATTCTGGGATTTTCGGCGGTCGAACTGTAGGGAATTGGGTCCGTGTTTCAAGGGTGCACTCTAGATTCTAACACCATTCTACTGTATTGTTAGATTTATTTTGTGACTAATATAATTATAACAGATACAAACTGAGGCTAAAACTCTAAACTAAACCAAATTTTCTGATATTGTATACACTCTTTGGTACCTAAACTCTTATGGAAACCAGAAAAGTTGGGTTTTTACCTATATTGAAGAATTTCTCAGAACTCTAAGCATCAAGATGTGTACAAAGAGTTGATGCTTGAGTGATTTGAACCAATATCCATGAAAACTCTAGTTTTTATCTTTGTGAGGGTGGAGAGCTACACTATTTTGGTGATAAAGTGTCGTGAAAACTTAGTTTTATTTTGATAAAATGAACAAAAGAGAGAGTTTTGTGTTGAAAGGAAAGGAGGAGGTTTCACCATGGAGGGGTGAGGTGCATGTGTGCAAGGGTGAGGTGTTGGCTCATGGTGCACCTCAAGGTGTGTTGTGGGCGAGATTCATTTTAACCTTAACACCTATATACTCATTAATTGCACTTAATGTAAGTCCACATTGCCTACCCCGGTGCTTGCGGGGAGGCGGAAACGTTATGAAAATTTTGATTTTTACAACACTAGACAACAAGGACTTGCGAAAGTAGGGATCTTTGCTAAACAAAACTAACTAACAAAGCTAAAGGAGTTAGCTACTCGGTTAAGGGGTTATACCTAGGTCTTCAAGTCCTTCTCTTCTTGCTCCTTGGAGTGAAAGAAAGGAATCTCCTTGTCGCCTTCTCTTGTCGAAGAAAGATCCACCCGAGGGCCTCAATCTTTGGCTTCAACTTCAAACTAGAAGTAACTAAGATGCTTGGAGTGCTAATCCTAGAACCTTAGAAAGAGTAGAGAGTATTTTAGAAAGATTTATCCCAAGCTCAAGGGATTCTCAACTAATGAGAGGGGAGAGCTAGAGAGAGAGGAAGAGGAGGAAAGAGAATGAGAATGATAGAATGAGAATAGTTTACAACCATCTCACATATATGTGTGAATTATGAAAAATAGATAATTAGCTAAATATAATTGTCATGGTTTAATCAAGAAATGACCATTATCATTTCATATTAAATGCTTTTTGCTAGAATCAAAGAGCATCTTTCTTATGGAATGATTATGGTCAAGTTGTCAACCTAGGTCAACAAGTCAAATAAAGTCAAATGGTCAACAACCCTAACCATGCGCAATTATAATTAACTAATATCAATAAATCATATTTCACACATAACCATTAGGGTTAAGAAAATGACAATGGTAATCAACCCTAATGAAAGTCCTTTGCCTCTCCCTCAGTCAACTGTGCATACACACCCGTATCCGTGTTCCGAGGAACACGAATACAATGAGATAAAACCAATCCCAAAACATATACTAGGATCCGGCTTAAACCAAAGCCCGCTAGTATAAACTGTCCGGACACAAAACGTGCACAAGTGCGCGAATGTGAACGAACCCCGTCGCAAAACCATGCGACCTCTACTCATTTTGCCTAAAGGCGAATAACCCTTCGTGTGGGACTCTAAATACACGACACTACGCTGGCAGTGGGTTTAACCACAGACCGCAAGCGGCACTAGCTGTACGTAACGGTCCCCAGGTAGATGCCGATAAGAAGACTGACGAGGTAAACCCACCTGAACTCCTACTGAGCCTGAATGTGACAGTCTCCGTACAGTCCGGTCTGTTCGTCTGATAACATCGCATGGCGGGCCTAGGGGGACGGTAAACGTCAGTCCCCTAATAGCGGTACAAGTCGTGTCGGAGTGTAGCCCAGAACACCGTGAGATAACACTGGAAACCTACCAGTATATCTCGCTTGCCCTGGCCAGGGACTACTTGTGTAATGGTTCTCCTAGACACAGCGCGATGCCAACCCCCATACCGGGAGAGACGCATCCTGTCTAACCGTCACTGCCTCCAAGTGCTTCGAGACTGCACCCAACTACTACCTGTTTGCACGACTCCTTTGAGCCGTGGTAGGGTAGTAATCAAAGTACAGTGGGAACACACTTGAGGCGAAGTGACAGTGTCAAGTCAGCGGACTTAGCTGTACTCATGTCACCTGGGAACTGATAACCGACGATAGGTATAATACCAACCAACAGTTCCCGACAAGTCCTGTCCAGTGTACTCGTAACCCAACGAGCACCCGCATACTATCTCAAGTATGACGTACTGACGGCTGTGGGACAGCCCGTCTCCCGTGCTGGGATGAGAAGCGCATACGCTAGTCTACTCCGGAGTATTGATGCCCTGTCTCGATAATCCCACGACCAGGGACGTATAAATAAGGATGTGCTTGTAGATTACCCAGCCCCCACGAGTGTGACTGCCATCATAACGCTGGTAATCAAGTAAAGATCCTAAGGGCTCCACTAATGCGTATAGGTGATATAATAAAAGAAACACATGTACACATTAAAGCAGAGACAAACCAAGTAGCATACTACCATTTCGAGCAAGATTGTCTAAACAACTGTGAATATCCCAAGCTTCCATCAAGTAATATATATACTAGTATGATACAGTAATGGCCTTTAGGGCATATGCACTAACAATCTCCCACTTGCACTAAGGCCATGTACTGGCGTATCGAAGACCTATCATCTCGATCAGCCGCTCGAACCGAGTCTGGGGTAAGGCCTTTATGAATGGATCTGCAGTGTTATCTTCTGAAGCAACCCTCCGAACCTCGATCTCCTGGCGATCCACGATCTCCCTGATCAGGTGATACCGTCTCAAGATGTGTCTGGATTTCTGATGGGACCTGGGTTCCTTCGCTAAAGCTATAGTCCCGTTGTTGTCGCAATACAGAGGTATTGGATCAACAATGGACGGAACCACCTGAAGTTCTTTCAAAAACTTCCTCATCCAGATGGCTTCTTTTGTGTCATCAGATGCAGCGATATATTCTGCTTCCATAGTCGAGTCTGCAATGGTTTCCTGTTTGGAACTCTTCCAACACACCGCCCCTCCATTGAGGGTAAAGACAAAGCCCGACATGGACTTGGAATCATCCTTGTCACTCTGGAAGCTGGAGTCAGCAAAGGCCTCGATCTGGAGGTCTTTTCGCCATACACCAAGAACATCTCCATAGTCCTTCTCAGGTACTTGAGAATGTTCTTTACCGCTATCCAGTGTTTCTCCCCAGGGTTTGACCGATACCGGCTTACCACACTCAGTGCGTAAGCAACATCTGGTCTGGTACACAACATCACATACATTATAGAGCCTACTGCAGAAGCGTAGGGTATAATAGACATGCGATCCCTTTCCAAATCAGTCTTGGGAGACATCTCTTTGGAGAGGGTGATCCCGTGACAAGCCGGTAGATTATCGCGCTTGGAATCTTCCATACTAAATCTTTTCAGTATGGTGTTGATGTACCTGGACTGCGAAAGTCCTAATATCCTCTTGGATTTATCACGATAGATCCGGATCCCCAGAATGTAGGAGGCATCACCCAGGTCTTTCATGGAGAACCTGTGTGACAAGAACCCCTTGACAGATTGTAGCATAGGAATGTTATTTCCTATCAACAGAATGTCATCCACGTACAAAACGAGGAATACGACAGTTCTTGCTACAAATCTACTATAGATGCATGGTTCATCTGGATTTTTGATAAAGCCAAATTCTTTGACCGTCTCATCAAAACAGATGTTCCAACTCCGCGATGCCTGCTTTAGTCCATAGATGGATTTAAGCAATTTGCACACTTTTCCGCTGCTCCCACTCTGAATGAAACCCTCTGGCTGGTCCATATAGACACACTCCTTTAAATTTCCATTTAGAAAAGCGGTCTTTACGTCCATCTGCCAAATCTCATAATCGTGGAAGGCAGCAATGGCAAGAAGGATCCGAATGGATTTCAGCATAGCCACTGGAGAAAAGGTTTCGTCATAGTCCAAACCAGGTCTTTGAAGAAAACCCTTTGCAACAAGTCTAGCCTTATAGGTCTCAACCTGTCCATCTAGACCAATCTTCCTTTTGAAGATCCACTTGCATCCTACGAGTTTTACCCCATCTGGAGCAATGTCCAACGTCCATACTTTGTTGGTGTACATGGACTCCATTTCGGTCCGCATTGCATCCAGCCATTTTACCGAGTCAACGCTCTGAATGGCTTGCTGGAAGCTAGTAGGCTCATCACAATCAATGATGCAATCCTCCCATCCCCGTCTATGAGAAAACCGTAGTATCTCTCGGGCGGATGAGACTGCCTACTACTCCTGCGGAGCGGCGTAGGAATGTACTGATCTTTCGAACCCTCTGGTTCTACTAAGCTTTCAGTAATAGCTCGTGGTTCTGGAATTTCTTCCAGTTCTATTGCGCTCCCACTAATTTCCTTTTCCAAGAACTGATGTTCTAGAAAGTAGGCATGACGAGAAACAAAAACCTTTTGTTCCTCTTCACAATAGAAGAAATATCCCTTGGAGTTCTTTGGATATCCTACAAACTTGCACTGTACTGAGCGTGCCTCGAGCTTGTCCGCATGCTGCTTTTTGACAAAAGCTGGACATCCCCATGTCTTAATGTGATTAAGATAGGGTCTCTTCCCACACCACATCTGATATGGTGTAGTAGGCACAGTCTTAGTTGGAACTCGGTTCAAAAGGTATGCAGCTGATTCTAGCGCATATCCCCAGAATGATCGCGGTAACTCAGCGTTACTCATCATGGACCATACTATATCCAATAGGGTTCGGTTCCGTCTCTCCGATACACCGTTATGTTGCGGAGTGTATGGAGGAGTAAGCTGAGAGAGAATTCCATTCTCTTTTAAATAATCCAGGAAATCGGCACTCAAGTATTCACCACCTCGATCAGATCTCAGTGCCTTGATACTTTTGCCTGTTTGTTTTTCTACTTCATTCTTATATTCCTGGAATTTTTCAAAGGCCTCGGATTTATGCTTCATTAAGAAGACATATCCGCACCGTGAAAAGTCATCCGTAAAAGTAATGAAGTAAGAATAACCGCTTCGTGCATGCGTAGACATTGGACCGCACACGTCGTTGTGTACGAGTCCCAAGAGCTCGCTCGCTCTTACTCCGTGTCCAGTGAATGGAGTCTTTGTCATCTTTCCTTTGAGACAGGATTGACAAGTTGCATATGATTGATATTCGAATGGATCCAAATATCCTTCTGTATGTAACTTAGTCAACCTTCTCTCATTGATGTGACCCAGTCTACAATTCCATAAGAAAGTCTGATTGATTTCTGGAGACTTTCTTTTGTGTGTATTCTGGACATTGAAAATCTGTGGTTGGTTTAATACGTATATACCATTGCTTAATTTACCTGACCCAATTAGAACTTGATTAAGGTGAATGTTTACAACATTACTTACAAATGCAAATTCATAACCTTCTTTAGATTTTAAAGATACAGAAATGATATTACAGGTTGCATTGGGTACAGAAAAGCAATTACGTAAAACCAAAACATGTCCATCCGACATTCCCAGGTGATAGTCCCCCACGGTTTTAGCGTCCATGCTAGCTCCGTTTGCAACTTTGAGGGTCATGTCAGCTGCCTTCAAAAACCTACGCTTTCTCAACGCCTGCAAAGAATTACAGATATGAGATCCTGATCCGGTATCCAATACCCAGGAAGTAGAGTTTATTGATAGACAGTTTTCAATAACATACACACCTGAAGCTGAAGCCGCAACTTGCTACAGATCCTGTGTTCTGGCTTTCCAAGCCCCGCAATCTTTCTTCCAGTGTCCACTCTTGTGACAGTAAAAGCACTCTTCTTTCCCCACAAGCTTCCCCGCTACCTTTGTTGCTTTTGCCTTTCCCTTCGTATCCACTTTACTAACATCGCCTCTTGGTTTGGCGGGGGTTTTCTTCTTCTTTCCCTTGGCTTTCGCCCTGGACTTAGAAGAGGAAGATCCTCCTACAAACAAAATAGATGTTTCCCTACCCTTTTGTAGGGTGCCCTCAGCACTCCTCAATATGTTCAGAAGTTCAGAAAGTTCAACCTCCTTTCCTTGCATGTTGAAGTTTAGGATAAACTGGGCGTAAGTGGAAGGAAGGGACTGGAGAATCAAGTCCGTATAGAGCTCATTCTCCAACGTGGTCCCAAGGTCCGCGAGCTCCTCTATGTAGCCAATCATCTTAAGCACGTGTTCCGCTACCGATGATCCGACGGCCAATCTTGCCGAAAACAGCTTCTTCGACACTTCGTATCTGGCGATACGAGATTGCTCTCTATACAGTTCTTTTGTATGGAGAAATATGGATTCGAGGTCCATATTCTCGTGCCTCTTCTGATGTTCATTGTCCATAGAGGCAAGCACGAGGCACTTGGCCTTCACGCAGTCGATTTCCCAGGTCTTATAGATTTCCCTATCTACGACACTGGTTTTGGGACCTGGGACAGGGGGAGCTTTGGTGGTAAGAAGATACCCCAACTTGTCATAAGTGATTGCCATTTTGACATTCCTGAGCCAATCTTTGTAGTTTGGCCCTGTCAGTATGTTTTTATCTAGTAATAAATTAAGTCCGGTCATCTTGATTGGTCGCTGCAATTAGGAGAGAGAAAAGAAACACTTTAGCATGATGCTCTTGCAAGTTTAGAGTGGTTTTTAGTTTGTCTAAACAGGATGGCTCCCACTGTCTCTCGAATCCCTCCTCAAACCATAAAGGAAGAATTAGTCGGGATCAATCTCACTGTACAATACTTGCTTAACCGTTCAGCCTGACCAGTGTTGGTACTTCGAGGGAGGTTTTCCAACGCTTTCGTGAAGTTCCTTAATTAAGTAACCTCTTTTTCCTGGGGGCGTAGCCCCGCTAACACCTTTCTAGACACCTACTAGGTTTATATCATTGATCGTTAAGTGAGAAATTTCCCGAGGAGTAGCATATACTCACAGTAGGATCGGGATCCAAATATCATCGCGTGACAAAACTGAAGGAATCGTACCAGAATTATCACACTCCAAATGGTATGCAGCGCTAGCAAGTTTCAGTACTTATGAAACTCCCGATGTGGATTTTTGCCCCATGCTCTTATGACCTTGACTTTGGCCAAAATATCATAAGTCACATATCAAGTTCTACCCGTCATTCTCCAGGTTAATTTGGACCCACCCGTACCTACCCTTGACTTTGGCCAAAATGGCAGTACGACTGTCCCAAACCAACACATCTATCTATGCTGCACATAAATACCCAATAGCTACCAATCACTATGCCTTGACTTTGGTCAACATACATAGCTTGAATATTTATTGACTATTCATGTGAAATGACGGAGGGCTACGAATGGTTTTGGCGAAACCGTGAACGTAGTGAACTTGATATAATCGATGGAACGAGATAGCTTTTAAAAGGAGTGGTTCAAGCTCCGCATTTTAAAAGTTGGTTTTTGAAAAGAACCGAGTGGTTTTGAAAGTGTTCCAACGACTTTTACTTGGTTTATTTTCTTGCATTAATTCCAATGCGTCCCATCATTTAATCCTACCATTGCAGAAAACAACGAAAATATGACGTACGCTTATGCCATCCGCATTCGCCACGGGGCCCCGTCATCACCCGTTAGGTTACTTAACTAACGACAGAGCGGGGGCTGGGCTAGCGCGGATGCAAAACATAAGCAACGCCTAAATAGATATCGTATATATATATATAGCAATGATAGCCAATCCAGATCACAGATGAATACATTGGATATACTAGGAATCCGCATTCCGTTCGAGCCTGTAACGAAAAGCGGATTACACGGTCGCGATGAATAGCCAATACCCCACCCTAGACCCCTACGGGTGCGGCAAACTACCCGCCAAGTACCCGAAACGAAGCAACCTCCCTCAACACCGTGAGTAGGCCACTCGGCACTTCGAGATTCCCGGTAGTTTGTGCACCCCTCCTTGGGTCTATCCTAGGAGCAAAAACAGTAAAAAGAAATTATACAATGGCGGCTACAATCTCAACCCGGATGTGCGGCCAAACAAATAATATTACATCAATTTACATATTATAAGAATTGAAAGAATAAGAAAACTCTCATCTCACAACCCCCCGGCTATTCATCCGCGACAATCCAACGAATTCATATACACAAACCAACAAGCATTACAGATCACAGATATGTATAACCCCCACTAATCGACATATAGCGATTAGCAGACGTTCAATACATATAATACATCACAGATATAACCCATTAGTCAAAGTATAGGGAAGATCGATCAAAATACGGATTTGTAACTACCCGGAAAACAAATTTGCTCTCTGGAAAATCTGGGCAGAAAAAAACCATCCTAAAAATCCCAAAACCATAAAATAAGAACACTGCAAGAGAAACGAGCCGCGGCCGAGTCAACTCGGCCGCGGATCCGCGGCAGAAGCAAGCTTCTGCCGTGGAACCGCGGTGAGTTGGTCGGATCGCTGGTTCGTTTTTCTTGGGTGTACTGTAAAAACCCTGAGCCGATTTTTAAGGCGTGATTTATTATTTTTAAAGCAGGTTTAAAAATCAGCAGAAACTTGGGGTTTTTGAAAAATGTTTTGTGATTTTTACCGATCGAAGTTCTATATACTTTACTAACTAGCTAGTTTATGTTTAGTTAGGCTCTGATACCACTGTAAGTCCACGTTGCCTACCCCGGTGCTTGCGGGAAGGCGGAAACGTTATGAAAAATTTGATTTTAACAACACTAGACAACATAGACTTGCTAAAGGAGGGATCTTTGCTAAACAAAACTAACTAACAAAGCTAAAGGAGTTAGCAACTCGGTTAAGGGGTTATACCTAGGTCTTCAAGTCCTTCTCTTCTTGCTCCTTGGAGTGAAAGAAAGGGATCTCCTTGTCGCCTTCTCTTGTCGAAGAAAGATCCACCCGAGGGCCTCAATCTTTTGCTTCAACTTCAAACTAGAAGTAACTAAGATGCTTGGAGTGCTAATACTAGAACCTTAGAAAGAGTAGAGAGTATTTTAGAAGGATTTATCTCAAGCTCAAGGGATTCTCAACTCATGAGAGGGGAGAGCTCTAGAGAGAGGAAGAGGAGGAGAGAGAATGAGAATGATAGAATGAGAATAGTTTACAACCATCTCACATATATGTGTGAATTATGAAAAATAGATAATTAGCTAAATATAATTGTCATGGTTTAATCAAGAAATGACCATTATCATTTCATATTAAATGCTTTTTGCTAGAATCAAAGAGCATCTTTCTTATGGAATGATTATGGTCAAGTTGTCAACCTAGGTCAACAAGTCAAATAAAATCAAATGGTCAACAACCCTAACCATGCACAATTATAATTAACTAATATCAATAAATCATATTTCACACATAACCATTAGGGTTAAGAAAATGACAATGGTAATCAACCCTAATGAAAGTCCTCTGCCTCTTCCTCAGTCAACTGTGCATACACACCCGTATCCGTGTTCCGAGGAATACGAATACAATGAGATAAAACCAATCCCAAAACATATACTAGGATCCGGCTTAAACCAAAGCCTGCTAGTATAAGCTGTCCGGACACAAAACGTGCACAAGCGCGAATATGAACGAACCCCGTTGCAAAACCATGCGACCTCTACTCATTTTGCCTAAAGGCGAATAAGCCTCTGTGTGGGACTCTAAAGATTCGACATTACGCTGGCAGTGGGTTTAACCACAGACCGCAAGCGGCACTAGCTGTACGTAACGGTCCCCAGGTAGATGCCGATAAGAAGACTGATGAGGTAAACCCATCTGAACTCCTACTGAGCCTGAATGTGACAGTCTCCGTACAGTCCGGTCTGTTCGTCTGATAACATTGCATGCGGGCCTAGGGGGCGGTAAACGTCAGTCCCCTAATAGCGGTACAAGTTGTGTCGGAGTGTAGCCCAGAACACCCTGAGATAACACTGGAAACCTACCAGTATATCTCGCTTGCCCTGGCCAGGGACTACTTGTGTAATGGCTCTCCTAGACACAGCGCGATGCTAACCCCCAATACCGGGAGAGACGAATCCTATCTAACCGTCACTGCCTCCAAGTGCTTCGGGACTGCACCCAACTACTACCTGTTTGCACGACTCCTTTGAGCCGTGGTAGGGTAGTAATCAAAGTACAGTGGGAACACACTTGAGGCAAAGTGACAGTGTCAAGTCAGCGGACTAAGCTGTACTCATGTCACCTGGGAACTGATAACTGACGATAGGTATAATACCAACCAACAGTTCCTGACGAGTCTTGTCCAGTGTACTCGTAACCCAACGAGCACCCGCATACTATCTCAAGTACGACGTACTGACGGCTGTGGGACAGGCCGTCTCACATGCTGGGATGAGAAGCGCATACGCTAGTCTACTCCGGAGTATCGATGCCTTGTCTTGATAATCCTACGACCCGGGACGTGTAAATAAGGATGTGCTTGTATATTACCCAGCCCCCACGAGTGTGACTGCCATCACAACACTGGTAATCAAGCAAAGATCCTAAGGGCTCCACTAATGCGTATAGGTGATATAATAAAAGAAACACATGTACACATTAAAGCAGAGACAAACCAAGTAGCATACTACCATTTCGAGCAGGATTGTTTATACAACTGTGAATATCCTAAGTTTCCATCAAGTAATATACATACTAGTATGATACAATAATGGCCTCTAGGGCATATACACTAACACTTAAACCCTCATTGCAAATAAAACTTTTCTTTACAAACTGAAAGCTAACTAAAATTAATTATAATAATATTTAACTAACATATTCTTATATAAAAGTCTTTTAACATAATTTAAAATTTTTAAAAATATAACATTTAAAAAAATTAACATTTTAAAATTTAAAATAATTATTTAAATTTTTTCCAAAACGTTACCCCTAGAGAAGTAGTCAGTTGCGGCCAATATGAACCGGTGGTCTTTGGATGATGGAAGATCAATTGAACCAACTATGTCAGTGCCCCAAATTTTGAAGAGCCATGACGCCACCGTAGAATGCAGGGGATTGAGATGCTTGTGAATGAACTCGCCATGAATTTGGCAGAGATGACACTTCTTTGCATGCTCTTTGCAATCCTTTATCATGATAGGCCAGTAATATCCAAGCCTTTTGATTTGAAGCCACATTTTGGGGCCGGACTGGTGAGCTCCACAGACGCCCGAGTAAACTTCTTTCATGACTTTTTAGGTTTCGGCCGATGATAGACACCTGAGCTAGAGTTGGTCATATGATATGCGATATAGCGTATTATTTACAAACATGTATCGGAGAGCTCTCTTCTTCAGCTGAACCCTCACAGATTTTTCTTCGGGCAGCTTGTCATATCAGAGGTACTCTATGAAGGGTTCTCTCCAATCGGACTCATCTTGAATGATCAGAACTCCTTCGGCAGGATCACTCTTTTGTTCTCTGCTTTCCTCTTCTCGTAAAGATACCGGGGACAGAATTTACCGGCTCCAAACTGTGGTCAGAATTTCGTCCATATCAGGATCAGCCAACTCTTTGGCTAGACGAGCGAGTACGTCAGCTTTTCTGTTCAACGCCCTAGGGACTCTCATTAATTCAATATGAGCGAACTATTTCATGAGTTCCACCACCCGGCTTCTGTATCGAGATAACTCGAGCTTATATATCTTGTAGTTGCCGCTCACCTGGTTGATGACAAGCTGGGAGTCACCGTAAACCCGTAGCCGAAGAATTTCCATTTCTATGGCGAGCTCCAGACCAGCTATTAGAGCTTCGTACTCAGCCTCGTTGTTTGTGCGAGACTCGGTAAGAGCGAAGGAACGTCGTAGGGTTCCTCCTGATGGCGCGACGAACACCAATCATATCCCTGCTTTTATCTTCCGGACACTTGATTTCCTGGAGGTCCTTATTGATGAGGCTCCGTCGAAATAGAGCTCCCAACATGGCCCGTCATCCTTAAGGTGCAGCACTTGTTCGTCGGGTAACTCACAATTGAGCGGTGACCCTTCTGGTATGGGATGAGCAGCAAGGAAGTCGGCGAGGGCTTACCCTTTTACTGCTTTCTGAGGAGTATATATTATGTCAAATTCAAGGAGCATGACAAGCCATCTTGCCATTATACCAGTTAGGCTTGCTTTGGTCATTAACTGTCTGAGAGGGTTGATCTTGTAGATCAGCATAACCCGATGAGCGAGCAGATAGCGCCTCAGCTTCTTCACTGATAATATCAGAGCCAGGCATTATTTTTCAATCAGGGAATAGTTGTGTTCCATCATGACAAAAGTTCGACTGAGCTAGTAGAGGGTATTTTCTTTTCTCTCCTCGTTGTTTTGGGCAAGGAGCGCACCGAGTGACTCATCTAGCACGGCGGTATAGAGAATCTACAGTTTATTTAGAATAGAAGTAGCAAGAACTGGAGGGTGCAATAGGTACTGTTTGATATTTTCAAACGCTTCTTGACATTCAGTATGTTAGTTATATGTATGCCTACGAGGCCATTACTGTACATACGATGTATATTGTAGTAGATGCTTGAACATATATAGTGAGGACTTTCTTGCTCGACATGATAGTATGTTATCTGGTTGCCCTTTATCTTAACATGTACGCTGATTGTCTCTATGTTACATGTTGATAAAGCCTTTAGGATGAGTACTTGACTACCAGGACTATGATGCATATCATACTAGTGGGGACAGAGTAGTCGCTAAGTACATCCTTCAAATGTTCCTAGTCGTGGGGGTATCGAGACAGGGCATCGATATACCGGAGTAGACTAGCGTATAGCTTCTCGACCCATGTAGATGGGCGATGGATGATCCCATATCCACTGGTGTATGACATCAGAGACAGTATACGGGTGCTCAGTGGAGACTGGGTACACTGGACGGACTCGCCGAGAACTCCCAGATGGTATTATACCTCACGTCAGATGGCAGTTCTCTGGGGACACTGGTACAGGTTAGTCTGTAGACCCGAGATCGTCATAGAGTCTTGTGTGATTCCCACTGTGCTTTAATTTCCACCTTACCACGTTCAAGAGAACGTGCAAAATGGTAGCTTTTGGGTACAGTCCCGAGTCACATGGAGGCAATGAGCGATAGAAGGGGTTTCGTCTCTCCCGGTGTTGGAAGTTGATGTTGCGCTGTGCTCGATTGGCTATAACAGGAAGTCCTTGGCCAAGGCTGCTTCAAAGATATACTGATAAGTGTTATCAGTAGTTTCTCGACCCGTTATGAGTCTCATATCGACACGACTTATCGAGTTACCGGGGTCTGACGTTTACCACCCCTAGACCAGATATGCGACATATCAGACGAAGAAACCGGACTGTACGGTAGTGTTACTGATTGGATTCGCAGAAGTGTGAGCAGGCTTGCTTGTTGATCTTCTGATCACTCAATACCCGGGTGACCGTTATGTTTAGAAGACCGCTTGCGGTTTGTGGGTGTTTGATATGATCATCACCTGCTGCCGGCGTATTGACGAGTCTTTAGAGTCCTACACAGGGGTTTCTTGGCTCAAGCGAAATGGAGTAGGAGCACATATGTGATATGTGCGGGACCGAGATTGATACGAGTATGTGATACCCTATTCTATTCTTGCGATTTGTGACATTGGTCGGTTATATGCGATATAGCCGGGTTATCGGATCAAGTGTTGATTCGATAAGTTGTTACACATGATATTAGTCGGTTATATGTGATGTAGCCTGATTATTAAATCTAGAGTTGATTTGATAATCTAATGTATAATTATATATTTGATATATTACATTACATTAACTAGTATTAGCTCACTTATGATTTCTTTTCTCACTAGATTGTGCACATTGTATATATGTGATATATGCAAGTGTACATGTTTGTGTCATGTTTGATGGTACATACAAGATGGGTGTATGAGATTAACACCATGCTAAGGTTAAGTTAGGGTTTTATTTATACCTTAGGTTATTACAAAAGGGAATTGACTTGGTCAATGTTTTCAAGGTTTATGAAGCTTGTAGAATTTTGACAAAGTCCACTCTTTTGTCATTCCTTAGGATATTTTACTTGATCCAACCCTTAACCATAGCCATGAGTTTATTCTCTACATGAGTTAAGCATGAGGGCTTAACTCAACCATGGGTGCAATAATTCATTTGGATGAATTATTCATGAGTTCTTCTTCTTCTTCTTCTTCAAGCTCCATGAAAAGCTTTCTAGCTTCAATAGAGGTATGAGAAATAATGTGAGAAAATCAATTCTAAAGTGAGCCCACTTACTACTTCATCATCCTCTACTACTTGCCATTTAGTATAGGGTGTTCTCTTCACAAAGTTCATGACCTAGTGAAGGAATAGCTTGGGTTAGTGTCTCCTCGATGTAGATCGTAGATCATCTTCGGCCTCGAAGTCATCGAAGCAAGCACGTTCGTTTCTTCATGGAGCCTCTCTAGAGTCCGGAGTTTACGATCGCAATGAAGGTGACTACTACACGAAGCTATTGAAGTGAAGGACCGGTCTACAAAGATTGTATTCCTTGCTCACTTAGATTGCAAAGTGTTTGCTTTTGTTATTTTGTCGATTTCTAGTATACGATTCTTGTTTAGGGTTAGCTAAAACGGCAAATTTTTAATTTGGCATGGACGATACCTCCCAAAACCTTACTGCCGTCTTGGGTAACCCTACAGTGGTATCAGAGCCATGCTAGAAATTAATACGGATTTTGTTAAGATTACGAAACCGAAATACTCCGAAACCTGCATCGCCAAAACCTGCTTGCTGTCGATTTTAAAAAGTTGTCAAAATTTTTTTTAAACAAGTGCAGAATGTTGTCTGAGATACATCATGAACACTACCTAAAAATGGACCCCTCCCCTCGGAAAATGGCCGGCGACAAGGCTTGAAATTTCGGCCTGCTCGGATTTTCAATGGAGTTTGGGGTTAAGTTTTTGGGTGTGCTCCAGGTGCTGGGTTTTGGTGTTTCAGGTGTTGTTTATTTTTGCTGATTTTGAATGTGATGTAATCTTACACTATAAGCAAGTCGGAGTGTTTCGTATTGGTAGTTTTAACATTGTTTTGGGTTGTTCATGTATTGTCTAGGCGAAGTTAAAAAGTTTGATCGAATGTCAAAAACCCATTTTTTCAAGTTTAACGTATTCGGAAAAATATGGAAGTGATTCTGTGGACCCTCTAGAAGAACGTAAACCTTAACTCGATTATGTGGCCGTCAAAACTGCCACTTGAACCCTAAGGTTTATGGTGGTTTAGCGTTGTCACATGTGAGGCGTTGGTTTGACCCTTCTACGGCTGGTTCATAGGTACTGTGGTATTTTCTGGGTATTATTAAAACTGTGCTCAAGTGTTGAGCTGTCGGGAAATTGTGGGACTTTGATGAATCGATCGAAGAGTTTAATGTCATGACCCGAAATTGGCACGTGACGGCCCTTAAACTACGCAACGTCTACATGCATAATGCAATTTAAGTAAGCCGAAAACCCAGCAATCTAAACCATAAAAAATAGTAAGAATTAATAGCATTTTAAAACCTTTGAAATCTCAACCCAAATTCTTTAAAAGTCCAACTTTATTTCCTTTAAAATTTTGGCAGCACCTCCTTTGTAAAAACCCGCCCAAAAATGGGTACAACATAAATATAAGTAAAGCATCCCCAACGGGAGAAAATACACGCCCAAAGACGGAAAACAACTACCACAACAGATATACAACGCCGTAGTGAAGAAATAAAAGACGATAAAAAGAAACTGCATGAAAGACAACCAAGTTACAAAATAATATACAATATCGTCCTCACATCAAGTCTCTAATTCGTACATGATAATAGTAGATGGAGAGTACAGGATACAACGAATATACAATAAGCAACATGAACGGATAACCACAAAACCCACCTAAAGCAAAACTGCACACTGTGAGCTGAAGCGGTATCCGCAGCAAAAGATAATATGATAGATGATAATAGCCCTGCCTCTGACTAATGTGAGGATCAACCTGCAAAACACTGTGGCACAACGGGGGTCAGTTGCCAACTTGTGAATAGTAAATAACATATGCAGGTAATCGCAAGTATGTACGTACAGCGCGAATCTAACATATGCAACTTAAAAGCAATAAATGGTTATATGTATGCAAAAGTCATGAAAGGTACACTACCAGATATAACTAATACTTAAAGCATTAATATGACAATCTGTATGCAACAAACATGTAAGGAACTATATCAGGTACAACTAATACATAAAGCAGTGCATATAAAATAAGAGTATGTAAATGCAACAGTCATGGAAGGTACTTTATCAGGTACAACTAATACATGAAGTAATAAACAATAAATGTGGAGTATGGAATAAAGACATGTCATTTTCATGGAATCCTGACATCGTGGTAGGACTAATATCCATCAAGGCAATCCAAATCCCAATTTCCTCAAATCAGCCCTTAAATTGGCTCTCATATCATATAAGTCTCATAAATCCTGAATATACAATATCAAGTAAATCTCATATATTCTGAATGTACAAAATCAGCAATCTCATATATATCCTGTATCCAATATCACGTCTATCTCATATATCCTGAATCTAATATCAAGTAAAGCTAAAATATCCTAAAATCCAATATCAAGTAAATCTCTAATATCCTAAGTATATTTGCATGAATAATTAAGATGATGTATATGAAATGATATGTATACATATATATTAGCGTCCCATTCCACTAATATATATATATATATATATATATATATGCATATATAACAGCGTCCCATTTCACTGTTATATATACTTAGGAGTAAAATATCATGAAACCAATGTGTGAAGTATCGACACAAAAATACTGATCTATCAGGTGCTGTCACCACGACTGGCACCCTGATAGGTACGTATCATACGCTATACCAAAAGCTCAAGAGCCTAGCTCTGACTCTCACCTCTCGACGTATCCATACGCACATGACTCCCGTCGGTATCCCCATGATAACCGCCGAGTCATTGGTACTGTCACCGGATGGTATGGTTCCCCTGCCAGGCTTAATCGGCAAGGTCCTTCAATCGTCTTGCCCCGGGATACCTCCGGGCCCCACCATGTACCCTCATACGGCCCACGACGCTCCTCACATGGGGTATATATATCAGAACCGATAAAACTCATGGTGGATACTGAAATATCATATCAAGAGAAACTGGGTTTTTCAAATAATGCATAATTTCATGAAATTACCACGGTCCTCAAATCTAGAAAACATCATGAAAAATCCATATCTCAATGCGAAAATCCATGAATAAAATATACGCAACATAAAACTGTAATGTAAGCATATAAAGGAAAAGCCGCTATTTAACTGCAACAAGTTAATATAAATATCATGCGGTTCCTAATTTCTCCAAGTCTATATAACATCAAATAAATGTAAACATGTAGCTATAGCCAGATACCTGTGTAAACATAAAGGTATAGCAAGGTATATGTATCTACCTATCAGTAATGATGAACATACCCTCCGGGTATAAGTGAAGTATGTATGCAAGGTATACATGTAGCTATGTCATTATATGTGTATGTACCTATAGCTAATGGTACAATACCCTATAGGTATACAGGTAACTAGCATGTAAGCATGTCAAGGCATATGTGTAAGCTTGTAGGTATACAGGTATGCTATATGCCATTTGCAATAAGAAATATGAATCAATATCACAATGTCCCTAACCAAATAATATCATATCTATATATGTGTTGTGCGTGTCATGGCAATTATTGACGGTGTGTGTGGCATACAATCAGTGCTCGAGCAACATGGGCCGTCAATAATAGTGCAGTGTCCTAAGGGTACTAGTCCAAGCACAACAAGTAACTAAGCAATAAGGTATATGCGCAACTCTATATATGAAATAGAATATGCGACAAGTCAAGTCATCTCTAGCCCAGACGCATAACGCCATGCGGGCGATTCCCCTGTAGATGTTAAATCTACCCACCAACGCTCCAAGCTAAGTGAAGCCTACCACCTGTTTTCCCTTCGTCGCAATGCCCGAAGTCCCCGCATACGAACCTAAAACAATAAAACAACAAAGCAAGTATATATTAGCAATAGACCTAAAACACGTACAAAGTACACGGACCAACGCGACAACACAAACGTACTCTCAAGTGTTCATATTGTAGCTAACGTGTATAACGACACTACAAAACTAACTCAAGAGCAACAGAACACAGAACACGAACCGTAATTGATAACGTAACGCGTGAAACGAAATACAAGAAAACAAACAAGTGGTCCCTGTTGGATATGTATGCCCTAGAGGCCATTATTGTATAGTACTAGTTTGTATAATACATTTTGGAGGCTTGGGATATATATACGGGTTTACGACAGTCTTGCTCGATATAGTAGTATGCTACTTAGTTTGTTTCTATCTTAATATGTGTATATGTTTCTTTTAACATATCGCTAATACATATTGATGGGGCCCTTAGGATCTTTGCTTGACTACCGGCGTTGTGATGGCGATCACACTAGTGGGGGTTGGGTGGTCTATAAGCACATCCTTATTTTGGTCTCTAGTCGTAGGATTATCGAGACAGGGTATCGATATTCCATAGTAGACTGGTGCATACGCTTCTCGTCCCAGCAGGGGAGATGGTCTGTCCCACAGCCATCAGTACGTCGTACTGAAGATAGTATGCAGGTGCTCGTTAGGTTACGAGTACACTGGACAGGACTCGTCGGGAACTGTTGGTTGGTATTATACCTATCGTCAGTTAACAGTTCCCAGGTGATATGAGTACAGCTTAGTCCGTTGACTTGACACTGTCACTTCGCCTCAAGTGTGTTCTTACTGTTCTTAGATTACTACCCTACTACGGCTCTATTGAGTCGTGCAAATAGGTAGTAGTTGGGTGCAGTCCCGAAGCACTTGGAGGCAGTGACGGTTAGACAGGATTCGTCTCTCCCGGTATTGGGAGTTGATATCGCGCTGTGTCTAGGAGAGCCATTACACATAGTCGTCCCTGGCCAGGGCAAGCGAGAATTACTGGTAGGTTTTCCAGTAGATTCTCAGGGTGTTTTGGGCTACACTCCGACACGACTTGTACCGCTATTAGGAGACTGACGTTTACCGCCCACTAGGCCCGCCATACGATACTCTCAGACAAACAGACCGGACTGTACGGAGATTATCACATTCAGGCTCAGTAGGAGCTCGGATGGGTTCACCTCATCAGTCTTCTTATCGGCATCTACCTGGGGACCGTTACGTACAGCTAGTACCGCTTGCGGCCTGTGGTTAAACTCACTGCCAGCGTAGTGTCGAGCCTTTAGAGTCCCACACAGAGGGTTATTCGCCTTTGGGCAAAACAGAGTAGAGGTCGCATGGTTTTGCGACGGGGTTCGTTCACATCCCCGCACTTGTGCATGTTTAGTGTCCGGGCAGTTATTACTAGAGGGCTTTGGTTTAAGCCAGATTCTAGTATTTGTTTTGGGATTGGTTTTGTCTCATTGTATTCGTGTTCCTCGGAACATGGATGCAGGTGTGTATGCACAGTTGACAGAGGCAGAGGCAGAGGATTCTCATTAGGGTTGTTGACCATTGACTTTTTCCAAACCCTAATGAGAATGAGAAATATGATTAATGGTATTAATTAAAGATAATTGTGCCATGGTTAGGGTTGTTGACCATTTGACTTTGGTTGACTTGTTGATCTAGGTTGACATATTGACCATCATCATTTCACATGAAAGATACTCCTTGATTCTTGCAATTTTCATTTAATGTGAAATGATAATGGTCATTCCAAATGAACCATCATAATTTCTTTAATTATTATTGTTATTTTCATAATTCTCTCATATGAGAGATGGTTGCTATTATTCTCTCATTCTCTCTTTCTCTTTCTCTCTCATGTTTGGAGCTCTCCCTCTTCCTCTCAAACCTTAAGTGTTCCATGTGTTGGAAATCATAAGCTCTCGAGACAAAACAATCAAGACTCATCTCTACTCTTTCTAGGGTTCTTTGTCTAGCAAACCAAGCACTCTAGTTACCTCTTTGTTGAGGTAGGAGCTCAAGTTCGAGGCCCTCGGGTGGATCTATCTTCGGCAAAAAGAAGACGACGAGGAGGAGCCGTCTACACCACTATAAGGAGCAAGCAAGAAGGAGATCCACAACAAGAAGAGAAGGAGTTCAAGATCTAAGTATAACCATTCTACATAGTAGCTAGAACTTGTAGTTTATGTGTTAGTTTTTGTTTAGCAAAGATCCATCATGGATGGTCCATGTCACCTTGTTAGAAAAATTTGATTTTTACCTATTCCGCCTCCCCGAAAGAACCGGGATGGGTAACGTGGACCTAACAGTGGTATCAGAGCCTAGCTAAACAACAAGTAACTGTTAGCAAAGTGTTTAGAACTTCGATCCAAAAAAAATCGCATAATTCATCTAAAATCATGCACTTTCTGCCGATTTTTAAAACTGCTCTAAAAATAATTCTACATACCTTAAAAATCGGTGCAAGGTTTTTCAGGAACAGGTAGCAAAAACGAGCCCACGACTCGGTCAACGCACCGCGGAACCGCGGCGAAACCAAGCGTTTCGCCGCGGATCCGCGACCGAGTTGACTTTGCCACGACTCGGGTTTGTTGCAGTTTGTTCAGTGTGGTGTTTTGAGATTTTTAAGATATTTTGTTTCTGCACAGATTATCCAGAGAACAATGTTGTGTTTGGGGTAGTTACAAATTGGTATTTTGATCGAAGTTCTACAAACTTTTGCTAAATGGTTATATCTGTAATGTGATATATGCACTGAACGTCAAATAATCGCTATACGTCGATTAGTGGGGGTTGTGCATATCTGTGATCTGTAATGTTGTTGGATTGTGTATATGAACTTATTGGATTGTCGCGAATGAATAGCCAGGGTTTTGTGAGATGAGAGTTTTCTTTATCTTTCATTTGATGTAATATGTAAATTGATGTAATATTATTTTTATGGTCGCACATCCGGGATAAGGTTGAAGCCGCCATTGTATATTATTTCTTTTACTGTTTTTGCTCCTAGGATAGACCCAAGGTGGGGTGCACAAACTACCGGGTACTTTGAAGTGCCGAGTGGCCTACTCACGTTGTTAAGGGAGGTTGCTTCACTTCGGGTACCTGGCGGGTAGTTTGCCGCACCCGTAGGGGTCTAGGGTGGGGTTTGGCTATTCATCGCGACCGTGTAATCCGTTTTTCATTGCAGGCTCGAACAAAACGCGGATTCCTAGCATATCCAATGTGTTCATCTGTGATCTGGAATGTCTATCATTGCATCTAACGAATGTATATATCTATATATGATATTTAGTAGGCGTTGCTTATGTTTTTCATCCGCGCTAGTCCAGCCCCTGCTCTGTCGTTAGTTAAGTAACCTAACGGGTGATGACGAGGCCCCGTGGCGAATGCGGATGGCATAAGCGCACGTCATATTTTCGTTGTTTTCTGCAATGGTAGATTTAACTGATGGGACGCATTATATTAATGCAAAGAAAATAAACCAAAAAGATGTTGTTGGAACAATTTTCAAAAAGCTGTTATTACAAGGACGTTCTCTTTTGTTTTGCACAGAGGTATTCGGTTATGAATGCCCAGCACCTCACTCGACGAGGCAAGGGCCGAGATCCCTTCATCGGGAGTGACCCCTTGGACAAAAGTTTGCATCAGGGTAATAACTTCACTATAGTTGATTATTCTTGCTTTGCATCGAGGTATTCAGTTTGGAATATCCTGCACTTCATTCGACGAGGTAAGAGCCGAGATCCCTTCACAGGGAGTGACCTCTTTAGCAAAAGTTTTCGCCACTATATTTTTAAAAAAGGCTATCATGTTCCTTCAACTACATCAAGTTCATTACGTTAACGTGTTTTTCGCCAAAAACCCAGCCGTAGCCCTCCGTCATTTCAGATAATTAATACTTAGTATTCGTGCTGCGTTTGTTGATTATTCGTCAAGGCACAGTGAACGGTAGCTAAGTAATAATTCTCTGTTGCACTGATAGATGCGATTGGTTAGGACGGTAGCATGATTTTGTTGATTATTCGTCAAGGGTCATGCGGGCGGGTCTAATGCAATCCTGGATAACGACGGGTTGAACTTGACTAGGACCTTTTGATTTGTTGATTATTTGTCAAGGTCGCTTGGGTCCTAGGGGCAAAAATCCACATCGGGAGTTTCTAAAGAAACTGAAACTTGCAGATTTAGCATACCTTCTGGAGTGTGGTGACTAGAGTGGATTCCCTCTAGGTCATCGCACAATGATAGTTGGATCCCGATCCCACTGATGAGTTGGATTACTCTCGGGAGATTATTTCACTTAACAATCAATGCTATAAACCAAGTAGGTGTCTAGAACGGTGTTAGTAGGGCTACGCCTCCAGGGAAAAGAGGTTATTTAATTAAGGAACTTCACGAAAGCATTGGAAAACCCCCTCGAACTACCAACACTAGCCTGGCTGAAAGGTTAAGCAAGTATTGTGACGTGCGATTAATCCTGACTAGTTCTTCTTTTAGGGTTTGAAGAAGAATTTGAGGAAACAGTGGGAGCCATCCTAATTAGATAAATTGATAAACCAATCTAATTTTGCAAGAGCGCACGCTGAGTGTTTCTTTTCTCTCTCTCCAGGTAGTAACCATTTCACGCCCTAATCAAGATAATAAAATGTATCGCTTGACCGATCCGAATTCTTATTCAGGGCTAGGGAACGTCGGTTCGGCTCTAATTTATGACAACAGTCATAAATATGAGCAAGGGAAAGAGAATTGTATGGATTCCAAGGATACCCAGTTGAAGAAGAAGCATAGTTTTGCATCTACTTCAGGTATTCTTGTAATTGAGAACTGCTTTACGGTCAGCCCTACCTCCTGGGTACTTGATACCGGATCAGGATCTCATATCTATAATTTATTGCAGGGACTGAGAAAAAGTAGGAGAGTTGCACCTGATGATATGTCGCTCAGGGTAGCGAACGGAGCACAAGTTTATGCTGCAGCCGTCGGTGAATATCACCTAGTGTTGCCAAATGGCAATACTATGATTTTGAACGATTGCTACTATGTACCTTCCAGGGTTTGCAACATAATATCAGTATCTTTACTTAAAAAGTATGGATATAACTTTGTTCTTGATAGAAATATCATGAACATTTACCTTCATAAGGTACTGGTTGCAGAAGGTACACTGTGTAATGGTATCTATGTTCTAAATCAGAATACAGTTCTCAATGTATAAAACACACGCAAGAGTAAGAATTCAGATACGAATGAATCCTACTTGTGTCATTGTAGACTTGGTCATATCGGAGAGAAAAGACTAAGTAAGTTGCATAAAGATGGACTCTTGAATACGTTCGAGTTTTCATCTTATGAAACTTGTCAGTCTTGTCTCAAAGGAAAGATGACCAAATCTCCGTTCACCGGACATGGAGAAAGAGCATAAGAGCTCTTGGGACTCATACACAGTGATGTGTGTGGTCCAATGTCTATACATGCAAGGGGTGGGTTCTCGTACTTCATCACATTCACTGACGATCTCTTTAGGTTCGGATATGTGTATCTGATGAAACACAAATCTGAAGCTTTTGAGAAATTCAGAGAATTCAGAAACGAAGTGGAGAACCAGATAGGCAAAAGTATCAAGATCCTCCGGTCTGATAAAGGAGGGGAGTACTTAAGCACGGAATTCCTAGATTACTTAAAAGAGAATGGTATTCTCTCTCAGCTTACTCCCCCTTATACACCACAGCACAACGGTGTATCGGAGCGGAGGAATCGTATCCTATTGGATATGGTTCGCTCCATGATGAGTAGTGCTGAGTTGCCTCTTTCATTCTGGGGACATGCGTTTCAGACAGCGGCATACCTTTTGAATCAAGTTCCGTCCAAATCTGTGCCTAAAACTCCGTATGAAATATGGAGCAGTAAGAAACCACGTCTTAAATTTATTAAGATATGGGGTTGTCCGGCCTATATGAAAACACAGAAACCGGACAAGCTAGAGGCACGATTAGTTCTATGTAAATTTGCGGGATATCCTAAAGATTCACTAGGATATCTGTTCTACCACACTGAAGAACAGAAGGTGTTTGTATCTCTCCATGCTACCTTTTTAGAAAGGGAGTTTCTTGCAAAAGAAACTAGTGGGAGTTCGGTAGAACTGGAAGAAATTCAGCGACCATAAAATGAAACTGAAGATTTGACAGAACCTCAGGATTAAATAACCCTGGATGAACCTCAGCCACTCCGCAGATCTGGTAAGATTTCTCATCCGCCCGAGAGATACTACGGTTTTCTCATAGACGGGGATCGAGAGGATTGCATCTTGGAAGAAGATGACCCTACCAGTTTCAGGAAGGCCATTATCAGTAGGGACTCTGATAAGTGGCTGGATGCTATGCAATCCGAAATGGAGTCCATGTACACCAATAAAGTGTGGACCTTGGATATTGCTCTACCTGGGGTAAAACCCGTTGGATGCAAATGGATCTATAAAAGGAAACTTGGTGTAGATGGGCAGGTGGAAACCTATAAGACTAGACTCGTTGCAAAAGGTTTTCGTCAAAGACCTGGTGTGGACTATGATGAAACTTTTTCTCCAGTGGCTATACTCAAATCCAGGATCCTACTTGCTATTGCTGCCTTCCATGACTATGAAATCTGGCAGATGGACGTAAAAACGGCTTTTCTAAACGGCTGTTTGGAAGAGTGCATTTACATGGATCAGCCAGAAGGTTTCGTAGACAGTGGGAGCAGCGGGAAGGTGTGAAAGTTGCTTAAATCCATTTATGGATTAAAGCAGGCGTCGCGGAGCTGGAACATCTGTTTTGATGAGGCAATCAAGGAATTTGATTTCATCAAGAACGAAGATGAACCTTGTGTCTATAAGAAGATTGTAGGACGAACTGTCGTGTTCCTAGTCTTGTACGTGGACGACATTCTTTTGATAGGAAATGACATTCCTATGCTACAATCGGTCAAGCTATTCTTGTCACAACGGTTCTCCATGAAGGACCTGGGTGATGCCTCATACATTCTGGGGATCAAGATCTACAGAAATAGATCCAAGAGACTACTGGGACTTTTGCAGTCGAGGTACATAGAGATCGTAGTGAAGAGATTTAGTATGGAAGATTCCAAGCGCGGTAATATACCCGCATTGCATGGAATCACCCTCTCCAAGAAGATATCTCTTAAGACTGACGAGGAGAGGGTTCGCATAAGCACTATACCCTACGCTTCGGCGGTAGGATCTATAATGTATGCGATACTATGTACAAGACCAGATGTAGCTTACGCACCGAGCGTGGTGGTGAGCCGGTATCAGTCATACCCAGGCGAGAACCACTGGACGGCAGTGAAGAACATTCTCAAGTACCTGAGAAGGACTAAGGAGATGTTCCTGGTTTACGATAATGGAGACCTCAGGGTCGAGTCCTTTACCGATTCAAGCTTCCAGAGTGACAAAGATGACAGCAAGTCTGTCTCGGGTTTTGTGTTTACCCTCAATGGAGGGGCGATGTGTTGGAAGAGTTCCAAACAGGATACCGTTGTAGACTCGACGATGGTGGCTTAATACATTGCTGCAAGCGATGCCGCAAAAGAGGCGGTCTGGATGAAGAAGTTCATTAGTGAACTTCAGGTGGTTCCGTCCATTGCCGACCCAATACTTTTGTATTGAGATAACAATGGGGCTATAGTTTTAGCGAAGGAACCAAGGTCCCATCAGAAATCCATACACATCTTAAGGCGGTATCACCTGATCAGGGAGATCATTGATCGCCAGGAGATCGAGATACGGAGAGTGGACACAAAAGACAACACGGCGGATCCATTCACAAAGGCCCTCCCTCAAACACAGTTCGAGCGACTTTTTGAGCTATTGGGTATGCGGTACGCCAGCAGCTGGCCTTAGTGCAGACGTTGGGTATGCGGTACACCAATTACTGGCGTTTAGTGCAAGTGGGAAATTGTTGGATATGTATGCCCTAGAGGCCATTATTGTATAGTACTAGTTTGTATAGTACATTTTGGAGGCTTGGGATATATATACGGGTTTACGACAGTCTTGCTCGATATAATAGTATGCTACTTGGTTTGTTTCTATCTTAATATGTGTATATGTTTCTTTTAACATATTGCTAATACATATTGATGGAGCCCTTAGGATCTTTGCTTGACTACCGGCGTTGTGATGGCGATCACACTAGTGGGGGCTGGATAGTCTATAAGCACATCCTTATTTTGGTCCCTGGTCGTAGGATTATCGAGATAGGTGATTGATACGAATTCTCGGTGTGTAGGTAGAAAATGTATAGAAATCACAACCAAAAATATTTTGACCGCAATCAATAGCGAGTGCGGATCGTCCACAGGGAAAGTGAGATCCGTTCGTATTTCGAATTAGATGAATCGAAAATTTAAAGAAAAGAAATGAAAATTCAATTCAATTCAAGATTTAAACGTGAATTTCAAGAATTAGCAATATCTAGATCTAATAATAAGAAAACATTAAAATTAAGAATCAAGAAATGATGATATCCAATCCAAGAATCAAGAATCGAAGTGAGGCTCGTAGGAATCAATCGGATCTATAGACGTGATGAAATCTATTGATTACGTATTCTTATCCATCGATGAATTGATACTAGATCGATGATGATCAACGAGAATTAGGGATATCTTGCGAAACTAGGGTTTCATCTTCTATCCCTTGTCCTTTCGTTGATTTCATTCATATTCTAGCCTCTAGTAAATTCAAGAATCGATCGTCGATCCCTAATTTCGAGCGAACACAATCAAGAAAGCATCACATCGAAACTAGGTCGTCGATTCTTCAATTTGCTAGGGTTTACAAACTCATATGACTTAAGAATCGTTTCAAGATTTGTCACATCATCATCTATTGATCATCTCGACTCCTTCACGAGCGGAGTTTTACTCAAACATCATAACAAGAACCACAATCAAGAATTGAGATCGTATCATGATGCAAGAATTTAAAGAAAGCAAGATAAAAGAATTTCACCTTTATTTATCAACAATTTCGTTACAATTCTCTCAAGATCTACAAGAGGAAAGAACTCGATCGTCGATTTCGGCTTCGCTCGGCTCCTTGAATCGCGGATCTCCTTGGATCACTTGCTCCGATGAAGTCCGGCGTCGCTTTCTAAAGGATCGAAGGCTGCATGCTTGATTTGGTACTCGAAGTTCTTGATTTTGGATTTGGAATTTGAATTGGGGTCAGGGTTTACAAGTTGTGTCACTCAACTTGTATTGAAGAATTGGTGTAAGAATGAACAACCTTCAACAAGTTTTCAACAACCTTTAGAAGTGAAGCCTAGGGTCCCTTTTATAGCTTTAAGAATGGTTAGCTTCCTTTGTAAGCTTAGATTAGGTTAGCTTCCCTTGTAAGCTTGGTTTAGATTAGCTTCTCTTGTAAGCTTGGTAGTTAGGAGGAAGGTTATAGACTTAGTTAGTTAGGCTTTGGCTTCCTTTATAAGCTTGGAGGTTAGGGAGAAGCTTCTAGGCTTTAAGGTCGTTACTTGGCTTGCTTTGGAAGCTTGGACATGATTAGCTTAACAAAGAGCCTTTGCTGTACTGATAGAACTTTCTAGAGTTCTCTGGAAATTCAGTGGCTAGAATGAATGTACACCTTGACATAAGAGTTCTGCACTGAAGCGACGCTGACACTTTGCTGGCGTGGCCGCGGATCCGCCGCGCCAATGGGGGTCCGGCCGCGGATCCACGGCCATTTGGGGGCTTCTCTCTGTGTAATTCTCTGTAGTGCTTTGTTATTACTATAGGATCTTTGTCTGATGTGTAGAATATTCTAATTATTTCTGTATCACTTCCAGATCAAAAATCTTAGACTTGGCGCATCTTTTATCAGCACTTTGACAATTTTGGCTCGGTTCCTGGAATTTCCTGCACAGTCTTCGAAACAAGTGTTGCGCTATACAAGGATGATGCGATGCCATGATAAACACTCAATTTACCTCGAAATGTCAGTTTTAAAGTATAACACAAGTAATTCGGTATTTTACGTGTGTTTTGGTAATATGTGCTATATTTAACCTGAATACCTTTAGATGAATGCAAATGATAGGGAAATTGACGTGTTAAAAATGCAATATTTTCGACTGATCAAATTCCCCCAAACTTATTTTCGGTCGTCTCGAGCTAATTGTTTTATTAAAAAGAGAAGGAGAAAATAAAGAAAGAGAAAAATTAACTAGCACACTTTCGTAGGCAACACGATTGCACTGAGCACGTGCAACAAGCCTTTAAACCTCTAGGTGTCCCTAGTAGGAGGAGTGTTGTCTCCTGAGGGTTTTCAGCGGATTGCACCCACAAAATCCAATAATAAAGGGAAGACCGTGAAATTTATATTTAAGGATAAGAATTGTAAAAGAAAGACTTTGAAAATTAGGGTTTCCAACTATGCTAGCTTTTCGGTTGTCATGAGCCCTATCTTAATAGTCATGAAAAGATATTAGAAATCACATCATCCCTCAATAAAACATCGTCTTTATTCTTCATTCCTATCTTTCTTCCAAACATCGATCATTTACCCCTGCGTGTGTGTAAAGAACATCCCTACACCCGGAGAATTCAATTCAAGCTATTATACTCTTGTCCATCTGCCTCAGTACTTTTTAATTAATGAATATTTAGATGAATTTGCTCACACACTTTCATGCGACCGTTAATACTTCTTGAGGTACTAACCGACCGATTACTCATGTGCTTACTTATTAGGTGTATTTCCTCGTCTTGCACCACCTAAGGCTTAGCAGTGACTCCCAGACTAGTTGGTCTAAGGCACTAGGTGAAGAGGCACCCTCGCTATATTTTTTTACTGCTGCCTTGGCGATAACAAAACCAGTGTTCATTTTTCTCACCATTTTATATTTTATTCATATTTTTTTTATTTTCTTCATACTCTGGCTTTTAGACAAGAGCATTTCAAGGTATCCTCTACTATCCCGAGTTTCAAGACGTGTGTAAGTGCGTATAGTAGGGTATCAACGTTCAAAATGTTTGGCTTCCAGAATAGGAACTATTTTTCAGACTTATTTTTATCCTCAGATTAGTGACTTCCTTCATCTTACTAACCTTTGGGACAACGGCTCATAACTACTTATTACTAGTTCGTATAAGAAAACTTCTAATTTTCTTGGTTTTCTTAAATTTTTCCAATCTTTTGGATGTAATTTTTCACTATCTAATCTTTTATTATCTTATTTATGTACAAATTTTTTTATATTTTTGAAAATTTTTAAAATATTTATAGGTTTTCAAAATGTTTTGTGCTTATGCAAAGTATGATATGCAAATGATGCGAAAATAAGCAAAAACCTCCCCCAAACTTGTTTTCAACAGTGTTCTCACTGTTGCCATCTGCTAAATCTCGAAAAACCTGTAAGCTTGGGAGGAAATTTATTAATGGGGGCAAAATATTTAAGTGAAAAACCAACCCCAAACTTATTTTTGGCTCATTTTTTTTTTTGTGTAAAAAATTTTCTTTTCAAGAGCCAGATTATCCCCCCCAAACTTGAGTTAAACAATGTTAAGCTTTGAAAATCATAAGAGGGGATCAAAAATCATTGGTCGATGCCAAGCTTTGCAAAGACCGAACGTCAACACCAACCATTCGAAAATTTTATCAATACAGTGCTCTGGTTGGTGGAAGAAGAAGTGGGGAAAAGGTAAGTGGTGGAATAGAATGTGTGTGCGTCTCATTTTGGAGAGACGATGTAGTGAATGTGATGGATTGCTCGCATTCTTTTTACAGTCCATATGAAGGGGTGGAGGTTCAATTTCATTAATTGGGAGATGATTCATCTCAACACCCGTGTCATTCAAAAATGCGAGTTCATCAGCGAAGATCTCCTCAAAAGTTTCATCAATACCCCGAAAAATAATGTCATCACAAGGTGCAGGGTGATCTTCAGACTCTAAAAGCGGTTCATAATCAGCGTTAGATGTTGACCCGGACAACTCGGTGGAAGAGTCCGTATGTGTATGATACATAGTTGGGTCAAACAACAACGTATGAAAAGAGTCTAGATCGGTATCATGAGGATCATCAATTTCGCTGCTGTCGACATCCATTAAGTCGACAGAATAGACCTGAGCAGTAGGTTCGAAGGGTACACTTCCCAACTTGTAAATGTTCAGCTCAATTGACCTATTCCCGAAAGATAGGATCATAGAGCCATTACGACAGTTGATGATAGCGTTAGAAGTGGCCAAAAAGGGGCGACCTAAAATCACCGGAATTTGATTCCGTGGGTTCGCTACAGGCTGTGTATCAAGTACAATAAAGTCCACAGGGAATACAAATTCCCCGATTTTTATTAACACATCCTCCAGTTCACCCCTAGGTTTGGTGATTGATCGGTCAGCCATCTGCAGAGTGCAATGGGCTGGTTTCAACTCTCCTATTCCTAACTGCTCATACACCGAGTATGGAAGCAAGTTAACACTAGCGCCAAGGTCTAGTAGAGCACGGTTAATGTGTTTATCCCCGATAGAAATGGAAATCGTAGGATAGCCAGGATCCTTACGTTTCCTCGGTAGTTGTTGGGGGAAAGCCGTGTCTACAGTCTTTGTAATGAATATCTTCTTGGGCACTTGAGTCTTCCTCTTTCTAGTCCACAAGTCTTTAAGAACTTTCGCATATGCGGGGACTTGTTGGATAGCATCTAGAAGAGGGATGTTGATGTTAACCTGTTTAAACATTTCAGTGATCTTCTCCATTTGTGGACTTAGTGTATTTCCCCTTAACCGATTCGGGTAAGGAGCTTGAGCAATAAGATCAGGGTCCAACATTGGAGAAGATCGTGCGGGTGGGAACGATTTAAGAATAGGAGTGGGGATCGTTTTCGGTGGATTAGAAGAGGTGGGCTGAGGTGTCGAGCCTTGGGGAAAACGGAGAATAGGCTCGGAAGAAGGTGGTGGGGTAGAAGAACTGGGGTCAGAATTAGAAGTAGAAGTAGAAGGAAAGGTCTCAGCCGGGGTATCATTGATAGATTTTTCAGTGTCATCAATCTCTTCCCCAACGTGATTGTCAAGCACTCTTCCAGATCTCAACGTGACTGCATTCACATGATATGAATAGCCAGGATTGGGTAAAGGTTGAGCTGGAAGTTTCCCTTTCTCTCTTGCACTCATTTCAGCTTTTAATCGTGCAATTTCTTCTTCCATCGATATAATAGTCTCGCTTTGGGACGCAGAGTTTTTCTCAATTTTATCGACGGAAAACTTCATCTCAGCCGAAACTTGCATGATATTTGTTAGAACCAAATTCATGTATTGTGCAAATGAAGAGGATTCATCAGTCCCAATAACTGCAAAGGACTAGATGGTGCGGTGTGTTGATCGGATTATGGAAGTTTTGTGCTTGGAAGGGGTGCTGACTCAATTGTGGTGGTTGCTGTTGTGGTGGAGGGACCCTTTGGAAATTGTTTTAGGTTGGAACCATATTTTGAGATTGTGATTGGTTCCAAGCAAAGTTAGGGTGATTCCTCCAACCCTGATTATAAGTGGAAGAAAATGGATCGTTTCTAGGTCTTTGTTGGAAAGCAGTATTGGTATGCTCGTGACCTTGAAACGGAGAATTTAGTGGACATTCTTCCGTGAGATGTGAAGGATCAGAACAGTATCCACATACAGTTTTGGAGAGTGACATTTGGTTTAGGGCAGCAGCTAAAAATTTGTTTTCATTAGTCTCGAGTTTCTTATTTATAGCTGAAATTTCAGCTCTAACTCCTATGGAAACATCCGATTGGTTATTACCACCCCTAGACGATTGACTCACACCCTCCCACTGTAAAGATTTTTCAGCGAAATCTTCTAAAAATTTCCAGGCTTCCCCATCATCTTTGGTCATAAAATTGCCTTGACACATGGATTCATGGGTCTGTTTTGTGTTAGGATTAATGCCCTCATATATGATTCTGCACAGATCCCATCTCGGGATTCTGTGATGTGGACATTGAACTAACAGATCCTTAAAGCGTTCAAGACATTTCGAGAATGTTTCATTGGGAAGCTGGGTGAATTGATTGATTTCGCTACGGACTCGAGCTGTTTTATGATAGGGGTAAAATTTCTTAAGGAATGCTTTGACGAATTCTTCCCAGTTTGAAATGGAATGTGCGGTTGTGTTATACAGCCATTTCTCGGTTATATCGCACAAGGTGAATGGGAGAAGACGAAGACGCATAGCATCCACAGAAAGCTGTGAAGTACCCATCATTACGCATACATTTTCAAATTTTGTGATAAAGACATATGCGTCTTCAGACTCGAGACCGTGATATTTGGGTAGAAGGTTGATGTATTGGGGTTTAATCTGAAAATTGTCCCCGTTGGCTGGTGGAATGGAGAGACAGGTCGAAAGAGGACCTCGTATAGGATAGCACCTCTCTTGGAGAGAGATGCGGGGTGGATTCTGCGTACCTGCGGACGGCGGCAGATTAGTGGTAAAGAAGTTCAATGGAGAAGGGTCCATCGATGTAGGTGTGGTCGTGGGTAAAGAAGAGGTAAATGTAGAAATACCGACTTTGGGGTCGATCGGGGGAATGCGGACAAGACGGGCACTAGAATCCCGTGTCCAGCCTATCTTGCACTAAAGGGTTTAGTACAAGTGGCAGCGTTGATATAATTAGGAGAAATGAATGAATGTGGTGTTTGTTTTGAAAATTATACGGATTTTTGAAAAAATGATGCAAATCACAACAAATGCAACAAGCAAAACCTAAATCTAGTGGTCACCTAGGTCAAGACTCTAGACCGCTCCTAACTGCCAAAAGACAAGTCGCAGGATCAATTCTCCACTATCTCTTTGTCTCTTCTGTGGCCAGGTAAGTGCCAGGTAAGTGGGAGGTTCTCCACTACGTAAGTAGTGGGCCTAATTAAGTAACCACTTGCCTTAGACACACTTGCCTTTGACACCACAAAAGAAACACGGATAAGCAATGGATTACCCACGGCCTTCTCCTGTCCTAAGTGAGCGCGACGGTCCTTAGAGTCATCTCTAGATATTTTTTAGTTAATGAGGGTAATGCGGATGCAAGTTTGTGATTTTTAGGGCTTAGGAAGGGTAATGAACTCCCCACCTAATCTGGATTTGGCCGTGCCCCTTAATTTCCGTATTTAATATTCAAACAACCAAAAATCAAAACACGCACAATTTTTATTGCTTTTTGTGGCGTTGCGATTTATTTGCAAAGAAACCTGCACAAAATTTTTATTGGAGCAGACAGATAGAGAGATAAGAAAGTTATGATTATACCTGAAAAATTTGGAACAGCAAAGCCTTAGCCTTGTCGCGGAAACGCCGTGGTAAACGCCTTAGGGCCGCGGAAACGCAGTGAGATGTTAAGATCACTGCACAAAATTTTGTGCAGAAGCTCCTGTTCACTTGCTGAACTCTCTGGAATGATCTGAAAATTTTTCCACTTGCTCTACAGATTCCAGATTTCCCCGCAACAATCACAATGAATCGTTTAGTGTTTACGCGAATTTTGATCTAAAATTTTTGATGGAATAAACTTTTCAACTCAAATTTCAAAAACAAACGAATTAGCGCACTATCCCCGGCAACGGCGCCATTTGATTGAATGCGAATTCTCGGCGTGAAGGTATAAAATGTATAGAAATCACAACCAAAAATATTTTGACCGCAATCAATAACGGTGTCGATTGTAGCGCGTTAGTGAGTGCGGATCGTCCACAGGGAAAGTGAGATCCGTTCGTATTTCGAATTAGATGAATCGAAAATTTAAAGAAAAGAAAAGAAAATTCAATTCAATTCAAGATTTAAACGTGAATTTCAAGAATTAGCAATATCAAGATCTAATAACAAGAAAACATTAAAATCAAGAATCAAGAAGTGATGATATCCAATCCAAGAATCAAGAATCGAAGTGAGACTTGTAGGAATCAATCAGATCTATAGACGTGATGAAATCTATTGATTACGTATTCTTATCTATCGATGAATTGATACTAGATCGATGATGATCAATGAGAATTAGGGATTTCTTGCGAAACTAGGGTTTCATCTTCTATCCCTTGTCCTTTCGTTGATTTCATTCATATTATAGCCTCTAGTAAATTCAAGAATCGATCGTCGATCCTTAATTTCGAGCAAACACAATCAAGAAAGCATCGCATCGAAACTAGGTCGTCAATTCTTCAATTTGCTAGGGTTTACAAACTCATAGGACTTAAGAATCGTTTCAAGATTTGTCACATCAACATCTATTGATCGTCTCTACTCCTTCAGGAGCGGAGTTTTACTCAAACATCATAACAAGAACCATAATCAAGAATTAAGATCGAATCATGATGCAAGAATTTAAAGAAAGCAAGATAAAAGAATTTCACCTTTATTTATCAACAATTTCGTTACAATTCTCTCAAGATCTACAAGAGGAAAGAACTCGATCGTCGATTTCGGCTTCGCTCGGCTCCTTGAGTCGCGGATCTCCTTGGATCACTTGCTCCGATGAAGTCCGGCGTCGCTTTCTAAAGGATCGAAGGCTTCACGCTTGATTTGGTACTCGAAGTTCTTGATTTTGGATTTGGAATTTGAATTGGGGTTAGGGTTTACAAGTTGTGTCACTCAACTTGTATTGAAGAATTGGTGTAAGAATGAACAACCTTCAACAAGTTTTCAACAACCTTTAGAAGTGAAGCCTAGGGTCCCTTTTATAGCCTTAAGAATGGTTAGCTTCCTTTGTAAGCTTAGATTAGGTTAGCTTCCCTTGTAAGCTTGGTTTAGATTAGCTTCTCTTGTAAGCTTGGTAGTTAGGAGGAAGGTTCTAGACTTAGTTAGTTAGGCTTTGGCTTCCTTCATAAGCTTGGAGGTTAGGGAGAAGATTCTAGGCTTTAAGGTCGTTACTTGGCTTGCTTTGGAAGCTTGGACATGATTAGCTTAACAAAGAGCCTTTGCTGTACTGATAGAACTTTCTGGAGTTCTCTGGAAATTCAGTGGCTGGAATGAATGTACACCTTGACATAAGAGTTCTGCACTGAAGCGACGCCGACACTTTGCTGACGTGGCCGCGGACCTGCCACGCCAATGGGGGTCCGGCCGCGGATCCGCGGCCATTTGGGGGCTTCTCTCTGTGTAATTCTCTGTAGTGCTTTGTTATTACTATAGGATCTTTGTCTGATGTGTAGAATATTCTAATTATTTCTGTATCACTTCCAGATCAAAAATCTTAGACTTGGCGCATCTTTTATCAGCACTTTGACAATTTTGGCTCGGTTCCTGGAATTTCCTGCACAGACTTCGAAACAAGTGTTGCGCTATACAAGGATGATGCGATGCCATGATAAACACTCAATTTCCCTCGAAATGTCAGTTTTAAAGTATAACACAAGTAATTCGGTATTTTACGGGTGTTTTGCTAATATGTGCTATACTTAACCTGAATACCTTTAGATGAATGCAAATGATAGGGAAATTGACGTGTTAAAAATGCAATATTTTTGACTGATCAACAGGGCATCGATACTCCAGAGTAGACTGGTGCATACGCTGTTAGTTATATGTATGCCCTAGAGGCCATTACTGTACATTGGATGTATATTGTAGTGGATGCTGGGACATATATAGGAAGGACTTTCTTGCTCGACATGATAGTACGCTATCTGGTTGCACTTTATCTTAACATGTATACTTTCTGTCTCTCTGATTACATGTTGATAAAGCCCATAGGATGTGTACTCGACTTCCAGGACTATGATGTAGATCATACTAGTGGGGCCTGGGTAGTCCATGAGTACATCCTTGAAATGTTCCTAGTCGAGGGAATATCGAGACGGGGCATCGATATTCCAGAGTAGACTAGCGCATATCTTCTCGACCCATGCGATGGGCGATGGATGATACCATATCCATTGGTGTTTGACATCGAAGATGGTATGCGGGTGCTCAGTGGAGGCTGGATACACTGAACGGACTCGCCGAGAACTCCCAGATGGTATTATACCTCACGTCAGATGGCAGTTCTCTGGTGACACTGGTACAGCTTAGTCTGTTGACCCAAGATCGTCATAGAGTCTTGTGTGTCTCCCACTGTGCTTTGATTTCCACCCTACCACGGCTCTACTGAGTCGTGCAAACAGGTGGTTTTTGGGTACAGTCCCGATTCACATGGAGGCAATGAGCGATAGGAGGGGATTCGTCTCTCCCGGTATTGGGGGTTGATGTTGTGCTATGCTCGACTGGCCATAACAGGAAATCCCTGGCCAGGGTTGCTGTGATATACTGGTAAGAGTTATCAGTAGTTTCACGAATGTTATGGACCTCAAGTCGGCATGACTTATCGAGCTACTGGGGTCTGACGTTTACCACCCCTAGGCGAGATATGCGACATATCAGACGAACAGACCGGACCGTACGGTAAGTGTTACTGGTTGGATTTGCAGGAGTGTGAGCGGGCTTGCTCGTCGATCTTCTGATCGCTCAATACCCGGGTGGCCGTTACGTTTAGCAGACCGCTTGCGGCTTGTGGGTGTTTGATATGATCATCATCTGCTGCCGGCGTATTGACGAGTCTTTAGAGTCCTACACAGAGGTTTCTTAGCTCAAGCGAAACGAAATAGGAGCGCATATGAGATATGTGCGGGACCGAGAATGATGCGTGTATGTGATACCGTATTTCATTCTCGCGATGAATGTGTCGAATGGTTATATGCGATATAACCTAGTTATCGAATCAAGGATTGATTCGATAAGCCGATACATATGATACTAGTCGGTTATATCCGATATGACCGGATCATTGAATCAAGTGTTGATTTAATGATTTAATGTATAATTATATATTCGATATATTGCTGTGCATTAACTAGTATTGGTTCACTTTAAATGGATTTTCTCACTTGAATTGTGCACATTGTATATGTGATATAGTTTTGTGCACATGTTTGTATCATGTTTGATGATACATGCTTACTTGGTTAAGTGTAAAGAATCAAACCATGGTTTAAGTTAATGATTAGGGTTTTGATTACTTATTCATTTATCTTATTTATTTATATCCATTTTGGAAAATAAAAAAGATAAATGAATGGTTGCTTATTTTGTTTTTAGTTGAAGTTTCTTGAAGCTTTGACTTAGTCTTCATTCTTGTCTTAAACTTAACCCTAACCATTTAACTAACCCAAGTTAATTCTCTACACTTAACTATAGTTGAAGTCATGATAAGTATTGATTTAATTATCTCATTTTTAATTAACTTATCATATCTTCTTCTTCTTCTTCATCTTCTTCAACATGAAGAAAAGCTTTCTACTTCAATGGCAACTAGCCAAATCAAGTGAGAAATCCAAAACTAAAGTCTACCCACTTCCTATTTCTTCATCCTCTACCTCTTGCCAAGTAGTAGAGTGTGTTTCCTTCACAAATTTTCAAGGTTTGGTGAAGGTGGAGCTTGATCTAGCGATGCCTCGACGTAGATCATCTTCGGCATGGACATCGACGACCTAGCTCGCTTATTCTTCGACGAAGCCGATGCTAGAGCCCGGGAGTTCACTTGGACAGCGGAGGCACTTCGTTGCGGAGCTATGGAGGTGGACAAATGGATCTACAAAGGTTGTATTTCCGTTATCTTACAGTTTAGTTGTAAACTAGCTTGCTTGTTTCGCCTAAATATCTAGCAAACGATCCGTAGTCGGGTTTGTAGGCACCCGTAAAATTTGATTTGTGCATGTTTGATCACTTGTGAGACTTCACTAGAGTGCCTAGGAACCCTACAGTGGTATCAGAGCCTAGCTAAAGCCTTAGGTGATGCGTAGACGGAGTTAGAAGTCCGATCGACCCGAAACCCCGACTTTGAAATGCTCTCTGGACATTTTTGTAAAATGTGGATTTTTGCAAATTAAAAATATGAAGAAAAACAAGAAGGTAAATCTAAGAATTACGATGCAAAAATTACCTAATGATCTTTCTAAAGTGCGGCGGAACCGCGGCATTAGCGTGCTAATGCGGCCCTTCCGCCGCACTTTTGTCTTATCTGCCATTGAATTTTGCACAGTAACTCCTATTTTTCAGTGCTGGTTTTCCTGGGAATTTTTAATCTGAAATCAAGAGTTGAGTATTTTGGGTTGTATTGGGAGTTCATACATTCGATCGGATTGTCAAACTTTGTCTATGTGTCGTTCCGGATAATTTTTTGAATATGTTAAAAAGTTCGACCGGATATAAATACCCAATTTTTCCCCTGTCGGGAAATTTCCAAGTGTTGGATATTTCTGTAGTTTAATCACGTTCTAAGTAGTGCAAGTAACACGATGGTCCCTCTAGAAGACAACAAACCTTAACTCGATTATGTGACCGTCTTGAACTACCCTTTGAACCTTCGGGTTTAGGGCAGTACGGCGTGCCACATGTGAGGCGTTGGCTTGACCCTTCTACGGCTGGACCGTTGGTACTGAGGCACGAACTGAATGTTTTTAGACTTGTTTCATGTGTTGATCTGTATCGGGAAAACTTGGGTGTTCGATTGTTCGATCGAAAAGTTTAGCATTTTCTATTTATCCGGAATGTGATACAATAATTGGAATTCACAAATAGTTATGAGATAACGGAATGAATATTATAAACATAGCAGTTTAGTCTCACTTGATCGGTTGCCACGGAATTTTGATGTGATCAAAAGTCCGTTGCAATCACGTTGTGAACGCGGATACTCGCCGGTAAACTTAATAGACAGCCTCACTCCATAGCCCCGACCAAGTGACTGCAGGAGAACCCCGTCGCCGAAAGCATCCGTTCGGGTGCTCGCGGTAGCGGTGTTCCGCCTTGGTGCACTTCGTCGACGGTTTCGGGGGTGCGGCCGTCTACTAAAGTTTGCGACGAGCATTCGATCAGAATGTCGGGAATCCTGTTGAATTGCCCGACTTGATATTGAAAAGAGTTTTCGATAATGAGACTAAAATGCGGGGTTTATAATTGTTAGGCATGCGATGTCTAAGTATTTCATTTGGTCAGGCATGCGATGTCTGAGGAGGTTGCGGATTCCAACTGTTGTAGTTTTACACTTTCTTTTCTGTGACCGTAAGTGTAATATGTGATATCGCCGGTTTCGTTGCTATATGTCAACGACAATTGGGATGCGCATATTTACTTACGTTGATGACATGTGATGTTATGTGTTGCTGGATATGTTATATTGGATCATCGTGTTTGAATAGCCGGGTTTTTTTTATGTGAGATGAGTGTTTTTCATTTTCATTCATGTAAAAACTTGTATGTAATATTCTTTTATTGGGGCACTTCCAGGTTGCGGAAGTAGTCACCGTTTGTATATTATTTACTTTTCTGCACTAGGATAGACCCAAGGAGGGGAGCACAAGTAACCGGGTTCTGGGGTCCAGTGGGAGACCAACTCGAGGAGTCGAGTCCGGGTCTCCTAACCCTAGAATTGGTAGGGTTGCTTGCCGCTCTCGTAGGGGTCTAGGGGTGTGGGATTGGCTATTCATCACGACCGTGGAATCCGTGTTTTATACTGGCTCGTATTGAAAACACGGACGTCCTAGTATATCCAATATTTCATATGTTTCTTCTTCTGTGATTTATCTGTGATCATGTGATGTTCTGTGACAGGTATTATATATAGTATATATGTTATATTATATAGACGTTGCTTATGTTTTACACCCGCGCTAGCCCTGCCTCGCTCTGGCGTTAGTTACCTAACCTAACGGTGCACGAGGGGACATCGAGGCGAATGCGGATGGCATAAGTGTACGTCATATCTATCTGTGATGTTTAGGTAACTTAAAATGATGGGATATTCATTAATGAGATTAATGAAAGAAAATAAACCTAATTGATGTTGTGGAATCGAATTTCAAAATAAAACAGGTAGCTACAGTTCTTCCTTTGCATCGCGGTGTTCATTATAGAACATCCTGCACCTTATTCGATGAGGAAAGGACCGAGATCCCTTCACCGGGAGTGACTCCTTTAGCAATAACTGGCAGATGCTACACACTCGGTTTGTATTTGATCGCTTCTATAGTTTCTGCTTTGCACAGTGATATATATGATATATCCCGCACCTCATTCGACGAGGAAAGGGCCGACGATCCCTTCATCGGGAGTGACCCCTTTAGCAAAACTTGAAAAGCCTCAAAAACATTCCATTTAAAAACCATTTGATTCCGCAACGAGATCAAGTTCAAAGCGTTAAAGGTTTTCACAAAAACCATTCGCAACCCTCCGTCATTTTAGGAAGTAGAGTACTTAGTATTCATGCTGTGTTTGTTGACCATAGTCAAGGCACAGTGTACGGTAGCTAAGTGATGTCTTCCTACACCGCATATGATGCGATTAGTTAGGACAGTCGCGTGACTTTGTTGACCTTAGTTAAGGGTCATGTGGGTGGGTCTAAATAATCACGAAATGACGGGTAGAACTTGACTAGTACTTATGATTTGTTGACCATAGTTAAGGTCATAGGTGCTAGGGGTAAAAACCTTTATCGGGAGTTTCAAGTGTTGAAATTTGCAATGAGATTGCATACCTTCTATGTGATAGTTGGATCTCGATACCCACTGCGAGTAATTGTTACTCCTGGGAGAGTTTTGCACTTTACAATTAGCCGATCAAGTAGGTGTCTAGAAAGGTGTCAACGGGGTTACGCCTCTGGGAAAACGAGGTTTACAGTAATTAGGTCCGTGCGAAAGCACGAGGAACCTCCCTCAAAGTACCGACACTGGCCTGGCTGAAAGATTGGCGAACTTGTAGAGTGTAATTAATCCCGGCTAGTCTTTCCTTTTAAGGTTTGAAGGAAGATTTGATAAAAACAGTGGGAGCCATCCTGATTAGATAAAATATATAACCAATCTGATCTTGCAAGAGCGCACGCTGAGTGTTTTCTTCTCTCTCTCTCCAGGTAGCGACCATATCACGCCTTAATCAAGATAATAATACGGATGTATTGACCGAACCCGCTTGTTATACTGAGCTGGGGAACGTTGGTCCCGCTCCAACTTATAATTGTTATAAGACAGAGCAGGAAATTAGGGAATACCAGAATTCCTATACCGCCCAAACGAAGAAAGTGCATATGATGCATCTCCTTCGGGTATGTTCATTATAAAGAACTGTTTCTCAGTATCCTCTGAATCCTGGGTATATGATACCGGATCAGGATCCCAGATATGTAATCTGTTACATAGGGCTACAAAAAGGTAGAAAAACTGAGAACGGGTGATAAGTTTCATGAGACAGAAACCGGGGCAAGTGTTGCAGCCAAGTCTGTTGGTCACTGTCACCCTGTATTACGAATACATTGATTCTGAACAAATGCTATTAGATACCGAACCTGATATACAAAATCATATCAGTCTCTTTATTAGTAAAGAAATGATATAATTTTGTATTGATGGATAATGTTTTGAACATTTCCTATATCAAAAGTTGATCGGTTCAGGCACGCTATCTAAAAGCATTAACGTTCTAAATCAAACTACAGTTCCTAGTATACTGAACACACACAAGAAGAAGAGTTCAGAAATGAACGAATTCTTCTTGAAGCATTGTAGACTAGGTCATATCGATGCGACCCGACTGGCTGAAGTTACATTTAGATGTATATTTAAATAAGTTTGAATTTACATCTTGTGAAACTTGCCGGTCGTGTCACAAAGATAAGATGACCATAGCTCTGTTTATTGGAAACAGAGGAAGAGTTAGTAAACTCTTGGGACTGATACATGATGATGTACGTAAGGTCTCCTGTCTGCACATGCCAGGAATGGTTCTTTATACTTCATTATATTCTCTGATAATCTCTCAAGATTCAGTCGTATGTTCCTGCTGAAACATATGTTTGAACCTTTTGAGGTATTCACAGAATATAAGTTAGAAGTAGAGAACCAAAATACGGGTATAAGTATTATGTCCTATGATGAGATCAGGGAGGAGAATACTTGTGCATAGAATTCCTGGACTATTCTAAAGGAGAATGAGATTCTCTCTCAGTGTTACTCCTCTGAATACACCACAGCACAACGGTGTATCAGGGCGGAGCAATTGCACAATATTAGATATGGTGTGCTCTATGATGAGTATTACTGAGTTACCTATTTCCTTTTGGGGTTATGCACTTGAGAAGCTACATACCTATTGAATTAGGTTTGAATCAATTCAATGCCTACCACTCCATATGAGATATGGTATGGGAAGATCCTATCTCTTAAGTAAGTTAAGATTTGGGATTGTCCGGCCTATGTCAAAAGCAAAATCCGGACAAGATCGAGGCAAGATCAGTTCTGTAGAACTGGAAAGGTTCCAGCTGTACAAAACTGCTAATGATTTGACAGAACCAGAGGATTCAATAGTTTCCGACGAACCTCAGCCTCTCCGCCGATCTAGTAGGGTTCCTCATCCGCCTGAGAGATACCTCGGTTTCTCGATGACAGTGGGAGCAAGGATTGCATCATGAGATGATGACCCAACTAGTTTCGACCAGGCCATCGAGAGTAGGGACTCTGTAAGAATGGCTGGATGCTTAGCGATCTGAGATGGAATCCATGTACACCAGCAAAGTATGGACTTTAGCTGCTATATCTGAAGGGTTAAATCCCCATCAGGAGCAAGTATATCTTGAGAAGATTACTTGGTGTAGATGGAAAAGTTGAGACTTTCAAAGCTAGACTTATTAAAGGTTTTCGTCATCGACCAGGCGTGGATAATGATGAAACCTTTTTCCAGTAGCTATGCTTAAGTCTATCTAGATCCTACTTACCACGGCTACATACCATGACTACGATATCTGGAGGTTGGGTGCCATGACTGCTTTTCTAAATACTGATTTAGAAGAGAACGTCTATAAGAACACAGCCAGAGGTCTTCGTAGTCAGTGGGAGCAGCGGAAACGTGTGCAAGATGCCTTATAGGATAAAGCAGGCATCGCGGAGTTGGAACATCTGTTTTGATGTGTTAGTCAAAGAGTTTGACATCATCAAAATAGTAGATGAACCTTGTATAAACAAAAAGGTAGTAGGAAGTATGGTGATGATCCTCGTAGAGTACGTGGATAACATACTCATGATAGGAAAAGAGTTTCCTATACTACGATCGGTCAATCTCCTATTATCACTAGGATTCTCCAAATAGGATCAAAGTGATACCTCCTAAATCCTGAGTTTTCATCTATGAGATAGATGTAATTGGATGCTAAGATTCTCACTGGATGTAGTGAGATGGTATCAATCGATCCTGGGGAGAATCACTGGAAGTGTTCCAGGGTGATAAAGACGACTGAATGTCAGTCACAGGCACTGTCTTTACCCTCAGTAAAGGGACGGTATGTTGGAAGAGTTCCAAGCTAGATACCGTGGCAAACTAGACGATAAAGGCTGGTAACATCGCTATTGAAGATACTACCAAAGAGGAAGTTTGGGTGTATATTGGTTCATATGATGAACTAGGTTCCTACCATTGTGTGACAATGGAACTGAGGCTTTGGCCCGGGAACCCTGGTCCCATCAGTGACCCAGACATAATCTAAGGCAGCATCACCTGATCATGGAGATAGTTGATCTCCAGGTTGATCGAGGTTAGGAGAGTAGACTCAGAGGACAACACGGCGGATCCACTCACGAAGGCCTTTTTCCCAAAGAGAGACTTTTAGGGGATGGTTGAGTATGTGATACTGCAACCACTGCTACAGATGGCCCTAGTGCAAGTGGGAGATTGTTAGTTATATGTATGCCCTAGAGGCCATTACTGTACATTGGATGTATATTGTAGTGGATGCTGGGACATATATAGGAAGGACTTTCTTGCTCGACATGATAGTACGCTATCTGGTTGCACTTTATCTTAACATGTATACTTTCTGTCTCTCTGATTACATGTTGATAAAGCCCATAGGATGTGTACTCGACTTTCAGGACTATGATGTAGATCATACTAGTGGGGCCTGGGTAGTCCATGAGTACATCCTTGAAATGTTCCTAGTCGAGGGAATATCGAGACGAGGCATCGATATTCCAGAGTAGACTAGCGCATATCTTCTCGACCCATGCAATGGGCGATGGATGATCCCATATCCATTGGTGTTTGACATCGAAGATGGTATGCGGGTGCTCAGTGGAGACTGGGTACACTGAACGGACTCGCCGAAAACTCCCAGATGGTATTATACCTCACGTCAGATAGCAGTTCTCTGGTGACACTGGTACAGCTTAGTCTGTTGACCCAAGATCGTCATAGAGTCTTGTGTGTCTCCCACTGTGCTTTGATTTCCACCCTACCACGGCTCTACTGAGTCGTGTAAACAGGTGGTTTTTGGGTACAGTCCCGATTCACATGGAGGCAATGAGCGATAGGAGGGGATTCGTCTCTCCCGGTATTGGGGGTTGATGTTGTGCTATGCTCGACTGGCCATAACAGGAAATCCCTGGCCAGGGTTGCTGTGATATACTGGTAAGAGTTATCAGTAGTTTCACGAATGTTATGGACCTCAAGTCGGCATGACTTATCGAGCTACTGGGGTCTGACGTTTACCACCCCTAGGCGAGATATGCGACATATCAGACGAACAGACCGGACCGTACGGTAAGTGTTACTGGTTGGATTCGCAGGAGTGTGAGCGGGCTTGCTCGTCGATCTTCTGATCGCTCAATACCCGGGTGGCCGTTACGTTTAGCAGACCGCTTGCGGCTTGTGGGTGTTTGATATGATCATCATCTGCTGCCGGCGTATTGACGAGTCTTTAGAGTCCTACACAGAGGTTTCTTAGCTCAAGCGAAACGAAATAGGAGCGCATATGAGATATGTGCGAGACCGAGAATGATGCGTGTATGTGATACCGTATTTCATTCTCGCGATGAATGTGTCGAATGGTTATATGCGATATAACCTAGTTATCGAATCAAGGATTGATTCGATAAGCCGATACATATGATACTAGTCGGTTATATCCGATATGACCGGATCATTGAATCAAGTGTTGATTTAATGATTTAATGTATAATTATATATTCGATATATTGCTGTGCATTAACTAGTATTGGTTCACTTTAAATGGATTTTCTCACTTGAATTGTGCACATTGTATATGCGATATAGTTTTGTGCACATGTTTGTATCATGTTTGATGATACATGCTTACTTGGTTAAGTGTAAAGAATCAAACCATGGTTTAAGTTAATGATTAGGGTTTTGATTACTTATTCATTTATCTTATTTATTTATATCCATTTTGGAAAATGAAAAAGATAAATGAATGGTTGCTTATTTTGTTTTTAGTTGAAGTTTCTTGAAGCTTTGACTTAGTCTTCATTCTTGTCTTAAACTTAACCCTAACCATTTAACTAACCCAAGTTAATTCTCTACACTTAACTATAGTTGAAGTCATGATAAGTATTGATTTAATTATCTCATTTTTAATTAACTTATCATATCTTCTTCTTCTTCTTCATCTTCTTCAACATGAAGAAAAGCTTTCTACTTCAATGGCAACTAGCCAAATCAAGTGAGAAATCCAAAACTAAAGTCTACCCACTTCCTATTTCTTCATCCTCTACCTCTTGCCAAGTAGTAGAGTGTGTTTCCTTCACAAATTTTCAAGGTTTGGTGAAGGTGGAGCTTGATCTAGCGATGCCTCGACGTAGATCATCTTCGGCATGGACATCGACGACCTAGCTCGCTTATTCTTCGACGAAGCCGATGCTAGAGCCCGGGAGTTCACTTGGACAGCGGAGGCACTTCGTTGCGGAGCTATGGAGGTGGACAAACGGATCTACAAAGGTTGTATTTCCGTTATCTTATAGTTTAGTTGTAAACTAGCTTGCTTGTTTCGCCTAAATATCTAGCAAACGATCCGTAGTCGGGTTTGTAGGCACCCGTAAAATTTGATTTGTGCATATTTGATCACTTGTGAGACTTCACTAGAGTGCCTAGGAACCCTACATACGCTTCTCGTCCCAGCAGGGGAGATGGTTTGTCCCATAGCCATCAGTATGTCGTACTGGAGATAGTATGCAGATGCTCGTTAGGTTACGAGTACACTGGACAGGACTCGTCGGGAACTGTTGGTTGGTATTATACCTATCGTCAGTTAACAGTTCCCAGGTGACATGAGTACAGCTTAGTCCGTTGACTTGACACTGTCACTTCGCCTCAAGTGTGTTCTCACTGTTCTTAGATTACTACCCTACCACGGCTCTATTGAGTCGTGCAAACAGGTAGTAGTTGGGTGCAATCCCGAACCACTTGGAGGCAGTGACGGTTAGACAGGATTCGTCTCTCCCGGTATTGGGAGTTGATATCGCGCTATGTCTAGGAGAGCCATTATACATAGTCGTTCCTGGCCAGGGCAAGTGAGAATTACTGGTAGGTTTTCCAGTAGATTCTCAGGGTGTTTTGGGCTACACTCCGACACGACTTGTACCGCTATTAGGGGACTAATGTTTACCGCCCCCTAGGCCCGCCATGCGATACTCTTAGACGAACAGACCAGACTGTATGGAGATTGTCACATTCAGGCTCAGTAGGAGTTTGGATGGGTTCACCTCATCAGTCTTCTTATCGGCATCTACCTGGGGACCGTTACGTACAGCTAGTACTGTGGTTAAACCCACTTCCAGCGTAGTGTCGAGCCTTTAGAGTCCCACACATAGGGTTATTCTCCTTTGGGCAAAACAGAGTAGAGGTCGCATGGTTTTGCGACGGGATTCGTTCACATCCGCGCACTTGTGCACGTTTGGTGTCCGGGCAGTTATTGCTAGTGGGCTTTGGTTTAAGCCAGATCCTAGTATTTGTTTTAGGATTAGTTTTGTCTCATTATATTCGTGTTCCTCGGAACACGGATGCGGGTGTGTATACACAGTTGACAGAGGCAGAGACAGAGGATTCTCATTAGGGTTGTTGACCGTTGATTTTTTCCAAACCCTAATGAGAATGAGAAATATGATTAATGGTATTAATTAAAGATAATTGTGCCATGGTTAGGGTTGTTGACCATTTGACTTTGGTTGACTTGTTGACCTATGTTGACATATTGACCATCATCATTTCACATGAAAGATGCTCCTTGATTCTTGCAATTTTCATTTAATGTGAAATGATAATGGTCATTCCAAATGAACCATCACAATTTCTTTAATTATTATTGTTATTTTCATAATTCTCTCATATGAGAGATGGTTGCTATTATTCTCTCATTCTCTCTTGGTCTTTCTCTCTCATGTTTGGAGCTCTCCCTCTTCCTCTCAAAGCTTAAGTGTTCCATGTGTTGGAAATCATAAGCTCTTGAGACAAAACCATCAAGACTCATCTCTACTCTTTTTAGGGTTCTTTGTCTAGCAAACCAAGCACTTTAGTTACCTCTTGGTTGAGCTAGATGCTCAAGTTCATGGCCCTCGGGTGGATCTATCTTCGGTAAAAAGAGGACGACGAGGAGGAGCCGTCTACGCCACTACAAGGAGAAAGCAAGAAGGAGAACCCCAACAAGAAGAGAAGGAGTTCAAGATCTAGGTATAACCATTCTATATAGTAGCTAGAACTTATAGTTTATGTGTTAGTTTTTGTTTAGCAAAGATCCATCATGGATGGTCCATGTCACCTTGTTAGAAAATTTTGATTTTTACCTATTCCGCCTCCCCGAAAGAACCGGGATGGGTAACGTGGACCTAACAGTCCCAGATTTTTCTGTACCAATAATTTATAAAAGTTGCAAGTACCATGAGACCACAAACAATCCCGGAGACCCCTACACAAAAACCCAAACCCTAAGTCCCCAGTGTGGCCGCAATTTGTGGCCAGAAGCAATAAAATTGCGGCCTGAACATGATGGAATTGGTTCGTATTTTGAGGGTAGGTTCTAGGTCACTACACTAGGTCACTGTGATGGAAACTTTTGCAACAATTACCTAGTTTGATAGCAGATCATCCCAGACCCAAAATTACACTAAAAATACGATATTTACCCGAAACGATACGATACGCGATCTAAACTGAAACGACTAAGCTACGAAACACAATAAGCACTTAAAGAAAGAAAGAAATCATTATCTAACCCAAAGAACTCAAAGATCCAAGCTTTGCAAGCTCCAAGGCATCCAAGAGGCAAAAGGTGGTAAAACATGTGATTTTTGTGAGATTTGTGAATATTTGTGATGGTTTTTGTGAAGAACTTGTGAAGTGTTCAGTTAGGAAATGAGAGAGATGAATAAAATGAGAAGGGAAATGAGTGTGAGAGAGAGTGAGAGAGAGTATGAAGAAAAGAGAGTGAGAGGTGAGGTTAAGTGTAACTTTTCAAAAAAATAAAATATTATTTTTGGGAATTTTTGTAATTAAATAATAAAATTTTGAATATTTTAATAAGGCGGTATAATTAAATACCGATAAATTGGGAAAAATTTGGAAAATTATGCAAATTACTAAAAAGAGGATACTTTATGTGATTCATGCAAATTATGAAAATTTATGATTTATTTGATACTATTTTAGTGCTAATCGCGATTAAAAATCGCTAATCGGACTTTAAGCGTGTTTTGTGCACATGTCATTTTTTTAGCACTTATTACATTTTCTTCATGGCCTTCTCTTCATTTACTTTGGCATGGTTGTTGTTTTAATTGAGAAGGAAACGAAAACAAAAGAAAAGAAATGAAAACATTAAAAATGTGCATAGTGTGAGATATGAGTATGAGAGAGAGAGGGCGAGGGGTCAACTAAGTCATGGCTCATCTCTTAAAACTTCATCATCTTCATCTTTTCTTCTTCTTCTCTCACCATTGCAGCACCTCCTCCTCCTTCCACTTCAAACCCCCAAATCATCATCAAATTTACACCAAAATTCCATCTCCACTTCACAAAAATTGTGTACAAGCTCTCAAGCTACACTTTGGACAAAGAAAAATCATATTTTGGTGCTGTAGGGGATTCTTGGGTCCCAAATTAGGTAATCCCTTCACAAAAAGTGTAGTATTTCTTTTGCTTAAGCCTCTATTCAAGTTTAATTTCGATTTAGTGGTGATTTGTGCACTTTGGAAATCCCTAGAGACGGTTAGGGTTTTATTTGAGTTTTGTTGGTGAAATTGAGGCTTAAGAGTTACTTTAAACCCCCCTTGGTGTTATAAAACCAGAACCTATACAAGATAAGACCTGAAAACCCAAATTTACGAAAAAACAGAACTTTTCATGTCGGTTTGTGAGAACTTAGAGTATGCAGGGAAATCTGGAGTGACCTGGAGATTTTACTGGAAAAGCAAACAATACTAATAGCCTAGATTGACCACCACGAGACCACCCTGCAAAAACGACGCCCCAACTCCACAGGAAATCCGAGCAGGCCAGATTTTGGCTATGTGTGGCTGGCCACTTGGTGTAATTTAGGGTCCTGGTTTCTTCTGTAGGTCATATGTACCCTATATATCACTCCAAATTTGTTTGCTTACCTTGTTTTCACCTTAATCAAAATCTGGAGCATGTTTTCTTGGTTGCTGCCTTATGTTTTGCGATGATTGTGAATCTAAGTTTTGGTATTTGGTTTTGTATTTGATCACTGACATTTGTATATCGAAATAGGGTGTTATTTGGTTGATTTGCGAGAGCAAACCATAGGTTTTGAGCTATGTGAGTTCCGCGTGTCGTTTTGGTTTCAATTTGGATTTTAATGCGATACGATATGTTATAATGTGTAGGTACCCCCATGATGATTTAATACGATGAAGAAGAGGATGACGACATCGACATCGGCAAGCAAGAATAAGGTGGGTAGATATATATCTACGGGGGAAGTCGGGGTGATGGAGTATAGCACCCCCGCAGTTCTATGTACAGTATGCTATATATATATACTATATATATATGATATCTTTTATGTGAGACATGGATATTCAGGATATGGTTATGTGTTCAAAGATTAGTTTAGTGTTAGTTGCAAAACCCTAGAGTGGTTGTTACACCCACACACGTACACACACACTTGCATACATTTACTTTATTACCTGTGCGTATATGGGGGTATGTACATATATATATACACATGGGTATGGGACTATATATATATACACATATACATATACAGGATTATGAGGATAGTACTTGGGATTGGAGATGAGTCGATGAGTTTGGGCTTGAGGCCGTGAGATCGGTGATGTGACGTGGATCGTATTTTGAGATACGACATGATGTTTTAGCGGGTCCTTTGACGTGGTGTTTTTATACACACGCATACATATACATATGTGGTATCGGTATTGTACTAGACGTAGATCAGTACCCCGAATCATGATATTTGATAAAGAGGATACCAAATGAATAATGTGATAGATGTGGCATTTGACCCATACCCAGATTTGGGAGGCCGTACGACGGATTTACCTTGCGAGCTATAAATTAATGATAGATCCGCACTCTTGACTTGAGGATGTCATATTATAGATATTGTATCGTATGGGATACTTTTGAGGCGGGATCACCGACTGTTATATATATATATACATATACATATATATATATACATATATATATATGTATCGACTCAGATATTAGGCGGTTTCCTTACCTTTCGATCAGTCTGTTTAGTTTATTCCAGCAGTTTACATGTAAATGATAGATTAGATTCAAGTCATACCTATTTCAAAACTGACGAATCGTGAGTATTTTTAAAGACAGGCCAAGGGATTCTACGGATATTTCGAAGGACGCACATTTTCTTAAAAACACCATAGTCCCTATTTTCTAAACACACGATTCATATTATTTCAAATTGCAAAACTGTACGACTCATACTTAGACATATGTAGATTCGTTATCATTGCATTTGATATTCAGCTCCCGTATATTCTTGCTGCTCGCATCGCATCGCATGCTTATATTGTGTTTTCATATGTTAATATTGAAATCATGCGGTCAGGACACCAGCACCATTACTGATGATGCGTATGTTCCACATACACTTACTTGCCGGCTCACACACATCATCATCGGTAATTGCCATGTCACGTACATTTTAGAGAATATTATTTCATTGACATAGCTTGTTAGCTGATAGTTTCGACATGATATTAGTAAACATTTCACTTATTACTTGCAAATTCATGCATATTATTATTCACTGTTATGCAGTATTATGGAGTTTTATGCCGATATTCACTGTTTATTTACTGTTGATTCTTGGATTTCGGATTTTTATGAGATTTCTGGATTTGGGAGAAAACCGCAAGAATATATATAAACTTCTCTCTCTCTCTCTCTCTCTTTTTAAAATGAAAAGTGTTGTTTTCTCGTGATGTATGAGTCGTCTACCATGATGTTTTCTCAGTTATGAGATGGATTTCGAGACCCGATTCGAGAAGTTGGATGAACCGTCTGCGGGTACATGGTGGACCCGGTAAGGTACCCCGGGGCAAGGAGATCGAGGTGTAGATGATGAGCCCGGCAGGGGCAGACTGCCTAGCGGTGATTTTACCTGGCGTGTCGGATATCCGGAGGATACCGTTCGTAGTCGTGTGATTGATGATAAGGGCCGATCAGGACTGACGGAGCCCTAGTTAGTCAGATTTGAGACACTGAGATTTTGAGATATTGAGGTATTGAGATTTGTTGATACAGGCCAGTCTGGATAGCCGGAGCCTGAGATATTGAGATATTGGGATTTATATTTTGTGTCGATACTAGACACTGTTTATGTTGATTTCATTGATGATACATCGTTTTAAATATACAGAAATCTCACTAAGTTATGAAAGCAGTTTCTTCATTTACATGTATTCTGTTTTCATGCATTCATACCTCATTCATATGATATGTTGCTACCTGAGGCACTGAAACGAGCATATGGGTTTACACTTATGTATAGATGTTTACCCTTGCCACCTTTTCATGCTTCAGACTTATCATTTGAGGTTATATATATTATTGATCGTATTGACCTAGGATTGTGTCATACATACGATTTCTTCTCGGTGATATTTTCTACTCACGAGTTGGCAACTCACCCCCGTTGTGCCACAGTTTCTTGCAGATTTTGCCGTACAGGTTCCGTTATGGCTTTGCTGGCACACTGCTTCCTTTCCGGGTGATTGCTTTGGTGGGTGGGTTCACTTGTATCGTGACCACTATTGTACCTTTATTTTATTCAGTTATATCTAGTAACTCCATCAACCAAAGTTGTATATTTATTCAGATTTAGAGACCAGTGATATATATTCTTTCGACCTTAGAGTCGCGTTGTATTATTGTGGATTTCATGTTGTTGAGTTTCTTTTTCAGTTTTGATCCTCGCCCTTCGGCGTTGTATATTATATTGCTTGCGTGGTTGTGACCGTTGATTGACGAAATGTTAGCTTCTGGTTGGGGATGCCTTTTATCATTCATGTATATATTTATCATGTTGTACCCCTTTTGGGGCCAGTATTTACTAAGGAAACTCTGCCGAAATTTTCAGAAAAGACTTGTGATTTTAAAAATGCATATTTCGGCTTATGTTGCTAAACTACTTGATTTAAATTGGTTTGTCCTTCACTCTACTGGTTTACTTGGTTTTGATTTCTGGGTTTTGGCTTACATAGATTACATACGCCTCGAGACATTTCCTAATTTAAGTGCCGGTAATGTTTCGTACTTTTCGGGTCATGACAAAATTGGTATCAAAGCGTTAGGTTTTACTTTCGGAGTGTAGGATGACCCTTGGTTGATGGAGTAGGTAGCTTGAGTAGAGTGACGTACCGTACGTATGTTCCGCGGCATAGTTACGATATGATATTCCGCTAAGAAGCCTTAGGATGTACATTTCATTGCATAGTATCATATTCATTCCTATGATCTATCCTCATCAGTACCAGTTTATGGTTTTGCTGCCACGATTACGAGCAGAGAGAGCTTGCGGTCAGCACGAGCTCATCACGGACGAGGACTGACCAAGGCGTGATTCCAGGGACATACGATTTGCATAGATGCGCCATGTTATTGTGTTTTCGCGCCATGAGCGTTGATGGATCGCTGTTATGAGATTTCTCGGACGTGCAGATTTGCACCAGAGGATTGAGCCACTGATAGAGGCCAGCCAGAATGTGATGACCATTGATGTATCGCTTATTCATGATGATTAAGGCACTGTTCAACGTGCAGATGAATGAGCCAGTTGTTGCTGCGAACGACGAGATATTGCCCCAGATGTTGGAGCTATTGCAGTACGAGTCGTACTTAGAGATATGATAGGAGGTTGCTAGTCACCCGAGAATGAATGACTAGGACATATGGTTCGTTCGCTTACCCCGATGCGAGGTCATCGGATAAATTGATTCCAGGTAGAGACGACTTCACGCCGGTACGTTGAGAGTCGATAGAGGCGATCGAATGTCAGAAACCCATATTCCAAGTTTAAAGTATTCAGAAAGACATGCAAGCAATTCTATGGACCCTCTAGAAGAATGAAACCCTAACTCGACATAATGGCCGTGTGAAAGCCTTTGAACCTTAGGGTTTGCGGCAGTTCCGCGGTGCCATTAGTGAGGCTTGGGTTTGCCCTTCTATGGCTGGTCCACCGATACTGTGGTATATACTCGAAACTATTAAACCGTATCCAAGATGTTGAGCTCTTGGGGGATTATGAGGTTTTGACGAATCGATCGAATGGTTCGCCTTCATTCGGATGCTATGTGGTGAGATGCATTTCTTGGGAGACTCCAGATACGAGTATAGCCGTTGGAGCACAGTCCATGCAGCCACGAAGAGACGAGTCCGGAGCAGTCGACATTAAATAAAAGTGGAGTAAGAGGTTCGTACGGGATCTTGATAAGACGACGTTCCACTCCGCCGACATCAGAGATGTTATACGCATGCAGAGGCGTTGTATATGGATATATCTTCCAAAAGGAGTTGCGATGAGTATGCAGCTGTTCCGGAACAAGAAACAGATTTAGTGAAGGGTGATAACTTCCGAACAGTTCGGCAGAAATAAGATTTGGGAGAGATCTCGACAGAACCTTTCTAGAATAAATTACGAGAAGATTTGGACCCAGGAGTGGTCATGTTACGCACACCAGCAGGCCAGAGTTCGGCATCATCGACGAGACATGTTACGAGTGACCATGACAGTTGGCCAAACAATTTTAGAGGATGTGCTTGAGCGGGGCTATTCCGCCATACTTGATTTTGGTATTTTGGGCGATCTATTCGCATGATTGAGTTTTGATGACCGAGTTTCATGATATTTGTTTTCGTGCACTATGGTTGCACCTACTGGGTATTTGTATTTTGTGCGTAGTTATTGCACTTGAGATATGCTTTATACACCGTTGTATTGATTTATGATTTGTGCACAGTTATTGCACTTGATATCGATTTTGGTTCCTTGGCTGCACATGCTTATGATTTCATGGATTTCATATAGTTGGGTAGATTTTGTGCATATGGTACGCACCCGATTTGATTTTTGCACTCGGTATAGTTCACATATGCTTGAAGTGCAGTGATACATATTTTGTGCACTACAGCTGCACGGGACTTCGATTTGATGTTATTTGAGGTATTGATTTTGACTTCATGCCTAGGGCATGCATATGATTTGACTTATGCTTATGGCATAGTTTTCATGCACTTTTAGTGTTTTGATTAGATTTTGGGCACACTGATGCACATGGTTGTGAGATTTGATACTATGGTATACCTGATTTGGATTTGAGATGTGTTGTATACCGTCGATTTCGATTGTGATACTCGATATTTGTTTTGTGCACATTGTGCCCCTGATTGGATTCTTGCGCATATTTGATGCGCTTGGATTGTATTTTGCGCATGTTCGGAGCTTGATATTGGATTTCGTGATTTCGAGCATGTTGGACGCACAGGATTTAGATTTTTTTTCGTGCATGATGGATGCACCTGATTTGGATTTTCGCGCATGTTGGGCGCATGAATTGAGATGCGATTTTGGTGCATACCAGATGCACTAAATCGGGATTCTTTGTGCATATTAGATGCATCTGATATTGCTGTCAGGCACACCTGTTGCCCTTGACAGATATTTCGTGCACACCCGTTGCACTTAGATGTTGTTTCTGTGCACATGTATGGCACATTCATGGATTTTGATTTCCGTGCGCACCAGACGCACGCGGTATTCTTATGCACCTTTTGGGATTGATTTCTGATGGAGTAGTACGTTTCTATGATATTTACTATTGATATAGTAGCTGGGCAGGACTAGTCAGAGGACAGTACCTGGATATATTTTGCATGCATTGATAGTTATCGAAGAGATTTCCAAAAAGGGAGGTATAGTCTCAGTATTTACCTACGTGTCTGAGATGACACGAAACGTTTAAAACAAGAAACCCTTCTAAATTGTTTTCAAAACGACGGTACGTGCATGTAAACAAAGGATATATATATATATATATATATATAGAAAGAGAGTTATTTTATTACCAGAGACATCCGCCACTGTGCAGTGTTATGTGCATTGCACAGCGATATAAAAAGGTTTGGCATGCATTTCCTACAGATGTTTACATGTATAGATTTGATGTTTACATGTATAGTTTTGATGTATATCATATTGGTTTCGTTTTGGATTTGACATTTGTGTATTCACCATGACTCCGATGATTGCGGGATGCTTGACGGAGTGTTTTTTTTGAGTTATCTGCGTATTGCTCATGCGCACGCATTGCGCTACGACGTGTTTTATGTATTGATGGTTTCGGGACCCCGACGGCTTAGTTTTTACTGAAATGTTTTAGTATTGAGGGGTTTAAATTTAAATTCGGGGACCGAATTTCTTTAAGGGGGGGGGGGGAAGATTGTAACATTTCAAAAAAATAAAATATTATTTTTAGGAATTTTTGTAATTAAACAATAAAATATTGAATATTTTAATAAGGCGGTATAATTAAATACCGATAAATTGGTAAAATTTGGAAAATTATGGAAATTAGTAAAAAGAGGGTACTTTATGTGATTCATGCAAATTATGAAAGTTTATGATTTATTTGACACTATTTTAGTGCTAATCGCGATTAAAAATCGCTAATCGGACTTTAAGCGTGTTTTGTGCACATGTCATTTTTTTAGCACTTGTTACATTTTCTTCATGGCCTTCTCTTCATTTATTTTGGCATGGTTGTTGTTTTAATTCAGAAGGAAAAGAAAATAAAAGAAAAGAAATGAAAACATTAAAAAATGTGCATAATGTGAGGTATGGGCATGAGAGAGAGAGGGTGAGGGGTCAACTAAGTCATGGCTCATCTCTTAACACTTCATCATCTTCATCTTTTCCTTTTCTTCTCTTACCATGGCAGCACCTCCTCCTCCCTCCACTTCAAACCCCAAAATCATCATCAAATTTACACCAAAAGTCCATCCCCACTTCACAAAAATTGTGCACAAGCTCTCAAGCTACACTTTGGACAAAGAAAAATCATATTTTGGTGATGTAGGGGATTCTTGAGCCCCAAATTAGGTAATCCCTCACAAATAGTGTAGTATTTCTTTTGATTAAGCCTCTATTCAAGTTTTATTTCGATTTAGTGGTGATTTGTGCACTTTGGAAATCCCTATAGAGGGTTAGGGTTTTATTTGAGTTTTGTTGGTGAAATTGAGGCTTAAGAGTGACCTTAAACCCCCTTGGTGTTATAAAACCAGAACCTATACAAGATAAGACCTGAAAACCCAAATTTACGGAAAAACAGAACTTTTCATGTCGGTTTGTGAGAACTTAGAGTGTGCAGGGAAATCTGGAGTGACCTGGAGATTTTACTGGAAAAGCAAACAATACTAATAGCCTAGATTGACCACCATGAGACCACCCTGCAAAGACGACACCCCAACTCCACAGGAAATCCGAGCAGGCCGGATTTTGGCTATGCGTGGCCGGCTACTTGGTGTAATTTGGGGTCCTGGTTTCTTCTGTAGGTCATATGTACTCTATGTATCACTCCAGTGTTGTTTGCTTACCTTTTTTTCACCTTAATCAAAATCTGGAGCATGTTTTCTAAGTTGCTGCCTTATGTTTTACGATGATTGTGAATCTAAGTTTTGGTATTTGGTTTTGTATTTGATCACTGACGTTTGTACATCGAAATAGGGTGTTATTTGGTTGATTTGCGAGAGCAAACCATAGGTTTTGACCTATGTGTGTTCCGCGTGTCGTTTTGGTTTCGATTTGGATTTTAATGCGATACGATATGTTATAATGTGTAGGTACCCCCACGATGATTCGAGACGATGAAGAAGAGGATGGCGACATCGACATCGGCAAGCAAGAAAAATGTGAGTAGATATATATCTACAGGGGAAGTCGGGTGGATGGCGTATAGTACCCCCGCAGTTCGATGTACAGTATGCTATATATATAGTGTGTGTGTCTATATATATATATAGACACACACACACACACACACACTATATATATATATATGATATCTTTTATGTGAGACATGGATATTCAGGATATGGTTATGTATTCATGGATTAGTTTAGTGTTAGTTTCGAAACCCTAGAGTGGTTGTTACACCCACACACGCACACATACACTTGCATACATTTACTTTATTACTTGTGTGTATATGGGGGTATGTATATACATACACACACATAGGTATGGGACTATGTATATATATACACATATACATATACGGGATTATGAGGATAGTACTTGGGATTGGAGATGAGTCGATGAGTTTGGGCTTGAGGCCGTGAGATAGGTGATGTGACATGGATCATATTTTGAGATACGACACGATGTTTTATTGAGTCCTTTGACGTGGTGTTTTCATACACACGCATGCATATACATATGTGGTATCAGTATTGTACTAGACGTTGATCAGTACCCCGGATCATGCTATTTGATAAAGAGGATACCAGATGAATAATGTGATAGATGTGATATTTGACCCGTACCCAGATTTGGGAGGCCGTACGACGGATTTACCGTACGAGCTATATATTGATGATAGATCCGCACTCTTAACTTGAGGATGTTATATTATAGATATTGTATCGTATGGGATACTTTTGAGGCCGGGTCACCGATTGTTATATTTATATATATATATATGTATCGACTCAGATATTAGGCGGTTTCCTTACCTTTCGATCGGCCTGTTTTGTTTAGTCTGGTAGTTTACTTGTAAATGATAGATTAGATTCGAGTCATACCTATTTCAGAACTAACGTATCGTGAGTATTTTTTAAGACAGGCCAAGAGATTCTACGGATATTTCAAAGGACGTACATTTTCTTTAAAACACCGTAGTCCCTATTTTCTAAACACACGATTCGTATTATTTCAAATGGCAAAACTGTACGACTCATACTTAGACATATACAGATTCGTTATCATTGTATTTGATATTCAGCTCCCGCATATTCTTAATGCTCGCATCGCATTGCATGCTTATATTGTGTTTTCATTTGTTAATATTGAAATCATGCGGTTAGGACACCAGCATCATTACCGATGATGCGTATGTTCCACATACACTTACTTGCCGGCTTACACACATTATCATCGGTAATTGCCATGTCACGTACACTTTAGAGAATATTATTTCATTGACATAGTTTCGACATGATATTAGTGTATTTTCTTTATATTTCAGGTTAGACATTTCACTTATTACTTGCAAATTCATGCATATTATTATTCACTGTTATGCAGTATTATGGAGTTTTATGCCGATATTCACTGTTTATTTACTGTCGATTCTTAGATTTCGGATTTTTATGAGATTCCTGGATTTAGGAGAAAACCGCAAGAATATATATAAACTTCTCTCTCTCTCTCTTTCTCTCTCTTTTTAAAATGAAAAGTGCGGTTTTCTCGTGATGTATGAGTCTTCCACCATGATGTTTTCTCGGTTATGAGATGGATTTCGAGACCCGATTCGAGGAGTTGGATGAACCGTCTGCAGGTACATGGTGGACCCGGTAAGGTACCCCGGGGCAAGAAGATCGAGGTGTAGACGATGAGCCCGGCAGGGGCAAACTGCCTACCGGTGATTTTACCTAGCGCATCGGATATCCGGAGGATACCGTTCATGGTCGTGTGATTGATGATAGGGGCCGATCAGGACTGACGGAGCCCTAGTTAGTGAGATTTGAGACACTGAGATTTTGAGATATTGAGGTATTGAGATTTGTTGATACATGTCAATCCGGATAGCCGGAGCCTGAGATATTGAGATATTAGGATTTATGTTTTGTGTCGATACTAGACACTGTTTATGTTGATTTCATTGATGATACCTCGTTTTAAATATACAGAAATCTCACTAAGTTATGAAAGCAGTTTCTTTATTTACATGTATTCTGTTTTCATACATTCACACATCATTCATATGATATGTTGCTACCTGAGGCACTGACACGAGCACATGGGATTACACTTATGTATAGATGTTTACCCTTGCCACCTTTTCATGCTTCAGACTTATCATTTGAGGTTATATATATTATTGATCGTATTGACCTAGGATTGTGTCATACTTACGATTTCTGCTCGGTGATGTTTTCTACTCACGAGTTGGCAACTCACCCCCGTTGTGCCACAGTTTCTTGCAGGTTTTACCGTACAGGTTCCGTTATGGCTTTGCTGGCACACTGCTTCCTTTACAGGTGATTGCTTTGGTTGGTGGGTTCACTTGTATCGTGACCACTATTGTACCTTTATTTTATTCAGTTGTATCTAGTAACTCCATCAACCAAACTTGTATATTTATTCAGACTTAGAGACCAGTGATGTATATTCTTTCGACCTTAGAGTCGCGTTGTGTTATTGTGGATTTCATGTTGTATATTATATTGCTTGCGTGGTTGTGACTGTCGATTGACGAAGAGCTAGCTTCCGGTTGGGGATGCCTTTTATCATTCATGTATATATTTATCATGTTGTACCCCGTTCAGGGCCAGTATTTACTAAGGAAACTCTGCCGAAATTTTCAGAAAAGACTTGTGATTTTAAAAATGCATATTTTGGCTTATGTTGCAAAACTACTTGATTTAAATTGGTTTTTCCTTCACTCTACTGCTTTACTTAGTTTTGGTTTCTGGGTTTTGGCTTACTTAGATTACATATGCCTCGAGACGTTTCGTAATTTAAGTGCCAGTCATGTTCCGTACTTTTCGGGTCATGACATTAAGGGTAAGTGCACCACTTGCATTAATGCACCATCAATGCATTCACACACACCATGCCACCTCCTCACTTCCAAAACAAATATCTTCTCTTCTCACTCAAAATATCTAGGATTAGGGTTAAGGATTAGATTAAAACAAGGATTATGATAAAGCGAAGGATTAGATTAGGGTTAAGTGTTATGGTCACTAATCTAGATTAACACAAAACAAACCCTTACATTAACGTGGACACGTGCGTGCATGCCATAATAAATAATAATAAATTATTAATTAAATGTTATAAAATGTGAGGAACTCAAATTGGTAAACTTTTTACAGTAAACCCGCATTACCGTCTAAACTAACACTAACCGAAATCTAAGGCGTTACAATCTCCCCCTTATAAAAATTCGTCCCCGAGTTTAAAATTCTCACCAAGCGCACCTTCGAAGAGAAGATTACAAAACTCCCATATCTCCCTCGCAGCCTCCCAAGTGATCACCTCACTATACGGCTACGTCCAATAAACCTCTCCATAGATGGCAAGACCCTTGACCGAAATTTCTCCACCTGCCTAACCACTAACACAATTGGCTGCCGGTGAACGAAAAGATCGCGTCCAAGCTAAATGGTCTGGTGCTGAATCATGTGAGAAAGCTCATAAAGGTATTTGCAAAGTATCGACACAAGGAATACGGGATGAATACTCAATAATCTGGGCGGAAGTGCCAAATTAAAGGCAACGGAACTAACTCGCTTGAGGATCTCAAAAGGACCTACAATTCTGGGATAAGATTCCCAAAACTCAACACGTCATTGATCGAAAAAATCCTTAAGAATACATGATCTCCCACTGCGAACTCAAGTCTGTGACCACCAAGGTTGGCATAAGACCTCTGTCTGCACTGGGCTGTTCTCATCCTTACCTGAACCAACTGGATCATCTCCGAAGTCTCAAGACTAGCTGGGGTCTAAAAATCCTACTTGCGCAGTGTCAGAAAAACAGAATGGCGATCGACAAGACCTAACAAACCAAACCTAAATGTTGCCAATTGGAGTGTTTCCTGATAACTGCTATCGAAGGAGAACCCTAATAATGGCAAGTGACGATCCTAACTGCCCACAACAATTAGTATGTACACACAAGAATATCCTCCAGAGTCCATATAGTCCGTTCTGTCTAACCACCAGCCAACGGATGGAAAGTGGAGGTAAAGCTCAACCAGTACCCAAGGCTTCCTGAAGCTTCTGCCAAGACGGCAAGCGAACAGGGTGTCTCTATTGGATACAGCGCATGAAGGAACTCCGTGCAAATGCATAAACTTAACAAAGAACAACTGAGCAAACTGAGTATAACCGGACAACAAACACCCAAATGGAGTCACGCCCTGTCTAAACCTGGGTAGACACCACAACGACATTCATGGAGATCTGCTCCCATTCCCACTCTGGAACTGTTAAAGGTTGCAACTCTCCAGCCGGTCTCAGATGCTCAACCTCAGCTCACAACAAGACAGACACCTCAAAACGAAATCCAAAACTTCACTCTTCATCCCTGCCCACCCGTAACTATCTCACAAGTAACGTCAAATGTTGGTGGAACTTGAATGAACACCGAAAGCTGACTGATGTGCCTGCTCTAGGATTTCGCGTCTCTGCCCATCAGCAACAGGTACACACAAACGCGTCCCTAAACGTAGCACATCTGGTCACAAATCAAGGACCCTGAATCCTTACCCAGCTGAGTATGCTGAAGAATATCTGACAAACGAGCATCGGCGGGCTGTGCCTCACGAAAACGATTAAGAAAAAATGAACGGGTGCGGACATAAGCAAGCTGTCCCCTCAGTAGAGGCGAACTTAAGCTATACTCCACGATCGCACAAGAACTATAAATCTGCAGAAGACTGTCTCAACAATCAAAACCCGTCGCAGGAAGATGTACATTAAGCTTTGGTGGTCCGTGAAAATCTGACACGACTCTCCAAACAAGTAGTGTCCTCAGATCTTCAACGCACGACCACCGCGGCCATCTCCAGATCATGAGTGGGATATCCTGCTCGTACTTCCTCCAACTGTCAGGAAGCATAAGCGATAACTCTATAGTGCCACATCAGCGCAAAATCGAGCCCCACTTGCGAAACATCACAGTTAAACAACAAAATCGTCCGAACCAGAAAGCAAAGAAAGAACTGGTGCAGTTGTCAACCGAGTTCTCAACTGCCGAAAACTCCGCACGTATGCCTCAGTCCAAAGAAAAGAACCTCCTTTCCGGTCAGTTCAGTCAACGGTGCAGCAATACGCTAGTAATCCTGCACGAAACGGCGGTAAAAACCTGGTAAGCCCAAAATCTGCGGACCTCCGTCCCGTACACAAGTCTGGGCCAAGCTGTACGGCCTTGATCTTCCTCAGGACCATACAAAAAAAACCGTCTCCCGTAACTACAAGACCTAGGAGTCAACACAATCAAGCCTGAAGGAATACTCTGAGAATCTAGCAAACAGCTGGCACTCTCCCAATGTCTACAAAAAAAATCCTCAAGTGCTGCTCCTGTTCCACACAACACATTAGAATAGACCAGAATGTCATCAATGACACAACAATAAACTGGTCGAGAAACAGCCTGAAGAAATCTGGTTCATCACATCCACGAATGCTGCTAGAGCATTGGTGAGTCCAACGACACCACCAAAACACGTACTGCCCGTAGTACGCGCAAAAGCAGTCTTCGGAATGTCATTACTCCGAACCCGCAATAATGATGACCTGATCCCCAAACAAACTTAGAAAAAGTCTCGCACCCGGGAGCTGATCGAAGAAATCGTCAATGCGAGGTAAAGGATACCTGTAACACCCGGCCCCTTTTATACCAAAGTCCGTATTTTGTTACTTTAGAATCCTCTTTATTCCTAATTGTGAATTATTTATCTTATTTATAAATTTATTATTATATTTTATTTTTCAAACCCCATTTCTTTCTCTAACAAATTCCTTAGGCCCAGCCCTCATTTCTTTTCTACCATTTTCTTCATTCCCCAGCTCTCAGCCCATTCTTTCTCTATTTTGTTAAATTAATTAATTAAACTCCCTTGGCCCACAGCTTAAGCCCCGGGCCCTCTCCATTATCATTTCTTCTATTCATTAGGATTTAAACTCAGCCCAACTCCCCTACTTCTTTTATTTGAAAGTTAAACCCTAAAACCTAACACCATTTTTCCCTTTACTGTTAAATCCCCCAGCCCACTGTTCTTTAATTTAAATCCAATTCCTTTTTAAATTCTGCATGAGCCCACCTCCTCAATTTCATCTTGTAGAAGGAAATTCTTTTGTTGGCCCGGCCCGCTTCCTTTTTCCCCAATTAATCCCTTGTTTTCCTTCTCGGCCCGGCCCACTCACTCACCCCAGCGCCGCACCACTCCCTCGACCCGACCCGCACCTACAGTGCATCTCCCCAACGGCTCCTTTCCCTTTTTCCCGCTCACGATCCGCGCGCCTCGCCTCCGCCGTCGCCCCCGCCCTCGCGACGTTACACCCACGACGCGCGCGCGTTTTCCCCACGACTCGCTCCCCAACGCTTCGCACTTCCAACCCCTCTCGACACCCTCGAGCCGCCATCGCTCTCCTCTCGTTCTTCCTTTCTCTCCCGAACTGAGCCCCTCGCCTGCATACCCGCATCGCCTCCACCCTCGACCCCAACCTCATCGCACCCTCAACTCGACAACTCCTCCCCTACCAACACGACTCCTCCTACAAATCCGCTCGTCGCTCACCGCAGCCGACCACCCTCGCTCTCATCGCCGCCGGTACCTCCACAGAGCCCCTGCATCCGAGCTCGACTCCCCCTGCGCCGACGACCGGTGATCTTCTCGTCTCGTCGTCGACCTCCCCCCCTGCATAGTCATCATCATCGTCGACGTCGTCGTCATCATAACCACCCCTCTCTGCTTTTCTCTCTCACTCGACCCCTCTCCTTCACTCTCTATCTCTCTGTCTTTAACTCACCCTCCCTCTCTCCCTCTCATTCTGCTCTCTCCCTCTCTCTCTCATTCTGCTCTCTCTCTCTTCTCTCAATATCTCTTTCTCCCTCTAACTCTCTTTTCTCTGTTTAACCTTCTCTCTCTCTCAATATTTCTTTCTCTCCCTCTGCAATCCTTGCTCCATCGGCCTCGACAGCACCAGCAACCCCCAGCCCAGACACCACCTCACTACATCCCTTGCTGTCGCGGTCGAGCCCCGGCAATACGTCGAGCACCTACAGAAATCACCGTTGCCGCGTGTGTCGTGCCCGTGCTTACCATTCCATCAATTCATCGTCTCCAGGCAAGTATTTTACTTGCTTACATGCTATATATTTGAGTTACAAACTTGGACTGCTTAGATTATCACATTACAATATTAGATCGATTAGGCGTCATAACTGTTCGGCGTGTGTTCCCAATGAAAATGCCCATCAAATTTGACGGAACTCAATGGTGTAGTTTGGCCCGTAGGGTTTTGAACCTAGTGTGTGAATTTTGTTGGATAATGTAATCGTTAACGACTAAAACCACTACCCCCAAGTTTAATCGTAAAGCTGAAATTTTATTGTACCTAAAAACCGTTAAATTCACCATAAATCATATACATAATAGAATGGTGCGTTCGAGGGCTCAAAACGAAGCCAACTCGACGAACTTTGACCCTATATTGGTTTCCTGGTATTTCCTGTAATCAAACTATGTTGATAATTGGATCGGAGTGCGACTCTGGACTGCAGTCCAGAGCGACTCTAATTGTTGCTTGCTGTTTCGTAGTGGGTACCACATGATTTCCTAAACTCGTGGGTTGCGGAACTCCACTGTTCATTATAGGTAAATCTGTTAGCTAGACAACACAATTGGTTCCATTCTGTTTCGTTACCGTTTGATATTTAATCTGTAATTTAGAAGATCGGGACGCATAACAGTCCCAACAGAATCAGAATTGACATATCAATAGTTAACAGTGTATATCTCCTGACATATGGACGCGATCGAAGATCTGTCTATTGCGTTGAAAACCTTACTGAAAACCCTAGAATTCATTCAACTGTAGCATCGCTAAATTCTGATCCCAACTGTGGTTAAATGCGTTGCGAAATGGACATCTGATTCTAAAACCGGATTTCCAGCCGCGAACGCTTAAAATGAAATGGTTATAATTAATGATCCTGGAACCCGATTGGCTTGAAACTAAATTCGATGGATGGACAACTGAACATACTAATTACTACCTGTTTATCGTTTCGCTAAATTATATATGTACGTTTCATGATAAATCGTGCAAGTGAGAAAATACTGTTTTGTGACACCTTAATCATGCTTATATACTGTTCATGCATCATATCATACCCATATCATTGTAGTGATAACCTAGTGATATCGTGCATTTACCCAGTGTTAGATTCTAGCGATGATTGTGGCAAGTACGTCAGTGTTCGTGTATCCGTGATTAAGTGAAAGTGATACGTACTTGTACACAATCAGTGACCCTAGTATTCTATTGCATTGTCGACGTCTGTGGGATGCGTGTACGTATGACTATAAGTGGTATGGGACACTTATGGAAGCGCTTGCACGGGTGTCACAGATAAGGCATCCGACACTGCCATTTATCTTAGATATTAGTCGGGACGTGCTTGATGGAGGTCCTGCCTCCAGTTATCGCGCAGAATTGTCACGGATCGATTAGTATTTAGGGTTATGGTTAGCGTTTGATGTAGACCACGGGGTGTGGGGTAGTTAAGTGTGAATTCAACAGAACCTCGGGAGTCCCATGCTGGCTTATATATTTAGGGAGTTATATGGAGATTTACAGGGTATGTGATATACACCGTGATATACATGTTACATGCTGGGCCCGTGGTCCCTTGCCCTTGGGTTCTACCCTTGGGTGGAGGACACTCGTGAGTGGTTGATTCTCATACTTGGACTGACGATAGGCTTAGTGACCCGTGCAGTGAGACTTAGAGACTGATAGGGATACTGGCATTTATATTCCTTATATACTGTGTTGACATACGTGACATATCGTTCTACTGCTTTACCACTCCGCTGCATTGATTACTGCACATTCATATTCATACTGTCATTGATTTTACTGTTTCACATATCTGTTACCACTGTTAGAATTGTCACGTGATTTTATATATATATATTATATTGCTATTGTGTCGCTCTGACGACCTGAGTATGCATTCTCAGTGTGAGGAGAAGATTTAGCCTGGACCAGAACTAGACGTGCATCACAGACTTCTTGACTTGCTATTCAGAGTTATATCTTTTGTTTCCCATCAGGTCAGTTCATTTCACTGTTTTATTCCAGTTACTGCATTTCTCATTACCTGCGCGTCATTTACTGTTTACCATGATAAACTAGAAGCCGAAGTATGACTACGGTGGGACATTTCCTTGACCGTAGGAGCATGGCTGGCCTTGTCTACCCCTCGTATTCCGTATTTTGGGAAGCGGGGCGTGACAATACCTATCCGCACCGTAAGCCGGTTCAATTGACGATCAATCAATACACAACCTCAACTGCCGTCCTTCTCCTGACGAACAGAATAGCAGCTCCCCAAAGTGAAACACTCAGACGCACAAGATGTTAGTTATATGTATGCCCTAGAGGCCATTACTGTATATGCGATGTATATTGTAGTGCATGCTTGGACATATATAGGAAGGACTTTCTTGCTCAACATGATAGTATGCTATCTGGTTGCAATTTATCTTAACATGTGAACAAATACTATTTTGTGATCACATGTTGATAAAGCCCTTAGGATGAGTACTTGACTACCATGACTATGATGTAGATCATAGTAGTAGGGACTGGGTAGTCAATAAGTACATCCTTCAAATGTTCCTAGTCGTGGGAGTATCGAGACAGGACATCGGTACTCCAGAGTAGACTAGCATATGCGCTTCTTGACCCATATGATGGACGGTGGATGATCCCATATCCATTAGTGTTTGACATCAGAGAAGGTATACGGGTACTCAGTGGAGACAGGATACACTGGACGGACTCGCCGAGAACTCCTAGATGGTATTATACCTATCGTCGGATAGCAGTTCTCTGGTGACACTGGTACAGGTTAGTCTGTAGACCCGAGATCGTCATAGAGTCTTGTGTGATTCCCACTGTGCTTTGATTTCCACCATACCACGGTCAAGAGATCGTGCAAAACGATGGCTTTTAGGTACAGTCCCGAATCGCATGGAGGCAATGAGCGATAGGAGGGGTTTCGTCTCTCCCGGTATTGGGGGTTGATGTTGCGCTGTGCTCGATTGGCCATAACTGGAAATCCCTGGCCAGGGTTGCTAAGATTTATTGGTAAGTGTTACCAGTAGTTTCTTGAACCGTTATGGACCTTGTATCGGCATGACTTATCGGGCTATTGGGGTCTGACGTTAAACCACCCCCCAGGCTGTGATATGCATTATATCAGACGAAGAGACCGGACTGTACAGTAGTGTTACTGATTGGATTCGCAGGAGTTATAGCCGGCTTGCTTGTTGATCTTCTGATCGCTCAATACTCGGGTGGCCGTTACGTTTAGCAGACCGCTTGCGGCTTGTGGGTGTTTGATATGAGCATCACCTACTGCCGGCGTATTGACGAGTCTTTAGAGTCCTACATAGAGGTTTCCTAGTTCATGCGAAACGAAGTAAGAGCGCATATGTGATATGTGCGGGACCAAGATTAATACGAGTATGTGATACCGTATTCTATTCTCGCGATATATGATATTAGTCGGTTATATGTATTATAGCCGGATTATTAAATCAAGAGTTAATTTAATAATTTAATGTATAATTATATATTTGATATATTAAATTACATTGACTAATATTAGCTCACTTAATATTTCTTTTCTCACTTTTTGATACATTGATATATATGTGATATATATTAATTGTATTCTTTTAGCATATAATATATATATGATATATATTATTGTGTCATGCTAGGTTATACATGCAACATGGATGTATGAGACTTACACCATGCTAGGGTTTCATTTATCATTAAGTAATTACAAATTAGTGGATTAAATCATTGCTAGAAGCTTGTAGAAGCTTGTGGATAAGTATTGACTAAGTCCACTCCTTTGTTTTCCTTAAGATATTTTGTGACCTAACCTTTAACCCCTTACCGTGGTCAACTCTCTACAAGGGTTAGATATATGATATACTCACCCATAGTTGCATTTCTAAGCTCATGAGTTCATTCACCTTCTTCTTCTTCATCAAGTGAGAAAAGCTTGCTAGCTTTTTCAAAAGTGATGGAAACTTGTGAGAAAAATATATCTAAAGTGAGCCTACTTCCTACTTCATCATCCTATACTATTAGCCATTTAGTTTAGGGTGTTTGCTTCACTAATCTAGACAATTAGTGAAGAGATAGCATGAGCTAGTGTCTCCTTGATGTAGATCATCTTTGGCCTTGAAGACTTCGAAGCAAGTTTGTTCGTTTCTTCATGGGAGCCTCTCTAGAGTCCGGACGATCGTGATCGCAGTGAAGGGACTTCTACACGGAGCTATTGAAGTGAAGGACCGGTCTACAAAGGTTGTATTCCTTGTTCTCTTAGATGTAAAGAGTTTACATATCATGTTTTACCCTAAGTCTCTAGTTAAGATCTTCGTTAGAGTTTGTTTAGCACCCCAAAAATTTTAAAGTAGCATGATTGATGCTTACCAAAACCTTCACAACGTGCTAAGCTAACCCTACAGTGTTATCAGAGCCAAGCTAGAGCATTAGGCATCGTGTAGACGAAGTTTGAAGTCCGATCGAACTCCAAAACCCCGATAAATCCCACTTTCTGGAAAATTTTTCAAAAGTTGAAATTTTTCATATTAAAAATACTCAGAAAATCATGCAGGGAATTCTAAGGATTACTGAGAAGTACGAAGCCATAACTCACTCAAGGGACAGCAGAACCGCGGCCAAACCATGCGTTTGGCGGCGGTTCCGCGGCCAACTTTGGGAGTTAGGGGCTAATACTTCAGGGGTTTATTCTTGGGTACTTTTTCATACTTCTGGGAATTTTTAATTCTACTCAAGTGTTGAGATTTCTGGGAAATATTGGGAACTCGTTGATTTGATTAGAAAGTTTAACTTCGTTTAAGTTTTTCAGGGTAATTTAGAACGTGTTAAAAAGTTCGAACGGATATCAATAACTCACTTTTTCCCTTATAGGAAAACTTTCAAGTGTTGGATTTTTCCTGAGTTTAAAACTTTCAGAAAATCATGCAAGCGAATTTATGGACCCTCTAGAAGAACGTAACCTTAACTCGATTATGTGACCGTCAAAACCGCCACTGAACCATATGGTTTGCGGTAGTTTAGCGTTGCCACATGTGAAGCGTTGGTTTGACCCTTCTACGGTTGGTTCATAGCGGCTGTGACATGTTTTGGGACTTTTTGAACTCCGCTCAAGTGTTGAGCTATTTGGGAAATCTTGGGTGTTTGTTTATTCAATCGAAAGTTTAACATTGTCTATTTATCTGGAATGTGATACAATATGTGGAATTCATATCGTTAGGCATGAAATGCGAAATATGTGATATTTCGGATTTAAAATGTCTAAAGTGATTGTGGATTCCAAATGTTGTAGTTTTTTACTTTCTTTTCTGCGACCGTAAGTGTAATATATAGAATATCGCCGGTTTCGGTGCTATATGTCAACGACAACTGGGATACGCATATTTACTTACGTTGATGATATGTGATGTTATGTGTTGCTGTGATATGTTATATTGGATCGTCGTGTTTTGCATAGTTGGGGTTTTATGTGAGATGAGAGTTTTCTTTTTCACTCATGTAAAATTCATTTGTATGTAATATTCTTTTATTGGGCCACTTCCGGGTTGAGGATGAGGTCACCATTGTATATTATTTACTTTTCCGCATTAGGATAGACCCAAGGCGGGGAGCATAAGTAACCGGGTTCTAGGGTACAATGGGAGACCATCTCAAGGAGTTGAGACCGGGTCTCCTAACTCTAGAATTGGTAGGGTTGCTTGCCCCTCTCGTAGGGGTCTAGAGATGTGGGTTTGGCTATTCATCGCGACCGTGGAATCCGTGTTTTATACTGGCTTAACTTAAAACACGGAATTCCTAATATATCCAATATTTCATATGTGATTCTTCTGCTGCTGATATTCTGTGATGTGATCATTTTATATACGTGAGACGAATGCTTATACTATATATATGATATATAAATATTATTGCTTTCGTTTCTTCTGTGATGCTTAGGAAGCATAAATAAATGGGACTTCATTAATGAGATTAATGAAAGAAAAAGAAACCTAAAAATGTTGTAGAAACTTGTTTAAAAACTGGTAGCTCTAGTTTTTGCTTTGCATAGTGGTATTCCTTGTAGAATATCCAGCAGCTTATTCGATAAGGAAAGAGCCGAGATCCCTTTACTGGGAGTGACCTCTTTAGCGAAACTAGCAGATGCTACACACTCGGTTTGTCTTTTGATTGCTTCTATAGTTTTTTCTTTACATAGTGGTATTTGTGAAATATCTTGCACCTTATTCGATAAGGAAAGAGCCGAGATCTCTTCACCGGGAGTGACCTCTTTAGCGAAACTATTAAAAGCCTAAAAAACCACTCCTTTTCAAAATCACTCGATTCTACAACGATATCAAGTTCATTACGCAAAAGGTTTTCTTAAAAACCTGTCGTAGCCCTTCGTCATTTCAGATAAGTACTACTTAGTATTCGTGCTGCGTTTGTTAGCCTTTGTCAAGGCGTAGTATGCGGTAGCTGACTAGTGCTTATCTGTTTAAACATATGATGTGATTGGATTAGGGTAGTCGTGCGACTTTGTTGGCCTTTGTCAATGGTCGTGCGGGTGGGTTTAATTCAATCAGGAAATGACGGGTTGAACTTGACTAGCATCCTATGGTTTGTTGGCCTTTGTCAAGGTCATAAGAGGCTTGGGGCAAAACATTATCGGGAATTTCAAATGTTGAAATTTACAATGAGATTGCATACCTTTTATGAGATAGTTGGATCCTGATACCCACTGCGAGTAAGAGTTACTCCTGCGAGAGTTTTACACATTACAATTAGCCGATCAAGTAGGTGTCTATAAAGGTGTTAAACGGGGTTACGCCCCTGGGAAAACGAGGTTTATTTTAATTAGGTCCGTGCGAAAGCATGGGGAACCTCCCTCAAAATACCGACACTGGCCGGGCCGAAAGATTGGCGAATTTGTAGGGTGTAATTAATCCCTGCTAGTCTTAACTTTTAGGGTTTGATGGAAGATTTGACTAAAACAGTGGGAGCCATCCTGATTAGATAAATTGATAACCAATCAAATCTTGCAGAAAGCACACGCAGAGTGTTTTCTTCTCTCTCTCTCCCGGTAGCGACTATGTCACGCCTTAATCAAGATAATAATATGGATGCATTGACCGAACCTACTTATTATACTGGGCTAGGGAACGTTGGTTCCGTTCTTTCTAATAATTGTTATAAGACTGAACAAGAAATAGGGGAATATCCGGATTCCCATGCTACCCAATTCGAAGAAAGTACATGTTGATGCATATTCTTCGGGTGTCCTTTTTACAGAGAACTGAGAATGGGTGATATGTCTCTAAGTGTTAGAGAATGGTGCAATTGTTGCAGCCAAGTCTGTTGGCAGATATCACCTTGTATTAGATACATTGATTCTGAATGAATGTTATTACATACCGAACCTGATATACAACATTACATCATGTTCTTTACAAAGTTAAAGAAGAATATAATTCTGTATTGGAGGATAACGTTGCGAACATTTTCCTGAATCAAGAGTTGATTCAATCAGGCACGTTATATAATAGCATATACGTTCTAAATCAAACCACAGTTCAAAGTATACAGAATACAGACAAGAGGAGTAGTTCAGGAATGAATGAATCTTTCTTGAGGCATTATAGACTAGGTCATATCAATGCGACACGACCAGCTAAGTTACATAAGGATGAATATGAGAATCTATTCGAATTTTCATCTTATGCTACTTGCTAGTCTTGTCTCAAAGATAAAATGACAAATACTCCGTTTACTGGAAACAGAGAAAGAGTTATTGAACTCTTCGAATAGATACATAATGATGTATATGGTCCCATGTCTACAAATGCCAAGGTTGGTTCTTTTGAGAACCAAACGGGTAGAAGTATTAAAGTCGTACGATGTGATCGAGGTGGCGAATAGCATGGAGTTCCTGGAATTTTTAAAAGGAGAATGTGATTCTCTTTCAGCTTACTCCTTTGTATACACCACAGCACAACGGTGTATCGGGGCGGAGGTATCGCACCCTATGAGATATGGTGCGCTCTATGATGAGTACTGCTGAGTTACCTGTTTTCTTTTGGGTGTTATGCACTTGAGAAGCTGCATACCTATTGAATAGGGTTCCATCCAAATCAGGGCCAACCACTACATATGAGATATGGTATGGGAAGAGACCGTGTCTTAAATGAGTTAAGATATGGGGTTGTTCGGCCTATGTTGAAAAGCAAAATCTGGACAAGCTCGAGGCAAGGTCTGTCGTGACAGTTTGTCGGGATATCCCAAACATTAGTAAAGGAATATCTTCTACCTAACTGAGGAGCAAAATGTGTTTTGTTTCTCAGCATGCCACCTTTTTAGAAAAGGAATTTCTTGTGAAGAAATTAAGTGGTCATGAGGTAGTACTGGAAGAAGTTCTAGCTAGACAAACTAACAGCTGATGATTTGGTAAAACCAAACGATTCAATAGTTTCCGACGAACCTCAGCTTCTCCACAAATCTGGTAGGTTTCCTCATCCACTCGAGAGATACTACGATCTTCTCGGTGACAATGGGAGCAAGGATTGCATCATGAGATGATGGCCCAACCGGGTTCAGGAAGATGGAACGTCTGTTTTGATGTGATAGTCAAAGAGTTTGACTTCATCAAAATGGTAGATGAACCTTGTATATACAAGAAGGTTGTGGAGACTAAGGTTGTCTTTCACGTATTGTACGTAGATGACATACTCTTGATAGGAAATGGTTTCCTATGCTACATCGGTCAAGCTCCTCTTATCACGGGGATTCTCAATAGAAGATCTGGATGATACCTACTACATCTTATTGATTATGATCTATGGTGATAGATCTAAGTGGATGTTAGGAGTGTCCCAAAATCTAGGTACATAAACACCATACTAAAAGGGTTTAGTATGGAAGATTCTAAGCGTGGTGGTTCGTCCACTTACTCATGGATCACTCTTTCCAATACTGATTTGGAGAGAGCTCGCATGCAAGGGATACCCTATGCTTCGGCAGTAGGCTCTATCAGAGTGTGCGATGTTATGTACCAGACCAGATGTAGATGACTCACTAGGTGTAGTGATCAGGAATCAATCGGATTTTGGGAGAATCACTGGATAGCTGTGGAGGACATTCTTAATAATTGAGAAGAACTAAAAGAAAGTTCTTGGTTCGAGCTTCCAGAGTGATAAGGTCGACTGAGGGTCAGTCACAAGCATTTTCTTTACCTTTAGTGCAGGGACGGTATGTTAGAAGAGTTCCAAGCTAGATACCATGGCAGACTAGTAGATAAAGGCTGAATACATTGCTACCAACGATACTACCAAAGTGGATGTCTGGACATTTCTTATTCATAAGATGAACAAGATTCCTACCATTGAGCGTCCAATAACTGTTATTGTGATAACAATGGAGTTGTGGTTTTAGCCTAAGAACACCCGTCCCATAAAAGATCCAGACATATTCTGAGGCTAGTATCACCTAATCAAGAAGATGGTTGATCTCCAAGGGATCGAGGTTAGGAGAGTTGACACGAAGGATAGACACAGCAGATCCACTCACAAAGGCCTTACCCCTAGAGAGACTTCTCTATAATGGTTGTGTTAGTGTTTATGCCCTAGAAGGCCATTACTGTATCATACTAGTTTGTATATTACTTAATGGAAGCTTGGGATATTCACATGTATATAACAGTCTTGCTAAATATGGTAGTATGCTACTTGATTTTTCTATCTTAATATGTGAGTATACGTATTGATAGAGCTCTTAGGATCTTGCTTGACTACCAGCGTTGTGATGGCAGTCACACTAGTGGGGGCTGGGTAGTCTACAAGCACATCCTTATTCAGGTCCCTAGTCGTTGGATTATCGAGACAGGGCATCGATACTCCGGAGTAGACTAGTGTGTACGCTTCTCATCCCAGTTGGGGAGATGGTCTGTCCCACAGCCGTCAGTACGTCGTACTGGAGATAGTATGCAGGTGCTCGTTAGGTTACGGGTACACCGGACAGGACTCACAGGGAACTGTTGGTTGGTTTTATACCATTCGTCAGTGATCAGTTCCCAGGTGACATGAGTACAGCATAGTCCGCAGACTTGACACTGCTACTTCGCCTCGAGTGTGTCCCACTGTTCTTAGATTGCTACCCTACCACGGCTCAAAGGAGTCGTGCAAACAGGTAGCAGTTGGGTGCAGTCCCGAGCACTTGGAGGCAGTGGCGGTTAGACAGGATTCGTCTCTCCCGGTATTGGGGGTTGATATCGCGCTGTGTCAGAGAGCCATTACGCAAAGTCCCTGGCCAGGGCAAGCGAGATTTGCTGGTAGGTTCCGGTAGTATCTCAGGGTGTAATGGGCTTCGCTCCAACACGACTTATACCGCTATTAGGGGACTGACGCTTGCCGCCCCCCTAGGCCCGATATGCGATAGTCTTAGATGAACAGACCAGACTGTACGGAGATTGTCACATCAGACTCGGTAGGAGTTCGGATGGGTTTCCTCATCGGCCTTCTTATCGACATCTACCTGGGGACCGTTACGTACAGGTAGTGCCGCTTGCGGTCTGTGGTTAAATCCACTGCCAGCGTAGTAGTCGAGTCTTTAGAGTCCCACACAGAGAGTTTCCCTACTCCAGGAGAAACGATATAGAGGTCGTATGGTTTTACGACAAGGGTTTGGACGCATACGTGTGTTTACGCACGTACGACTTTCGGACAGTTTTTACTAGTCGGCTTTGGTTTAAGCCAGTTACTAGTATCCGGTTATTGGATTTATACAGTCTAAAGTTTTTCCGTGTTTTCACGGATAGGAGGGGCGTTCTCGTAATTGCGCGAGAAGCTTCTAGAAGTTGGTGACTAAGGAGGTTTAGGTGGCATATACATTGAATGAGATTAGTGAGTCATATGGATGATTCATCCATGTCATTAATGCATCATAATTGCTTAATGACTCATGGAGATGAATCACCATTAGATATTTATCAAGCATGGTTGTTAATCATTTTATTTTCTTTTCTTGAAAAACAATAATGCTTGATATATATTATGATAGCTCATTTTCTCATTTCATTATTATGTTCATCTTCTCTCTCTTCAAGCTCTCTCTCTCTTCAAACCCTAATCCTCCCCTCTCATGTGTTGAGTACAAGGATTAGTTAGACTAATTAAACCATAACCCTCACTCTATATCATCTAGGTACTTTGATTAGCACTTAAATAAACCTAGTTGCCTCAAGTTTAGAGGCAAAGCTTGGAGTAAAGCTCTCGTGGTGGATCGTCTACTACTTGGAGAAGGCCGAGGAGGAGGTGGAGTTCGTAAAGACGAAGGACACGGTTCTTTAGGTATAATCACTTCACATAGTAGTTTAGAACTTCTATGATTGATGTTAGTTATCGTTTAGCTTTGATTCATGCGGTTAGTCGATGTTTAAGTAAAGAACAAGATCGTTTTTCATATTTCCGCCTCCCCGTAAGTCGTGGGGTGTTGTACATCGACTTACAGTGGTATCAAAGCCTCGCTAAACAATAAATAACTAATTAGCAAAGTCGTAAAGTTTTCGAACGCAAAAAGAAACCGGAAACATCGCCGATTATCACACTTGCTGTCGTTTTTTAAACTGGCTCTAAAAATTTTTCAGGGTGCTTCAGAATAACAAGCAGGGAAAATTAGGGCTACTGAAGAAATTTGGGCCTGTGACTCGGCTATCTCACCGCGGAACCACGGCGGATCCATGCGATCCGCGGCGGATCCACGGCCGAGTTAGGCCCGAGTCAGCCCTAATTTCTTCAGTAACTCATAGGTGTTAACCGTGATGTTTCTGGGATGTTTTATTTTCTGCTAAGATCTCAGGTTCACAAAGAAGTATTGGAGTAGAATCTAAAAGCGTTTTTCCGATCGAAATTTTTCGATGTTTGCTAATTTGATTATATCTGTGATTGTATAATGTGTTCGTAAACCTCCCCTAACTGCTAGTATGTCAGTTGGCAGGGGGTTGCACATTTCTGTAATGGATTTTATCTGTTTGTGTATATGAACTGTGTTGGACTGTTGTGATGTATAGCCGGGGTTTTGTGATGGGTTATTATTTAATTCATTCAATGTAAATGTAATTTGTTGTAATATTATTTTTGCGGGGCACATCCAGGTTGCGGTTGTAGCCACTATTGTATTATTTCATTTTACTGTTTTTGCTCCTAGGACAGACCTAAGGTGTGGTGCACAAACTACCGGGCGGGTAGTTTGCCGTACCCGTTGGGGTCTTGGGTGGGGTAATGGCTATTCATCACAACTGTGTAATCCGTCTTTTGTTGCAGGCTCAAAACAAACACGGATTGCTTGCAAATCCAATAAAGTTCATCTGTGATCTGGAATGCCTATTATTGCGTCTGACGAATGTAAAATATCTATATATATGATAGCTATTTAAACGTCACTTATGTTTTACACCCGCGCTAGCCCAGCCCCCGCTCTGCCGTTAGTTAAGTAACCTAACGGGTGATGACGGGACCCCGTGGCAAATGCGGATGGTCTAAGAGAACGTTGTATTTTCGTTGTTTTCTGCAATGATAGGTTAAATGATGGGACGCATTATTTTAATGCAAAGAAAATAAACCAAAGTTGAATCGTTGGAACAGTTTAAAAGAAACCACTCGGTTATTTTTAAAACAGATGATATTTTTAAATTGCGGAGCTTTAACCACTCCTTTTAAAAGCTATCAGGTTCCTTCGGTTATATCAAGTTCACTACGTTTACGGTTTCACCAAAACCAGTCGTAACCCTCCGTCATTTCTTATGGATAGTCATTAGTATTCAAGCTATGTTTGTTTGGCCCTTATTCAAGACATAGTGATTGGTAGCTGCTGGGGTATTCATTTGTTGCATAGATAGATGAGTTGGTTTGGGACAGTCGTATTACTTTGTTTGGCCCTTAGTCAAGAGTATATACGGATGGGTTCAAATCAACAGGATAATGATGGGCAGAACTTGACATGTGACTTATGATTTGTTGGCCCTTAGTCAAGGTCATAAGAACATGGGGCAAAAATCTATATCGGGAATTTCTAAAGAAACTGAAATTTGCAAAGAGATGCATACCATTTGGAGTTTGATGAATGTTGGTAGGATTCCTTCAACATTATCATACGATGATATTTGGATCCTGATCCTACTGTGAGTATATGCTACTTATCAGGATATTCATCACTTAACAATCATTGCTATAAACCAAGTAGGTGTCAAGAAAGGTGTCAGCGGGGTTACGCCCCCAGAGAAAAGAGGTTATTTAATTAAGGAACTTCGTGAAAGCGTTGGAAAACCTCCCTCGAAGTACCGACACTAGCCTGGCTGAACGGTTAAGCTGTAGGGTTCCTAGGCACACAGTAGAGGTCTCACAAGGCATCAACCATGCCATTTTACAAAAATATGGTGCCAAGAAACCCTAGTTAACGGATCGTTGGCTAGATTTCTAGGCGAAACAGTAAACTAGTTAACTACTTAACTAGAAGTTAGATGCTACAACCTTTGTAGATCCGGATTTCCACCTCCTTAGCTCCACGTGGTCATGCCCTCGCTGTCCATCATGAATCCTCGACTCATTCGTCGGCTTCATCGGAAAACGGGCGAGCAAGGTCGTCGGCTTCGTGTCAAAGACGATCTACGTCGAGGTTGCACTAGTTCAAGCTCCGACTTCGCCAAGTAGCGAAACTTGTGAAGAAAACACCCAAAACCACTTGGCAAGAGGTAGAGGATGAAGAAATAGGAGGTGGGTTCACTTTAGATTTGGATTTCTCTCACTAAAACTCAAGTTGCCATTGATGTAGCAAGCTTGAAGAAGAAGAAGAAGAGCTAGTTATGATAAGTCTTGTGTTAAAATGAATAATCAATTCAATACTTATCATAACTTGACTAAGGTTAAGTGTAGAGAATAAACCATGGTGAATTAAGTGGGTTAGGGTTAAGTAAGATGACAAGAATGGTTGCAAAAGTCAAGGGTTCAAGAAGCTTCAACATAAAACAAGAATTGCCACCATTCTCATCTTGAATTTATCCACATAAACAAACAAATAAATGAATAAATAAATATGCAAAACCCTAATTACAAAATAACCATGGTTTAATTCTATTCATTTAACCATATGATCAAGTATCATCAAACATGATACAAAAAGGTGCACAAAAATATATCACATATACAATGTGCAAATCAAGTGAGAAAAATCCGTTTAAAGTGAACCTATACTAGTTAATGCAAAGTAATATATCAAATATATAATTATACATTAAATCATTAAATCAACACTTGATTCAATGATCCGGTCATGTCGCACATAACCGACTAGTATTCAATGCATCGATTTATCGAATCAATGATTCGATAACTAGGTCATATCTCATATAACCAATCGAAACATTAATCGCGAGAATCAAATACGGTATCACATACACGCATTATTCTCGGTCCCTCACATATCTCATATGCGCTCCTATTTCGTTTCGCTTGAACCAGGAAACCTCTGTATAGGACTCTAAAGACTCGTCAATACGCCGGTAGCAGATGATGATCATATCAAGCACCCACAAGCCGCAAGCGGTCTGCTAAACGTAACGGCCACCCGGGTATTGAGCGATCAGAAGATCGACGAGCTAGCCCGCTCACACTCCTGCGAATCCGACCAGTAACACTTACCATACAGTCCGGTCTCTTCGTCTGATATGTCGCATATCAAGTCTAGGGGTGGTAAACGTCAGACCCCAATACTCGATAAGTCGTGCCGATGTGAGGCTCATAACGGGTCGAGAAACTACTGGTAACACTTACCAGCAAATCTCTGATCAGCCCTGGCCAGGGACTTCCCTGTTACGGCCAATCGAGCACAGCGCAACATCAACCCCCAATACCGGGAGAGACAAAACCCCTCCTATCGCTCATTGCCTCCATGTGACTCGGGACTGTACCCAAAGACCACCGTTTTGCACGCCCTCATGGACGTGGTAAGGTGGAGATCAAAGCACAGTGGGAATCACACAAGACTCTATGACGATCTCGGGTCTACAGACTAACCTGTACAAGTGTCACCTGAGAACTGCCATCTGACGTGAGGTATAATACCATCTGGGAGTTCTCGGCGAGTCCGTCCAGTGTACCCAGTCTCCACTGAGCACCCGTATACCATCTCTGATGTCAAACACCAATGGATATGGGATCATCCATCGCCCATCACATGGGTCGAGAAGCGTATACGCTAGTTTACACTGGTATATCGATGCCCCGTCTCGATACACCCACGACTAGGGACCTTGAAGGATGTACTTATGGACTACCAAGTCCCCACTAGTATGATCTGCATCATAGTCCAGGTAGTCAAGTACAAATCCTAAGGGCTTTACCAACATGTAACTATAAGACAGTACAAAGAGACTAGTGTACATGTTAAGATAAAGAGCAACCAGATAGCATACTATCATGTCGAGCAAGAAAGTCATCTCTATATATGTCCAAGAATCCAATATAATATACATCATCTGTACAATACTGGCCTCTAGGGCATACATACAACTAACAATCTCCCACTTGCACTAGGGCCAGCTGCTGTAGTATCGCATACCGAGCATCCCGAAGAGTCTCTCAAACTGTATCTGGGGAATGGCCTTCGTGAGTGGATCCGCAGTGTTGTCCTTCGTGTCAACCCTCCTAACCTCGATCTCCCGGCGATCAACTATCTCCCGGATCAGGTTATACCGCCTTAGAATATGCCTGGATCGCTGATGGGACCTAGGTTCCTTGGCCAAAGTCACCGCTCCATTGTTATCGCAATACAAAGGTATTGGATGCTCAATGGATGGAACCACTCCAAGTTCAGAAATGAACTTCTTGATCCAGACAGCTTCTTTAGCAGCATCGTTGGCAGCGATGTATTCAGCCTCCATCGTCGAGTCTGCCAAGGTTTCCTGCTTGGAACTCTTCCAGCTAACCGCCCCTCCGTAAAGGGTAAAGACAAAGCCCGACCGCGACTTAGAGTCGTCCTTATCACTCTGGAAGCTCGAATCGGTAAAGGACTCCACTTGGAGCTCTCCGTTACCATACACCAAGAACATATCTCTAGTCCTTCGCAAGTACTTGAGAATGCTCTTCACAGCTGTCCAGTGACTCTCTCCAGGATCAGCTTGATACCTGCTCACTACACTTAGTGAGTATGCTACATCGGGTCTGGTACATAGCATCGCATACATGATAGAGCCTACTGCCGAAGCATAGGGTATCCCTTGCATGCGAGCTCTCTCTAAATCAGTCTTGGGAGACATCTCTTTGGAGAGAGTGACTCCAGAGATCGTGGGCAAGTTCCCACGCTTGGACTCTTCCATACTAAACCTCTTTAGTATGGTGTCAATGTACCTGGATTGGGACAATCCCAAAATCCGTTTGGATCTATCTCTATAGATCCTGATTCCCAATATGCAGGAGGCATCACCAAGATCTTTCATTGAGAATCTTTGTGATAAGAAGAGCTTGACCGATTGCAGCATAGGAATATCATTTCCTATCAAGAGTATTTCGTCCATGTACAATACGAGGAAGACAACTTTACTCTCTGCTACCTTCTTGTAGATACAAGGTTCATCTGGATTTTTGACGAAATCAAACTCTTTGATAACGACGTCAAAGCAGATGTTCCAACTCCGCGATGCTTGCTTTAATCCATAAATGGATTTAAGCAGCTTGCACACCTTCCCGCTGCTCCCACTGTCTACGAAGCCCTCTGGCTGAGTCATGTACACGCACTCTTCTAAATCACCATTTAGAAAGGCGGTCTTAACATCCATTTGCCAGATTTCGTAGTCATGAAAGGCAGCAATGGCAAGCATGATTCGGATGGATTTAAGCATAGCCACTGGAGAAAAGGTTTCGTCATAGTCCACACCTGGTCTTTGACGAAAACCCTTTGCTACAAGTCTAGCTTTGAAAGTCTCCACTTTCCCATCTACACCAAATTTCTTCTTGAAGATCCACTTGCTCCCAATGGGTTTTACCCCTTCAGGAGCAACTTCCAAAGTCCATACTTTGTTGGTGTACATGGATTCCATCTCGGACCGCATAGCATCCAGCCATTTCACTGAGTCCCCACTCGTGATGGCCTGCTCGAAGCTAGTCGGGTCATCATCCTCCATGATGCAATCCTCGCTTCCACCATCAATGAGAAAACCGTAGTATCTCTCAGGTGGACGAGAAACCCTACTAGATCGGCGGAGAGGCTGGGGTTCGTCGGGTACTATCGAATCTTCTGGTTCCACTAAATCTTCAGTTATAGTTTGTGTATCTGGAATTTCTTCCAGCTCTACCACTTTGCCACTAATTTCTTTTTCAAGGAATTCCTTTTCTAAAAAGGTGGCATATTGAGAAACAAACACTTTCTGTTCTTCAGCATGGTAGAAAAAATATCCTTGGGAATTCTTAGGATATCCCACAAACTTGCAAAGAACTGACCGTGCCTCGAGTTTGTCTGGATTTTGCCTTTTGACATAGGCCGGACAACCCCATATCTTAACTCGTTTAAAATATGGTCTCTTCCCACTCCATATCTCATATGGTGTGGTAGGTACAGATTTAGATGGAACTTGATTCAATAGGTATGTTGCTGTTTCCAGCGCATAACCCCAGAAGGAAATAGGTAACTCAGCTGTGCTCATCATAGAGCGTACCATATCTAATAGGGTGCGATTCCTCCGTTCTGATACACTGTTGTGCTGTGGTGTATATGGAGGAGTCAGCTGAGAGAGAATCCCATTCTCTTTTAGGAAGTCCAGGAATTCATTGCTTAAGTATTCACCTCCTCGATCAGATCGTAGGATTTTAATACTTTTTCCGGTTTGGTTCTCAACTTCTAGTTTATATTCCCTAAATTTCTCAAAAGCTTCTGATTTGTGTTTCATCAGGAACACATACCCGAACCTAGAGAGATCGTCAGTGAATGTAATGAAGTATGAAGAACCATCCCTGGCATGTGTAGACATGGGACCGCATACATCACTATGTATAAGTCCCAAGAGTTCGGTAACTCTTTCTCCGTGTCCCGTAAACGGAGTTTTGGTCATCTTGCCTTTGAGACATGACTGGCAAGTGTCATAAGATGAAAATTCGAAAGGTTTTAAATATCCATCCTTATGCAACTTAGCCAGTCGTGTCACATTGATGTGACCCAGTCTACAATGCCACAAGAAGGATTCGTTGAGTTCAGAACTCTTCCTCTTGTGTGTGTTTGTTATGCTCAGAACTGTTGATTGATTTAGAACATAAATGCCATTGCATAACGTGCCTGATCCAACCAACTTTTGGTTACGGAAAATGTTCATAACATTGTCCTGTAATACAAAATTATATCCTTCTTTGCTTAATAAAGAAACCGATATAATGTTGCATATCAGGTTCGGCATGTAATAGCATTCGTTCAGAACCAATGTATTACCAGTTGGTAATACAAGGTGATATTCCCCGACAGTCTTAGCTGCAACAATTGCACCATTTCCAACTCTAATGTCTTTATCACCTTCTCCAAGTTCTCTACCTTTCCTAAGCCCATGTAACTGATTACATATATGGGATCCTGACCCGGTATCTAATACCCAGGACGTAGAGAAAATGGAGAAACAGTTCTCAGAAACGAACACACCCGAAGAAAATGCATCAACATGTACTTTCTTCATTCGGGTGGCATGGGAATCCTGGTATTCCCCTATATCCTGTTCATTCCTATAACTCTTATAAGAAAGAACGGAACCAACGTTCCCCAGCACAGTATAACATGCGGGTTCGGTCAATACATCCATATTATTATCTTGATTAAGGCATGAACTGGTCGCTACCTGGAGAGAGAGAGAAGAAAACACTTTAGCGTATGCTCGTGCAAGATCAGATTGGTTATTATCTTATCTAATCAGGATGGCTCCCACTGCTTTTTATCAAATCTTCCTCCAAACCCTAAAAGGAAAGACTAGCCGGGATTAATTACGCACTACAAGTTCGCCAATCTTTCAGCCAGGCCAGTGTCGGTACTTTGAGGGAGGTCCCCCGTGCTTTCGCACGAACCTAATTAATGTAAACCTCGTTTTCCCAGAGGCGTAACCTCGTTAACACCTTTCTAGACACCTACTTGATCGGATAATTGTAATGTGTAAAACTCTCCCAGGAGTAACTCTTACTCGCAGTGTGTATCGGGATCCAACTATCTCATAGAAGGTATGCAATCTCATTGCAAATTTCAACACTTGAAATTCCCGATAATATTTTGCCCCTAGCAGCTATATGACCTTAACATAGTCAACAAGTCATAAGTGCTAGTCAAGTTCAACCCGTCATTTCCCGATTGAATTAAACCCACCCGCACGACCCTTAACATAGTCAACAAAGTCGCACGACTATCCTAATCCAATCTGCATCATATGCATAAGCAGATAAATACTGGTTAGCTACCGCACACTACGCCTTAACATAGTCAACAAACGTAGCACGAATACTAACTAGTACTTATCTGAAATGACGGAGGGCTACGACAGGTTTTTCTGAAAACCTATTGCGTAATAAACTCGATATCGTTGCAGAATCAAATGAAGTTTTGAAATGGAGTGATTTTGAGGCTTTTCCAGTTTTGCTAAAGGGGTCACTCCCGGTGAAGGGATCGTCGGCCCTTTCCTCGTCGAATGAGGTGCGGGATATATCATATATATCACTGTGCAAAGCAAAAACTCTTAAAAGCAATCAAAGCCAAACCGAGTGTGTAGCATCTGCCAGTTACTGCTAAAGGAGTCACTCCCGGTGAAGGGATCTCGGTCCTTTCCTCATCGAATAAGATGCAGGGTATATCATATATAACGCTGTGCAAAGCAAGAACTGTAGCTACCTGTTTTATTTTAAAATTTGATTCTACAACATCATAGGTTTCTTATCTTTCATTAATCACATTAATTAAGTCCCATCATTTAAATACCTAAACATCACAGATAGATATGACGTACACTTATGCCATCCGCATTCGCCTCGATGTCCCCTCGTGCACCGTTAGGTTAGGTAACTAACGACAGAGCAGGGCAGGGTTAGCGCGGGTGTAAAACATAAGTAACGTCTATATAATATATCATATATACTATATACTATATCCATCACAGAGTCACAACACAGATATCGCAGCAGAATAAACATATGAAATATTGGATATACTAGGACGTCCGTGTTTTTAATACGAGCCAGTATAAAACACGGATTCCACGGTCGTGATGAATAGCCAATCCCACACCCCTATGTAGGGTTCCTAGGCACGCTAGTGAGGTCTCCCAAGCCATCAACCATGGCAATTTCAAAAATTATGGTGCCTACAAACCCTAAACTACGGATCGATAACTAGATGTCTAGGCGAACAAGAACTAGTTAACACTTAACTAATGAGAAAACGGAAATACAACCTTTGTAGATCCGGTCCTCCACCTCCACGGCTCCGCAACGAGGTCGTCTCCGCTGTCCAAATCAAATCCGGGCTCTAGAGTCGGTTTCGTCGGAGAAAAAGGGAGCTAGGTCGTCGATGTCCATGCCGAAGATGATCTACGTCGAGGCATCGCTAGATCAAGCTCACAACTTCACCAAGTCAAGAAACTTGTGAAGTAAACACACTCTACTACTTGGCAAGAGGTAGAGGATGAAGAAATAGGAATTGGGTTAACTTTAGAATTGGATTTCTCACTCTAATTCATCAATCACCATTGATGAGGTAAGCTTTCTTCTTCAAGTTCAAGGAAGAAGAAGAAGGAAATAGTTATGATAAGTTAAATGTAAAAGAAAAGAAAATGAATTCTTATCATAATTTTAACTAGAGTCAAGTGTAGAGAATGAATCATGGTTAGTGGGAATGGTTAGGGTTAAGGATGAGATAAGAATGGTTGACTTGAACAAAGCTTCATGAAGCTTCAACTAAAGAACAAAATTAGCCACCATTCTTTTCTCTTTTCTTTTATTCATTTATCAAAAATAAAAAGGATAATTAAATAAGATAAATGAATAACAAATAAGAAACCCTAACCATTTCATTAACCAAGGTTTAATACTTTACACTTAACCAAAAAGGATGTATCATCAAACATGATACAAGCAAGTGCACAAAATCATATCGCATATGTAATGCGCACACCCGAGTGAGAAAATCCATTTAAAGTGAACCAATACTAGTTAATGCAAAGTAATATATCAAATATATAATTATACATTAAATCATTAAATCAACACTTGATTCAATGATCCGGTCATGTCGCACACAACCGACTAGTATAGAATGTATCGGCTTATCGAATCAATCCTTGATTCGATAACTAGGTTATATCGCATACAACCATTCGACACATTCATCGCGAGAATGGAATACGGCATCACATACACGCATTATTCTCGGTCCCGCACATATCTCATATGCGCTCCTATTTCATTTCGCTTGAGCCAGGAAACCTCTGTGTAGGACTCTAAAGACTCGTCAATACACCGGCAGCGGATGATGATCATATCAAACATCCACAAGCCGCAAGCGGTCTGCTAAACGTAACGGCCACCCGGGTATTGAGCGATCTGAAGATCGACGAGCAAGCCCGCTCACACTCCAGTGAATCCGACCAGTAACACTACCGTACAGTCCGGTCTGATCGTCTGATATGTCGCATATCTCGCCTAGGGGTGGTATACGTCAGACCCGAATAGCTCGATAAGTCGTGTCGATATGAGGTCTATAACTGTTCGAGAAACTACTGGTAACACTTACCAGTAAATCTCAGCAACCCTGGCCAGGGATTTCCTGTTATAGCCAATCGAACACAGCGCAACATCAACCCCCTATACCGGGAGAGACGAATCCCCTCCTATCGCTCATTGCCTCCATGTGACTCGGGACTGTACCCAAAAACCACCGTTTTGCACGCCCTCTTGGACGTGGTAAGATGGAAATCAAAGCACAGTGGGAACCACACAAGACTCTATGACGATCTCGGGTCAACAGACTACTCTGTACCAGTGTCACCAGAGAACTGCCATCTGACGTGAGGTATAATACCATCTGGGAGTTCTCGGCGAGTCCGTCCAGTGTACCCAGTCTCTACTGAGCACCCGTATATCATCTCTGATGTCAAACACCAATGGATATGGGATCATCCATCGCCCATCTGTATGGGTCGAAAAGGTATACGCTAGTCTACTCTGGTATATCGATGCCCCGTCTCGATACACCCTCGACTAGGGACTTTGAAGGATGTACTTATGGACTACCATGTCCCCACTAGTATGATCCGCATCATAGTCCAGGTAGTCAAGTACAGATCCTAAGGGCTTTACCAACATGTAACAGAGAGACAATCAGTATACACGTTAAGGTAAAGTTCAACCAGATAGCATACTATCATGTCGAGCAAGAAAGTCCTCCCTATATATGTCCCAGCATCCACTACAATATACATCCTATGTACAGTAATGGCCTCTAGGGCATACATATAACTAACACCCTAGACCCCTACGAGAGCGGCAAGCAACCCTGCCAATTCTAGGGTTAGGAGACCCGGACTCGACTCCTCGAGTTGGTCTCCCACTGGACCCCAGAACCCGGTTACTTGTGCTCCCCTCCTTGGGTCTATCCTAATGCGGAAAAGTAAATAATATACAAAGGGTGACAGCTTCCGCTACCTGGAAGTGCCCCAAATAAAAGAATATTACATACAAGTTTTTACATGAATGAAAATGAAAAACACTCATCTCACATAAAAAACCCCTGCTATTCAAACACGACGATCCAATATAACATATCCAGCAACACATAACATCACATGTCATCAACGTAAGTAAGTATGCATACCCCAATTGTCGTTGACGTATAGCAACGAAACCGGCGATATGAACATACTACACTTACGGTCACAGAAAAGAAAGTGTAAAACTACAACAATTGGAATCCGCAACTTCTTTAGACATCACATGCCTAATCAAATGAAATACTTAGACATCACATGCCTAACAGTTATAAATCCCGCATTTTAGTCTCATTATCGAAAACACTTTTCAATATAAAGTGAAACTAAACCGCTAGATTTATAACATTCATTCAGTTATCACATAACTGTTTGTGAATTCCAATTATTGTATCACATTCCAGATAAACAGAAAATGTTAAACTTTCCGATCGAACAGTCGAATACCCAAGTTTTCCCGATACAGCTCAACACATGAAATAAGTCTAACAACATTCAGTTCGTGCCTCAGTACCAACGGTCCAGCCGTAGAAGGGTCAAGCCAACGCCTCACATGTGGCACGCCATACTGCCCCAAACCCGAAGGTTCAAAGGGCAGTTCAAGACGGTCACATAATCGAGTTAAGGTTTGTTGTCTTCTAGAGGGTCCATCGCGTTACTTGCACTACTTAGAACGTCGTTAAACTACGGAAAAATCCAACACTTGGAAATTTCCCGACAGGGGAAAAATTGGGTATTTATATCCGGTCGAACTTTTTAACATATTCTAAAAATTATCCGGAAATACACAAAGACGAAATTTGATACCCCGATCGAAACACCGAATCCCCAAAGCAACCCCAGAAAATTCAACTCTTGAATAATTATTAAAAATACCCAGGAAAATCACCACTGGAAACTAAGAATTACTGTGTAAAATTCATTAAATATAAAGGCCGTACGACCGCGGATCCGCCGCATGAGCCATGCTCATGCCGCGGATCCGTGCTGGATTGGTGGAATTACGCTCACGAATTTCACAGTAAACCTTATAATTTCCTGCTTATTTTTCTGCATATTTTTAATATTGAAAAATCTCAGATTTTAGAAAATGTACAGAGAGCATGTTAAGTTTAGGGTTCCGGGTTCGTTCGGGCTTCAAATCGCGTCTAGACTTCGCCTAAGGCTCTAGCTAGGCTCTGATACCACTGTAGGGTTCCTAGGCACACAGTAGAGGTCTCACAAGGCATCAACCATGCCATTTTACAAAAATATGGTGCCGAGAAACCCTAGTTAACGGATCGTTGGCTAGATTTCTAGGCGAAACAGTAAACTAGTTAACTACTTAACTAGAAGTTAGATGCTACAACCTTTGTAGATCCGGATTTCCACCTCCTTAGCTCCACGTGGTCATGCCCTCGCTGTCCATCATGAATCCTCGACTCATTCGTCGGCTTCATCGGAAAACGGGCGAGCAAGGTCGTCGGCTTCGTGTCAAAGACGATCTACGTCGAGGTTGCACTAGTTCAAGCTCCGACTTCGCCAAGTAGCGAAACTTGTGAAGAAAACACCCAAAACCACTTGGCAAGAGGTAGAGGATGAAGAAATAGGAGGTGGGTTCACTTTAGATTTGGATTTATCTCACTAAAACTCAAGTTGCCATTGATGTAGCAAGCTTGAAGAAGAAGAAGAAGAGCTAGTTATGATAAGTCTTGTGTTAAAATGAATAATCAATTCAATACTTATCATAACTTGACTAAGGTTAAGTGTAGAGAATAAACCATGGTGAATTAAGTGGGTTAGGGTTAAGTAAGATGACAAGAATGGTTGCAAAAGTCAAGGGTTCAAGAAGCTTCAACATAAAACAAGAATTGCCACCATTCTCATCTTGAATTTATCCACATAAATAAACAAATAAATGAATAAATAAATATGCAAAACCCTAATTACAAAATAACCATGGTTTAATTCTATTCATTTAACCATATGATCAAGTATCATCAAACATGATACAAAAAGGTGCACAAAAATATATCACATATACAATGTGCAAATCAAGTGAGAAAAATCCGTTTAAAGTGAACCTATACTAGTTAATGCAAAGTAATATATCAAATATATAATTATACATTAAATCATTAAATCAACACTTGATTCAATGATCCGGTCATGTCGCACATAACCGACTAGTATTCAATGCATCGATTTATCGAATCAATGATTCGATAACTAGGTCATATCTCATATAACCAATCGAAACATTAATCGCGAGAATCAAATACGGTATCACATACACGCATTATTCTCGGTCCCTCACATATCTCATATGCGCTCCTATTTCGTTTCGCTTGAACCAGGAAACCTCTGTGTAGGACTCTAAAGACTCGTCAATACGCCGGTAGCAGATGATGATCATATCAAGCACCCACAAGCCGCAAGCGGTCTGCTAAACGTAACGGCCACCCGGGTATTGAGCGATCAGAAGATCGACGAGCTAGCCCGCTCACACTCCTGCGAATCCGACCAGTAATACTTACCATACAGTCCGGTCTCTTCGTCTGATATGTCGCATATCAAGTCTAGGGGTGGTAAACGTCAGACCCCAATACTCGATAAGTCGTGCCGATATGAGGCTCATAACGGGTCGAGAAACTACTGGTAACACTTACCAGCAAATCTCTGATCAGCCATGGCCAGGGACTTCCCTGTTACGGCCAATCGAGCACAGCGCAACATCAACCCCCAATACCGGGAGAGACGAAACCCCTCCTATCGCTCATTGCCTCCATGTGACTCGGGACTGTACCCAAAGACCACCGTTTTGCACGCCCTCATGGACGTGGTAAGGTGGAGATCAAAGCACAGTGGGAATCACACAAGACTCTATGACGATCTCGGGTCTACAGACTAACCTGTACAAGTGTCACCTGAGAACTGCCATCTGACGTGAGGTATAATACCATCTGGGAGTTCTCGGCGAGTCTGTCCAGTGTACCCAGTCTCCACTGAGCACCCGTATACCATCTCTGATGTCAAACACCAATGGATATGGGATCATCCATCGCCCATCACATGGGTCGAGAAGCGTATACGCTAGTCTACACTGGTATATCGATGCCCCATCTCGATACACCCACGACTAGGGACCTTGAAGGATGTACTTATGGACTACCAAGTCCCCACTAGTATGATCTGCATCATAGTCCAGGTAGTCAAGTACAAATCCTAAGGGCTTTACCAACATGTAACTATAAGACAGTATAAAGAGACTAGTGTACATGTTAAGATAAAGAGCAACCAGATAGCATACTATCATGTCGAGCAAGAAAGTCATCTCTATATATGTCCAAGCATCCAATATAATATACATCATCTGTACAATACTGGCCTCTAGGGCATACATACAACTAACATAAGCAAGTATTATACAGTGAGAATAGTCCTGGCTAATTCTTCTTTTATGGTTTGAGAAAGGATTCGAGAAACAGTGGGAGCCATCCAGTTTAGATAAATTAAAAACCAATCTACACTTGCAAGAGCATCATGCTAAAGTGTTTTCTTCTCTCTCCCTCATTGCAGCGACCTTGTGACCATGACTAGGTTACATCTAGATAACAAGTTGACTGAATCTAACTTATATGACTGGCAAAGGTCTGTCCAGATGACCATTGCCTATGACAAGCTGGACCACCCTATTACTACTCAAGATCTCGCCGTCCCAGGTCCAGTTTCCACCGTCGCGGATATGGATATCCGTCACACAAAGGAAAAGGATAAAGCGAAAGCCAAGTGCCTCGTGTTGGCTTCAGTTGATGGTATAAACCAGAAGCAGCATGAGAAGATGGACTCTGTTTCCATCTTTCTCCATAACAAAGATTTATGTGAAGAGCAATCTCATATCGCAAGATATGAGGCCTCGAACGAATTAATTCAAGCGAGGTCGGCTGACGGGTCATCTGTAAGGGACGACGTCCTTACGATGACTAGCTATATTGATGAGCTCAAGGACCTGGAGACCACGTTAGGAAATAGGTCATATGCTGACTTATTTCCACAGTCCCTACCCTCTACTTATACCCTGAAAGAAACCAGGGAGACACAAGATCTGCTTAATGGGGGACCTTCTTCTTCTACATCCAGGGCGAAAGCAAAGGATGAAAAGAAGAAGACCTCTACAAAGCCGATATACAGTGTCAGTAAAGTAGGAGAAAAAGGAAGAGCAAAAGTTTCGGGACTTGGTGTAGGCAAGGAGGGATGTTCCTATTGTTATAGGAATGGACATTGGCAGAAGGATTGCAGGGCTTTGGAAGCCAGTAGCCAGGATACGAAGCATGTTGTGGCTTCAGCCTCAAGTGTGTTTATAATTGAGAACTGTTAGTCAATTAACTCTACTTCCTGGGTACTAGATACCGGAGCAGGATCTCATATCTGTAATTCGTTACATGCTTTGAGAAACCGTAAAGTTATAAGGATAGGTGATTTGTCTCTCAGAGTTGCAAACGGAATGAGCGTGGACGCTGAATCCGTGGGAGAATATCGCCTAGGTTTGACAAGTAGGCAGATATTGATTCTACGTAACTGTCTGTATGTACCTAGTTTGACTTGTAATATCATATCAGTATCCTCACTTTCAAGAGAGGGATATAACTTTACATTCGTAAGCGATGTAGTTCACATCCACCTAAATCAAGTTCTGATTGGGTCCAGTACATTAGATGACGGTATATACGTATTGAATCAAGCTCAGGTTTTCAATGTCCAGAACAAACTTAAAAGAAAGTCTCCAGAAATGAATCAGGCTTTCTTATGGCATTGTAGACTAGGTCACATCAATGAAACACGATTAACGAAGTTACATAGAGAAGGATATTTGAATTCGTTCGAATATCAATCTTATGCCACTTGTGAATCTTGTCTCATGGGAAAGATGACAAAGACTCCGTTTACTGGACACGGAGTAAGAGCGAGCGAGCTCTTAGGACTCGTACACAGGGACGTGTGCGGTCCAATGTCTACACATGTGCGAGGTGGTTATTCCTACTTCATTACTTTTACGGATAATTTCTCTAGGTATGGATATATCTTCTTAATGAAGCATAAATCCGAGGCCTTTGAGAAATTCCAAGAATACAAGAATGAAGTGAAAAAACAGACAGGCAAAAGTATAAAGACACTGAGATCTGATCGAGGTGGTGAATACTTAAGTGCCGAATTCCTGGGTTACTTAAAAGAGAATGGAATTCTCTCTCAGCTTACTCCTCCATACACACCACAACATAATGGTGTATCGAAAAGGAGGAATCGAACCCTATTGGATATGGTTCGTTCCATGATGAGTAAGGCTGAGTTACCGCGATCTTTCTGGGGTTATGCACTAGAATCAGCTGCATATCTTTTGAACCAGGTTCCAACCAAGACTGTGCCTACCACACCATATCAGATGTGGAGTGGGAAGAAACCCTGTCTAAAACATTTTAGGACATGGGTGTGTCCAGCTTTTGTAAAAAAGCTGCATCCGGACAAGCTCGAGGCACGATCAGTACAGTGTAAGCTTATGGGATATCCAAAGAACTCTAAGGGATATTATTTCTATTACGCATAGGAACAAAAGGTTTTTTGTTTCTCGTCATGCTCACTTCTTAGAAACTGAATTTTTAGAAAATCAGAAGAGTGGGAGCGCAGTAGAACTGGAAGAAATTCCAGAACCACAAGCTGTTACTGAAAGTTTGGTAGAACAAGAAGTTTCAGAAGAAAGGGACATACCAGCGCCTATCCGCAGAAGTAGTAAGCAGTCTCATCCGCCTGAGAGATACTATGGTTTTCTTATAGACGGGGATAGAGAAGATTGCATCATTGATAATGACGACCCTACTAGCTTCCAGCAAGCCATTCAGAGCAGCGACTCGGTAAAATGGCTGGATGCAATGCGGACCGAAATGGAGTCCATGTACACTAACAAAGTGTGGACTTTGGACACTGCTCCAGATGGGGTAAAACCCGTAGGATGCAAGTGGATCTTCAGAAAGAAGATTGGTGTAGATGGACAGGTTGAAACCTATAAGGCTAGACTTGTTGCAAAGGGTTTCCGTCAAAGACCTGGTTTGGACTATGACGAAACCTTTTCTCCAGTGGCTATGCTGAAATCCATTCAGGTCCTTCTTGCTATTGCTGCCTTCCACGATTATGAGATCTGGCAGATGGACGTAAAGACGGCCTTTCTAAATGGAAATTTAGAAGAGAGCGTCTATATGGATCAGCCAGAGGGATTCATTCAGAGTGGGAGCAGCGGTAAAGTATGCAAGCTACTTAAGTCCATTTATGGACTAAAGAAGGCATCGCGGAGTTGGAACATCTGTTTTGATGATACTGTCAAAGAATTCGACTTTATCAAAAATCCAGATGAACCATGCATATACAATAAGATTGTAGGGAGAGTTGTTGTATTCCTCGTCTTGTACGTGGATGACATTCTCCTAATAGAAAATGATATTCCTATGCTACAGTCAGTCAAAAGATTCTTGTCACAGAAATTCTCCATGAAGGACCTGGGTGATGCCACCTACATTCTGGGGATCCAGATCTATCGTGATAGATCAAAGAGGATGTTAGGACTTTCACAGTCCAGGTACATAGACACCATATTGAAAAGATTCAGTATGGAAGATTCTAAGCGCGGTAACCTACCGGCTTGTCACGAAATCACCCTCTCCAAAGAGATGTCTCCCAAGACTGATTTGGAAAGGGAACGCATATCGATTATACCCTACGCTTCTGCGGTAGGCTCTATAATTTATGCGATGTTATGTACCAGACCAGATGTAGCATACGCATTGAGCGTTGTAAGCCGGTATCAGGCAAACCCAGGAGAGAATCACTGGATAGCGGTAAAGAACATTCTCAAGTACCTAAGAAGGACTAAGGAGATGTTCTTGGTTTACGGCGGAAAAGACCTCAGTATGGAGGCCTATGCTAATTCCGGCTTCCAGAGTGACAAGGATGACTCCAAGTCCATGTCGGGTTATGGCTTTACCCTCAATGGAGGGGCGGTCTGTTGGAAGAGTTCCAAGCAGGACACCGTTGCTGACTCAACGATGGAAGCGGAGTACAAAGCTGCTTGCGATGCCGCAAAAGAAGCTGTCTGGATGAAGAAGTTCCTCACAGAACTTCAGGTGGTTCCTACCAGTGTTGGTCCAAGACCTCTGTATTGCGACAACAACGACGCTATAGCTTTAGCGAAGGAACCCAGGTCCCATCAGAAGTCCAGACACATCTTAAGGCGGTATCACCTGATCAGGGAGATCGTAGATCACCGGGAGATCGAGGTAAAGAGAGTAAATACAGAGGATAACATTGCTGATCCATTCACTAAGGCCCTACCTCAGATTCAGTTCGAGAGGCTACTCGAGATCATCGGTCTTCGATACGCCAGTACATGGCCCTAGTGCAAGTGGGAGATTGTTAGTGTTTATGTCCTAGAAGGCCATTACTGTATCATACTAGTTTGTATATTACTTAATGGAAGCTTGGGATATTCACATGTATATAACAGTCTTGCTAAACATGGTAGTATGCTACTTGGTTTTTCTATCTTAATATGTGAGTATAAGTATTGATAGAGCTCTTAGGATCTTGCTTGACTACCAGCGTTGTGATGGCAGTCACACTAGTGGGGGCTGGGTAGTCTACAAGCACATCCTTATTCAGGTCCCTAGTCGTTGGTTTATCGAGACAGGGCATCGATACTCCGGAGTAGACTAGTGTGTACGCTTCTCATCCCAGTTGGGGAGATGGTATGTCCCACAGCCGTCAGTACGTCGTACTGGAGATAGTATGCAGGTGCTCGTTAGGTTACGGGTACACCGGACAGGACTCACAGGGAACTGTTGGTTGGTTTTATACCAGTCGTCAGTGATCAGTTCCCAAGTGACATGAGTACAGCATAGTCCGCAGACTTGACACTGCTACTTCGCCTCGAGTGTGTCCCACTGTTCTTAGATTGCTACCCTACCACGGCTCAAAGGAGTCGTGCAAACAGGTAGCAGTTGGGTGCAGTCCCGAGCACTTGGAGGCAGTGGCGGTTAGACAGGATTTGTCTCTCCCGGTATTGGGGGTTGATATCGCGCTGTGTCAGAGAGCCATTACGCAAAGTCCCTGGCCAGGGCAAGCGAGATTTGCTGCTAGGTTCCGGTAGTTTCTCAGGGTGTAATGGGCTTCGCTCCGACACGACTTATACCGCTATTAGGGGACTGACGCTTGCCGCCCCCTAGGCCCGATATGCGATAGTCTTAGACGAACAGACCGGACTATACGGAGATTGTCACATCAGACTTAGTTGGAGTTCGGATGGGTTTCCTCATCGGCATTCTTATCGACATCTACCTGGGGACCGTTACGTACAGCTAGTGCCGTTTGCGGTCTGTGGTTAAATCCACTGCCAGCGTAGTAGTCGAGTCTCTAGAGTCCCACACAGATAGTTTCCCTACTCCAGGCGAAACGATATAGAGGTCGTATGGTTTTACGACAAGGGTTTGGACGCATACGTGTGTTTACGCACGTACGACTTTCGGACAGTTTTTACTAGTCGGCTTTGGTTTAAGCCAGTTACTAGTATCCGGTTATTGGATTTATACAGTCTAAAGTTTTTCCGTGTTTTCACAGATAGGAGGGGCGTTCTCATAATTGCGCGAGAAGCTTCTAGAAGTTGGTGACTAAGGAGGTTTAGGTGGCATATACATTGAATGAGATTAGTGAGTCATATGGATGATTCATCCATGTCATTAATGCATCATAATTGCTTAATGACTCATGGAGATGAATCACCATTAGATATTTATCAAGCATGGTTGTAAATCATTTTATTTTCTTTTCTTGAAAAACAATAATGCTTGATATATATTATGATAGCTTATTTTCTCATTTCATTATTATGTTCATCTTCTCTCTCCTCAAGCTCTCTCTCTTCAAACCCTAATCCTCCCCTCTCATGTGTTGAGTACAAGGATTAATTAGACTAATTAAACCATAACCCTCACTCTATATCATCTAGTTACTTTGATTAGCACTTAAAGAAACCTAGTTGCCTCAAGTTTAGAGGCAAAGCTTGGACTAAAGCTCTCGTGGTGGATCGTCTACTACTTGGAGAAGGCCGAGGAGGAGGTGGAGTTCGTAAAGACGAAGGACACGGTTCTTTAGGTATAATCACTTCACATAGTAGTTTAGAACTTCTATGATTGATATTAGTTATCGTTTAGCTTCGATTCATGCAGTTAGTTGATGTTTAAGCAAAGAACAAGATCGTTTTTCATATTTCCGCCTCCCCGCAAGTCGTGGGGTGTTGTACATCGACTTACAGGTTGAGTATGAGATACTACAAGCTCTGCTATATTGTTGGGTATTGAATACTACAACAGATGGCCTTAGTGCAAGTGGGAGATTGTTAGTTATATGTATGCCCTAGAGGCCATTACTGTACATGTGATATATATTGTAGTGGATGCTTGGACATATATAGGAAGGACTTTCTTGCTCAACATGATAGTATGCTATTTGGTTGCACTTTATCTTAACATGTGAACAAATACTGTTTTGTGATCACATGTTGATAAAGCCCTTAGGATGGGTACTTGACTACCATGACTATGATGTAGATCATACTAGTAGGGACTGGGTAGTCGATAAGTATATCCTTCAAATGTTCCTAGTCGTGAGAGTATCGAGACAGGGCATCGGTACACCAGAGTAGACTAGCATATGCGCTTCTTGACCTATATGATGGGCGGTGGATGATCCCATATCTATTGGTGTTTGACATCAGAGAAGGTATACGGGTGCTCAGTAGAGACTGGGTACACTGGACGGACTCGCCGAGAACTCCTAGATGGTATTATACCTATCGTCGGATAGCAGTTCTCTGGTGACACTGGTACAGGTTAGTCTGTAGACCCGAGATCATCATAGAGTCTTGTGTGATTCCCACTGTGCTTTGATTTCCACCATACCACGGTCAAGAGATTGTGCAAAACGGTGGATTTTGGGTACAGTCCAGAATCACATAGAGGCAATGAGCGATAGGAGGGGTTTCGTCTCTCCCAGTATTGGGGGTTGATATTGCGCTATGCTCGATTGGCTATAACTGGAAATCTCTGGCCAGGGTTGCTGAGATTTATTGGTAAGTTTTACCGGTAGTTTCTTGAACCGTTATGGACCTTGCATCGGCATGACTTATCGGGCTATTGGGGTCTGACGTTAAACCACCCCCTAGGCTGTGATATGCGACATATCAGACGAAGAGACCGGACTGTACGGTAGTGTTACTGATTGGATTCGCAGGAGTTATAGCAGGCTTGCTTATTGATCTTCTGATCGCTCAATACCCGGGTGGCCGTTACGTTTAGCAGACCGCTTGCGGCTTGTGGGTATTTATATGATCATCACCTACAGCCGGCGTATTGATGAGTTTTTAGAGTCCTACATAGAGGTTTCCTGGTTCATGCGAAACGGAGTAGGAGCACATATGTGATATGTGCGGGACCGAGATTAATACGAGTATGTGATACCGTATTCTATTCTCGCGATATATGATATTAGTCGGTTATATGTATTATAGCCGTATTATTAAATCAAGAGTTGATTTAATAATTTAATGTATAATTATATATTTAATATATTAAATTACATTGACTAATATTAGCTCACTTAAGATTTCTTTTCTCACTTTTTGATACATTGATATATATATATGTGTGTGATATATATTAATTGTATTCTTTTAGCATAATATATATATGATATATATTATTGTGTCATGCTAGGTTATACATGCAACATGTATGTATGAGACTTACACCATGCTAGGGTTTATGTTAGGGTTTCATTTATCATTAAGTAATTACAAATTAGTGGATTAAATCATTGCCATAAGCTTGTAAAAGCTTGTGGATAAGTATTGGCTAAGTCCACTATTTTGTTTTCCTTAAGATATTTTGTGACCTAACCTTTAACCCCTTACCATGGTCAACTCTCTACAAGGGTTAGATATATGATATACTCATCCATGGTTGCATTTCTAACCTCATGAGTTCATTCATCTTCTTCTTCTTCATCAAGTGAGAAAAGCTTGCTAGCTTTTTCAAAAGTGATGGAAACTTGTAAGAAAAATATATCTAAAGTGAGCCCACTTCCTACTTCATCATCCTATACTATTAACCATTTAGTTTAGGGTGTTTGCTTCACTAATCTACACAATTAGTGAAGAGATAGCATAAGCTAGTGGCTCCTCGATGTAGATCATTTTCGGCCTCGAAGAAAGCTTGTTCGTTTCTTCATGGGAGTCTCTCTAGAGTCCGGACGATCATGATCGCGGCGAATGGACTTCTACACGGAGCTATTGAAGTGAAGGACTGGTCTACAAAGGTTGTATTCCTTGTTCACTTAGATGTAAAGAGTTTACATATCATATTTTACCCTAAGTCTCTAGTTAAGTTCTTGGTTAGAGTTTGTTTAGCACCCCAAAAATTTTAAAGTAGCATGATTGATGCTTGCCAAAACCTTCAAGTGCTAAGCTAACCCTACACAAGACCTCCCAACAAACGACTTTGCAGCTGATCCTTAAGCTCCCTAAGCTCCGTCGGCTCATCTGGAACAACGTCGGAAAACTCTCGTATGAAAGGAACCCGGTCCAACAAACCACTGTGGCTCCGGTATCATGAATGAATGCCAAGAATTCTCGACACCCTCTCCTCAAAAGCCGACAAGCGAAAAAGGCTGAATTCGAGCTGTGAGAGGCGGCACCACTGTCCCCCTGCACAACAAGAACTGACTCACCGGGAAAACAAAACCTGACTATTTTCTCGCGGTAGATCCACAGACGCCTAGCACATAGCTAACCAGTCTGTGCACAGGAGAACGTCAAATCCAACATCTTTAGAAGGATCAAAACGACGGACGAATCTCTAACTCCTATCTGATTGGCACACGACCGAAATACGTGTCGCGCAACAAAAGAATCGCTGACAGAAGTTAACATAACAAACGGCTGATTTAGAAAACACGAATCTCATCCCAACCACGGCACAAAGTGTAAAACAAATAAGTTCAATAAAAGAACATACGAATTAGAATACCCGAAAACTCTGCATTGGACCCCCGCGCGTCCTGATGAGTAGAAGCAAACTCTGGTGTCTGCCCCCTACCCGCAACTGGCTGAACTCCTCCTCTGTCAACCTGTCCCCTCTTAGCGAACCTTTCACGACCATGACCTCTCCGAGGACGAGTCTGACGCGGTGCTAAGAAATAATTCCTGATGAAGTGATGAAGGCTCCCGCACCAGAAACATCCACGCGATGACTGCTGACCCTCCTGGGGATGAGAGCTGAACGACTGTCCTCATCCCAAGCCTCTGCTACTCCTGCAACGGTCACGAAATCTGTCTCGGCGACTACGCCTCTGTCTCTGGGATGGTACACCGGTACGAGTCCTCCACTGTTCCGGAACTCCCAAAATCTCTGGAAGACGTGCCTCGTCAACTGGGGCTGCATCCACCGGTGCTATGTAGGTGATGGAATGTTGTGTACTGATTGAAAGGAACAATTGGGTAACAGGAGTGACAACCTCCTGTCCCTGCGCTCGAATGGCTTCAACCAATGAACTCATCGTCTGGCGCAAGTCCTGCATCTCTGCCACAAGCCTAGCGATACGATCTTTCGAAAGCAGATCCATCCCCTCCTGTGCAATGAGCGTTCCATCCTGGTCAGTCCCCGTCCCACCCGAGTCAATCCTGACCTCATCCCTCGTTGCATCACTCTGAATCCCCATAGTCATCGGCGGCAAAGGCTATAAATGGAAAAAGGATTCGATAAGAACACGGAAATCGAATCACAAGGATATGAATCATCAAGAAAAGAATTTCAAGCAATTTGTACTTAGGTCACTTTAGGCGGAGTACCGCGTCATGAGTATGTCGCGGACATACACATACTACGTTATTCTACTTAAGCTACCTACTCCATCATGTTAGTGTATATGCCCTAGAGGCCATTACTGTATCATACTAGTTTGTATATTACTTGATGGAAGCTTAGGATATTCACAGTTGTATAGACAATCTTGCTCAAAATGGTAGTATGCTACTTGGTTTGTTTCTACTTTAATGTGTACATGTGTTTATTTTAGTATATCACCTATACACATTAGTGGAGACCTTAGGATTTTTGCTTGATTACCAGCGTTGTGATGGCAGTCACACTCGTGGGGGCTGGGTAATCCACAAGCACATCCTTATATAGGTCCCTAGTCGTAGGACTATCGAGACAGGGCATCGATACTCCGGAGTAAACTAGCATATGCGCTTTTCATCCCAGCAGGGGAGACGGTCTGTCCCACAGCCGTCAGTATGTCGTACTTGAGATAGTATGCGGGTGCTCGTTAGGTTACGGGTACACTGGACAGGACTCGTCGGGAACTGATTGGTTGGTACTATACCTATTGTCAGTTATTAGTTCCCAGGTGACATGAGTACAGCTTAGTCCGCTGACTTGACACTGTCACTTCGCCTCGAGTGTGTTCCTACTGTACTTTGATTACTACCCTACCACGGCTCAAAGGAGTCGTGCAAACAGATAGTAGTTGGGTGCAGTCCCGAAGCACTTGGAGGCAGTGACGGTTAGACAGGATTCGTCTCTCCCGATATTGGGAGTTGATATCGCGCTGTGTCATGGAGAGCCATTACACATAGTCGTCCCTGGCCAGGGTAAGCGAGATGCACTGGTAGGTTTCCAGTGTTATCTCAGGGTGTTCTGTGCTACATTCCGATATGACTTGTACCGCTATTAGGGGACTGACGTTTACCGCCCCCCTAGGCCCGCCATGCGATATTCTCAGACGAACAGACCGGACTGTATGGATATTGTCACATTCAGGCTCAGTAGGAGTTCAGATGGATTTTACCTCGTCAGTCTTCTTATCGGCATCTACCTGGGGGCCGTTATACACAGCTAGTGCCGCTTGCGGTCTATGGTTAAACCCACTGCCAGCGTAGTGTCGAGTCTTTAGAGTCCCACACAGAGAGCTATTCGCCTTTAGGCAAAAGAGTAGAGGTCGCATGGTTTTGCGATAGGGTTCGGTCACATCCGTGCACTTGTGCACGTTTGGTGTCCGGACAGTTATTACTAGCGGGCTTTAGTTTAAGCCAGATCCTGGTATACGTTTTGGGATTGGTTTTATCTCATTTTTATTCGTGTTCCTCGGAACGCGGATGCGGGTGTGTATGCACGGTTGACAGAGACAGAGGCAGAGGATTCTCATTAGGGTTTTTGACCGTTGACTTTTGCTAGACCTTAATGAGAATTAGAAATATGATTAATGATAATATTAATTAAGTATTATTGTGCCATGGTTGGGTTGAAAGGTTGACTTTGTTGACTTGTTGACTTCGTTGACTGGTTGACTAGGTTGGACTTGTTGACCATCATCATGACAATGGCTATCATTTCATGGCATTGATCTTTGCTTGCTTGTTTTGTTCACAAATTGCATTTAATGCATGGAATGATATTGCCATTTGATATGATAACAACCATCACATAATACTCAATTATTATTATTTATTATAATTATTTTGGATTATGAGAGCAAGGGTGGAAAAAGTCTTGCTCATTCTATGATTCCCATTCTCTCTCATCCTCAAGCTCTCCCTCTTCCTCTTGCTCTCTCTAGCTCAAGGAAACTCCCTCTCATGAGTTGAGAACCATTTCCTTGGAGATAAAAACCCAAAACACTTCTCTACTCATCCTAGTATACAAGGTTTAGCAAACTAAGTGTTCTAGTTTCCTCTAGATTGAGGTTGGAGCCAAAGGTAGAAGCTTTCGGGTGGATCCATCTTCGGCACAAGGAGACGACGAGGAGAGAACCATCTGACCACCACAAGGAGTCGAAGAGAAGGAGTTCAAGTTAAGGTATAACCCCCTAACCGAATAGGTAAAACTCCTACTTAGGTTGTTAGATAGTTAGTTTAACATAGATCCGTTTTTGAGTCCATGTTACCCCCACCATAGAAAATCGTTTTTCACCATTTTCGCAACCCCAAAGAACCGGGGACGGGTAACGTGGACTTACAGTGGTATCAGAGCCTAGTTAAACACTATCTAACGTGTTAGCAAAGTAACTAGAAGTTCGATCGGAGAAAAAATCACGAAACATGCCCGAAATATCTACTTTCTGCCGATTTTTATTTCTGTTCAAAAATTAATAAATCATGTACTAAAAATCGGCTCAGGGTTTTTAAAGAACAAGCAAGAAAAATGGTCCACTAACTCGGTCAAAGCGCCACGGAACTGCGGCCGGAGCGTGCTCCCGCCGTGGAGCCACGGCCGAGTTGACTCGGTCGTGGGAAATTTTTCCTGCAGTGTGTTCAGTGGGGTGTTTTGGGATTTTTACAATATGTTTTTTCTGCCCAGATTTTCCAGAAAGCAAAATTTGTTTTTGGGGTTTAAAAATCCGTATTTTGATCGAACTTCTAAAGACTTTAGCTAACGGGTTTATATCTGTGATGTGATATATGTATTGAACGTCTGCTAATCGCTATACATCGATTAGTGGGGATTATACATATCTGTGATCTGTAATGTTGATGGTATGTGTATATGAATTCGTTGGATTGTCGCGGATGAATAGCCGCGGGGTTGTGAGATGAGAGTTTACGTAATATTATTTATATGGCCGCACAACCGGAATGAGGTTGTAGCCGTCATTGTATAATTTCTTTTACTGTTTTTGCTCCTAAGATAGACCCATGGAGGGGGTGCACAAACTACCGGGTACCTCGAAGTGCCGAGTGGCCTACTCACGTTGTTGAGGGAGGTTGCTTCAATTCGGGTATTTGGCGGGTAGTTTGCCGCACCCGTAGGGGTCTAGGATGGGGTATTGGCTATTCACCGTGACCGTGTAATCCGCTTTTCGTTACAGGATCGTACGGAATGCGGATTCCTAATATATCCAATGTGTTCATCTGTGATCTGGAATGGCTATCATTGCATCTGACGAATGTATATATCTATATATGATATCTATTTAGGCGTTGCTTATGTTTTCCATCCGCGCTAGTCCAGCCCCCGCTCTGTCGTTAGTTAAGTAACCTAACGGGTAATGACGGGGCCCCGTGGCGAATGCGGATGGCATAAGCGTACGTCATATTTTCGTTGTTTTGTGCAATGGTAGGATTAAATGATGGAACGCATTAAAATTAATGCAAGAAAATAAACCAAGTAAAAGTCATTGGAACACTTTCAAAAACCACTCGGTTCTTTTCAAAAACCAAATTTTAAATGCGGAGCTTGAACCACTCCTTTTTAAAAGCTATCTCATTCTATCGATTATATCAAGTTCACTACGTTCACGGTTTCACCAAAACCATTCGTAGCCCTCCATCATTTCAGTTAAATATTCGGTAGTATTCAAGCTATGTATTTTGACCTCACGCCAAGGCATAGTGATTGGTAGCTGCCAGATATTTATCTGTTGCATAGATAGAATGCGTTGGTTTGAGACAGTCGTACTGCCATTTTGGCCTACGTCAAGGGTAGGTACGGGTGGGTTCAAATTAACCTGGATAATGATGGGTAGAACTTCGTAAGTCCACGGTAGCACCCCGGCCGTCTAACAGATGCCAAATACGGAACAAAACTTTTTACAACTGGCGCTATCGCGTACTATAACCCGGATCTGCCATTAAAGCTAAACTAACAAACTACAAAGTGGGTAGAAGAGTTATACCGAACGATCCGAGTCCTTCGGTCTTCAACCATCATCCCACGCTTGTTGCGGCTGCTCCGATCTCCTGAATCTCCAGTCTCGTCGACGTGGTGCCACCTGGACGACGAGACTGGAGATTCAGGAGATCGGAGCAGCCGCAACAAGCGTGGGATGATGGTTGAAGACCGAAGGACTCGGATCGTTCGGTATAACTCTTCTACCCACTTTGTAGTTTGTTAGTTTAGCTTTAATGGCAGATCCGGGTTATAGTACGCGATAGCGCCAGTTGTAAAAAGTTTTGTTCCGCATTTGGCGTCTCTTAGACGGCCGGGGCGCTACCGTGGACTTACAGTGGTATCAGAGCCTCACCATTAAGCTATACTAACTTGTGCTAACGCGTTTAAAATATCGATCGAACCGAATTTCGAAAAACACAATTTTCAAGTGCTAAAGTTTCTGTCGACTTTAAACAGTGTCTAAAAATAATTTTACATATCACAGAAATACAAGCAGGCTTTTCTAAGCACACGTGAAAAATTTGAGCACGTGATCCCACAAGACAGCCGTGGATCCGCGGTCAAAGCATGGGTTTGACCGCGGAACCGCGGCCATAATGTGGGAACAGTGCATCAAAATTTTCCAGTGAGCTTTTTATTGGAAATTGTGGTTTTTGGTATAGTTCTTTTGGGCCCAGATTTTGTTACTGTACAGCAGATGTACGTGGGGCCCATTTCGGGTAATTTTGTCGATCGAAATTTTAAACTTGTTAGTTTACAGTATTTACATTATATCTCCGACCGGAAATGTCATTTGATCGGTAAACCGCGTCTGATTGCTATTGTTCTTTTAGACGGGTTTGCGAACGTGACATTCGCGTTAATGTTCTGTGTTGTGTTGTGATGTTGCGGATATGTCGTGGTGGATAGCAGGGTGCAATGATAGTGCAGTTTGGATTTATTTGGACATTTGATATTGCGGGGCAAGCGTCCAACATGTGGACTGCCGTTACTGCCTGTTGTATAATATTCTTTTTGGGGCACGACCGGGTAGAGGTCGATGTACCCGTTGTACATATTTTTATTTCTGTACTAGATTTATCCCGCGAAGGAGTGCATGGATAGCCGGGTTCTGGAGGGCAACGGGTCCGTATCTCATGGCTTTGAGAGGCAAAGGGACCTCACTCTAGAATTGGCAGACTATTCGCCGCACTCGTAGGGGGTACAGGTTGACCCAAGGAGGGGTGCTCAATTTACCGGATTCCGTGAAGTGCCGGGTGTTCCATTCACTATGCTGTGGGGGACTTCCTCGCTTCAGGTTTTGGCGGGTAACTTGCCGCACCCGTAGGGGTCTAGGTTTCATTGTACAGGCTATCCACACGACCAGGGGAACGTCGGGTTTCAGCAGCGGCTCTGTGAAACCCGGGGATTCCAGATTATCTGTATTGTTCTGTGATGCTTATTACTTTTCTGTAATGTTGCATATTATCATGCCTGGAGCAATTATTGTATATTGGTATATATACTATTAGATGTTGTATATGTTTTACACTCGCGCTAGTCCAGCCCCCGCTCTGTTGTTAGTTAAGTAACCCAACGGGTGATGACGGGACCCAGTGACGAATGCGGATGGCATATACGTACATTTTATTTTCGTTCTTTTCTGGTGTGAATTATTGACGGGACTGCATTGATTCTTATCAATGAAAGGATAAAACAAACCTATATTTGATGTTGTTGGAACAAATTTTAAAAGGTGTTATTACAAAAATGTTTTCTTTTGTTTTGCATAGCGATATTCAGTTTAGAATATCCCGCACCTCATTCGACGAGGCAAGGGACGAGATCCCTTCACCGGGAGTGACCCCTTGGGCAGAAGTTTACGTCAGGGTAGTAACTTTACTATAGTCGATTACAAGTTGTTTTGCATCGCGGTATTCAGTTGGAATATCCTGCACCTCATTCCACGGGGAAAGAGCCGAGATCCCTTCACCGGGAGTGACCTTTTTAGCAAAGGTTTTTCGCCACTATATTTTTATAAAAAAGCTATCAGTTTCCTTCAACGAGATCAAGTGCATTACGTTAAAGGTTTTTTCGCCAAAAACCAGCCGTAGCCCTCCGTCATTTCTTATGGATAGTCAGTAGTATTCAAGCTATACATTTGACCAACGCCAGGGCATAGTGTTTGGTAGCTGCTGGGGATTCATCTGTTGTATAGATAGATGAGTTGGTTTGGGACAGTCGTTCTGCCATTTGGCCAACGTCAGGGGCATGTGCGGGTAGGTTTAAATTGACCTGGACAATGACGGGTAGAACTTGGCATGTGACTTATGATATTTTGACCAACGCCAAGGTCAAAAGAGCATGGGGAAAAAATTACATCGGGAGTTTCAAACATACAAGAAACTTGCCAGGCAAGCGCATACCTTCTAGAGTGTGATAACTTGAGTGGCTTCCATCAAGTTATCATGCGATGATAGTTGGATCCCGATTCTCACTGATGAGTTGGTTTACTCTTCGGGTGATCCCGATTGATTCTTCTTTTAGGTTTGGAGGAGAATTTGACGGTACAGTGGGAGGTTTCCAGATTAGATAAAGTGATAACCATTCTGATCTAGGTTAGAGTGCATGCAGAGTGTTTCTTTTCTCTCTCTCTCTCTTTGGCAGCGACCTTTGACCGACCCTAGACTATGACTCAGTGACCAAGTAGACCGAACCTTCTTAATATACTGACTGTTAGATTGTCTAAAGTTGCATAAGTCATTACCGCTCCTTCTTTTACCCTTTGCATTTCTCAGAACATCCCGTATTACTACGGTTGTCCACTTCCATTGGATAGATCCATCGTATGGTTATATACGAACTCGGAGGGACTTTTTCGAGGATGGATCCAGGTTTAGGAGAAATAGAATAAAGTTTTATTCAGTTCTCTTTTATTATCACCTTCTCTCATCTTGCAAGGACTCCTTAGTTTAGGAGGGTACACCTATTACGCTTATTGGATAGTCTTCTTCCAAACCATAGGCAGGTGCCGAAAGGTAGAGAATGGAGAAAACCAATTAGCCTAAGTAGGGTGTACAGAAGATAATAACTAAAGACAAAATAAAGGAATTAGAAAGAGGGTAAAGTAAATTGCGACTGTTATCATTCACGACCAAAACACGTACTTCATCGCCACTCCTATTTCACCTTTGCTTTTTTCCCCAGTTCGGGAGAAATAGAATAAGGTATTATTCAGTTGTCTTTTATCATCACCTTCTCTCAAGTTGCGAGTACTCCTAGGATTAGGAGAGTACACCTATTATGCTTACTGGATAGTCTTCTTCCAAACCATAGGCTGGTGCCGAACGGTAGGGAAGGAAGAAAACCATTTAGCCTAACGATGGTGTATAGAAGGTAACGACTGAAGACAAATAAAGGGATTTGGAGAGATGGCAAAAGAAATATACGGTTATAGTCATGAATAGGATTATGGAAGAGGCATTACTAGGTATACCAGGATACCCCTACGAAACATTTTCATGTTTCAGTGCATTGTTAAAGGAAAACCGATTTCCCGATTACATACTTACTCCAGGGTATGTATTTACCAGGTTTTATTCTCATATCTGTATGGTTTTACAGATGATGAGTGGGAGTAGGTTATTGGGAATTAGGTGATCATCCTCATTATATCAGAATTCGTTGTAATTGGTGATATTTGAGTTAATCACCTGGGTACAGTTTTCAACCTACGATGCACAGGTTTTTCAACTCAGCGGACTTATACAGAGTATTGTATGTTGTCCAGTGTTCGTAAGGACAAAAAGGTAGGTCCTCGTACTATGTTCTGTTTACTTATGACTTCTCTAGTTTTTAGATAAGTGTTTCGTAGAAATACAATGTCTAAGTTTTGAGAAGTTGTGGGTATAAGAATAAAGTAGAGAACCAGGTATCACAAGTATCGGGATTCTTCAAAGAGATCGAAGATGTAGATTCTTGTGATAGTATTCAGATGATAGTAATGGTTTTGAGAAACTTGTTTCTCTTTCAGGTTACTCATAATTGGATGCATTCCTAAGTTGAGTAATGCTGATAAGCCTTTCTCCATTAAGTTGATATGCACTGGAGACAGCTGCATAATTTGAATCTGGTTCCAATTAAATAAGTACCAAAGTTTCTATATTGGATATAGAATGCTTCAGATCTTAACGATGTTAAGGTAAGGGGAGTTGTCCAGCTTATGCTTAAAACCAGACAATGGATAACTCAAGGCACGTTTCTGTAATGGCAGTTTGTGGGTTAACCCTGGTTTTGACGAGGGTTGACATTTCTACCATCTGGAAGATCAATAGTGATATTGTTCTTGACTCGCCACAGTTTTAAGTAAAATGGATTTTTTTAGAAAACAGTAGTGGGAGTATGGTAGAACTGGAAGTGATTCCAGAACCGCAAACGATTATGGAAAATTTAATAGGACCTATATATTCAATCAGGTTTGACATTCCAATAGCCACTCCGCAGATATGGTGGGTAACCTCAGACATCCGAGAGGTACTCCGGTAGCCTCAAGGATAGTGACAGGGAGGTTCTTGTTTATCCAGACTTGATACTACTGTTGTTCCAGACTATGAGACCCGGCAAGAGGATAAGTATAACGTCCTTCTAAACATGCTTTAGAAGTGTACGTAGATATTATTCTGCCAGAGGGTTGTCGTAGTCAGTGGGAGCAGCGGAAGCATAGTGGGCAAGTAGCTTATGTCTATTTATAGACTTAAGCAAATATAGCAGAGATAAGATCATCTAATTTTGATGTGGCAGTCATAGGTTTGACTTCATCATAATAGAGGATAGATCTGTTAAGAAAGTAGTAGGGTGTGATGTCTTGGTATTTGGATGACATACACAGAGTAGGAAGTAAAATTCCTATACTACGATCGGTTGTACTGTGGTCGTCACACAGTTGTTTCTCCAGACAGGATATGGATATAATATCAGACATTCTGGGTATTAGATCTAGATTTGGGTAGTTTCCCAATGTGGGTACTTTGACAGTATTCTAATAGTATTTTAGAATAGATGACTCCTGGCATGGTGGTGTACCTGCAGGTGATGGAGTCACCCTCTCTAAAGGTGTCTTAGAGACTAAAGGAGAGAGAGATGCGAATGATTGGCAGATCACTTGCTTAGGCAATTGAGTCAACCATGAGATATCAAGTACCACACCAGATGTAGTTTTTGCACTTGATGCGATAAGTTAATATTAATCAAATCCTGAAGAAACATAAGGAAGCAGTTTTAGAACATAAGTGCTTGTTCTACGGATTTGATGACGGCAGCCTCCTTCGAGAGACGGTTATCATTCCAGGCTTCAAAGGTGACATGGATGACAGAGTGATTGTCAGAGTTATAGTTTTCCCTCTAACGATGGACAGTATTTTGGACAGGTGGTCCAGGAGGATACTGTGGGAGGCATGGTGCTGGATACTGATTAGGTTCAGTTATCGATACTGTCTAAGAAGTTTGGATTTGGAGTTCATTTATGAACTAGGTCCCATCAGATGTCCAGACATATTCTAAGACAGGTATTACTCGATTTGGGAGATGGCTTTCTCTGCGAATTTGAGATTAAGAGAGACATAGAAAGAAGCATCAGGGCGGATCCACTCACTGAGGCTATTTCTCGAACACAAGAGTTTTACAAACTAGCTTTGTGAAACTGATTAGTAGAGGAGTTGGATGTTCGGTATCACACGGGCTGTGAGTATGCAACATCGCAATAATTAGCCTTAAGTGCAAGTGGGAGATTTTTGGAAATAATGCCCTCAAAGTCAATTATTGGATCGCAGGTACGTGATTGCAATGATTAAGGCAGGACCTATACCGATATGACAATCTTGCTCGAGATGATAGTATGCTATCTGGTTTGTCTTTATCATCGTATACATGCTTTAGTTCACTATTGCATGATGATAGAGCCCATAGGATTCTTGCTTGACTACCAGCAGTATGATGGCGATCATATACATGGGAGCTGGGGTCTGTAAGCACATCCTTAATGTGTCCCTAGTCGTGGGAGTTTCGAGACAGGGCATCGATACTCTAGAGTAGACTAGTGTATACAGTCGAGACCCCGACGAGGGGCGATGGCCGGTCTCACAAGCCATTGGTGTCAGTAGGATCACCTAAGATGTATACAGGTGCTCATTAGGTTATGAGTACACCGGACAGGACTCGCCGGGAACATGCTAGTTGGTATTATACATATCGTCAGATAGCAGTTCCCTGGTGACATGTGTACATGTTAGTTTGTCGACCTGAGATTGTCATTTGTGTCGTGTGAGTTCCCACTGTGCTTAGATTACTACCCTACCACGCTCAAAGGAGTTGTGCAAATAGGTTTTAGTTGGGTACAGTCCCGAGCCACATGGAGGCAGTGAGCGGATCGTCGGGGATTCGTCTCTCCCGGTATTGGGGTTGAGATCGCGCTGTGTCCAGGAGAGCCATTACACAAAGCCCTCGGCCGAGACAGGAGATTTACTGGTAGGTACTCCAGTAGTATCTCAGGATGTTCTGGGCCACTCTCTGACACGACTTATACCGCTAATGGGGGTCTGACGTTACCAGCCCCCTAGCCAGATATGCGATACTCATAGACGACCGGACCGGACTGTATGTATATTGTCACTGTTAGGCTCAGTAGGGTTTATAGATGAGTTCGCTCGTCAGCTTCCCTTCCAATCAATACATAGGCAAACCGTTACGTACAGCTAGTACCTCTGACGTGCTAGGGGTTATACCCAGTGCCAGTGTGTTGATGAGTCATTAGAGTCCCCCACAGATACTTTCTCAAGTTCGGGCGAAACGTTGTAGAGGCCGTATGGTTATATGGCAGGGTTCGGAAAATGCACGTGCGTTTTCGCACGTGTCATTTTTCGGGCAGATAATACTGGTCGGCTTTGGTTTAAGCCGGATCCAAGTATTATACTGTGTAGATATAATATTTTTGTCTCAGATGCATTTGTATTCGGTCGTAATACAAATGCGGGTATGTTTATACTGATACGGGGTTATCCTGAAATTCGTTTCAGGATCGCTTTTGGAAGTTGCCAGTTTCCAGTTTTCTATCAGTCGTATTTAACATTCGGTTAAATGCGGATTTATCTTTTCTTGATGAAGGTGAGTCATTGTTCTAGAAGGTTCTAGATTTAGTGACAAGGCTTGATGATTCAATGTTAGCATTAATTGTTCATTTAATGGTTGATGAGGTGTTTTTAATGAGTCACCATTTTGCTTTAATGAGTTTTGTTCTTGCTAGGATATTTTGTAAGTCCATGTCACGCACCCCACGAACTTGCGGGGAGGCGGAATATATGAAAAACGATTATCAAAACTTCATAACACGGACTTGAGCGCATGAATCGTATCTAAACCATTGCTAACTATATGCTAGAGGTTTAACTACTCGGATTCGAAATTATACCTCACGTTACATGTCCTTCGGGTCTTCATTGCTGTCCTCCACTCCTCGTAGGCTCCTTGGAACATCGGCACCTCAACGGCCTCCTCGAGTCAAAGACGATCCACCCGAAAGCTCCTTCTCCAAGCTTGATCTCTAAATTGAGATAACTAGGTTGCTTAAAGTGCTAATCTAAGCTACCTAGGGGATATAGAGTGAGGTTATGGATGTATTAGTCTAGCTAACCCTTGATCTCAACACATGAGAGGTTAGGGTTAGGGTTTGAAGAGAGAGTGAGCTTGAAGAGAGAGAAGGTGAAGATTATAATGATAATGAGATTGTGATCTATCATGATATATATGAAGCATTAATCTTTATCAAATAAATAGAAAATAGGATTTAACAACCATGCTTCATAAATACAAATGGGTGATTCATCTCCATGAGTCATTAAGCATTTATGATGCATTAATGATATGGATGAATCACACAAATGAGTCACAAATCTCATTTAATGCAATGCCACCTTAGCCCCCCCAGTCACCATGCTTCTAGAAGCTTCCCGACAAATTACGAGAATGCCCCTCCAATCCGTGAAAACACGGAAAAACTTTAGACTGTATAAATCCAATAACCCGATACTAGAATCTGGCTTAAACCAAAGCCGGCTAGTAAAAACTGTCCGAAAAGTCGTACGTGCGTAAACACACGTACGCGTCCGAACCCTTGTCGTAAAACCATACGACCTCTATATCTTTTCGCCTGGAGCAGGGAAACTCTCTGTGTGGGACTCTAAAGACTCGACACTACGCTGGCAGTGGGTTTAACCACAGACCGCAAGCGGCACTAGCTATACGTAACGGTCCCCAGGTAGATGTCGATAAGAAAGCCGATGAGGAAACCCATCCGAACTCCTACTGAGCCTGATATGACAATCTCCGTACAGTCCGGTCTGTTCGTCTAAGACTATCGCATATCGAGCCTAGGGGGCGGCAAGCGTCAGTCCCCTAATAGCGGTATAAGTCGTGTCGGAGCGAAGCCCATTACACCCTGAGAAGCTACTGGAACCTACCAGTATATCTCGCTTGCCCTGGCCAGGGACTTTGCGTAATGGCTCTCTGACACAGCGCGATATCATCTCCCAATACCGAGAGAGACGAATCCTGTCTAACTACTACTGCCTCCAAGTGCTCGGGACTGCACCCAACTGCTACCTGTTTGCACGACTCCTTTGAGCCGTGGTAGAGTAGCAATCTAAGAACAGTGGGACACACTCGAGGCGAAGTAGCAGTGTCAAGTCTGAGGACTATGCTGTACTCATGTGACCTGGGAACAGTTAACTGACGACGGGTATAATACCAACCAACAGTTCCCCTGCGAGTCCTGTCCGGTGTACCCGTAACCTAACGAGCACATGTATACTATCTCCAGTACGACGTACTGATGGCTATGGGACAGACCATCTCCCCAACTGGGATGAGAAGCGTACACACTAGTCTACTCTGGAATATCGATGCCCTGTCTCGATAATCCTATGACTAGGGACCTGTATAGGATGTTGCTTATAGACTACTCAGCCCCCACTAGTGTGACTGCCATCATAACGCTGGTAATCAAGCAAAGAACGTATGGGCTCTACTAATATGTATAAGTGATACGTTACAAGAAACATATGCACATATGAAAGTAGACACAAACCAAGTAGCATACTACCATTTTTAGCAAGACTGTATATACAACTGTGAATATCCCAAGCTTCCATTAAGTAATATACAATCTAGTATGATACAATAATGGCCCCTAGGGCATATACACTAACAATCTCCCACTTGCACTAGGGCCATGAGCTGGCATATCGTAGACCTATCATCTCGAATAGCCTATCGAACTGCGTTTGAGGAATGGCCTTTATGAATGGATCAGCAATGTTATTCTCCGTCTCTACTCTCTTCACCTCGATCTCCCGGCGATCGACGATCTCCCTGATCAGGTGATACCGTCTTAAGATGTGTCTGGACTTCTGATGGGACCTGGGTTCCTTCGCTAAAACTATAGCACCGTTGTTGTCACAATACAGAGGTATTGGACCAACACTGGTAGGAACCACCTGAAGTTCTGTGAGGAACTTCTTCATCCAGACAGCTTCTTTGGCGGCATCGCAAGCAGCTATATACTCCGCTTCCATTATTGAGTCAGCAACGGTCTCCTGCTTAGAACTCTTCCAACAGACCGCCCCTCCATTGAGAGTAAAGACATAACCCGACATGGATTTGGAGTCATCCTTATCACTCTGGAAGCCAGAGTCAGCAAAGGCCTCCATCTGGAGGTCTTTTCCGCCATACACCAAGAACATCTCCTTAATCCTCCTTAGGTACTTGAGAATGTTCTTTACTGCTATCCAGTGCTTCTCCCCTGGGTTTGCCTGATATCGGCTTACAACGCTCAATGCGTATGCTACATCTGGTCTGGTACATAACATCACATACATTATAGAGCCTACCGCAGAAGCGTAGGGTATAATCGACATGCGATCCCTTTCCAAATCAGTCTTGGGAGACATCTCTTTGGATAGGGTGATTCCGTGACAAGCCGGTAGATTACCACGCTTAGAATCATCCATACTGAATCTCTTCACTATGGTGTCTATGTACCTGGACTGCGAAAGTCCCAACATCCTCTTTGATCTATCACGATAGATCCGGATCCCCAGAATGTAGGTGTCACGACCCGAAAGTACGGAATATGACCGGCACTTAAACTACGAAACGTCTCGAGGCGTACGTAATCTAAGTAAGCTGAAAACCCAGAAATCCAAACCAAGAAAAGTAGTAGAGTGAAGGAAAACCAATTTAAAATCAAGTAGTTTTAATAGCATAAGCCGAGTTATGCGGTTTTTTTTAAAAACATCAAAATTTTTTTGAAAATTTCGGCAGAGTCTCCCTTGTAAATACTGGCTCCCAAACGGGATACAACATGAATAGTATACGAAATCAATAAAAAGGCATCCCCAAGCGGGAGCTAGCTCTTCGTCAATCGACGGTCACAACCACACAAGCAATATAATATACAACGCCAACGGCGAGGATCAAAATTCAAAAGGAAACTCAAAACCATAAGAAAACCACAGAAATATAACGCGCGACTCTAAGGTCGAAGGAATAACATTACTGGTCTCTATCTCAAAATAAATACATGTTTGGTTGATGGAATTTCTAGATACAACAGAATAATGATATACAAGATATATAATGGGGGTACGATACAAGTAAACCTACCTACTAGCAAATCACCCGAACGAAACTATGCCCGCAAAGCCGTAATGAAACCTGTACGGCAAACCTGCAAGAAACTGGGGCACAACGGGGGTGAGTTGCCAACTCGTGAATAGAAAAACTTCTACGGAAAGAAATCGCATAAATAACGCAACCTAGGTCAATGATCAGAATATATCCTCAAATATATGAATGACATGCAGCCTATAACAATGGCTAGGGTAATATCTAACTCGAGTGTGATCTCATGTGCCCGTGTCAGTGCCTCAGGTAGCAATATATCATATGAATGAGGCATGAATGCATGGAACAGAATGCATGTACTGACGAAAACTGCTTTCATAAATCAGTGAGATTTCTGTATTTTAAAAGTGAGGTACCATAAATGAAATCAGCATAAAACAGTGCCCAGCATCGACACAAAACAAGTGTCCAAATATCTCGATATCTCTGTATCACAATCGCTGTACCTCAATATCTCAAATCACAATATCTAGGGCGCCGTCAATCCAGACCGGCCCCTACCATCCATCTCAAGACCACGACGGTATCCTCCGGATATCCGACGCGTCGGGTAATATCACCGGTCGGTAGTGCTCCCCTGTCGGGCTCAACGTCAACAACACATTCCTCTTGCCCCGGGGTACCGCACCGGGCCCACCATGTACACGAAACGGTTCCTCCACTCCTCAAATCGGGTCTCGAAATCCATCAGCAAACTCATGGTGGACGACTCATACATCATGGGAAAACCGCACTTTTTAATTTAAAAGAGAGAAAAGGTTTATTTATGTTTTTGCGGTTTTCCTCCAAGTCCAAGAAATCTCATGAAATCCGAATCCAAGTCATCAATAGCATGTAAACAGTGAATATAGGCATGAGAATCCATGAATGCGACACAACAGTAAATAATAACATGCATGAAGTAGTAGGCAATAACTACAATGTCTAACTAGCATATAAGGCAAGTACACTAATATCATGTCTAAACTATTAGCTAACAACCTATGTCAAATGAAATAGTATTTTCTAAAGTGTTCGTGACATGGCAATTACCGATGAAGATGTGTGTGAGCCGGCAAGTAAGTGTACGTGGTACATACGCGTCATCGGTAATGGTGCTGGTGTCCTGACAGCATGATATTAATAATGCAATAAGAAATTATAATATAAGTATGCGATGCGGAGCGAACAGTAAAAATGAGCGGGAGTTGAATACTAGACGCAACTATAACTAATCTGCACTAATCTAATATAAGTCCTACAAATGGTGCCTTTTGAAATAACACGAATCATGGGGTTTTAAAAATAGGGGCTACGGTGTTTTTAAGAAAAGATACGTTTTTGAAATATCCGTAGAATCCCTTGACCTGTCTTTTAAAATACGCATGATTCGTAAGCTTTGAAATAGGTAAGAATCGAATCTAATCTAACAACTAAACTAAACTAAATGGCTAAACTAACAAGCTGGACTACAGGTAAGGAAACCGCCTAATATCTGAGTCGATACATATACATACCTGTATATATATTAGTCGGTGATCCCGCCTCAATAATATCATATCCGATACCATATCTATAATCAGACAACCCAAGTCAAGAGTGCGGATCAATCATCAAGATATAGCTCGTACGTAAATCCGTCGTACGGCATCCCCAATTCTGGGTACGGGTCAATATCACATTCATCATACTATTCACCTGGTATCCTCTTTATCAAATATCATGATCGTGTACTGATCTACATCTAGTACAATACTGATATCGCCTAAGTATGCATGCACGTGTGTAAAACACTACGTCAAGGACCCGCTACAACGTCATGTCGTAACTCAAATACGAACCCTGCTATATCACCGATCTCACGGCCTCAAATCAAATCTCATCGACTCATCATAAATCCCAAGTACTATCCTCAAATCCGTATGTGAACACACAGTCCCATACCTATGTGAACACATAACTATATATTCCCGAATAAGCACAAAAGAAAGAAGAAAGTATGCAAGTATGGGTGGATGTGTGCAAGTGTGGTGCGACCGCTACTCTAGGTTTCGCGACACTCAATCGTCCAAGAACACCAAATATCCATATTTATCATCAATAACTCAAACAATATATAAACAATATATATATGTGTGTATACGTGTCCGTATACATCACCACGAACTGCGGGGGTGCTATACGCCATCCACCCGATTTCTCCCCGTAGATATAAATCTACTCACCTGGTCCTCGCTCGCCGGTGCCGACGTCGCCACGCGCTTGCTGGTCGTCTCGAAGTCCACATGGGGTACCTACATATCATAACGCACCATATCGCATTAAAATCCGACTCATGACCAAAACGACGCACGAATCCCACATAGGTCAAAACCTATGGTTGCTTTCACAAATCGACCCAAAAACCCTCGACGTCGGCGTACAAACGCCAAACCATCGAGAAAGCTCCCAACACACTCATTTGTACAATTACAAGCACTAATTATAATATAAAATAGCTTAAAATTCACAAAAACCCCAATTTCACTTAAAAAGTCATTTTTTCCGAAAATCTAGCAAGCACAAATCACCGTTTTAGTACAAAACTCGATGTATAAACGAATCTAGCGGCCACAATATTCACTAAATATCTTAAATAAGTCATAAAAACAATTCCCGTAATTTAATCTCATTAAATTCCAAAAACCCTAAAATTCTAGTTTACAAAATACCTAAATTTTAACAATTTTATAGCAAAAATGCACAAACTACAATCTAGCTTGGATTTTCATGAACTAAAGTATTAAACTACACTTTTAAATGTTAATAATGCCATGAATACCCTAATTATATTTTTCTCATAATCAAATTCATGGTTTACAAAAATCTAGCTAGCAATATAGCTTAATTATTACAATTCCAAACTAACAATTTGCAAACTAGAAATTTGATTAGGTTTTCATTTCACAATATGAAGAACTACAATTGCAACCACAATTACATAATAATAAAAAAACCCTAACTTGAATTTCATAAACTCTTACTAAATTTTTCCAAACATACAATTAAACCCAAATTAAAAACTAATAATGCTTGATTTAAGGTATTCAAACAACAATTTAACAAAAGGTCTTGATTTATACCTCACAAGATTAAGGATCTAGCATGCAAATCCTAGCCTCCAAAAGTAACTTCCATGCTCCTAGATCCATGCTAGATAGGCAAGAAATAATGGGTAGGAGTTGGATTTGGGATTAGTGATGTTTTTATGTGGATTTTGAAGCAAATTTTGGAGAATTTTTGATGTGAAGAAAATGAGGATTCAAGAGAGGGGAGGGCTGTCCAGATTCGGCCAGGAATTATGAGGGATTGAGTGTGGTTGGTGTGTGTGAAGTCAAGGAGAGAGAAGGAACCAAAGTCAACACAAGACCATGCTTCAATTTTCTATTATTTCCTTTTCTTTCATTTTCTTTTCTTTAATCAAAAGAAGTGGGGAAAAGTTTTGGGGAGGGCTGCTGATTTCAGCAGAAAATAGGAGTAGAAATGAGGGTGTGTGAGTGTGGGTGAGGGAAAAAAAAGATAAATACTATACCCCAATTTCCCTTTACACTAATTTCACCGAAAAAAGCCTTTTTCTTCGATAATTTCTAAACCGTTTTGGCAAACGTTTTCATTTCAAAAACCACATGATAAAATTTTATTTAAAGTTTTATGATGCACAAAATTTGTTTCAACTCATTCCAATTTGTAATTTTCCCTAATTAAATGTATTAGTGACGACTAAAAATAATAATAAAATAATTTTTTTCAGAAAATTTGAAATTTCACCAATGGCTCAATAAACACCAAATACTAGCAATTACATAGCTAGAATATGTATATTTAATTTTTATAATAAGATATTTGTATTTTGACTTTTTACAGAAAACCCCATTATTTTACCGTTTTTTCCAAATTTCACCGAAACGATTTTCAAAACGTTACAATCTTTCCCCCTTAAAGAAATTCGGTCCCTGAATTTAAATTAAAACTCCCCCCAAATACTAAAACATCTAAGCAAAACCATCAAGTCGTCGGGGCTCCGAAATCATAAATACATAAAACAAATCGTAGCGCAGCGCATGCGCGTGAAAAATAAGCATATAACTCGAATCAAAACTCCATCCAGCATCCCGCAATCATCGGAGTCATGGTGAAGACACAATGTCCAAATCCAAAATGAAAATCAATATGATATACATCATTAAAACATCTGGAAGCAATGCATGCCAAATCTTCTTCAAATCGTTGTGCGATACTCGCAGCACTGCACAGTGGCAGACGTTTATTGTAAAAAAAAAATAACTGCATATATATATATATATATATATATATATATATATCCTTTGTTTAATATGCACGTCCTGCCGTTTTGGAAGCAATTTCAGAAGGGTTTCCTTTATAAAATGTTTCGTGTCATCTCGGACACGTAGGTAAATACTGAGACTATAGCTCGCTTTTTGGAAATCCCTTCGATAACTATCAATGCATGCAAAATATATTCAGGTACTGTCCTCTGACTAGTCCTGCTCAGTACGAGAATACATAGTGAATATCATAAAAACGTACTGCTCCATAAGAAATCAATCACAAATATATATGAATACTACGTGCGTCAGGTGCGCACGGAAATCAAAATCTATAAATGTGCCATACATGTGCACAGAAACAACATCTAGGTGCAACGGGTGTGCACACAACATCATTCATAAGCAACGTGTGTGCCTGACAGCAAAATCAGGTGCATCTGACATGCACGAAAAATCCCGATTCAGTGCATCTGGTGTGCACCAAATCGCATCTCATAACAGGCGCCCAACATGCGCTAAAAATCCAAATCTGGTGCATCCATCATGCACAAAATCAACTCAGCTGTATGAAACCCATAAAATCATAAACATGAGAAACCAAGGCACGAAAACGATGTCAAGTGCGACAACTGTGCAAAATCGTAAATACTCAGTAGGTGCAACTATGGTCCATGAAAACAAATATCATGAAACTCAATCATCAGAATCAATCATGCGAATAGATCGCCCAAAATACCCAAAATCAAGTATGGCGGAATAGTCCCGCTCAAGTACATCCTCCAAGAATCTCTGGCCAACTGCCATGGTCACTCATAGCATGTCTCGTCGACGATCCTGAACTCTGGCCTGCCGGTGTGCATAACATGACCACTACTGGGTCCAAGTCTTCTCGTAATTTATTCCAGAAAGGTCCTATCGAGATCTCTCCCAAATCTCGTCTCTGCCGAACCGTCCGGAAGTCATCGTCCCTTACTAGATCTATTCTCGTTCCTGAACGGCTACATACTCATCGCGACTCCTTCTGGAAGGTATATCCAAGTACAATGCCTCGGCATGCGTACCGCATCTCTGATGTCGGCTGAGTGGAACGTCGTCTCATCAAGATCTCGTACGAACCTCTTACTCCACTTTTCTCTAATGTCGACTGCTCCAGACTCATCTCGTCGTGGCTGCATGGACTGAGCTCCAACGGCTATCCTCGTATCTGGAGTCTCCCAAGAAATGGATCTCACCACCTAGCATCCGAATGAAGTCGAACCATCCGATCGATTCGTCAAAACCTCATAATCCCCCAAGAGCTCAACATCTTGGGTACAGTTTAACAGTATCGAGTACATACCACAGCATCGATGGTCCAGCCGTAGAAGGACAAACCCAAGCCTCACTAATGGCGCCGCGGAACTGCCGCAAACCCTAAGGTTCAAAGGCTTTCACACGGTCATTAAGTCGAGTTAGGGTTTCATTCTTCTAGAGGGACCATAGAATTACCTGCATGTCTTTCCGAGTACCTTAAACTTGGAATAGTAGGTTTCTGATATTCGATCGTCTCTGTCGACTCTCAACGTCTCCACGTGAAGTCGTCTCTAGCTGGAATCAATTTATCTAATGACCTCGCATCGGTAAGCGAACGATCCACACGTCCCAATCATTCTTCCTTGGTGACTAGCGGCCTTCTATAATCTCTTAGTACAACCTCGTACTGCAATAGCTCCCACATCTGGGGCGATATCTCGTCGTTCACAGCAAAAACTGGTTCGCTCATCTGCACGCTCAACCGTGCCTCAATCACTTCAATGGTCATCTAAGTATGGCTGGCCTCTACTGGTGGCTCAATCCTCTGGTGCTAATCTGCACGTCCGAGCAATCTCATACGGCGATCCATCCAACGCTCGTGGCGTAAAACACAATCAAAAGACACCTCTCTACAATCGGGTGTCGCCGGAATCACGCCCTGGTCAGTCCTCGTTCGTGACGAGCTCGTGCTGACCGCAACTCTAGCCGTAGCTCTCCCTGTCCGTAATCGTGGCAGCAAAACCAAACTGGTACCGATGAGGCTAGATCAGGAAGGAATATAATACTGAACAAAGAAATGTACATCCTAAGGCTTCATAAGTGGAGTGGCGTGTCGTAAATATGCCGCGGAACATACCAACGGTACGTCACTCTACTTTAGTCACTTATTCCATCAACCAAGGGTCATCCTACGTTCCGAAGGTAAAACCTAACGCTCTGATACCAACTTTGTCACGACCCGAAAGTACGGAACATGACCGGCACTTAAACTACGAAACGTCTCGAGGCGTACGTAATCTAAGTAAGCCGAAAACCCAGAAATCCAAACCAAGAAAAGTAGTAGAGTGAAGGAAAACCAATTTAAAATCAAGTAGTTTTAATAGCATAAGCCGAGTTATGCGGTTTTTTTAAAAACATCAAAAATTTCCTGAAAATTTCGGCAGAGTCTCCTTTGTAAATACCGGCTCCCAAACGGGATACAACATGAATAGTATACGAAATCAATAAAAAGGCATCCCCAAGCGGGAGCTAGCTCTTCGTCAATCGACGGTCACAACCACACAAGCAATATAATATACAACGCCAACGGCGAGGATCAAAATTCAAAAGGAAACTCAAAACCATAAGAAAACCACAGAAATATAACGCGCGACTCTAAGATCGAAGGAATAACATTACTGGTCTCTATCTCAAAATAAATACATGTTTGGTTGATGGAACTTCTAGATACAACAGAATAATGATATACAAGATATATAATGGGGTACGATACAAGTAAACCCACCTACTAGCAAATCACCCGAACGAAACTATGCCCGCAAAGCCGTAATGAAACCTGTACGGCAAACCTGCAAGAAACTGGGGCACAACGGGGGTGAGTTGCCAACTCGTGAATAGAAAAACATCTACGGAAAGAAATCGCATAAATAACGCAAGCTAGGTCAATGATCAGAATATATCCTCAAATATATGAATGATATGCAGCCTATAACAATGGCTAGGGTAATATCTAACCCGAGTGTGATCTCATGTACCCGTGTCAGTGCCTCAGGTAGCAATATATCATATGAATGAGGTATGAATGCATGGAACAGAATGCATGTACTGACGAAAACTGCTTTCATAAATCAGTGAGATTTCTGTATTTTAAAAGTGAGGTACCATAAATGAAATCAGCATAAAACAGTGTCCAGCATCGACACAAAACAAGTGTCCAAATATCTCGATATCTCTGTATCACAATCGCTGTACCTCAATATCTCAAATCACAATATCTAGGGCGCCGTCAATCCAGACCGGCCCCTACCATCCATCTTAAGACCACGACGGTATCCTCCGGATATCCGACGCGTCGGGTAATATCACCGGTCGGTAGTACTCCCCTGCCGGGCTCAACGTCAACAACACATTCCTCTTGCCCCGGGGTACCGCACCGGGCCCACCATGTACCCGAAACGGTTCCTCCACTCCTCGAATCGGGTCTCGAAATCCATCAGCAAACTCATAGTGGACGACTCATACATCATGGGAAAACCGCACTTTTTATTTTAAAAGAGAGAAAAGGTTTATTATGTTTTTGCGGTTTTCCTCCAAGTCCAAGAAATCTCATGAAATCCGAATCCAAGTCATCAATAGCATGTAAACAGTGAATATAGGCATGAGAATCCATGAATGCGACACAACAATGAATAATAACATGCATGAAGTAGTAGGCAATAACTACAATGTCTAACTAGCATATAAGGCAAGTACACTAATATCATGTCTAAACTATTAGCTAACAACCTATGTCAAATGAAATAGTATTTTCTAAAGTGTTCGTGACATGGCAATTACCGATGAAGATGTGTGTGAGCCGGTAAGTAAGTGTACGTGGTACATACGCGTCATCGGTAATGGTGCTGGTGTCCTAACAGCATGATATTAATAATGCAATAAGAAATTATAATATAAGTATGTGATGCGGAGCGAACAGTAAAAATGAGCGGGAGCTGAATACTAGACGCAACTATAACTAATCTGCACTAATCTAATATAAGTCCTACAAATGGTGCCTTTTGAAATAACACAAATCATGGGGTTTTAAAAATAGGGGCTACGGTGTTTTTAAGAAAAGATACGTTTTTGAAATATCCGTAGAATCCCTTTACCTGTCTTTTAAAATACGCATGATTCGTAAGCTTTGAAATAGGTAAGAATCGAATCTAATCTAACAACTAAACTAAACTAAATGGCTAAGCTAACAAGCTGGACTACAAGTAAAGAAACCGCCTAACATCTGAGTCGATACATATACATACCTGTATATATATTAGTCGGTGATCCCGCCTCAATAATATCATATCCGATACCATATCTATATTCAGACATCCCAAGTCAAGAGTGCGGATCAATCATCAAGATATAGCTCGTACGTAAATCCGTCGTACGGCATCCCCAATTCTGGGTACGGGTCAATATCACATTCATCATACTATTCACCTGGTATCCTCTTTATCAAATATCATGATCGGGTACTGATCTACGTCTAGTACAATATTGATATCGCCTAAGTATGCATGCACGTGTGTAAAACACTACGTCATGGACCCGCTACAACGTCATGTCGTATCTCAAATACGAACCCTGCTATATCACCGATCTCACGGCCTCAAATCAAATCTCATCGACTCATCATAAATCCCAAGTACTATCCTCAAATCCGTATGTGAACACACAGTCCCATACCTATGTGAACACATAACTATATATTCCCGAATAAGCACAAAAGAAAGAAGAAAGTATGCAAGTATGGGTGGGTGTGTGCAAGTGTGGTGCGACCGTTACTCTAGGGTTTCGCGACACTCAATCGTCCAAGAACACCATATATCCATATTTATCATCAATAACTCAAACAATATATAAAGAATATATATATGTGTGTATACGTGTCCGTATACATCACCACGAACTGCGGGGGTGCTATACGCCATCCACCCGACTTCTCCCCGTAGATATAAATCTACTCACCTGGTCCTCGCTCGCCGGTGCCGACGTCGCCACGCGCTTGCTGGTCGTCTCGAAGTCCACATGGGGTACCTACATATCATAACGCACCATATCGCATTAAAATCCGACTCATGACCAAAACGACGCACGAATCCCACATAGGTCAAAACCTATGGTTGCTTTCACAAATCGACCCAAAAACCCTCGACGTCGGCGTACAAACGCCAAACCATCGAGAAAGCTCCCAACACACTCATTTGTACAATTACAAGCACTAATTATAATATAAAATAGCTTAAAATTCACAAAAACCCCAATTTCACTTAAAAGTCATTTTTTCCGAAAATCTAGCAAGCACAAATCACCGTTTTAGTACAAAACTCGATGTATAAACGAATCTAGCGGCCACAATATTCACTAAATATCTTAAATAAGTCATAAAAACAATTCCCGTAATTTAATCTCATTAAATTCCAAAAACCCTAAAATTCTAGTTTACAAAATACCTAAATTTTAACAATTTTATAGCAAAAATGCACAAACTACAATCTAGCTTGGATTTTCATGAACTAAAGTATTAAACTACACTTTAAAATGTTAATAATGCCATGAATACCCTAATTATATTTTTCTCATAATCAAATTCATGGTTTACAAAAATCTAGCAAGCAATATAGCTTAATTATTACAATTCCAAACTAACAATTTGCAAACTAGAAATTTGATTAGGTTTTCATTTCACAATATGAAGAACTACAATTGCAACCACAATTACATAATAAAAAAAACCCTAACTTTAATTTCATAAACCCTTACTAAATTTTTCCAAACATACAATTAAACCCAAATTAAAAACTAATAATGCTTGATTTAAGGTATTCAAACAACAATTTAACAAAAGGTCTTGATTTATACCTCACAAGATTAAGGATCTAGCATGCAAATCCTAGCCTCCAAGTAGCTTCCATGCTCCTAGATCCATGCTAGATAGGCAAAAAATAATGGGTAGGAGTTGGATTTGGGATTAGTGATGTTTTTATGTGGATTTTGAAGCAAATTTTGGAGGATTTTTGATGTGAAGAAAGTGAGGATTCAAGAGAGGGGAGGGCTGTCCAGATTCGGCCAGGAATTATGAAGGATTGAGTGTGGTTGGTGTGTGTGAAGTCAAGGAGAGAGAAGGAACCAAAGTCAACACAAGACCATGCTTCAATTTTCTATTATTTCCTTTTCTTTCATTTTCTTTTCTTTAATCAAAAGAAATGGGGAAAAGTTTTGGGGAGGGCTGCTGATTTCAGCAGAAAATAGGAGTAGAAATGAGGGTGTGTGAGTGTGGGTGAGGGAAAAAAAAGATAAATACTATACCCCAATTTCCCTTTACACTAATTTCACCGAAAAAAGCCTTTTTCTTCGATAATTTCTAAACCGTTTTGGCAAACGTTTTCATTTCAAAAACCACATGATAAAATTTTATTTAAAGTTTTATGATGTACAAAATTTGTTTCAACTCATTTCAATTTGTAATTTTCCCTAATTAAATGTATTAGTGACGGCTTAAAATAATAATAAAATAATTTTTTTCAGAAAATTTGAAATTTCACCAGTGGCTCAATAAACACCAAATACTAGCAATTAAATAGCTAGAATATGTATATTTAATTTTTATAATAAGATATTTGTATTTTGACTTTTTACAGAAAACCCCATTATTTTACCGTTTTTTCCAAATTTCACCGAAACGATTTTCAAAACGTTACAGTAGGTGGCATCACCCAGGTCTTTCATGGAGAATTTATGTGACAAGAATCTTTTGACTGACTGTAACATAGGAATATCATTTCCTATTAGGAGAATGTCATCCACGTACAAGACGAGGAATACTATAGCTCTCCCTACAATCTTACTGTATATAAGGTTCATCTGGATTTTTGATAAAGTCAAATTCTTTGACAGCATCATCAAAACAAATGTTCCAACTCCGTGATGCCTACTTTAGTCCATAAATGGACTTAAGCAACTTGCATACTTTACCGCTGCTCCCACTCTGAATGAATCCCTCTGGCTGATCCATATAGACGCTCTCTTCCAAATTACCATTTAGAAAGGCCGTCTTTACGTCCATCTGCCAGATTTCATAATCGTGGAAGGCAGCAATAGCAAGAAGGACCCGAATGGATTTAAGCATAGCCACTGGAGAAAAGGTTTCGTCATAGTCCAAACTAGGTCTTTAACGGAAACCCTTTGCAACAAGTCTAGCCTTATAGGTTTCAACCTGTCTATCTACACCAATCTTCTTTTTGAAGATCCATTTACATCCTACGGGTTTTACCCCATCTGGAGCAATGTCCAAAGTCCATACTTTGTTAGTGTACATGGACTCCATTTCGGTCCGTATTGCATCCAGCCATTTTACTGAGTCACTGCTCTGAATGGCTTGCTGGAAGCTAGTAGGCTCATCATAGTCAATAGTGCAATCCTCTCTATCCCCGTCTATGAGAAAACCGTAGTATCTCTCGGGCGGATGAGACGGCCTACTACTCCTGCGGAGTGGTCTGGGAATGTCCAGTTCTTCTTGAACTTCTGGTTCTACCATACTTTCAGTAGTAGTTTGTGGTTCTGGAATTTCTTCCAATTCTACTACGCTCCCATTCTTCTGATTTTCTAAAAATTCAGTTTCTAGGAAGTGGCTATGACGAGAAACAAAATCCTTTTGTTCCTCTGCGCAATAGAAATAATACCCTTTGGAGTTCTTTGGATATCCCACAAACTTACACTATACTGAGCGTGCCTCGAGCTTGTCCGGATGCTGCTTTTTTACAAAAGCTGGACATCCCCATGTTTTCAGGTACTGAAGATAGGGTTTCTTCCCATTCCACATCTGATATGGTGTGGTAGGCACAGTCTTGGTTGGAACTTTGTTCAAAAGATATGCAGCTGATTCTAGCGCATATCCCCAGAAAGATCGCGGTAACTCAGCCTTACTCATCATGGAACGAACCATATCGAATAGGGTTCGATTCCTCCTCTCTGATACACCATTGTGTTGTGGTGTGTATGGAGGAGTAAGCTGAGAGAGAATTCCATTCTCTTTTAAGTAACCCAGGAACTCGGTACTTAAGTATTCACCACCTCGATCAGATCTCGGTGTCTTGATACTTTTTCCCTTTTGGTTTTCCACTTCATTCTTGTATTCCTTGAATTTCTCAAAGGCCTCGGATTTATTTTTCATCAAGAAAACATGTCCATACCTAGAGAAATCATCCGTAAAAGTAATGAAGTTGGCACCACGTCGACGGATCTTTAAACGGGCTCCCGCCTCTGAACCGAGGCAACTCGATCGTCATGTTTGCTAGAAGAGACGACCAAGATGATGTAGAGAATGAGTAGAACACTTTGTCTCGTTATGTCCAAAGCTATGGACGAACGGTTAATGAAGTTGCCTTTCGGATCGGGTGAAATGAGAAATGAGGCTGTTTAATTTCCATGAATCCAAATCTATCATAATCTTTTCAAAACAAATGAGTGAGAGTCCTTTCGAGGGGAGGGCCAGCCATATATAAGAAGAGGTGAGGGTGAGTGTAGGAGCAAGGGGTGACACTAAGCAATGCTTATCATAACACAAAATATCCTGGCAAGAACAAAACTCATTAAAGCAAAATGGTGACTCATTAAAAACACCTCATCAACCATTAAATGAACAATCAATGCTAACAATGAATCATCAAGCCTTGTCACTAAATCTAGACCCTTCTAGAACCATGACTCACCCTCATCAAGAAAAGATAAATCCGCATTTAACCAAATGTTAAATACGGCTGATAAAAAACTGGAAACTGGCAACTTCCAAAAGCGATCCTGAAACGAATTTCAGGATAACCCCATATCAGTATAAACATACCCGCATTTGTATTACGACCGAATACAAATGCATCTGAGACAAAAATATTATGTCTACACAGTATAATACTCGGATCCGGCTTAAACCAAAGCCGACCAGTATTATCTGCCCGAAAAATGACACGTGCGAAAACGCACGTGTATTTTCCGAACCTTGCCATATAACCATACGGCCTCTACAACGTTTCGCCCGAACTTGGGAAAGTGTCTGTGGGGGACTCTAATGACTCATCAACACACTGGCACTGGGTATAACCTCTAGCACGTCAGATGTACTAGCTGTACGTAACGGTTTGCCTATGTATTGATTGGAAGGGAAGCTGACGAGCGAACTCATCTATAAACCCTACTGAGCCTAACAGTGACAATATACATACAGACCGGTCCGTTCGTCTATAAGTATAACATATCTGGCTAGGGGGCTGGTAACGTCAGACCCCCATTAGCGGTATAAGTCGTGTCAGAGAGTGGCCCAGAACACCCTGAGATACAACTAGAGTACCTACCAGTAAATCTCCTGCCTCGGCCGAGGGCTTTGTATAATGGCTCTCCTAGACACAGCGCGATCTCACCCCCAATACCGGGAGAGACGAATCCCCGACGATCCGCTCACTGCCTCCATGTGGCTCAGGACTGTACCCAACTAAAACCTGTTTGCACAACTCCTTTGAGCGTGGTAGGGTAGTGATCTAAGCACAGTGGGAACTCACACGAGACAAATGACGATCTCAGGTCGACAAACTAACCTGTACACATGTCACCAGGGCACTGCTATCTGACGATATGTATAATACCAACTAGCATGTTCCCGGCGAGTCCTGTCCGGTGTACTCATAACCTAATGAGCACCTGTATACATCTTAGATGATCCTACTGACACCAATGGCTTGTGAGACCGGCCATCGCCCCTCGTCGGGGTCTCGACTGTATACACTAGTCTACTCTGGAGTATCGATGCCCTGTCTCGAAACTCCCACGACTAGGGACACATTAAGGATGTGCTTACAGACCCCAGCTCCCACGTATATGATCTCCATCATACTGCTGGTAGTCAAGCAAGAATCCTATGGGCTCTATCATCATGCAATAGTGAACTAAAGCATGTATACGATGATAAAGACAAACCAGATAGCATACTATCATCTCGAGCAAGACTGTCATATCGGTATAGGTCCTGCCTCAATCATTGCAATCACGTACCTGCGATCCAATAATTGACTTTGAGGGCACTATTTCCAACAAACATGACATGTGACTTATGACATTTTGACCTCACGCCAAGGTCATAAGAGCATGGGGCAAAAATCCACATCAGGAGTTTCAAAAGAACCTGAAACTTGCTAGCGCTGCATACAATTTGGAGTGTGATGATTCTGGTAGGATTCCTTCAGTTTTATCAGGCGATGATGTTTGGATCCCGATCCTACTGTGAGTATATGCTACTCTTCGGGAAAATTCTTACTTAACGATCAATGCTATAAACCAAGTAGGTGTCTAGAAAGGTGTTAGCGGGGCTACGCCCCCAGGGAAAAGAGGTTATTTAATTAAGGAACTTCGCGAAAGCGTTGGAAAACCTCCCTCGAAGTACCGCCACTGGCCTGGCTGAACAGTTAAGCAAGTATTGTACGGTGAGATTGATCCCGACTAATTCTTCCTTTATGGTTTGAAGAGGGATTCGAGAAACGGTGGGAGCCATCCTGTTTAGACAAACTAAAAACCACTCTAAACTTGCAAGAGCGTCATGCTGAGTGTTTCTTCTCTCTCTCCTAATTGCAGCGACCAATCGTCATGACCGGACTTAAGTTACTTCTAGATAAAAACATACTGACTGGGCTAAACTACAAAGATTGGCTCAGGAATGTCAAAATGGCAATCACTTACGACAAGCTGGGGTATCTTCTTACCACCAAAGCTCCCCCTGTCCCAGGTCCCACCTCCAGCGTCATGGATAAGGAAATCCGTAAGACCTGGGAGATCGACTGCGCGAAGGCCAAGTGCCTCGTGCTTGCCTCTATGGACAATGAACATCAGAGGAGGCACGAGAATATGGACCTTGAATCCATATTTCTCCATACAAAAGAACTGTATGGAGAGCAATCCTGTATCGCCAGATACGAAGTCTCGAAAAAGCTGTTTTCGGCGAGATTAGCCGTCGGATCATCGGTAGCGGAACACGTGCTTAAGATGATTGGCTATATTGAAGAGCTCGCGGACCTTGGGACCACGTTAGAGAACGAGCTCTATACTGACTTGATTCTCCAGTCCCTTCCTTCCACTTACGCCCAGTTTATCCTGAACTTCAACTTGTAAGAAAAAGAAGTTGAACTTTCAGAACTCCTCAACCTGCTGAGGAGTGCAGAGGGCACCCTACAGAATGGTGGGGAAACATCCACTTTGTTTGTAGGAAGATCTTCCTCTTCTAAGTCCAAGGCTAAAGCCAAGGGAAAGAAGAAGAAAACCCCCGCCAAACCAAGGGGCGGTGTTAGTAAAGTGGAAACGAAGGGAAAAGCAAAGGCAATAAAGATAATGGGGTAGCTTGTGGGAAAAGAAGAGTACTTCTATTGTCATAAGAAAGGACACTGGACAAAGGATTGCAGGGCTTGGAAGGCCAAGAACCAGGACCCGAAGCAAGTTGCGGTTTCGGCTTCAGGTGTGTATGTTATCGAAAACTGTCTATCAATAAACTCTACTTCCTGGGTATTGGATACCGGATCAGGATCTCATATCTGTAATTCCATGCAGGCACAGAGAAATCGTAGGGTTTTGAAGGCAGGTGATATGACCCTCAGAGTTGCAAACGGAGCTGGCATGGATGCTTAGTCCGTGGGGGACTATCACTTGGGAATGTCAGATGGACATGTTTTGGTTTTGCGTAATTGTTATTTTGTACCCAATGCAACTTGTAATATCATATCTGTATCTTTATTATCTAAAGAAGGTTATGAATTTGCATTTGTAAGCAACGTTATAAACATTCACCTTAATCAAGTTTTGATTGGGTCAGGTACATTAAACAATGGTATATACGTATTAAACCAACCACAGATTTTCAATGTCCAGAATACACACAAAAGAAAGTCTCCAGAAATCAATCAGGCTTTCTTATGGCATTGTAGACTGGGTCACATCAATGAGAGAATGTTGACGAAGTTACATACAGAAGGATATTTGGATCTGTTCGAATATTATTCATATGCAACTTGTCAATCCTGTTTCAAAGGAAAGATGACAAAGACTCCATTCACTGGACACGGAGTAAGAGCGAGTGAGCTCTTGGGTCTCATACACAGTGACGTGTGCGGTCCAATGTCTACGCATGCGCGAAGCGGTTATTCTTACTTCATTACTTTTACGGATGATTTTTCAAGGTTCGGACATGTCTTCTTGATGAAGCATAAATCTGAAGCCTTTGAAAAATTCAAGAAATTTAAGAATGAAGTAGAAAAACAAACAGGAAAAAGTATCAAGACACTAAGATCTGATCGAGGTGGTGAATACTTAAGTGCCGAGTTCCTGGATTACTTAAAACAGAATGGAATTCTCTCTCAGCTTACTCCTCCGTACACTCCGCAGCATAATGTTGTATCGGAGAGACGGAACTGAACCCTATTGGATATGGTACGTTCCATGATGAGTAACGCTGAGTTACCGCGATCCTTCTGGGGATATGCGCTAAAATCAGCTGCATACCTTTTGAACCGAGTTCCAACTAAGACTATGCCTACCACGCCATATGAGATATGGAGTGGGAAAAAACCCTATTTTCAATATCTGAAGATCTGGGGATGTCCAGCTTTTGTCAAAAAGCAGCATGCGGACAAAATCGAGGCACACTCAGTACTGTGCAAGTTTGTGGGATACCCAAAGAACTCCAGGGGGTATCTTTTCTATTACGCAGAGGAACAAAAGGTCTTTGTTTCTCGTAATGCCCACTATCTAGAACACCAGTTCTTAGAAAAGGAAATTAGTGGGAGCGCAATAGAACTGGAAGAAATTCCAGAACCACATGTTTCCTGATTTAAAATCAGGAAAGCTTCTGGGAAAAGCTTCAGAAGAGGGTCACGTGCTTACACGTGACTAGCGGTCACGTGTTGGCACGTGACACCTAAAAACATCATCAAGGCAAGTTCAGTTTCCTAACTACGTTGAAGAAAAGGGGCTTCAGAAAGAGTCACGTGCTCCCACGTGACCAGGGTCATGTGGCGACACGTGACATTTAAATTCAAACGTCAAAGGCACACCGGTTCCCTGATCAAGTCAAGGAAAAGCCTTCAGAAGAGGTCACGTGCTTCCACGTGACCAGGGTCACGTGTTGGCACGTGACGTTCAAAGCAGCAGACTCGTTCTCCAGTTGAACCAAGGAAAAAGAGTTCAAACAAGGGTCACGTGCTTACACGTGACCAGGGGTCACGTGGTAGCACGTGACGTTTAAGCAGCAATCAGAAGACATAGCGCAAAAGAAAGAAGAAGGCTCGTTCCAAGGGGGTCACGTGCCCACACGTGACCAGGGGTCACGTGGTCACACGTGACCGGCTTTCAAAGCCCATTGTGTTAACAGAATTAAATTCTGAAAGAAATTCAAATCTTTCCAAAGGAAAGCAACTATCTAGAACCAATCGAATTAAAGATTCAGAGATGATCTATCTATGGGAAAATCTCGGGTTTGGAAAGATTTCCCCTTTAAATCTAACCGAAACAACAAAGGAAAAATCCCTGGATTTGAAATCCAATAGTGAATAAAATTCACCTAATAATCTAAAGGTCTAAAAAGAATTATGGATGCAAATCAAATCTTTCATGAAGATTCGTCAAAAACTGATTGATTCGGCTGCTTCTCCTATAAATAGGAGCCAAGAGACACAGAGATATACATACGCAGAGAAAAAAAAGGAGAAAAGAAAGAGAGCTTCGATACTTTGAGAACTTGGATCTTCTGCAAAAACCCTAGGTAAGAAAGGGAAAAGCTCCTTGAAAGAAGAAGAGAATTTAATTCTCAACAGAGTTTAACTCTGATACATAAAAACAGAAGAATATATTTCTTCTCTCTTTGATAGAGGATCTGCAAAGTGCACATCTCCCCTTAAGGTTGAGAATTTAATTCTCAATGGGTTGAGATCCTGCCATGCAGATCCGAAACATAGAGAGGGAATGCAAGCATGAGAATTTGATTCTCACAGAACTATAGGAATTTAATTCCTTTAAAATAAAATTAGGGCTTGACCCTGTATCATGGGAATTTAATTCCTTCAGAATAAAAAGAAACAGGGTTTAACCCTAATTAAGAACTTAGTTCTGTTGAAACAACGGGAATTTAATTCCCTTAATCATCATTTAACAGGGAATGGGAATTCAATTCCTTAAAAACTTTTATTAGGGTTTAACCCTATTCAGCCCTTCACATATATGAGGAATGTAATTCCTATAGAAAATTCAGAGTTAAACTCTATTCCAGAATATAAGTCTTCGAAAGGAAGTAGGAATTTAATTCCTCTGAAATTTACAGCTCGAGGAATTTAATTCCTGTAAAAAAGATTAACAAAGCCTCTAAATAAAATACATAGAGGCAGGGTCACGTGCCATCACGTGACCCCCCAAGAGATCTACAGAAAGACCCTTAAGGCAGCACCCCACGTGACCCACGTGACCCTCGGCAGAAGCTTTAATACATAGGCACTTGAATGCCCATCACGTGATGGCACGTGACGCTCTGAAAGATGCGATAATCTCAGAATAAATGAAGGGAGGGCGCTCTCACGTGCTGCCACGTGACCCCTCTTGTCTTAGTGTTTAACACTAAATTGAAACTCTCGAACCCGGTGTTAAAATACTGTTGGGCCTTAGTGTTCAACACTAATTAAAAAGCTTTATCTGCAGTGTTCAACACTGATTACCTTAGTGTTTAACACTAATCTGAGATCTTCATTTGCAGTGTTCAACACTGATCTGTTTTAGTGTTTAACACTAATTTGAAAAGCCTTGTAGCTGGTGTTTAACACCAATCATCTCTTAGTGTTAAACACTAACCTGTCAACCTCATTCCCAGTGTTCGACACTGACTGCTCTGTAGTGTTTAGCACTAGGCTTTGGCCCAATTGGCTTAAATGGATGGAGGCAAAGCCTCTCCTGATTGGACTTAGCCCAAGATGGCCATAAGTCCTCAATTTGTGATTAACTGGGCCAATGGACTCATAACACAATTAATCCGTCTTGATCCCAAATTGGGCCAAGGACTATTTAATCCACTCCGGTTCTAGGGTACATCTCTTCACTCCTTTGATACTTGGCATTGTAATCCCTCAATGTCTTCAAAGAGGTGACGGGTCCCGACGACCACACATTGATACGGACTGCGGGGTCCTTAAACCCGTGTTTAATGCAAAATTCCTGGTTACGTGGAACGCGGATAATGTCACTCTTCGACCCCGTGGAAAACGTCCAGAGCGGAGCCTGGTCCTCGCAGAGCACGGCAGTGAACCCGTGTGAAGCATCCAGAGCACATACCGGACTGTGGGGTCCTTAAACCCATGGACTACGACGTCCTTAACCTTGACCGAGATGTCTTAAAACTAACAGTGGACCGCAATGTCCTTAAACTACCCACGGACCGCAATGTCCTTAAACTACCCATGGACCGCAATGTCCTTAAACTAGAACAATAGAGCCCCGCATGCTCTTTTGTTGGATCTAAACGGTCCCGTTTAAGTTGATCTTAGCCTCAAAGATGGCTAACGTATCCTTAAACCTTCAAACATAATGGACTATAAATCCCCCCAATTAACTCTGGCTCAAGGGTACATCTCTGAACTCCTCTGACATCCGTCGTTGTAATTCTTCAACGTCGTCAGAGAGGTGACGGGTCCTGACGGCCTTACATACGTTGGACCTCTAGGTCCCTAAACTGGAACAATGGAGTCCAAACACTCCTTCATCGGATCTAAACGATCCCGTTAAGTTGAGCTTAGTCATAAAGTTAGACTAACGCATCCTTAACAAACGTTTGAGTTGATCTTAGCCTCAAGTACGGCTGACGTATCCTCAAACCAAACCCCCAAACCTAAATCTAAGATAATACGGATTTGGACTAGTCCACGCCCTACGGGCGACGACATAACTCAGTCTCCGTAAACAATCCACGGGCAACAAAACACAAAACAAACACCCACTACACGAAGTGACCAGCTGGAGAAGGAGAAAGTTGTCACCGCAATACGGTAGCGTAATTAACTGCAGGGGCTTGCGCCTGGAGGGAAGAGCGTCCCCACAATCAAAAAACCCCTCAAGCGAGGGGGAATCTGACGAAGTCTGCTACATCGGGCGCATCCGTTTAAACCTTCGATACATGGTGCCATAAATCAACTTGGCATCCTCGGAGAGGTGAACGGATAGCACCAATTAGCATCTGCCCCGAATCTCAGTGCCAAGATACCGCAGTCTTGCGCGCCGTCTTTCGGAGGGGAACAGATTCTGGCACGCCCGGTAGGACCTTTTCCTCTTTCCACTCCACACTTCGTGTGTCGTGACTCGCGAACCAATTGCGGTTCGCCAATGGTTGCCCTTGGGTTTCAAGATACTAAGAATTGGCGTCTTGCTTATTGCAGAAAGCAAAGGATCGATGGCTTCTACTTCCATGAAATTCTCCAACTGCTCAGACTGCAATTGCAACCAACGCTCTGCCTCGCCAAGAGGTATAGCCTACGGACCCCAAGCTGCTTCGCTATTCACAATGCCCGTGGAACAGGTCACTCGCGCCACCACAGGATTGTTCTTTGGGACCATGCTCCCACCGACAAACTTCACCGCTCCAGCGCTGACAACGGAAGCTCTCAAGAAGTCGGTCTTTGATCGTCTTACCCCTGCCGCGGCTCCTCTCAACGAGTCGCCCAACGTCAACGCCTCGGTCTTCTCTAGATTGGGCCAGAAATCCTGCGAACCCATCATGGGACCTACAATCTCAGAGAAGGCTGCTTCTAAGAAGGTGACTGCTCCTGCTCCCGAAATCGTCAAGGCGGCTTCTCCGGCCAAAAGGTCGGTCTTTACAAGATTGACGGCTCCCGCTCCTGCTGCCCAAAGGACGTCGGTCTTTAACAGGCTAACACCAACAGCGACCCCCCACCCAGACAGGGGGCAAGGCGAAACCATTCTTACCGCTGACCCTACACCGTCCGCTCGACACACTCGACGTCGCCATTGGCGCCGAGTAAGGAAGGCTGGGGGCAACTCCCCCTCCGGGTTGACTCCATCGGCCCCGATGGCAGAGGTTAATGCTGCTATTCCAACTGGGAACAGCTTTGAAATGCTAAATAAGGTGCGAAGGAATTCTCCTACGGCAGTGTTGAAGAGGTCTCCTCCCTCATTAAAAAAGGTTGTGGAAATAAAATTAGAACAGCCCCGATCTCCTCAACGGCTGTCTTCCAAAATCTATAAGGTTTGGCGGCAGGCCCGGGACTCGATCATCGATCCAAACTTCTCCCGCCAGCACAAGAAGCCGAAAATCCAACCGGAAGCGGGTCACCAGGCTAAACCCCAAAAGGCTGTCTGGACGCTCACCTCAACGGCCCCCTCAACCTCTATGGCTCATAAAAGGAGGAGGCCAGAGAAGACCCCCCAGCATGCAACGACGGCTAAAAGCACTGAGCCCAGACGCCCTAAGTCTGGGGGCATGGTGGTCCACACTGTTTACATGGCCTCTGGAAAAGAGGAAAGCCGCACTTCTACAGGCCACCGACCGCTAACCCGATCCGTGACGAAGGCTCAAGAGCAGCAACAAAAGCTTCAAGAAATGATGAATGCTATGGCCGCACTTACCGGGCCAAAAGAAAACCCAGAAACGTCCTCAGACGCACGCCGAGAGGAAGAAACCGACGCTGAATTCCTTCGCCGGACACTGGAGAAAAAGGACAAAGAGGCTGTTGAACAAGCGGCCAACATACAACGTATGGGCCTTCTCTTCCAAGATGTGATAGGAATGATGATCCAGCAGGACTTACCCGCCGAGGATCCCCCAATCGTTCTTGAAGACGACCGAGGAGAAACGTCAAATCCACCACCAGCCCTCTCAACGGCCAAGGAGGAGGCAATCTCTAAGGCTGACTTGGCTGACTACATAGCCCAGCAAATCCGGGTTCATCACGCGACTGAGGCAGCTGGTCAAGTCGTGAAAACGGGGCGGCCGTATCCAAGCTGGTACGACCAAATCAAATACCCGCAAGGCTATACGATACCAAAATTCCACGTGTAAAAGGGGACCGGCAATCCCCATCAACATGTCGCCCAGTTCCGGGCCCTCTGCGGTAACACCGGCGGTGATGATAAACTGTTGCTCCGCCAGTTCGTGGGCAGCTTATCAGAAACAGCGTTCGAATGGTATTCGGAACTCCCGAACGATTCTATCAAAACGTTCGCTGAAATGGAGTTGTTGTTCACTCAGCGATTTGCAAGTGCCAGCGAACGCACTCCAATAACTGCACTTATTAACGCCAGGGTAAAACCAGGCGAAACCTGGGTCCAGTATGCTATACGCTGGCGGAACTTGTGGTCGAGGTGTTAACAACGCATTGAGGAGGCACCCGCAGTGGGCATGTTCGTGGGAACCCTAGACCCCCACGCAACTATCTCCCAGTTTATGATATTCTTTAAGCCAACCACATTCCAGGCTTTGATCGACAAGTTGGCTCAGATGGACCAGATGGGTCATAGACCACCTCCCCCGAAGTCGGAACCTTGGAATGACAAGGGTAAAGGAAAAGCAACCTTTGTTGCGAATGCCCAACAGCAACCTAACGCCCCGAAACCGGCAGATCAACTGGAGGAAAGGCGTCGGTATTATAATGAGAAGATGAAGCGTCCCTACTTCTTCCCACGGGATAAGATGAAACGGCTATTCGAGCTGGCAATACGCAACAGGCTTATAAACCTGCCAAATCCAAGGCGACCGCCGCAACCCACCGAAGTGAATAACCCTAACTATTGCCCTTACCATCAAACGGTAAGTCATCCGATCGAAGATTGCTTCGTCTTCAAAGGATGGATTGAAGATCAATACCTCCAGGGGAAGTTTGTACTGTCCGAAAAGTGGAAGGTAAACCCACCACAGCCGCATGCTCCTAGGAAAGCGGATACACCGGGAGCAACCTGCTCCTTTATTGAAGAAGCTCCATGGGAGGTCGCGCTATCGACTAAAACCAAAAGAATGCTGAGAGACCTTCATGCGTGCCCTGCGATCGAATGGAAGGACCCTCTTGAACCTTAAATTATCGAAGGGATGCTAAGGCGCCGCCCGACTACAAAGACTCACGATAAGAGCCCAGATACTCACGCCCAATCGTCAAAATCTTCGAAGAAAAAGAAGAAGAAACCCGAGAAGTCCGTGAAGCCTGGAAAAGAACACACGAACTTGCTGAAGCAAATCGACGCGTTAGAAGAATACAATCAAAAGGCGCGAACTCCTGTCACACTCCAAGAGTTCCTCAACCACATCTTTCAAGAGGAAGATGATGAAGAAAGCTCGTCGGATGAATCCGAAGGATATGTGGCGAGTTGTAACGTGATCTCCCACTCGTTTACCGATGATGGGAAAACTTCTGGCACTAAAAAACTGGAGGCAGAGCCCGTACCAGATCGTGCATGGCCAACAGATGAAATGATCGACGCTTTTCTAGACGAGATTCGTCTAAAATGTAAAGCGGACCAGGAGCGTGAGATGGCCACATCAGAAGGAGCCAAGTGCGGGCAACTGAACGAAAGAGTTGAACTAACCCTGCCAGAGCGAAAGGCATCCGAAGTAGACAAGAAGATATTCAAGACGAGGAAAAGGTTTGCCAAAGCCATGTCAATGGGAATGAAGCTACCACCCTCGGAAGGAAACACACACGATGGGGTGGAGAGGCACCCTGACTATTGCGCATATCACCGGAAAATCTCACATCCCACGGAGGAGTGCGACGCCTTTAAGATATGGTGGCAAGGATATGTTGCTCGTCGGCAACATGTTAAGCGCATGAAACGCAAGATCCGTCAGGAGCGAAGAAGTACTGTCGATGGGCACAACAGAACGACTGGCAACTGTTACATGGTTAACGCCAGGGGGTCACAAGTTCTCACCTTTGGGAGCGACTCTGATGAAGAAATGGCTCTGGGCCCTCTCTTTAAAGAATCCGTTTTGGGGAAAGAAGAAGAATCGGAGGCCTGCGAGAACATTCAGCTGCGCAATCGCACACTCCCAGAAAAGAATCTCGGGCCCGGGAATAGAAGGGATAAGGGAAAGGAAAAGGTCACTGAAGATATCACTCTAGATGACCAAGTCATGAGGGAGCTGGCTGCCAAAGACCCTCCCAGAAAGAGTAAGGTGGACTATAACATCCTCGCGCACCTAAGGAAACTACCTTCTCAGCTTAGCATTCTTGATGCCCTCCTATTATCAAAAGAAGCGCGAGACTCACTAATTAAGGCGTTACAAGAACCTGAGCAATTCCAAGCCTTCCTCGCCACTGAAAAGATGAAGGATGAACTGGAGGAAGTGCATACAGCCGACATCACTTTCGGTGATGAAGACCTCCTTCTCGGGACATGCGACCATAACCGTCCCCTGTATGTCTCCGGATACTGCCATGATATCAAGATAGGCAAGATCCTGGTGGATAATGGATCCTCCGTCAATCTCCTTAATGTTCGGGTGTTGAAGGAAATCTGCATGAGTGTGCAACACCTCGCTCGTGACAAAATTACTATCTCCGGTTTCGATTCACAATCATCACGGACTCTCGGATCTGTGATACTAACATTACGCTTTGGAATTCTCGTCACAGACATCAAATTCCATGTCATTGACGCCAAGACCTGCTACAACGCCTTGCTCGGTCGTCCTTGGTTACACGAATACAACATCATCCCTTCTACACAACATCAGTGTATGAAGTACTTTAAAGATGGTTTCGAGTACACCGTAACAGGTGAGTTAAAACCATTTTCCGTGAACGAAGTCCGCAAATACGAAGATGCGAAGTACTTTTTGCCAGATTTCGAGGATACAGAAAGGTGTCGCAACCCGGAGAACAAAACCGCCGCCACCATCCCTGTTTTCGGAAGCGATACCGAAGAAGAGGAAGAGATAGTTTATGCAGGGCCATCTCAACGCAACAACCTGGGGACGCCCGTCCCCATGTTGGTCTTCGGAAGTGATTCAGAAGATGAAGTTAATGCTGTGTTCTCCAATCGGTTGTCAATACAAGCACCCCCTGGCGATGACCATAGTTTGCAAATCACCATGGTACCGCGAGAACACTACAAGGATCTCGACGCGCTTCAGGCTCACGATGTACAGGACCTGCAAACATTTTACGTCCCTCCCAGGCGAAGGGGCGAGAAGGTGATCCTATTCTACCGATCCTCAGAGTCGAAAATAGAAAAAGAGATCTGGCATGGCACGGATGCTACACTTGACAGGCTCCAACCCATCCGTCTGCCCAAATACTATACAAATGGATTAAAGAAGCTATTGAAGCGCCAAGGAGTACCCTTAGAACAGACCGTTCGGCAGGCGCGGTTCTACAACAGGATTTGGGATATCCCCGGGACTCAACGTAAATTGCCCAACGGGAAGATGGAGACACTCGGGCTTGGATACGCAAGAGCCGGAAAACGGGAACGAGCCCATAGTAGCTACGCCATATATACCTTTGATGAAGAGGAGGACGCCCTGTCAGGAGACGCCAACCACCCATCAAAACTAGACCCCGCAATTAAAGCACCGAGTCCGTCGTTTGAAGAGCGAGTGGGCAAGCCTACCAGGAAAATGGGTCAGGAAGCTCGGGAAGACCACAACCGCGAAATGGCCATCTACAAGAAGGCCAGGACGCAACGTCTATCTCAGCGTGCTGCAAAAGACAAAGACGCTTATCCTCGTCAATCCGTTGTACGAAAGGCCCGACGCAGAGACGGAAATAAATCAAGAAGCGGCTCGGATTTGTCCCTCATGAAGAAGATGAGTCGAGCGTACTCCTTCCCCCGAGACAAGACGGAGAAGTTACTCGAGCTCGCTATAAAACATCAAATGATCGCGCTTCCAGAGTCTAGATATCCTGAGCAAGCTAGCAAGGCTTCTCACCCGAGTTATTGCTCTTATCACCGAGCCATAGGACATCCTACCGAAGACTGCTTCACCTTCAAGAACTGGGTCGAAGACCAGTACCGACGGGGCAGATTCGCTTTATCCGACGGCTGGAATGTGACGCCACCGCAAAAGCATGAGCCCAAGGCCGCAAGAGCAGAACCGGGTCCACCTCAGTCCAGGGAGCGGGTTCGCACCTGTTATACGATTACGATATTAAGAGAAGAGCTCGAGAACGTAGATGACCTCCCCCGGTGCTTTGAGAACAACGATGATGAGGTGATCTCAGAATTTCCGCCCGCTCCGAAAGAACTGGAAGATGGTATACATACTACTGCAGATAACCTCAAGAAGATTGAGTTGGGATCGGCAGACGACCCGCGACCGACATTTGTCAGCGAGCTGTTATCCGAAGAAAAGGTGGCTGCGTTGAAGAACGTGCTTCTACGGCATAAAGATTGCTTCGCGTGGAACTACTCCGAGATGCCAGGATTGGACCCGGAGATTGCTGTGCATAGATTAGCAATATCCCCAGATATCAAGCCAGTCAAGCAGGCGCCAAGGAGGATGCGACTCGAGCTTGAAATGAGCATCAACGCCGAAGTCAAGAAGTTGATCGATTCTGGATTTATCCAAGAAGTCCAATACCCCGACTGGATCGCCAATATCGTCCCAGTAATGAAGAAGAATGGGACGATACGCATATGCGTGGATTTCAGGGATCTCAATAAAGTCTGTCCAAAGGACGATTTCCCGGTGCCGGTAACCGAGCTAATGATAGATAACACGTCCACTCATGAGGTTTTCTCCTTTATGGACGGTTCATCAGGATACAATCAGATAAAAATGCATCCCGAAGACCAGAAGCACACCGCTTTCCGGACCCCTTTGGGTATATTTTGCTACAGGGTTATGCCCTTTGGTCTTAAGAACGCTGGCGCTACCTATCAAAGGGCCATGACAAAAGATCTTTGATGACCTCATACACGACGTCGTCGAGTGCTATATCGACGACCTCGTAGTAAAGAGCATGTCATACGAAGATCATTTAAAGCATCTGGAGACTGTATTTCGACGCCTTCGACAATATAATTTGAAAATGAATCCCCTCAAATGTGCGTTTGGAGTCTCCTCGGGCAAATTTCTGGGATTCATCGTTCGACACCGAGGTATTGAAATAGATCCGTCAAAGATTAAGGCAATCATGGAAATGCCTCCGCCAAGAACCCTCAAACAGTTGCGGTCTCTCCAAGGGAAGCTCGCATACGTCCGGCGGTTTATCGCTAATCTTTCGGGCAAATGCCGTCCTTACAGCCACCTGATGAAAAAGGGAACTCCATTCGTTTGGGATCACAAATGTCAAGGTGCACTAGACGAGATCAAGCAGTACCTTCAGAACCCTCCAGTGTTGGCTGCTCCAGTGAAGGGAAAGCCTCTCATTCTTTAGACGGCCGCCCTCGAAGGTTCTTTGGGCGCATTATGGGCACAAGAGAACGATCAGGGGAAAGAAAAAGCACTTTACTACTTAAGTCGAGTGCTGCTGGGGGCAGAAAGCAACTATTCCCCCATTGAAAAGCACTGCCTGGCGTTGATCTTCGCAATAACAAAGCTTAGACATTACGCATTAGCACATGAAGTCCGTCTTATTTCGAAGGTGGACCCTCTCAAATATCTGATGTCAAAAGCCATATTGACGGGACAACTTGCTAAGTGGGCCCTGCTCTTGATGGAGTTCTCGATAACATATCAACCTCTTAAGGCAGTGAAAGGCCAGGCCATTGCCGACTTCCTCGCCGAGCACCCGATACCGGCCGATTCTCCTCTGAACTGTGATTTGCCGGACGAGCATGCATTTGATGCGATTAGCGGCGGAAACGCTCGATGGGAACTCTATTTCGATGGAGCATCCTCCATAAAGAAACAGAAACAAGGTGTCCCAATGGTCAAATCAGGGATAGGCCTTATCTTTGCAACCCCACAAGGAGGGATAATGCGCTTCGCCTTCTCCTTAACAGAACCGAGGACAAACAATGAAGCCGAATACGAAGCTCTGATAGCAGGCCTCGAAATCGCCATCGACATGGGAATTGAAGACCTCCTTATATACGGGGATTCCCAGCTAGTCGTTAGTCAAGTAAATGGTGACTACCAAACGTGCAAGCCGGAGTTGGTGAAGTACGGCGAAAGGGTGCAACAACTATTGACACAAATTCCCTCCTATACTTTGGAGAACATACCGCGCGCGGAAAACAGCAAAGCAGACGCGTTGGCTAAACTTGCTAAAGAACTGGCTGACAAGAACCTCGATGACGTCAGAATCGTGGTACAAAGCCGTCGAGTGCTCGCCCCGGCAAAAATATCTCCGGAATCATACGGAGAAAAGGGAACGACTGAGCAGACGACCCTACAAATAAAAGACCATGAGAAGGCCGAAGACTGGAGGGAAGTCTTCATAGACTACTTTAAGTCCCACCGAATGCCCGAAGAAGCGTCCTCAAGACATCAGCTCATGAAACGAGCTTTATCTTTCGCTTTTGTCAACAATATTCTATACAAGAGATCGTTTGATTCTCTATGGCTGAGATGCTTAGGACCTGGCGAAGCAGAAAGAGTCATTCAAGAAGTTCACGACGGACTTTGCGGTTCTCACCAAGCAGGCCCAAAGATGAAGTTAAAAATTAAACGGATGGGTTATTACTGGCCCACGATGATCCAGGACTGCCTCGAGTATGCGAAGCAATGCCACTCATGCCAGGTTCATGGAGACTTCATCCACCAACATCCGAATCCACTGCACCCAACACTGGCTAGTTGGCCATTCGAAATGTGGGGGACTGACATAGTCGGCCCCATTGAGCCAGCATCATCCCGGGGACACCGTTTTATTCTGGCGACAACTGATTACTTCTCCAAATGGGCAGAAGCAGTACCACTGAGGGAAGTGAAGACGGAGAATACCCTCCATTTCTTCAAGACGCACGTCATCTATCGGTTCGGAACTCCGCGGCGGATTATCTCCGATAACGGGCCGGCCTACCGAAGCCATAAGATTAGCCGCTTCGCACAGCAGCATAATATAGACTGGAGATATTCTTCGGTTTACAATCCACGAGCTAACGGTCTGGCCGAGGCCTTCAATAAGACCTTGACGAAGATCATAAAAAAGACCGTTTCCAGGAATAAGAGAGACTGGCACGAAAGGCTGCAAGAAGCCCTTTGGGCTTATCGAACTACATTCAAGACGGCCACGAACACAACGCCGTACGCGTTGGTATTTGGGACGGAAGCAGTGCTCCCCCTCGAGATAGAGTTACCCTCTCTACGAGTAGCAGTCCACCACGAGCTGACGAACGAAGAAAATGCTCACCTTCAGCTTGAGGAGCTTGATGCCCTCGATGAAACCCGGCTCATAGCGCAACAACATCTAGAGGCCTACAAAGCAAAAATGACGCGCTCATACGAAAGATTGACCAGGCCGAGGACATTCCGCCAAGGCGAACTCGTACTAGTAGTCAAAAGACCTATGATCCCTAATCACGCCAAGCGAGGAAAATTTGAGCCAAACTATGAAGGCCCGTACATCATAGACAAGGTCTACCAGGGTGGAGCCTATCTACTCATGGACATGCACGGTGAAAGGCCTTTCAGGCCAATAAACGGCCGCTTCTTGAAGAAATACTACGCTTAATAAGCCGCAGCCTGGGTCAATGATAGATGACGACGACTATGTCCGCTCACTATCTTCCTAGGCTCAGACTTTACAAGCAGCAGCCGGCCTTCCCATAACGACGGACCGAAACGTCCTTAAACTAACGGCGGACCGAAACGTCCTTAAACTATCGACGGACCGAAACGTCCCTAAAACTACTACCGCAGCATCTTTAGGCTGACGAGATAAATAAAAAAAAAAGAAAGAAAAAAAAAAGAAAGAAAGAAAAATATATATATATATATATATATGAAAAATAATTAAAAAAAACGGTATGTCCATAAGCAAAATGGGCACGGATGAAAACCCGAAAGGGCTCCGTGAGTAAAAACAGCAGGGCCGCCGGCAAGTGTTCGTGAAAACCCGAAAGGGCGCGACCTTGTAAAAAAAAAGTGAAAAAGAAAAAAACGGTATGTCCATAAGCAAAATGGGCACGGATGAAAACCCGAAAGGGCTCCGTGAGTAAAAACAGCAGGACTACCGGCGAGTGTTTATGAAAACCCGAAAGGTCGCAACCTCGTTAAAAGACACTTGTAGGGTCCTCTCGACCTTGTAAGGAGAAACCACCGGCGTGAGATCCTTACGACTCACAAAGGAGCAACACACTTAGGGATCTTCACGATTCCTAAGGAGAAAATACACTTGCGAGATCCTTACGACTCGTAAGGAGAATTCTCTTGTGGGACCCTCATGGCTCATGAGATTTGAAAGTCTTAAGTTACAGAAACCTGAACCTGTTCTTAAGAAAATCCTCCACAACCTTCGATATTGCCCTACAAGAGGCTCAATACTGACCCTTGTATACAATCCACGGGCGCGAATAAACATTTCCCCAGCAAAGTCCAACCCTTGTGGGTCCTCTCGACCCATAAGGTGAAAACCCTCTTGTAGGATCCTTACGACTTACAGAGGAACATACACTTAGGAATCCTCACGATCCCTAAGGAGAAAATACACCTGCAAGATCCTCACGACTTGTAGGGAGAAATACCTTTGTGAGACCCTTACGGCTCATGAAGTCAAAAGCCTTAGTCGACAGGACCTTAACCCTGTTTGCTAAGCCACCTTTGTTCAACATCGACAGAGGCAAATGATTATTCGCTCCTGGCAATATTCCAGTTGCAGCGATGCTGATGCCTAAACCGGTATCAAATCCCAAGTTCTTTCATGGCAAATGATGATTCGCTCCTGGCAACATCCCAGTTGCAGCGATGCTGATGCCGAAATCGGTGTCCAAAATCCGAGCTTGCGGCGAAAAAGCTAGCAAGCCACACATGCCTACAAAATAGCCGAAATGGTGGGGCAACTTGCAATAAAAAGCGGCAAGTAAAAATGTATGCATGAAAAACAGCCGAAATGATGGGGCAACTCGCAATAAAAAGCAGCGAGTAGAAAATAAATAAATAGCCGAAATGATTGGGCACCGCGAAAAATAGCCGAAATGATGAGGCAATCGCGACCTTCGCGATATAAAAGCTGAAATGATAAAGCATCGCGGAAAAAGAGATAAAATAAAAATAAAATGTATGCCTTACAGGTGATGTTCCATCACACCCTGTATACAATCCAATGGCATAAACAAAAAGGGAACGCACCTCCCTCCCCCAGGTTTCACCAAAGAAAGAAGCTAAAGCTCGACGGGCCACAAGCGACCCAGAGATCAGCCCAACATTCGTCTCGTAACAGCAGACACAACATCAAGCGAAATGGAACAGCGGCAACCCCCGGTTCCATGGCTCGGCGATATACATATCGCCAACAGTCAAACCTCCATTCCGTGAAATGCGGATACAATCGATAAAATTCCTGGTCACGTGGAACGCGGATAATGTCACTCTTTGACCCCGTGGAAAACGTCCAGAGCGGATCCTGGTCCTCGCAGAGCATGGCAGTGAACACGTGCAAAGCATCCAGAGCGGAGCCTAGTCCTCGCCTAACGCGGCAGTGAACCCGTGTGAAGCATCTAGTGCAAAATTCCTGGTCACGTGGAACGCGGATAATGTCACTCTTTGACCCCGTGGAAAACGTCCAGAGCGGATCCTGGTCCTCGCAGAGCATGGCAAAGAACCCGTGCAAAGCATCCAGAGCGGAGCCTAGTCCTCGCCTAACGCGGCAGTGAACCCGTGTGAAGCATCTAGTGCAAAATTCCTGGTCACGTGGAACGCGGATAATGTCACTCTTTGACCCCGTGGAAAACGTCCAGAGCGGATCCTGGTCCTCGCAGAGCATGGCAGTGAACCCGTGCAAAGCATCCAGAGCGGAGCCTAGTCCTCGCCTAACACGGCAGTGAACCCGTGTGAAGCATCTAGTGCAAAATTCCTGGTCACGTGGAACGCGGATAATGTCACTCTTTGACCCCGTGGAAAACGTCCAGAGCGGATCCTGGTCCTTGCAGAGCATGGCAGTGAACCCGTGCAAAGCATCCAGAGCGGAGCCTAGTCCTCGCCTAACGCGGCAGTGAACCCGTGTGAAGCATCTAGTGCAAAATTCCTGGTTACGTGGAACGCGGATAATGTCACTCTTTGACCCCGTGGAAAACGTCCAGAGCGGATCCTGGTCCTCGCAGAGCATGGCAGTGAACCCGTGCGAAGCATCCAGAGCGGAGCCTAGTCCTCGCCGAGCACGGCAGTGAACCCGTTTGAAGCATCTAGTGCAAAATTCCTGGTTACGTGGAACGCGGATAATGTCACTCTTTGACCCCGTGGAAAACGTCCAGAGCGGAGCCTGGTCCTCGCCAAGCACGGCAGTGAACCCGTGTGAAGCATCCAGAGCAAATACCGGACTGTGGAGTCCTTAAAATCCACGGACTATGACGTCCTTAACCTTGACCGTGATGTCTTAAAACTAACGATCAGCCACCCCGATTCCCTACAGACTTTGCCTTGGTTTAAGGGTACATCTCTTCACTCCTTTGATGCCCGGCGTTGTAATTCCTCAACGTCTTCAAAGAGGTGACGGGTCCCTGCAACCAAACACCGGACTGTGGAGTCCCTAAATCCACGGACTATGAGGTCCTTAACCTTGACCGTGATGTCTTAAAACTAACAACGGACTGTGGAGTCCCTAAATCCACGGACTATGAGGTCCTTAACCTTGACCGTGATGTCTTAAAACTAACAGCGGACTGTGGAGTCCTTAAATCCACGGACTATGAGGTCCTTAACCTTGACCGTGACGTCTTTAAACTACGATACCTTGAGAAACTCCCGACTCCGTAAAACACGGACAAGGGTGACCGCATCCAACACTTGCAGGCCCTCACGACCTGTAAGGAAGAAAAAACTCTCTGGTGAGATCCCTACGACTCTCAAGGGAAAACCCGCTTAAGAATCCTCACGGTTTTTAAGAAGAACTTACACCTATGGGATCCTCTCGACCTATAGGGAGAAAAACTCTTTATGAGACCCTCGTGGCTCATAAAATGCAAAAGCCTTAGGAAGCAGATCCTAACCCTGTATCCTAAGCCATCACTGTCCTGCAAGGAGATCAAGATAAAATATCCGCAGAATACATTCGATGAAAAGGGGACACATCATTGAGAAGAAAAAATGTATCTTTTATTCATAAACCAAAATGGGTACAAAGTACAATTCATGAAAGAAACAAAAAGAAAATACTCTCATCCATGAGTATGTACAAAAGGGAAGAAAAAGATACAAATGTTTCAGGCCGGCGGGCGATTCAGCAGCTTGGTCAGCTCATCCTGCTTTTGCTGAGCCACGGCTTCATGACGCAAGATCTCCAGAAGACGAGCCTCCGCCTGAGCTTGTTGAGCCTGATACGAAGCGAACCGGGCTTCAAGCTCTTTCTCAGTGGCCTTATGAGCCTCAACCCTCTCACGAGTGAACATGGCAACTTTATCGAGAGCCACAACCTTATGTCCGCTACGTGTCGCCCTATCAGGCCATGAAAGCTCACTTTGCGACCACAACCTTAGAAATAGGACATACACGCTCGAGACCATATAAATGGGCTTCCGATCGACAGCAATAATCGATCCAAAACGCGCTCACACAACCCGGTATGAAAAGCAACGAAAAAATTTTCCGACGATTATCCTATCAAGCATGTGCTTGCAATCATGTGAACATCCGAAAAAGAAATAAAATTCGAAGCTTTAATGTGCACGCGACATGACAACAGTATTGATAATTGAAGAAAATTTTCATAAAAAGAACACAAAATTTATTCATGCAAGCGGAAACATACATACGAGTACCGAGCCTACATGGAAGTTCAACATAAAGCATACAAAAAGGAAGGACTAATTTAAAGAGGTTCTACACTAACGGAAAAGGTCACCAAACACAGGATCAACGGCACGGGGGTTGATGAAGCAAAGGACAAAATTCTCCATCTCTCTCTCCGCTTTCTCCAGCACATCGAAGCGACGATTCTCGCGAGAAGTCGCTCCCCATCGGTTGGTGCCATGTTCTTCCGCGAATGCAAACATAATAGTTCGCCGGGCCTTTATCTCGCTCAGCAGATGAATTGAGCAGTCCTTCAGAGCCTGAGTAATCAGGCATGCTTCATGAAAGCCCTCGAGCTTTTCTTCCGCCGCATCAAGCATTGCCAGGGTCATCTCTGCCGGGTGAGGAGGAATGTCGGCAAGCACGGCCATGAGGATCATCCGGAGCCAGAGAGAACCCATCGGGAGGGGAGACCCCCTACGGATCGAGAGTTCGTGCATGGCTGAGTCGCATTCGTTGTCGGTAAGGAGGGGATCCGCCAACCGAGCAGCAAAGCGGGGGACCATCTCTTCAATAGGAACTTCCCACGGCTGTCGGCGAGCATGAGGACGATTGCAGGCCATGACGCTCGTTTGTTTCTCAAGATAAGTTACTCCAAGATAAAAAAAAATAATAATAATAATAATATGAAGCTCTTTGTGAAAGGAAAAGAAAGCTGTAGCCTCATATATAAAGAAGTGCATTAAGTGCTGTGCGCGGAAAATCTTGCATGGTAAGGCTATTTCCAAGGCCCAAGAAAAAAAAGGAAGGGCATCTAAAATCAAGGAAATGAAACTATTTCCAAGGCCCTTTCTCTGCATCCAATATTGTGCACTGAAAATACAACATGAGAAAATTTTGTGAACCGCCCCATCAAGGGACCCACGTGCAGAACACGTGAGGCCTAAACCTGATGCGCGCTTAAAAGGAAATATATGGAGTAGTACCCTGCATATTAAAAGCACAAACGACAACAGTAGAAAAAAATGATAAAATCCCAGATGCAAACATAGAAAGACATAATAACAATTGTCACTCATACTTCAAGAGGTTCATACAAAACACAGAGGACGCATTTACAACGGTAAAACTTCAGATGCGGGACATGGGTTGAGAAACTCAAAATTAACTTTATCCAAGATTTTCCAAGCATTTCGAACCTCCCGAGTATGTTTCCTCTCACGATCACAAGCATCGGGGTCTTCACGAATGTCCTCCACCCTCCGATAGGCGGCAAGTATGGCCGACTGCTGGAACATCTGATGCAGGAGATCAATGAGATTATCCCGCCTTCTCTTTGAGATCAAGTGCATCAGATACACCGAGTGTACTTTATCCTCGGCGGCGTCCAATGCCCCAAGCGGCACACCAGCACAGAATAGAGGGAGAGCCTCCCTGATCGCCAGCACGATCAGCCTCAGAAGAGAAGAGCGACGGGGGAGTAGCCGATGGTTGTACTCATCAAAGCGGCTCATAATCTCGGCACATTGAGCATCGGTGAACTCCTGGTTCTGACTGCGGCCCAGTGCACGAATATTCCCATAGGAAATGATCTCGTCAAGATCATACAGATGGGCATCCATGATACCTGAAATAAAGGTCGTGAGATTCATTACAAAACCCCAATCGCATTAATTGCAGAAGAACAACCTCGGGCCAAGAGACCTCAGGAAGCCTCTGTGTGAAGGAAGCGAGTTCTTCATTGGAATTAAAATTCCTTATTAAGAAAAGGGAATTAAATTCCCAGAAACATTTTGAATGGAATTAAATTCCATGGGTTTGAACCACCATCATCATCTCCCTAAGGGATCATCTGAACCCTAAGTGATCTACTGCGGGAAATTAAGTGGTCTCATGTTTTGGTTAAAGTATTTGAAGAAAAATGGGTTCTTTGTGAAACCCTTGATCTGGGTTTAAAATCCAGAGAGTTTTGTCAAAACGAAGGTGCTTCGATTACCATTACCTGAGGAGGAAGAATCCCTTTAAAACAGAGTTAAACTCTGAAAATATTTTAAAACAGAGAACTAAGCTCTGGAAGAAGCGAGAATTAAATTTTCAAAGAAGAAGTTCTCAGAAGAAGAAGATGAGCAAAATGAAGGCTCCTATGAAGAGACAGAGGTATTTATAGAAGGCAATGGAAACGTTTCGTCTCCCCAGATCCCTAGAGGAATCCAACGGTCACAAGAGGTGACAGCGTTGCACTCACGTGCAGACACGTGAGAACAACGCTGTGGGGGCATTTCTTTCCTGATTTAAAATCAGGAAAGCTTCTGGGAAAAGCTTCAGAAGAGGGTCACGTGCTTACACGTGACTAGCGGTCACGTGTTGGCACGTGACACCTAAAAACATCATCAAGGCAAGTTCAGTTTCCTGACTACGTTGAAGAAAAGGGGCTTCAGAAAGAGTCACGTGCTCCCACGTGACCAGGGTCACGTGGCGACACGTGACATTTAAATGCAAACGTCAAAGGCACACCGGTTCCCTGATCAAGTCAAGGAAAAGCCTTCAGAAGAGGTCACGTGCTTCCACATGACCAGGGTCACGTGTTGGCACGTGACGTTCAAAGCAGCAGACTCGTTCTCCAGTTGAACCAAGGAAAAAGAGTTCAAACAAGGGTCACGTGCTTACACGTGACCAGGGGTCACGTGGTAGCACGTGACGTTTAAGCAGCAATCAGAAGACAGAGCGCAAAAGAAAGAAGAAGGCTCGTTCCAAGGGGGTCACGTGCCCACACGTGACCAGGGGTCACGTGGTCACACGTGACCGGCTTTCAAAGCCCATTGTGTTAACAGAATTAAATTCTGAAAGAAATTCAAATCTTTCCAAAGGAAAGCAACTATCTGGAACCAATCGAATTAAAGATTCAGAGGTGATCTATCTATGGGAAAATCTCGGGTTTGGAAAGATTTCCCCTTTAAATCTAACCGAAACAACAAAGGAAAAATCCCTGGATTTGAAATCCAATAGTGAATAAAATTCACCTAATAATCCAAAGGTCTAAAAAGAATGATGGATGCAAATCAAATCTTTCATGAAGATTCGTCAAAAACTGATTGATTCGGCTGCTTCTCCTATAAATAGGAGCCAAGAGACACAGAGATATACATACGCAGAGAAAAAAAAAAAGGAGAAAAGAAAGAGAGCTTCGATACTTGGAGAACTTGGATCTTCTGCAAAAACCCTAGGTAAGAAAGGGAAAAGCTCCTTGAAAGAAGAAGAGAATTTAATTCTCAACAGAGTTTAACTCTGATACATAAAAACAGAAGAATATATTTCTTCTCTCTTTGATAGAGGATCTGCAAAGTGCACATCTCCCCTTAAGGTTGAGAATTTAATTCTCAATGGGTTGAGATCCTGCCATGCAGATCCGAAACATAGAGAGGGAATGCAAGCATGAGAATTTGATTCTCACAGAACTATAGGAATTTAATTCCTTTAAAATAAAATTAGGGCTTGACCCTGTATCATGGGAATTTAATTCCTTCAGAATAAAAAGAAACAGGGTTTAACCCTAATTAAGAACTTAGTTCTGTTGAAACAACGGGAATTTAATTCCCTTAATCATCATTTAACAGGGAATGGGAATTCAATTTCTTAAAAACTTTTATTAGGGTTTAACGCTATTCAGCCCTTCACATATATGAGGAATGTAATTCCTATAGAAAATTCAGAGTTAAACTCTATTCCAGAATATAAGTCTTCGAAAGGAAGTAGGAATTTAATTCCTCTGAAATTTACAGCTCGAGGAATTTAATTCCTGCAAAAAAGATTAACAAAGCCTCTAAATAAAATACATAGAGGCAGGGTCACGTGCCATCACGTGACCCCCCCAAGAGATCTACAGAAAGCCCCTTAAGGCAGCACCCCACGTGACCCACGTGACCCTCGGCAGAAGCTTTAATACATAGGCACTTGAATGCCCATCACGTGATGGCACGTGACGCTCTGAAAGATGCGATAATCTCAGAATAAATGAAGGGAGGGCGCTCTCACGTGCTGCCACGTGACCCCTCTTGTCTTAGTGTTTAACACTAAATTGAAACTCTCGAACCCAGTGTTAAAATACTGTTGGGCCTTAGTGTTCAACACTAATTAAAAAGCTTTATCTGCAGTGTTCAACACTGATTACCTTAGTGTTTAACACTAATCTGAGATCTTCATTTGCAGTGTTCAACACTGATCTGTTTTAGTGTTTAACACTAATTTGAAAAGCCTTGTAGCTGGTGTTTAACACCAATCATCTCTTAGTGTTAAACACTAACCTGTCAACCTCATTCCCAGTGTTCGACACTGACTGCTCTGTAGTGTTTAGCACTAGGCTTTGGCCTAATTGGCTTAAATGGATGGAGGCAAAGCCTCTCCTGATTGGACTTAGCCCAAGATGGCCATAAGTCCTCAATTTGTGATTAACTGGGCCAATGGACTCATAACACAATTAATCCGTCTTGATCCCAAATTGGGCCAAGGACTATTTAATCCACTCCGGTTCTAGGGTACATCTCTTCACTCCTTTGATACTTGGCATTGTAATCCCTCAATGTCTTCAAAGAGGTGACGGGTCCCGATGACCACACATTGATACGGACTGCGGGGTCCTTAAACCCGTGTTTAATGCAAAATTCCTGGTTACGTGGAACGCGGATAATGTCACTCTTCGACCCCGTGGAAAACGTCCAGAGCGGAGCCTGGTCCTCGCAGAGCACGGCAGTGAACCCGTGTGAAGCATCCAGAGCACATACCGGACTGTGGGGTCCTTAAACCCATGGACTACGACGTCCTTAACCTTGACCGAGATGTCTTAAAACTAACAGTGGACCGCAATGTCCTTAAACTACCCACGGACCGCAATGTCCTTAAACTACCCATGGACCGCAATGTCCTTAAACTAGAACAATAGAGCCCCGCATGCTCTTTTGTTGGATCTAAACGGTCCCGTTTAAGTTGATCTTAGCCTTAAAGATGGCTAACGTATCCTTAAACCTTCAAACAGAATGGACTATAAATCCCCCCAATTAACTCTGGCTCAAGGGTACATCTCTGAACTCCTCTGACATCCGTCATTGTAATTCTTCAACGTCGTCAGAGAGGTGACGGGTCCTGACGGCCTTACATACGTTGGACCTCTAGGTCCCTAAACTGGAACAATGGAGTCCAAACACTCCTTCATCGGATCTAAACGATCCCGTTAAGTTGAGCTTAGTCATAAAGTTAGACTAACGCATCCTTAACAAACGTTTGAGTTGATCTTAGCCTCAAGTACGGCTGACGTATCCTCAAACCAAACCCTCAAACCCAAATCTAAGATAATACGGATTTGGACTAGTCCACGCCCTACGGGCGACGACATAACTCAGTCTCCGTAAACAATCCACGGGCAACAAAACACAAAACAAACACCCACGACACGAAGTGACCAGCTGGAGAAGGAGAAAGTTGTCACCGCAATGCGGTAGCGTAATTAACTGCAGGGGCTTGCGCCTGCAGGGAAGAGCGTCCCCACAATCAAAAAACCCCTCAAGCGAGGGGGAATCTGACGAAGTCTGCTACATCGGGCGCATCCGTTTAAACCTTCGATACATGGTGCCATAAATCAACTTGGCATCCTCGGAGAGGTGAACGGATAGCACCAATTAGCATCTGCCCCGAATCTCAGTGCCAAGACACCGCAGTCTTGCGCGCCGTCTTTCGGAGGGGAACACCACAGACTATTACTGAAATCTTAGTAGAACCAGAGGGTTCAAAAGAACATGACATTCCTACGCCGCTCCGCAGGAGTAGTAGGCAGTCTCATCTGCCCGAGAGATACTACGGTTTTCTCATAGACAGGGATAGAGAGGATTGCATCATTGATAGTGATGAGCCTACTAGCTTTCAGCAGACCATTCAGAGCGTTGACTCAGTAAAATGGCTGGATGCAATGTGGACAGAAATGGAGTCTATGTACACCAACACAGTATGGACTTTGGACATTGCTCCAGATGGGGTAAAACCCGTAGGATGCAAGTGGATCTTCAAGAAGAAGATTGGTGTAGATGGACAGGTTGAGACCTATAAGGCTAGACTTGTTGCAAAGGGCTTTCATCAAAGACCTGGTTTGGACTATGACGAAACCTTTTCTCCAGTGGCTATGCTGAAATCCATTCGGATCTTTCTTGCCATTGCTGCCTTCCACGATTATGTGATTTGGCAGATGGACGTAAAGAGCGCTTTTCTAAATGGAAATTTAGAGGAGTGTGTCTATAAGGACCAGCCAGAGGGTTTCATTCAGAGTGGGAGCAGCGGAAAGGTGTGCAAGTTGCTTAAGTCCATCTATGGACTAAAACAGGCATCGCGGAGTTGGAACATCTGTTTTGATGAGACAGTCAAAGATTTTGGCTTTATCAAAAATCCAGATGAACCATGCATCTATAGTAGATTTGTAGCAAAAACTGTTGTATTTCTCGTTTTATACGTGGATGACATTCTTTTGATAGGAAATGACATTCCTATGCTACAATCTGTCAAAGGGTTCTTGTCACACAGGTTCTCCATGAAAGACCTGGGTGATGCCACTTACATTCTGGGGATCCGGATCCATCATGATAGATCTAAGAGGATATTAGGACTTTCGCAGTCCAGATACATCGACACCATACTGAAAAGATTCAGTATGGAAGATTCCAAGCGCGGTAATCTACCGGCTTGTCACGGGATCACCCTCTCCAAAGAGATGTCTCCCAAGACTGATTTGGAAAGGGATCGCATGTCTATTATACCCTACGCTTCTGTGGTAGGCTCTATAATGTATGCGATATTGTGTACCAGACCAGATATAGCTTATACACTGAGTGTGGTAAGCCGGTATCAGTCAAACCCTGGGGAGAAGTACTGGATAGCGGTAAAGAACATTCTCAAGTACCTGAGAAGGACTAAGGAGATGTTCTTGGTGTACGGCGGAAAAGACCTCCAGATCGAGGCCTTTGCTGACTCCAGCTTCCAGAGTGACAAGGATGATTCCAAGTCCATGTCGGGTTTTGTCTTTACCCTCAATGGAGGTGCGGTGTGTTGGAAGAGTTCCAAACAGGAAACCGTTGCTGACTCGACGATGGAAGCGGAATATATCGCTGCTGGTGATGCCGCAAAAGAATCCGTCTGGATGAGGAAGTTCTTAACGAAACTTCAGGTGGTTCCGTCCATTGTTGATCCAATACCTCTGTATTGCGACAACAATGGGGCTATAGCTTTAGCGAAGGAACCCAGGTCCCATCAGAAGTCCAGACACATCTTGAGGCGGTATCACCTGATCAGGGAGATCGTGGATCGCCAGGAGATCGAGGTTCGGAGGGTTGCTACGGAAGATAACACTGCTGATCCACTCACGAAGGCCTTACCCTAGACTCAGTTCGAGCGGCTGATCGAGATGATAGGTCTTCGATACGCCAGTACATCGATACGCCAGTACATGGCCTTAGTGCAAGTGGGAGATTGTTAGTGTATATGCCCTAGAGGCCATTACTGTATCATACTAGTTTGTATATTACTTGATGGATGCTTGGGATATTCACAGTTGTATAGACAATCTTGCTCAAAATGGTAGTATGCTACTTGGTTTGTTTCTACTTTAATGTGTACATGTGTTTATTTTAGTATATCACCTATACACATTAGTGGAGCCCTTAGGATCTTTGCTTGATTAACAGCGTTGTGATGGCAGTCACACTCGTGGGGGCTGGGTAATCCACAAGCACATCATTATACAGGTCCTTAGTCGTATGACTATCGAGACAGGGCATCGATACTCCGGAGTAAACTAGTGTATGCACTTCTCATCCCAGCAGGGGAGACGGTCTGTCCCACAGCCGTCAGTACGTCATACTTGAGATAGTATGCGGGTGCTCGTTAGGTTACGGGTACACTGGACAGGACTCGTCGGGAACTGATTGGTTGGTACTATATCTATCGTCAGTTATCAGTTTCCAGGTGACATGAGTACAGCTTAGTCCGCTGACTTGACACTGTCACTTCGCCTCGAGTGTGTTCCCACTGTTCTTTGATTACTACCCTACCACGGCTCAAAGGAGTCGTGCAAACAGATAGTAGTTGGGTGCAGTCCCGAAGCACTTGGAGGCAGTGACGGTTAGACAGTATTCGTCTCTCCCGGTATTGGGAGTTGATATCGCGTTGTGTCATGGAGAGCCATTACACATACTCGTCCCTGGCCAGGGCAAGCGAGATGCACTGGTAGGTTTCCAGTGTTATCTCAGGGTGTTCTGGGCTACACTCCGACACGACTTGTACCGCTATTAGGGGACTGACGTTTACCGCCCCTAGGCCCGCCATACGATATTCTCAGACGAACAGACCGAACTGTACGGAGATTGTCACATTCAGGCTCAATAGGAGTTCGGATGGGTTTCACCTCGTCAGTCTTCTTATCGGCATCTACCTGGGGGCCGTTACGCACAGCTAGTGCCGCTTGCGGTCTATAGTTAAACCCACTGCCAGCGTAGTGTCGAGTCTTTAGAGTCCCACACAGAGAGCTATTCGCCTTTAGGCAAAAGAGTAGAGGTCGCATGGTTTTGCGACAGGGTTCGGTCACATCCGTGCACTTGTGCACGTTTGGTGTTCGGACAGTTATTACTAGCGGGCTTTGATTTAAACCAGATCCTGGTATACGTTTTGGGATTGGTTTTATCTCGTTTGTATTCGTGTTCCTCGGAACGCGGATGCGGGTATGTCTGCACGGTTGACAGAGACAGAGGCAGAGAATTCTCATTAGGGTTTTTGACTGTTGACTTTTGCTAGACCCTAATGAGAATTAGAAATATGATTAATGATAATATTAATTAAGTATTATTGTGCCATGGTTGGCTTGATAGGGTGACTTTGTTGACTTGTTGACTTCGTTGACCGGTTGACTAGGTTGGACTTTTTGACCATCATCATGACAATAGCTATCATTTCATGGTATTGACCTTTGCTTGCTTGTTTTGTTCACAAATTGCATTTAATGCATGAAATGATATTGCCATTTGATATGATAACAACCATCACATAATACTCAATTATTATTATTTGTTATGATTATTTTGGATTATGAGAGCAAGGGTGGAAAAAGTCTTGCTCATTCTATGATTCCCATTCTCTCTCATCCTCAAGCTCTCCCTCATCCTCTTGCTCTCTCTCTAGCTCAAGGAAACTCCCTCTCATGAGTTGAGAACCATCTCCTTGGAGATAAAAACCCAAAACACTTCTCTACTCATCCTAGTATACAAGGTTTAGCAAACCAAGTGTTCTAGTTTCTTCTAGATTGAGGTTGGAGCCAAAGGTAGAAATTTTCGGGTGGATCCATCTTCGGCACAAGGAGACGACGAGAAGAGAACCATCCGACCACCATAAGGAGTCAAAGAGAAGGAGTTCAAGTTAAGATATAACCCCCTAACCGAGTAGGTAAAACTCCTAGTTAGGTTGTTAGATAGTTAGTTTAACAAAGATCCATTTTTGAGTCCATGTTACCCACACCATAGAAAATCGTTTTTCACCATTTCCGCGACCAAAAAGAACCGGGGACGGGTAACGTGGACTTACACATCATACCAAGGTCATCCTACACTCCGAAAGGTAAAACCTAGCTCTCTGATACCAACTTTGTCATGACCCGAAATTGGCACGTGACGGCCCTTAAACTACACAACGTCTACAGGCGTAACGCAATTTAAGTAAGCCGAAAACCCAACAATCTAAGCCATCAAAAGTAGTAAGAATTAATTGCATTTTAAAACCTTTGAAATCTCAACCCAAATTTTTTAAAAGTCCAACTTTATTTCCTTTAAAATTTTGGCAGCACCTCCTTTGTAAAAAGCCGCCCAAAAATGGGTACAACATAAATATAAATAAAGCATCCCCAACGGGAGCAAATACACGCCCAAAGGCGGAAAACAACCACCACAACAGATATACGACGCCGTAGCGAAGAAATAAAAAATGATAAAAAGAAACTGCATAAAAGACAACCAAGTCACAAAATAATATACAATATCGTCCTCACATCAAGTCTCTAAGTCATACATGATAATGGTAGATGGAGAGTACAGGATACAACGAATATAAAATAAGCAACATGAATGGATAACCACAAAACCCACCTAAAGCAAAACTGCACACTATGAGCCGAAGCGGTATCCGCAGTAAAAGATAATATGATAGATGATAATAGCCCTGCCTCTGACTACTGTGAGGATCAACCTGCAAAACACTGTGGCACAACGGGGGTGAGTTGCCAACTCCTGAATAGTAAATAATATATGCAGGTAATCGCAAGTATGTACGTACAGCGCGAATCTAACATATGCAAGTTAAAAGCAATAAATGGTCATATGTATACAAAAGTCATGAAAGGTACACTGGTAGGTATAACTAATACTTGAAGCAATAATATGACAATCTGTATGCAACAAACATGTAAGGTACTATATCAGGTACAACTAATACATAAAGCAGTGCATATAAAATAAGAGTATGTAAATGCAACAGTCATGGAAGGTACTTTATCAGGTACAACGAATACATGAAGTAGTGCATAAACAATAAATGTGGAGTATGGAATAAAAATATGTCATTTCCACGGAATCCTGACATCGTGGTAGGACTAATATCCATCAAGGCAATCCAAATCCCAATTTCCTCAAATCAACCCCCAAATTACTCTCATATTATATAAGTCTCATAAATCCTGAATGTACAATATCAAGTAAATCTCATATATCCTGAATGTACAAAATCAGCAATCTCATATATATCCTGTATCCAATATCACGTCTATCTCATATATCCTGAATCCAATATCAAGTAAAGCTAAAATATCCTAAAATCCAATATCAAGTAAATCTCTAATATCCTAAGTATATTTGCATGAATAATTAAGATGATGTATATGAATTGATATGTATACATATATATTAGTGTCCCATTTCACTAATATATATATATATATATATATATATATATAACAGCGTCTCATTCCACTGTTATATATACTTAGGAGTAAAATATCATGAAACCAATGTGTCAAGTATCGACACAAAAATACTGATCTATCAGATACTGTCACCATGACTGGCACCCTGATAGGTATATATCATACGCTATACCGAAAGCTCAAGAGCCTAGCTCTGACCCTCTCCTCTCGACGTATCCATACACACATGACTCCCGTCGGTATCCTCACGATAACCGCCGAGTCATTGGTACTGTCACCAGATGGTATGGTTCGCCTGCCAGGCTCAATCGGCAAGGTCCTTCAATTGTCTTGCCCTGGGGTACCTCCGGGCCCCACCATGTACCCTCATACGGCCCATGACGCTCCTCGCATGGGGTATATATATCAGAACCGATAAAACTCATGGTGGATGCTGAAATATCATATCAAGAGAAACCAGGTTTTTCAAATAATGCATATTTCATGAAACTACCACTGTCCTCAAATCCAGAAAAAATCATGAAAAATCCATATCTCAATGCGAAAATTCATGAATAAAATATACGCAACATAAAACTGTAATATAAGCATATAAAGAAAAAGCCGCTAATTAACTGCAATAAGTTAATATAAATATCATGCGGTTCCTAATTTCTCCAAGTCTATATAACATCAAATAAATGTAAACATGTAGCTATAGCCAGATACTTGTGTAAACATAAAGGTATAGCAAGGTATATGTATCTACCTATCAGTAATGATGAAATATACCCTCCGGATATAAGTGAAGTATATATGCAAGGTATACATGTAGCTGTGTCATTATGTGTGTATGTACCTATCGCTAATGGTACCATAACCTATAGGTATACAGGTAACTAGCATATAAGCATGTCAAGGCATATGTGTAAGCATGTAGGTATACAGGTATGCTATATGTCATATGCAATAAGAAATATGAATCAATGTCACAATGTCCCTAACCAAACAATATCATATCTATATATGTGTTGTGCGTGTTATGGCAATTATTGACGGTGTGTGTGGCATACAATCAATGCTCGTGCAATATGAGCCGTCAATAATAGTGTAGTGTCCTGAGGGTACTAGTCCAAGCACAACAAGTAATTAAGAAATAAGGTGTATACGCGACTCTATATATGAAATAGAATATGCGACAAGTCAAGTCATTTCTAGCCCAGACGTATAACGCCATACGGGCGATTCCCCTGTAGATGTTAAATCTACTCATCAACGTACTCCTGGCTAAGTGAAGTCTACCACCTGTTTTCCTTTCTTCGCAGCGCCCGAAGTCCCCGCCTGCGAACCTAAAACAATAAAACAACAAAGCAAGTATATATTAGCAATAGACCCAAAACACGTACAAACTACACGGACCAACGCGACAACACAAACGTACTCTCAAGTGTTCGTATTGTAGCTAACGTGTATAGCGACCCTACGAAACCAACTCAAGAACAACAAAACACAGAATACGAACCATAACGGATAACATAACGTGTGAAACGAAACACAAGAAAACAAGCAAGTGGTCCCAGATTTTTCTGTACCAATAATTTGTAAAAGTTGCAAGTACCATGAGACCACAAACAACCCCAGAGAACCCTACACAAAAACCTAAACCCTAAGTCCCCAGTCCGGCCGCAATTTGCGGCCAGAAGCAATAAAATTGCGGCCTGAACATGATGGAATTGGTTCGTATTTTGAGGGTAGGTTCTAGGTCACTACAATAGGTCACTGTGATGGGAACTTTTGCAACAATTACCTGGTTTGATAGCAGATCATCCCATACCCAAAATTACACTAAACTAATTCAACAAATACGATATTTACCTGAAACGATACGATACACAATCTAAACTGAAACGACTAATCTACGAAACACAATAAGCATTTAAAGAATAGAAAGAGATCAATACCTAACCCAAAGAACTTAAAAATCCAAGCTTTGCAAGCTCCAAGGCATCCAAGAGGCAAAAGGTGGTAAAAAATGTGATTTTTGTGAGATTTGTGAATATTTGTGATGGTTTTTGTGAAGAACTTGTGAAGTGTTCAGTTAGAAAATGAGAGAGATGAATAAAATGAGAAGGGAAATGAGTGTGAGAGAGAGTGAGAGAGAGTATGAAGAAAAGAGAGTGAGAGGTGAGGTTAAGGGTGAGTGCACCACTTGCATTAATGCACCATCAATGCATTCACACACACCATGCCACCTCCTCACTTCCAAAACAAATATTTTCTCTTCTCACTCAAAATATCTAGGATTAGGGTTAAGGATTAGATTAAAACAAAGATTAGGATAAAGCAAAGTATTAGATTAGGGTTAAGTGTCATGGTCACTAATCTAGATTAACACAAAACAAACCCTCACATTAACGTGCACACGTGCGTGCATGCCATAACAAATAATAATAAATTATTAATTAAATATTATAAAATGTGAAGAACCCAAATTGGTAAACTTTTTACAGTAAACCCGCATTACCGTTTAAACTAACACTAACCGAAATCTAAGGCGTTTCATTTAACGTCGTCCGGATATTATATGATGGGATACAATATTTGGAATCCACAAGTAATTATAAGATAACTAATTTGAATGTTATAAATCTAGCAGTTTAGTTTCAGATGATCGGTTGCCACGGGATTTTGATGAGATCAAAAGTCCGTCGCAATCACGTAGTGTACGTGGATACTCGCCGGGTAACTAAATAGATAGCCACGCCCTATAGCCCCGACCAAGTAACTGTAGGGGAATCCCGTCGCCAAAAGCATCCGTTTGGGTGCTCACGGAAGCGGTGTTCTTCCTTAGTGCACTTCGTCGACGGTATCAGGGGGTGCGGCCGTCTACTAAACTTTCCGACGAGCATTCGATCAGGATGTCGGAAATCTTGTTGAATTGCCCGACAAGATATTAAAAGGTATTTTCAATATCGAGACTAAAATGCGGGGTTTATAATTGTTAGGTATATGATGTCTAAGGAATTCATTTGGTTAGGCATGAAATCCAAAGTATGTGATACGTTGGGTTTATGATGTCAAGGTGGTTGCGGATTCCAACTGTTGTAGTTTTTCACTTTCTTTTATGCGACCGTAAGTGTAATATGTGGTGTATCGCCAGTTTCGGTGCTATATGTCAACGACAACTGGGATACGCATATTTACTTACGTTGATGACATGTGATGTTATGTGTTGCTGTGATATATTATATTGGATCGTCGTGATTGAATGGTCGGGGGTTTTATGTGAGATGAGAGTTTTTCATTTTCATTAATGTAAAATTCTTTATATGTAATATTCTTTTTTTGGGGCACTTCCGGGTTAAGGATGATGTCACCATTGTATATTATTTACTGTTCCACATTAGGATAGACCCAAGGCGGGGAGCACAAGTAACCGGGTTCTAAGGTCCAGTAGGAGACCATCTCGAGGAGTCGAGGCCGGGTCTCCTAACTCTAGAATTGGTAGGGTTGCTTGCCGCTCTCGTAGAGATCTAGGGGTGTAGGATTGGCTATTCATCACGACCGTGGAATTCGTGTTTTATGAAGGCTTAAAATAAAACACGGAAATCCTAACATATCCAATATTTCATATGTTGTTCTTCTGCTGCGATATCTGTGATGTGATCATTTGATATATTGATGAGATGAATACGGGATATAGTATATGTGATATATTATATAGACGTTGCTTATGTTTTACACCCGCGCTAGCAATGCCCCGCTATGCCGTTAGTTACCTAACCTAACGGTGCACGAGGGAACATCGAGACGAATGCGGATGGCATAAGTGTACGTTGTACTTATCTATGATGTTTAGGTAACTTAAAATGATGGGACTTCATTAATGAGATTAATGAAATAAAAGAAACCTAAAGATATTGTAGAAACTTGTCTCGAAAACTTGTAGCTCTAGTTTTTGGTTTGCATAGCGGTATTCCGTGTAGAATATCCTGCACCTTATTTGATAAGGAAAGAGCCGAGATCTCTTCACCGGGAGTGACCTCTTTAGCGAAACTAGCAGATGCTACAACCCTCGGTTTGTCTTTTGATTGCTTCTATAGTTTTTGCTTTGCATAGTGGTATTTGTGAAATATCCTGCACCTTATTCGATAAGGAAAGAGCCGAGATTCCTTCATCGGGAGTGACCTCTTTAGAAAAACTAGTAAAAGCCTCAAAAACATTCATTTATAAAATCACTCGATTCTACAACGATATCAAGTTCATTACGCAAAAGGTTTTCTTAAAAACCTATCGCAGCCCTCCGTCATTTCAGATAAGTACTGCTTAGTATTCGTGCTGCGGTAGGCATTCGTCAAGGTATAGTGTACGGTAGCTAACTAGTGCTTATCTGCTAGCATACGATACGATTGGATTAGGGTATTCGTAAGGCGTTGTTTGGCTTTCGTCAAGGGTCGTGCGGGTGGATTTAATTCAATCAGGAAATGTACGGGTTGAACTTGACTAGTGGACTATGGGTTGTTTGGCATTCGTCAAGGTCATAGCACGTTAAGGGTAAAACATTATCGGGAATTTCAAGTGTTGAAATTTGCAATGAGATTGCATACCTTCTATGAGATAGTTGGATCCCGATACCCACTGCGAGTAAGAGTTACTCCTGGGTGAGTTTTACACATTACATATAGCCGATCAAGTAGGTGTCAGAAAGGTGTTAACGGGGTTACGCCCCTGGGAAAATAAGTTTTATATTAATTAGGTCCATGCGAAAGCACGGGGAACCTCCCTCAATATACCGACACTGGCCTGGCCGAAAGATTAGCAAACTTGTAGGGTGTAATTAATCCCGGCTAGTCTTTCCTTTTAGGGTTTGAAGGAAGATTTGACCAAAATAGTAGGAGATATCCTGATTAAATAAATTTATAACCAATCTAATCTTGCAAGAGCATACGCTGAATGTTTTCTTCTCTCTCTCTCTCCAAGTAGCGACCATGTCACGCTTTAATCAAGATAATAATATGGATGTATTGACCAAACCCGCTTGTTATACTGAGCTGGGGAACGTTGGTCCCGCTCCAACCTATAATTGGTATAAGACCGAGCAGGAAATAGGGGATTACCAGGATTCCCGTGCCGCCCAAACGAAGAAAGTGCATGTTGATGCAACTTCTTCGGGTGTGTTCATTACAGAGAACTGTTTCTCAGCATCCTTTACGTCCTAGGTATGAGATACCGGATCAGGATCCCAGATATGTAATCTGTTACATGGGCTACAGATAGGTAGAGAACTGAGAACGAATGATAAGTTTCAAGAGTTGGAAACGATGCAATTGTTGCAAGCCAAGCAGTTGGCAGTTATCACCCTGTATTACCTGTAGGGTTCCTAGGCACTCTAATGGAGTCTCACAAGTGATCAAACATGCACAAATCAAATTTTACGGGTGCCTATTAACCCTAATACGGATCGTTAACTAGATAAATAGGCGAAACAAGCAAGTAAATGGAAATGTATCTAAAGGAAAGGGGCTACAACCTTTGTAGATCCGGTCCACCACTTTCTAAGCTCCGCAATGATCTCCCTCCGCTGTCCAAATCAAACCCTTGACTCTAGCATTGGCATCATCGAAGAATAGGCGGGCTTGATCATCGGTTCGATGCCGAAGATGATCTACGTCGAAGCATCACAAGAACAAGCTCCAACTTCACCAAGCTTTGAAAAATTGTGAAGTAAACACCCTATACAACTTGGCAAGAGGTAGAGGATGAAGAAATAGAAAGTGGGTAGACTTTAGTTTTGGATTTCTCACTAGTTTTCATCACTTGCCATTGGAGTAGCAAGCTTTCTCTTTTGTTGAAGAAGATGAAGAAGAAGAAGAAGATATGATAAGTTAATTAAAAAAGAAAATAAAAAGAATACTTATCATAACTTCAACCATGGTTTAGTGTAGAGATTTAACCAAGGTTTAGAAGAGTGGTTAGGGTTAAAGAAGAGACAAGAATGGTAGACTTTTTCAAAGCTTCAAGAAGCTTCAAAGAAAAGACAAACTAAGCCACCATTTCTTTTTCTCTTTATCTTTTCCAAAACAATAATAAATGGATAAATAAATAAGAGAAAAGAAACCCTAACCATTCACTAAACATGGTTTAATCTTTACACAAACCCAAAAGAGCAAGTATCATCAAATATGATACAATCTTGTGCACAAAAGTATATCACATATACAATGTGTACAAACCAAGTGAGTAAATCCATTTAAAGTGAACCAATACTAGTTAATGCAAAGTAATATATCAAATATATAATTATACATTAAATCATTAAATCAACACTTGATTCAATGATCCGGTTATATCGCATATAACCGGCTAGTATCCAATGTATCGGCTTATCGAATCAATCCTTGATTCGATAACTAGGTTATATCGCATACAACCATCCGACACATTCATCGCGAGAATGAAATACGGTATCATATACACGCATTATTCTCGGTCCCGCACATATCTCATATGCGCTCCTATTTCGTTTCGCTTGAGCCAGGAAACCTCTGTGTAGGACTCTAAAGACTCGTCAATACGCCGGCAGCGGATGATGATCATATCAAACACCCACAAGCCGCAAGCGGTCTGCTAAACGTAACGGCCACCCGAGTATTGAGCGATCAGAAGATCGACGAGCAAGCCCGCTCATACTCCTGTGAATCCAACCAGTAACACTTACCGTATAGTCCGGTCTGTTCGTCTGATATGTCGCATATCTCGCCTAAGGGTGGTAAACGTCAGACCCCGGTAGCTTGATAAGTCATGCCGACGTGAGGTCCATAACATTCGTGAAACTACTGATAACACTTACCAGTAGGTCACTGCAACCCTGGCCAGGGATTTCCTGTTATGGCCAGTCGAGCATAGCACAACATCAACCCCCAATACCGGGAGAGACGAATCCCCTCCTATCGCTCATTGCCTCCATGTGAATCGGGACTGTACCCAAAAACCACCTGTTTGCACGACTCAGTAGAGCCGTGGTAGGGTGGAAATCAAAGCACAGTGGGAGACACACAAGACTCTATGACGATCTCGGGTCAACAGACTAAGCTGTACCAATGTCACCAGAGAACTGCCATCTGACGTGAGGTATAATACCATCTAGGAGTTCTCGGCGAGTCCGTTTAGTGTACCCAGTCTCCACTGAGCACCCGCATACCATCTTCGATGTCAAACACCAATGGATATGGGATCATCCATCGCCCATCACATGGGTCGTGAAGATATACGCTAGTCTACTCTGGAATATCGATGCCCCGTCTCGATATTCCCACGACTAGGAACAATGAAGGATGTACTCATTAACTACCCAGGCCCCACTAGTATGATCTACATCATAGTCCTGGAAGTCGAGTACACATCCTAAGGGCTTTATCAACATGTAATCAGAGAGACAGAAAGTATACATGTTAAGATAAAGTGCAACCAGATAGCGTACTATCATGTCGAGCAAGAAAGTCCTTCCTATATATGTCCCAGTATCCACTACAATATACATCCAATGTACAGTAATGGCCTCTAGAGCATACATATAACTAACAATCTCCCACTTGCACTAGGGCCATCTGTAGCAGTGGTTGCAGTATCACATACTCAACCATCCCCTAAAAGTCTCTCTTTAGGAAAAAGGCCTTCATGAGTGGATCCGCCGTGTTGTCCTCTGAGTCTTCTCTCCTAACCTCGATCACCCTGGAGATCAACTATCTCCATGATTAGGTGATGCTGCCTCAGAATTTGTCTGGGTCACTGATGGGACCAGGGTTCCAGGGCCAAAGCCACACTTCCATTGTCATACAATGGCAGGAACCTAGTTCATCTTATGAACCAATATACACCCAAACTTCCTCTTTGGTAGTATCTTCAATAGCGATGTTACCAGCCTTTATCGTCTAGTTTGCCACGGTATCTAGCTTGGAACTCTTCCAACATACCGTCCCTTTACTGAGGGTAAAGACAGTGCCTGTGACTGACATTCAGTCGTCTTTATCACCCTGGAACACTTCCAGTGATTCTCCCCAGGATTGATTGATACAATCTCACTATACCTAGTGAGAACCCTAATGTCCCTTTAGATCTATCTCATAGGTCCAAATCTCAGGATTTAGGAGGTATCATCTTTATCCTATTTGGAGAATCCTTGTGATAATAGGAGATTGATCGATCGTAGTATAGGAAACTCTTTTCCTATCAAGAGTATGTTGTCTACGTACAATACGAAGATGACCACCTTACTCTCTACTACCCTTTTGTATATACAAGGTTCGTCTACCATTTTGATGAAGTCAAACACTTTGACTATCACATCAAAACAGACGTTCCAACTCCGCGATGCCTGCTTCATTATGTAAAGCAACTTGCACACGTTTCCGCTGCTCCCACTGTTTACGAAGACCTCTGGCTGTGTTCTTATAGACGTTCTCTTCTAAATCAGTATTTAGAAAAGCAGTCATGGCACCCAACCGTCAGATATCGTAGTCATGGTATGTAGCCGTGGTAAGTAGGATCTGGACAGACTTAAGCATAGCTACTGGAAAAAGGTTTCATCATTATCCACGCCTGGTCGATGACGAAAACCTTTAACAAGTCTAGCTTTGAAAGTCTCAACTTTTCCATCTAAACCAAGTAATCTTCTCAAGATATACTTGCTCCTGATGGGGATTTAACCCTTCAGATATAGCAGCTAAAGTCCATACTTTGCTGGTGTACATGGATTCCATCTCAGATCGCTAAGCATCCAGCCATTCTTACAGAGTCCCTACTCTCGATGGCCTGCTCGAAACTAGTTGGGTCATCATCTCATGATGCAATCCTTGCTCCCACTGTCATCGAGAAACCGAGGTATCTCTCAGGCGGATGAGGAACCCTACTAGATCGGCGGAGAGGCTGAGTTTCGTCGGGAACTATAGAATCTTATGGTTCTGTCAAATCATCAACTGCAGTTTTGTATAGCTGGAACCTTTCCAGTTCTACAGAACTGATCCTGCCTCGATCTTGTCCGGATTTTGCTTTAAACATAGGCCGGACAACCCCAAATCTTAACTCGCTTAAGAGATGGGTTCTTCCCATACCATATCTTATATGGAGTGGTAGGCAGTGATTTGATTCAAACCTAATTCAATAGGTATGCAGCTTCTCAAGTGCATAACCTCAAAAGGAAATAGGTAACTCAGTAATACTCATCATAGAGCACACCATATCTAATATTGTGCAATTGCTCCGCCCTGATACACCGTTGTGCTGTGGTGTATTCAGAGGAGTAACACTGAGAGAAAATCTCATTCTCCTTTAGAATAGTCCAGGAATTCTATGCACAAGTATTCTCCTCCCTGATCTTATCATAGGACATAATACTTATACCCGTATTTTGGTTCTCTACTTCTAACTTATATTCTGTGAATATCTCAAAAGGTTCGGACTTATGTTTCAACAGGAATATATGACTGAATCTTGAGAGATTATCAGAGAATATAATGAAGTATAAAGAACCAGTCCTGGCATGTGTAGACAGGACACTTTACATACATCATCATGTATCAGTCCCAAGAGTTCATTAACTCTTTCTCGGCTTCCAGTAAGCAGAGCTGGTGTCATTATATCTTTGTGACATGACTGGCAAGTTTCACAAGATGTAAATTTAAACTGATTTAAATATGCATCTAAAATGTAACTTCAGCCAGTCGGGTCGCATTGATATGACCTAGTCTACAATGCCTCAAGAATGATTCGTTCATTTCTGAACTCTTCCTCTTGTGTGTGTTCAGTATACAAGGAACTGTAGTTTGATTTAGAACGTCAATGCTTTTAGATGACGTGCCTGAACCGATCAACTTTTGATATAGGAAATGTTCAAAACATTATCCATCAATACAAAATTATATCATTTCTTTACTAATAAAGAGACTGATATGATTTTGTATATCAGGTTCGGTATCTAATAGCATTTGTTCAGAATTAATGTATTGGTAATACAGGGTGACAGTGACCAACAGACTTGGCTGCAACACTTACCCCGTTTTCTGCCTCATGAAACTTATCACCCGTTCTCAGTTTTTCTACCTTTTTGTAGCCCTATGTAACATATTACATATCTGGGATCCTGATCCGGTATCATATACCCAGGATGCAGAGGATACTGAGAAACAGTTCTTTGTAATGAACACACCCGAAGGAGATGCATCTCATGCACTTTCTTCGTTTGGGCGGCATGGGAATCCTGGCATTCCCCTATTTCCAGCTCTGTCTTATAACAATTATAAGTTGGAGCGGGACCAACGTTCCCCAGCTCAGTATAACAAGCGGGTTCGGTCAATACATCCATATTATTATCTTGATTAAGGCGTGACATGGTCGCTACCAGGAGAGAGAGAAGAAAACACTCTGCGTGCGCTCTTGCAAGATCAGATTGGTTATATATTTTATCTAATCAGGATGGCTCCCACTGTTTTTATCAAATCTTCCTTCAAACCTTAAAAGGAAAGACTAGCCGGGATTAATTACACTCTACAAGTTCGCCAATCTTTCAGCCAGGTCAGTGTCGGTACTTTGAGGGAGGTTTCCCGTGCTTTCGCACGGACCTAATTACAGTAAACCTCGTTTTCCCAGAGGCGTAATCCCGTTGACACCTTTCTAGACACCTACTTGATCGGCTAATTATAAAGTGCAAAACTCTCCCCGGAGTAACAATTACTCGCAGTGGGTATCGGGATCTAACTATCACATAGAAGGTATGCAATATCATTGCAAATTTCAACACTTGAAACTCCCGATAAAGGTTTTTACCCCTAGCACCTATGACCTTAACTATGGTCAACAAATCACAAGTACTAGTCAAGTTCTACCCGTCATTTCGTGATTAATTAGACCCACCCACATGACCCTTAACTAAGGTCAACAAAGTCACGCGACTGTCCTAACTAATCGCATCATATGCGGTGTAGGAAGACATCACTTAGCTACCGTACACTGTGCCTTGACTATGGTCAACAAACACAGCACGAATACTAAGTACTCTACTTCCTAAAATGACGGAGGGTTGCGGCTGGTTTTTGTGAAAACCTTTAACGCTTTGAACTTGATCTCGTTGCGGAATCAAATGGTTTTTAAATGGAATGTTTTTGAGGCTTTTCTAGTTTTGCTAAAGGGGTCACTCCCGGTGAAGGGATCGTCGGCCCTTTCCTCGTCGAATGAGGTGCGGGATATATCATATATATCACTGTGCAAAGCAGAAACTATAGAAGCGATCAAAAGACAAACCGAGGGTTGTAGCATCTGCCAGTTATTGCTAAAGGAGTCACTCCCGGTGAAGGAATCTCGGTCCTTTCCTTATCGAATAAGGTGCAGGATGTTCTACAAGGAACACCACGATGCAAAGCAAGAACTGTAGCTACCTGTTTTATTTTGAAATTCGATTCCACAACATCAATTAGGTTTATTTTCTTTCATTAATCTCATTAATGAATATCCCATCAATTAAGTCCACCTAATCATCACAGATAAATATAACGTACGCTTATGCCATCCGCATTCGCCTCGATGTCCCGTCTGCACCGTTAGGTTAGGTAACTAACGCCAGAGCGAGGCAGGGCTAGCGCGGGTGTAAAACATAAGCAACGTCTATATAATATATCATATATACTATATATAATACCTGTCACAGAACATCACATGATCACAGATAAATCACAGCAGAAGAAACATATGAAATATTGGATATACTAGGACGTCCGTGTTTTCAATACGAGCCAGTATAAAACACGGATTCCACGGTTGTGATGAATAGCCAATCCCACACCCCTAGACCCCTACGAGAGCGGCAAGCAACCCTACCAATTCTAGGGTTAGGAGACCCGGACTCGACTCCTCGAGTTGGTCTCCCACTGGACCCCAGAACCCGGTTACTTGTGCTCCCCTCCTTGGGTCTATCCTAGTGCAGAAAAGTAAATAATATACATCAACGGTGACAACTTCCGCAACCTGGAAGTGCCCCAATAAAAGAATATTACATACAAGTTTTTGCATGAATGAAAATGAAAAACACTCATCTCACATAAAAAAAACCCGGCTATTCAAACACGACGATCCAATATAACATATCCAGCAACACATAACATCACATGTCATCAACGTAAGTAAATATGCGCATCCCAATTGTCGTTGACATATAGCAACGAAACCGGCGATATCACATATTACACTTACGGTCACAGAAAAGAAAATGTAAAACTACAACAGTTGGAATCCGCAACCTCCTCAGACATCGCATGCCTGACCAAATGAATTACTTAGACATCGCATGCCTAACAATTATAAACCCCGCATTTTAGTCTCATTATCGAAAACTCTTTTCAATATCAAGTCGGGCAATTCAACAGGATTCCCGACATTCTGATCGAATGCTCGTCGCAAACTTTAGTAGGCGGCCGCACCCCTAACGCCGTCGACGAAGTGCACCAAGGCGGAACACCGCTACCGGGAGCACCTGAACGGATGCTTTCGGCGACGGGGTTCTCCTACAGTCACTTGGTCGGGGCTATGGAGTGAGGCTGTCTATTAAGTTTACCCGGCGAGTATCCGCGTACGCTACGTGATTGCGACGGACATTTGATCACATCAAAATTCCGTGGCAAACGATCAAGTAAGACTAAACTGCTATGTTTATAACATTCATTCCGTTATCTCATAACTATTTGCGAATTCCAATTATTGTATCACATTCCGGATAAATAGAAAATGCTAAACTTTTCGATCGAACAATCGAACACCCAAGTTTTCCCGATACAGCTCAACACATGAAATAAGTCTAACAACATTCAGTTCGTGCCTCAGTGCCAACGGTCCAGCCGTAGAAGGGTCAAGCCAACGCCTCACATGTGGCACGCCGTACTGCCCCAAACCCGAAGGTTCAAAGGGCAGTTCAAGACGGTCACATAATCGAGTTAAGGTTTGTTGTCTTCTAGAGGGTCCATCGCGTTACTTGCACTACTTAGAACGTCGTTAAACTACGGAAAAATCCAACAATTGGAAATTTCCCGGCAGGGGAAAAAGTGGGTATTTATATCCGGTCGAACATTTTAACATATTCTAAAAATACCCGGAAAAGCACACCGACAAAAATTAGACAGTCCGATCGAATACACCGAGTCCCCAATACAACTCAGAAAATGCAACTCTGGGAAAAATTATTAAAAAACCCCAGGAAAACCAGCACAGACAACTAAGAATTACTGTGCAAAATAGGATGCACATAACGACAAAATGGCCGCGGAACCGCCGCACGAGCCATGCTCGTGCCGCGGATCTGCGGCTCTTTGATGGAATTACTCCATCGAAATTCACAGTAATTCTTAAATTAGCCTGCAGATTTTTCTGGATATTTTTAATGTGGAAAAATCCTCGAAATTAAAAAATGTACAGAGAGCATATTCAAAGTCGGGGTTTTGGGTCGATCGGACTTCTAACTCCGTCAGGACTTCGCCTAAGGCTCTAGCTAGGCTCTGATACCACTGTAGGGTTCCTAGGCACTCTAATGGAGTCTCACAAGTGATCAAATATGCACAAATCAAATTTTACGGGTGCCTATTAACCCTAATACGGATCGTTAACTAGATAAATAGGCGAAACAAGCAAGTAAATGGAAATGTATCTAAAGGAAAGGGGCTACAACCTTTGTAGATCCGGTCCACCACTTCCTAAGCTCCGCGATGATCTCCCTCCGCTGTCCAAATCAAACCCTTGACTCTAGCATTGGCATCATCGAAGAATAGGCGGGCTTGATCGTCGGTTCGATGCCGAAGATGATCTACGTCGAAGCATCACAAGAACAAGCTCCAACTTCACCAAGCTTTGAAAACTTGTGAAGTAAACACCCTATACAACTTGGCAAGAGGTAGAGGATGAAGAAATAGGAAGTGGGTAGACTTTAGTTTTGGATTTCTCACTAGTTTTCATCACTTGCCATTGGAGTAGCAAGCTTTCTCTTTTGTTGAAGAAGATGAAGAAGAAGAAGAAGAAGATATGATAAGTTAATTAAAAAAGAAAATAAAAAGAATACTTATCATAACTTCAACCATGGTTTAGTGTAGAGATTTAACCAAGGTTTAGAAGAGTGGTTAGGGTTAAAGAAGAGACAAGAATGGTAGACTTTTTCAAAGCTTCAAGAAGCTTCAAAGAAAAGACAAACTAAGCCACCATTTCTTTTTCTCTTTATCTTTTCCAAAACAATAATAAATGGATAAATAAATAAGAGAAAAGAAACCCTAACCATTCACTAAACATGGTTTAATCTTTACACAAACCCAAAAGAGCAAGTATCATCAAATATGATACAATCTTGTGCACAAAAGTATATCACATATACAATGTGTACAAACAAAGTGAGTAAATCCATTTAAAGTGAACCAATACTAGTTAATGCAAAGTAATATATCAAATATATAATTATACATTAAATCATTAAATCAACACTTAATTCAATGATCCGGTTATATTGCATATAACCGGCTAGTATCCAATGTATCGGCTTATCGAATCAATCCTTGATTCGATAACTAGGTTATATCGCATACAACCATCCGACACATTCATCACGAGAATGAAATACGGTATCATATACACGCATTATTCTCGGTCCCGCACATATCTCATATGCGCTCCTATTTCGTTTCGCTTGAGCCAGGAAACCTTTGTGTAGGACTCTAAAGACTCGTCAATACGCCGGCAGCGGATGATGATCATATCAAACACCCACAAGCCGCAAGCGGTCTGCTAAACGTAACGGCCACCCGAGTATTGAGCGATCAGAAGATCGACGAGCAAGCCCGCTCATACTCCTGTGAATCCAACCAGTAACACTTACCGTATAGTCCGGTCTGTTCGTCTGATATGTCGCATATCTCGCCTAAGGGTGGTAAACGTCAGACCCCGGTAGCTTGATAAGTCATGCCGACGTGAGGTCCATAACATTCGTGAAACTACTGATAACACTTACGAGTAGGTCACTGCAACCCTGGCCAGGGATTTCCTGTTATGGCCAGTCGAGCATAGCACAATATCAACCCCCAATACCGAGAGAGACGAATCCCCTCCTATCGCTCATTGCCTCCATGTGAATCGGGACTGTACCCAAAAACCACCTGTTTGCACGACTCAGTAAAGCCGTGGTAGGGTGGAAATCAAAGCACAGTGGGAGACACACAAGACTCTATGACGATCTCGGGTCAACAGACTAAGCTGTACCAGTGTCACCAGAGAACTGCCATCTGACGTGAGGTATAATACCATCTAGGAGTTCTCGGCGAGTCCGTTCAGTGTACCCAGTCTCCACTGAGCACCCGCATACCATCTTCGATGTCAAACACCAATGGATATGGGATCATCCATCGCCCATCACATGGGTCGAGAAGATATACGCTAGTCTACTCTGGAATATCGATGCCCCGTCTCGATATTCCCACGATTAGGAACAATGAAGGATGTACTCATTGACTACCCAGGCCCCACTAGTATGATCTACATCATAGTCCTGGAAGTCGAGTACACATCCTAAGGGCTTTATCAACATGTAATCAGAGAAACAGAAAGTATACATGTTAAGATAAAGTGCAACCAGATAGCGTACTATCATGTCGAGCAAGAAAGTCCTTCCTATATATGTCCCAGCATCCACTACAATATACATCCAATGTACAGTAATGGCCTCTAGGGCATACATATAACTAACATTACCAAATACATTGATTCTGAACGAATGTTATTAGATACCGAACCTGATATACAATATCATATCAGTCTCTTTATTTAGTAAAGAAGGATATAATTTTGTATTGTTGGATAATGTTTTGAATATTTCCTATATCAAGAGTTGATCGGTTAAGGCACGCTATCTAAAAGCATATATGTTCTAATCAAACTACGGTTCTTAACGTATAGAACGCACAAAAGAGAAAGAGTTCATAAATGAACGAATCCTTCTTAAGGCATTGTAGACTAGGTCATATCAATGCGACCCGACTAGTTAAGTTACATTTAGATGCATATTTAAATCAGTTTGAACTTACATCTTATAAAACTTGCCAGTCATGTCACAAAGATAAGATGACCATAGCTCCATTTATTGGAAACAAAGAAAGAGTTAGTGAACTCTTGGGATTGATACATGATGATGTATATAGGTCCCCTGTCTACACATGCCAGGACCGGTTCTCTGTACTTCATTACATTCACCGATGATCTCTTAAGATTTGCACATGTGTTCCTATTGAAACACAAGTCTGAACTTTTTGAGATATTCAAAGAATATAAGTTAGAAGTAGAGAGCCAAAACGGGTATAAGTATTATATCCTTTGATATGATCAGGAAGGAGAATACTTAAGTACGGAATTCCTGGACTATTCTAAAGGAGAATGAGATTCTCTCTCAGCATTACTCCTCCATATACATGTCACGTCCCGAAAGTACGGAACATGACCGGCACTTAAACTATGAAACGTCTCGAGGCGTACGTAATCCAAGTAAGCCGAAAACCCAGAAATGTAAACCAAGAAAAGTAGTAGAGTGAAGGAAAACCAATTTAAATAATTAGTTTTAATAGCATAAGCCGAATTATGCGGGTTTCTAAAAACATCAAAAATTTCCTGAAAATTTCGGCAGAGTCTCCTTTGTAAATACTGGCCCCCAAACGGGATACAACATGAATAGTATACGAAATCAATAAAAAGGCATCCCCAAGCGGGAGCTAGCTCTTCGTCAATCGATGGTCACAACCACACAAGCAATAAAATATACAACGCCAACGGCAAGGATCAAAACTCAAAAGGAAACTCAAAACCACAAGAAAACCACAGAAATATAACGCGCGACTCTAAGGTCGAAAGAATAAACATCACTGGTCTCTATCTCAAATAAATACATGTTTGGTTGATGGAACTTCTAAATACAACAGAATAATAATATACAAGATATATAATGGGGGTACGATACAAGTAAACCCACCTACTAGCAAATCACCCGAAGGAAACTATGCCCGCAAGCCGTAATGAAAGCTGTACGGCAAACCTGCAAGAAACTGGGGCACAACGGGGGTGAGTTGCCAACTCGTGAATAGAAAAACATCTACGCACAGAAATCGCATAAATAACGCAACCTAGGTCAATGATCATAATATATATCCTCAAATATATGTATAACATGCAGCCTATAACAATGGCTAGGGTAATATCTAACCCGAGTGTGATCTCATGTGCCCGTGTTAGTGCCTCAGGTAGCAATATATCATATGAATGAGGTATGAATGCATGAAAACAGAATACATGTAAATGAAGAAACTGTTTTCATAAATTAGTGAGATTTCCTTTGTATTTTTAAAATGAGCTATCATAAATGAACTCAGCATCAACAGTGTCTAGCATCGACACAAAACATAAATCTCAATGTCTCAAAATCTCAGGCTCCGGCTATCCGGACTAGCCTATATCATCAAATCGCAGTACCTCAATATCTCGAAATCTCAATGTCTCAATCTCAATATCTAGGGCGTCGTCAGTCCAGACCGGCCCCTACCATCCATCTCAAGACCACGACGGTATCCTCCGGATATCCGACGCGTCGGGTAATATCACCGGTAGGTAGTCTCCCCTGCCAGGCTCACATCGTCATCATCACGCGCTTCTTGCCCCGGGGTACCTTACCGGGCCCACCATGTACCCGAAACGGTTCATCCGTCTCCTCGAATCGGGTCTTGAAATCCATCAGCAAACTCATGGTGGACGACTCATACATCATGGGAAAACCGCACTTTTTATTTAAAAAGAGAGACAAAAGGTTTATTTATGTTTTTGCGGTTTTCCTCCAAATCCAAGAAATCTCATGAAATCCGAATCCAAATCATCAATAGCATGTAAACAGTGAATATAGGCATGAAAATCCATGAATGCGGCACAACAGTGAATAATAACATGCATGAAGTAGCAGGCAATAACTACAATGTCTAAACTATTAGCTAACAACCTATGTCAATGAAATAGTATTTCTAAAGTGTTCGTGACATGGCAATTACCGATGAAGATGTGTGTGAGCCGGCAAGTAAATGTACGTGGTACATACGCATCATCGGTAATGGTGCTGGTGTCCTAACCACAAGATATCAACAGTAGAATATGAAGCATAATATAAGCATGTGATGTGGAGCGAACAACAATAGTGAGCGGGAGCTGAATACTAGACGCAACTATAACTAATCTGCATTAATCTAATATAAGTCCTACAAATGGTGCCTTTTGAAATAACACGAATCATGGGGTTTTGAAAATAGGGGCTACGGTGTTTTTATGAAAAGATACGTCTTTTGAAATATCCGTAGGATCCCCTTGGGCTTTCTTTTAAAATACCCACGATTCGTTAGTTTTTAAAATAGGTAAGAATCGAATCTAATCTAACAACTAAACTAAACTAAAGGGCTAAGCTAACAAGCTGGACTACAGGTAAGGAAACCGCCTAACATCTGAGTCGATCCATATACATACCTGTATATATATTAGTCGGTGATCCCGCCTCAATAATATCATATCCGATACCATATCTATAATCAGACATCCCAAGTCAAGAATGCGGATCAATCATCAAGATATAGCTCGTACGTAAATCCGTCGTACGGCATCCCCAAATCTGGGTATGGGTCAATATCATACTCATCACACTGTTCATCTGGTATCCTCTTTATCAAGATCATCATCTGGGGTACTGACCTACGTCTAGTACACTACTAATATCACTATTCACATGGCATTGTCATCTAAAGATCCGCTATAATATCAGGACGTATCTCAAGTACGAATCCTGCCATATCACCGATCTCACAACCTCAACTCAAATCTCATCGACTCATCTCAAACCCAAGTATCATCCGCAAATCCAGTATGTGAACACCTAGTGCCATACCCAGGTGAACACATAACCACCTCTCCCTATATATGCACAGGTAATAACATAGATGTATGCATGTGTGTGCGTGTGTGTGTGGGTGTAACAACTACTCTAGGCTTTCGCAACTAACACTAAACTAATCCATGAACACCTAGAATCCACCTTTATCATCAAGTCTCATATCAACATAATATATGTAATCAAAATATATGTGTGTATACGTATTCGTATACATCACCACGAACTGCGGGGGTGCTATACGCCATCCACCCGACTTCTCCCCGTAGATATAAATCTACTCACCTGGTCCTCGCTCGCCGGTGCCGACGTCGCCACGCGCTTGCTTGTCATCTCGAAGTCCGCATGGGGTACCTACATATCATAATGCACCGTATTGCATTAAAATCCGACTCATGACCAAAACGACTCACGAATCCCACATAGGTCAAAACCTATGGTTGCCTTTATAAATCAACCCCAAAACCCTCGATGTCGGCGTACAAACACCAAACCATCGAGAAAACCCAAACACACTCATTTGCACAATCACATGCACAAATTATAATATAAAATAAGTTAAAATTCACAAAAAACTCAAACTCACTTTAAAAGCCATTTTTCCGAAAATCTAGCAAGCAAAAATTTACCGTTTTAGTACACAAATCGACATTTAAACAAATCTAGCAGCCGCAATATCCACTCAATCTCATAACCAAGTCATATAAACCATTACAATAATTTATTCTCATCACAATATATATATTTACAAAACCTAGTTAACAAAACTAGCACAATTTTCCATTTTAGCTCAAAGCTTGGTGTTTTAATCAACTTTAACTATTTTAACAATTCTAGTGGCTAAAATGCCCACTAAATAACTTAATTAAGTCACCCAAACCCAAACTAAATTTTAAACTCACTAATTATAATAGATCTAACAAAACTAGTTTGCAATTAGCTTAATTATGATAATTTAGATGTAGAAATTAGCAAATTTGGCACTTAGATTACACTTTGCATGACTTAGCATGATAACTACACTATACAATCATAAACAATGTTAAAAACCCTCACTTGATTTTAAAAACCCAATTTTAGAATTTCCAAACCCTAACTTTAAAATTCTAACTAGCAATTCAAAACTTAATTTAAACCACTCATTAACTTAATTGAAGAAATAATCAAACAATTTAACAAAAAGCCAAGATTTATTATACCTCAAGAACAATGGAACATACATAGAACATGGCCTCCAAATTGAAATCTTTGCATCAAGATCCATGCTAAAAGAGATAAGGGAAAATGGGTAAGGATTGGATTTTTATTTTGTGGGATTTTTGGCCCAAGAATGGTGGGCTGTAAAGGGGCCGGCCAGAGCTATAGGGGAGGGGGTGTGGGTTTTGTTTGGGTAAGAAAAAAAGATAAATGTTGTACCCCACTTCCATTAACACTAATTTCACCGAAAAAAGCCTTTTTCTTCGATATTTTCTAAACCGTTTTGGCAAACGATTTCATTTCAAAAACTACATGATAAAATTTTATTTAATGTGTCATGATGGACAAAATTTGTTTCAACTCATTCCAATTTGTAATTTTCCCTAATTAAATGTATTAGTGACGGCTTAAAATAATAATAAAATAAATTTTTTTCAGAAAATTTGAAATTTCACCAGTGGCTCAATAAACACCAAATACTAGCCATTACATAGCTAGAATATGTATGTTTAATTTTTATAATAAGATATTTGCATTTTGACTTTTTACAGAAAACCCCCTTATTTTACCGATTTTCCGAAATTTCACCGAAACGATTTTCAAAACGCTACAATACACCACAGCACGTTGGTATATCGGGGTGGAGCAATCGTACCCTATGTGATATAGTGTGCTCTATGATGAGTACTACTGAGTTGCTTATTTCTTTTTGGAGGTTATACACTTGTGAAGCTGCATATCTATTGAATAGGGTTCCAATCAAATCAGGTGCCTACTACTCCATATGTAATATGGTATGGGAAGAGCCTATCTCTTAAGGATATTAAGATTTGGGGTTGTCCGGCCTATGTCTAAAAGCAAAATCCGGACAAGCTCGAGACAAGGTCAGTTCTGTTGAAGTTTGTTGGATATCCCAAGCATTCGCAAGGGAATATCTTCTACCACACTAAGGAGCAAAAAGTGTTTTGTTTCTCAGCATGCCACCTTTGGGAAAGGGAATTTCTTGTGAAGAAATAAATGGTCATGAGGTAGAGCTGGAAGGAGTTCCAGCTATACAAACTTCAGCTGATGATTTGGTAGAACCGAAGGATTCAATAGTTCCCGGCGAAGCTCAGCCTCTCCGCCAATCTGGTAGGGTTCTTCACCTACCTAAGAGATACTTCTGTTTTCTCTATGATAGTGGGAGCGAGAATTGCATCATGAGATGATGAACCAACTAGTTTCGAGCAGGCCATCAAGAGTGGGGACTCTGTGAGAATGGCTGGATGCTAAGTGATCTGAGATGGAATCCATATACACCGACAAAGTATGGACTTTGGTTGCTTTATCTTAAGGGTTAAATCCCCATCAGGAGCAAGTATATCTTGAGAAGATTACTTGGTGTACATGGAAAAGTTGAGACTTTCAAAGCTAAGACTTGTTGCAAAAGGTTTTCGTCATCGACCAGGTGTGGATAATGATGAAACCTTTTCTAGTCCCTATGCTTAAATCCATCCGGATCCTACTTGCCATTGCTACATTCCATGACTACGATATCTGGCGGTTGGGTGTCATGACAGCTTTTCTAAATAGTAATTTAGAAGAGAGTGTCTATAAGTATACAGCCAGAGGGCTTCGTAGACAATGGGAGCAGCGGAAACATGTGCAAGTTGCTTTATGAGTTAAAGCAGGTATCGTGGAGTTGGAACATTTGTTTTGATATGGTAGTCAAAAAGTTTAACTTCATCAAAATGATAGATGAACCTTGTATATACAAAAAGGGGTAGTAGGGAGTATGGAGATGATCCTCGTATTGTACGTGGATGACATACTCTTGATAGGAAAGGAGTTTCCTATGCTACACTCGGTCAATCTCCTCTTATCACAAGGATTCTCCATATAGGATCAAGGTGATACCTTCTAAATCCTGATTTATGGATCTATGAGATAGATCTAAGTGGATGTTAGGATTCTCATTAGGTGTAGTGAAATGGTATCAATCGATCCTGGGGAGAATCACTGGATTTCTTCCAGAGTGGTAAGGTCGACTGAATGTCAGTCACAGGCATTGCCCTTACTCTCAGTGGAGGGACGGTATGTTGGAAGAGTTCCAAGCTAGATACCGTGGCAAACTAGACGATAAAGGCTAGATACATTGCTACCAAAGATGCTACCAAAGATGTAGTCTGGATGTATATTAGTTCATGAGATGAACTTCGTTCCTACCATTGTGTGACAATGGACTTGTGGCTTTGGCTTAGGAACCCCCGTCCCATCAGTGATCCAGACATATTCTTAGGCAGTATCACCTGATCATGGAGATGGTCGATCTCCAAGGAGATCGAGGTTAGGAGAGTAGACACACAGGAGAACAGGGCGGATCCACTCACAAAGGCCTATTCCCAGTAGAGACTTTTATGGGATGGTTGAGTATGAGATACTTCAACCACTGCTGATTGTTGGGTATGAGATACTACAACAGAAGGCTCTAGTGCAAGTGGGAGATTGTTAGTTATATATATGCCCTAGAGGCCATTACTGTACATATGATGTATATTGTAGTGGATGCTTGGACATATATAGTGGGGACTTTCTTGCTCGACATGATAGTATGCTATCTGGTTGCCCTTTATCTTAACATGTACGCTGATTGTCTCTATGTTACATGTTGATAAAACCCTTAGGATGAGTACTTGACTACCAGAACTATGATGCAGATCATACTAGTGGGGACAGAGTAGTCGTTAAGTACATCCTTCAACTGTTCTTAGTCGTGGGTGTATCGAGATAGGGCATCGATATACCAGAGTAGACTAGCGTATAGCTTCTCGACCCATGTAGATGGGCGATGGATGATCCCATATCTATTGGTGTTTGACATCAGAGACGGTATACGGGTGCTCAGTGGAGACTGGGTATACTGGACGGACTCGCCGAGAACTCCCAGATGGTATTATACCTCACGTCAGATGGCAATTCTCTGATGACACTGGTACAGGTTAGTCTGTAGATCCGAGATCGTCAGAGAGTCTTGTGTGATTCCCACTGTGCTTTAATTTTCACCTTACCACGTTCAAGAGAATGTGCAAAACGGTGGTTTTGGGGTACAGTCCCGAGTCACATGGAGGCAATGAGCGATAGGAGGGGTTTCGTCTCTCCCGGTGTTAGGAGTTGATATTGCGCAGTGCTCGATTGGCTATAACAGGAAGTCCTTGGCCAAGGATGCTTCAGAAATATACTGGTAAGTGTTATCAGTAGTTTCTCGACTCGTTATGAGCCTCATATCGACATGACTTATCGAGTTACTGGGGTCTGACGTTTACCACCTCTAGACGAGATATACGACATATCATACGAAGAGACCAGATTGTACGGTAGTGTTACTGATTGGATTCGCAGGAGTGTGAGCAGGCTTGCTTGTTGATCTTCTGATTGCTCAATACCCGGGTGGCCGTTACGTTTAGCAGACCGCTTTCGGATTGTGGGTGTTTGATATGATCATCACTTGCTGCCGGCATATTGACGAGTCTTTAGAGTCCTACACAGGGGTTTCCTGGCTCAAGCGAAATGGAGTAGGAGCACATATGTGATATGTGAGGAATCAAGATTGATACGAGTATGTGATACCGTATTCTATTCTCGCGATTTGTGACATTGGTCGGTTATATGCGATATAGCCGGATTATCGGATCAAGTGTTGATTCGATAAGTTGTTACACATGATATTAGTCGGTTATATATGATGTAGCCGGATTATTAAATCAAGAGTTGATTTGATAATCTAATGTATAATTATATATTTGATATATTACATTATATTAACTAGTATTAGCTCACTTATGATTTCTTTTCTCACTAGATTGTGCACATTGTATATATGTGATATATGCAAGTGTACATGTTTGTGTCATGTTTGATGATACATACAAGATGGGTGTATGAGATTAACACTATGCTAAGGTTAAGTTAGGGTTTTATTTATACCTTAGGTTATTACAAAAGGGAATTGACTTGGTCAATATTTTCAAGCTTTATGAAGCTTGTAGAACTTTGACAAAGTCCACTCTTTTAACATTCCTTAGGATATTTTACTTGACCCAACCCTTAACCATAGCCATTAGTTTATTCTCTACATGAGTTTGGCATGAGGGCTTAACTCAACCATGGGTGTAATAATTCATTTAGATGAATTATTCATAAGTTCTTCTTCTTATTATTCAAGCTCCATGAAAAGCTTTCTAGCTTCAATGGAGGTATGAGAAATAATGTGAGAAAATCAATTCTAAAGTGAGCCCACTTGCTACTTCATCATCCTCTACTACTTGCCATTTAGTATAGGGTGTTCTCTTCATAAAATTCATGACCTAATGAAGGAATAGCTTGGGTTAGTGTCTCCTCGATGTAGATCATCTTTGGCCTCGAAGTCATCGAAGAAAGCACGTTCATTTCGTCATGGAGCCTCTCTAGAGTCCAGAGTTTACGATCGCAGCGAAAGGGACTACTACACGGATCTATTGAAGTGAAGGACCGGTCTACAAAGATTGTATTCCTTGCTCACTTAGATTGCAAAGTGTTTGCTTTTGTTATTCCGTCGATTTCTAGTATACAATTCTTGTTTAGGGTTAGCTACAACGACAAATTTTTAATTTGGCATGGACGATACCTCCCGAAACCTCGCTGCCGTCTTGGGTAACCCTACACAGTATCCCAGACGAAAAGAGCTCCTTTCTTCATGAGTTTCAAGAAAGGCCTGCATCTTCCCGATAGGTTCGAGCTGAACCTTCATATGTAAGCGAGCTTACCTTGAAAGGATCTTAACTGCGTCATTCTTTAGAGGATGCATCTCCATAATGGCTTTTATCTTTGATGGGTCAATTTCAATCCCCCGATGTCAGACTATGAAGCCTAAGAATTTTACCGACGATACGCCAAAAGCGCACTTCAGAGGATTCATCTTCAGATTGTGTTCCCTTAGTCGGGTGAAAATGGTCCTGAGATCTCTGATGTGATCGGCCTTAGTTTTAGTCTTGACGACCAAATCATCAACATAACATTCGATGACTTTATGGATTAAATCATTAAAAATTTCGGTCATTGCCCTTTGATATGTGACGCCCGCATTCTTCAGTCTGAACGGCATCACCTTGTAGCGGTATATTCCGATCGAGATTCGAAATGTTGTGTGTTTCTCATCCTCGGGTGACATCTTGATCTGGTTATATCCAGACGAGCCATCCATGAAGATGAACAGCTCGTAATTTGAGGTGTCGTCGACCATCATTTCCATGACCGGTTGCGGAAAGTCATCTTTAGGGCATGCCTTGTTGAGGTCCCTGAAATCGACGCAAGCTCGGATTTGCCTGCTTTTTTTCCTTCACTGGGACAATGCATGCGATCCAGCCCGCATATTTCTCTTCTTTGATGAAGCCAGCATTGATAAGTTTCTTAGTTTTCTCGACGACCTTTTCTTCTAGCTCCTTTCTCATTTTTCGAGGAGCTTGTATAACTGGCTTGGCATCAGGAGATATAGCTAATTTATGCACGGCCACTTTAGGAGAGAGGCCAGGCATTTCTCATTTCTTTGTAAGTCCACATGAAGCAGTCGACGAACTCATATAGCAGGGTGATTATTTGTTCTTTCATTTCCTCTGACAAGAGTGAGCTGATATAGGTCAGCCTTAAATTATCTGGCGTTCCTAGATCAATCTCGGTTAGCTTATCGAAGGTCGCTTGTCCGCCATCTTCGAGCTCTTGAAGGGCTTCTTCTAGCTCAGCTAGCTTGTATTCATCATTTGATTTCCCGCTAGCTTCATCAACATGAATCATGTAGCATACTCTGATGTCAGGGTGAATGAAACCTATGCCCCGTCTATTTGGGAATCGTCCATCAATGAGTGCTCAGACCTGAGGCGAATGCCACGGCCCCTCATATAACTTCGCTTTGGATTCCATTTGATATAACCAACATCCGCACTTTTTAAAATATTACTGCATCTCAGACGCATAATATCTGGGATTGAGAACGGCTCTTATGCCTCTCTCATAGGGAAGGCACATGACAGACAAATAGTCTGGGTGCATGATAAGATTTGGCCCATAAAACAGGATGCCCTTCTGTCCACTTTTCCTTCTGGGAACGTAGAAAGTTTGCAGTTAGTTCATCGTAGAGACTAAAAAAGCTTCTGGCTCCTTACACATCTGTTCCGGCACCATTGTGATAGTTAGGGACCCTTCTGTAATCTCGAAGGTTTCTCTTAGCTTCGCTTTTCACATAAGGGCACAATCTACATAGTTGTTGCAAGGCGGGTCCTCTTCTTCCGACTCTTCAGTGTCGCTGCTGAAATGATAGCGAATTTTGCTGCCGAATGGGCCTTCAATATCAGACTCGTCCGTATCGCTATCAAAATGAGGGCGAGTTTTATAGAAGGATGGACTTCCAGCGTCGGATTCAACGGTGTCACTACTGAAACGCTGACGCACTTAGGGTTTTTTGCTTTTGAAAGTGACAGCTGGCTTAGATTTGCTTTTGAGTTTCGGAGCCGTTCTGTCTTCGGTCAGTCGTGGCTCAATATTTTGGGGGTCCACGAAGTACCGAGAATCTTCATATCGGATTTCATGCACACCGAACGGCTGGATATCTTTGTCAATTCGTCTTTCTTCACCACTTTTGGTATACTTCCTGCATTGATGGAGAGTTGACGGAACGATACCATAATTGTGGAGCCACGGCCGTCCCAGGAGAATTTTATAAAACGTGTCGGCGTCGATCACGTATATCTTAGGTTCGGTTTATAGGTCTTCGAACCTAATCGGCAGAGTTATGGATCCCAGAACTTGCTGGCAATTTTGATTGAAGTCTTGAATGATAATCCTTTCCCTTGACAGGTATCGGACGTCCATTGACAAACTTTTCAGAATCCGCAAGTTCATGATGTTCACTGAGGATCCCGGATCAATCAATATTGATTAATCCGATCTCTGTCGCTGTACCCGGTTACATAAAGCGTCCGGTTATGCTTAGTTATTCCCAGTAGCAGGCCTTTGTCCTTAAACGTGGCCACGGTGGTATGCAAAGTGTACTGGGCTTCTTTCATATTAATTTCCGCAAAGCGAGCTTGGTACTGCTCGGGGTTTTGTAGAGTGTGAATGAGAACATCTTTAAGCTCCTTAGATAGGACCAAGGTATCGTAGATGCTCAGGAGAGACGGAAGCTTCCAGAGATGGGCCAAGACATTATAGTCCACTGAGAAGGACTCGAGTTTTCATGAGCCGGTTCTCCGCCATCTTCTTTACTAGTGACTTGTTTTTCCTTTCCTTTTGGGACGTTGCCCTGATTTAGCGGGAGAGCCCTGCTGCTTCTGAGCTGGATTTGATTAGCCTTTATGCGAGCTTCTCGTCCTCTTCGGGAAAACATAACTCTCCCTCAGAGCTGCTACCAAGGTGGACGACATAGCAGGTCACTATAGGGATCTCGTCATTAGAGTCTTCTTCTATCTCCTCCAGAATCTCAGCCGCTTCTACAAGGAAGAACTCCTTTAATTGAATCAGAATTCTTTCCTTTCCATAGTCTTCGAGAGAATCGATATACTTTTGAATAGTAAATCTCCCTGCAGACTCTTTTTCGTTTCGAGCTACACCTTTCCTTTTCTTTTTCTTTATCCTTTTGGATTTTGAGCCCGATCGAGCCGAATTGGTAACTGGAACAGTGGGCTCCTTCTGCCCCTCCCATTCTGTTCTGGGATCTTTCTGAAGTAGCTTTAACATCTTCTTTATCTTTTTAGACATGTGCATACTCCATGGAGGGTGCAGCGAGTCGGATTCATTTCCCGGGGCAACGGATGAGCCGTCTGATACCAGAAGGCTTCATCTTCTGTCTGTATAAAGTTGGTGGTTGCAGCTTGATTGTTCACCAACACACTATTGGACAGCTCGATCTCTCCATTCTTGTATTGCTTTTCGACCAAATCTTTGAAAATATAGCAATTCTTGATCGCATGGCTCACTACTCTGTGGTACAGGAAATACAGGAGATTGTCGGTCATATTTGCTTCGTGGGGTCTTTTCGACTCTGGTAATTGTAGACCTGTTAGTTATATGTATGCCCTAGAGGCCATTACTGTACATGCGATGTATATTGTAGTGGATGCTTGGACATATATAGGGAGGATTTTCTTGCTCGACATAATAGTATGCTATCTGGTTGCTCTTTATCTTAATATGTACACTTATTGTCTCTCTCTATTACATGTTGATAAAGCCCTTAGGATGAGTACTTGACTACCAGGATTATGATGTAGATCATACTAGTGGGGCAATGGTAGTCGGTAAGTACATCTTTCAAATGTTCCTAGTCGTGGGAGTATCGAGACGGGGCATCGATATTCTAGAGTAGAATTGCGTACACACTTCTCGACCTATATGATGGGCGATGGATGATCCCATATCCATTGGTGTTTGACATCAGAGAAGGTATACGGGTGCTCAGCGAAGACTGGGTACACGGGACGGACTCACCGAGAACTCCTAGATGGTATTATACCTATCGTCAGATAGCAGTTCTCTGGTGACACTGGTACAGGTTAGTCTGTCGACCCGAGATCGTCATAGAGTCTTGTGTGATTCCCACTTTTCTTGATTTCCACCTTACCACGTTCAAGAGATCGTGCAAAACGGTGGTTTTTGGATACAGTCCCGAGTCACATGGAGGCAATGAGCGATAGGAGGGGATTTCGTTTCTCCCGGTATTGGGGGTTGATGTTGCGCTATGCTTGATTGGCCATAACAGGAAATCCCTGGCCAGTGTTGCTGAGATCTACTGGTAAGTGTTACCAGTAGTTTCTCGAACCGTTATAGACCTTGCATCGACATGACTTATCAAGCTATTGGGGTCTGACAATTACCACCCCAGGCTGTGATATGCGACATATCTGACGAAGAGACCGGACTGTACGGTAGTGTTACTTATTGGATTCGCAGGAGTATGAGCAGGCTTGCTTGTTGATCTTTTGATCGCTCAATACCCATATGGCCGTTACGTTTAGCAGACCGCTTGCGGCTTGTGGGTATTTGATATGATCATCACCTACTGCCGGCGTATTGACGAGTCTTTAGAGTCCTACACAGAGATTTCCTGGTTCATGCAAAACAGAGTAGGACCACATATGTGATATGTGCGGGACCGAGATTAATGCGCGTATGTAATACCGCATTCTATTCTCGCGATATGTGATATCGGTCAATTATATGTGATATAGCCGGGTTATCGGTTCAAGTGTTGATTCGATAGGTTGTTACATTTGATATTAGCCGGTTGTATGTAATATAGTCGGATTATTGAATCAAGTGTTGATTAAATAATTTAATGTATAATTATATATTTGATATATTGAATTACATCAACTAATGTTAGCTCACTTAAACATTTCTTTTTCTCACTTGTGTGCATTTAGTATATTTGTGATATATATTAATGTACATTTTTTGTGTCATGGTTGATGCCACAATATACATGGGTATATGAGACTTACACCATGCTTATGATAATCCTAAGGTTTTTATTTATTTTGGTAATTCGCAAATTGGTGGAAATTTGTCATGGCTAGAAGCTTGGAAAAGCTTGTTGTCTCCATTGACTTAGTCCACTAATTTGTTTTACTTAAGATATTTATTAAGCTAACCATTATTCTTAATCATGGTTTAGTCTCTACATGAGTTAGTGTATGACACTAACTTACCCATGGTTGCTATTCTCACTTCATGAGTTTCATTCTCATTCCATTTCATCTTCTTCTTCGTCATGAGAAAGCTTTCTAGTTTTTCAAATGGTAAAGAAATATTGTGAGAAAAATTAATCTAAAGTGAGCCCAACTCCTACTTCATCATCCTCTACTATATTAGCCATTTAGTTTAGTATGTTTGCTTCACTAATCTACCATTAGCGAAGAGGTAGCATGAGCTTGAGTCTCCTCGAAGTAGATCATCTTCGGTCTCGAAGACTTCGAGCAAGCCTGTTCATTTCTTCATGTGAACCCTTACTAGAGTTCGGGTGTTCACTACTTTGAGCGAAGGGACTACTACACGGAGCTTTAAAAGTGAAGGACAGGTCTACAAAGGTTGTATTCCTCATTCACTTTGTATGTAAAGTTGTTTACATTGCTATTTTGTCTAAATCTCTAGTTAAGATTCTAGAGTTAGGGTTCTTTAGTATGTCAAATTTTTGAAATTAGCATGGATGAGACCTCCTGAAACCTTGCTTTCATGCTGAACATCCCTACAGTGGTATCAGAGCCATGCTAAAGAATTTGACAATGTTTGTTTGATTACGAAACCGAAACTACTCCAAAACTTGAAACAAGAAAATCTAGTTTCTGTCAATTTTTAAATGGCCTTAAAAATTTTTTTAAGCAACTGCAGAATGTTGTATGTGATATAACATGAACACCATAGAAATTTGAAGCAATACGGTCGGATTTTGGCCGGCCACATGAGTGTAAAATCCGAGCTCACCGGTTCTTTGGTGGGTTTCTGGATTCAAATTTTTATGGTGTTCCAGTCTCTGGGTTTTGGTGTTTCAGGTATTGCTTGTTTTTCCTAAAATTGCATGTAATGTGGTCTTACTGTATTGGCAATTCGGAGTGTTTCGTATTCATAATTTTAACATTGTTTCGGGTTATTTAGACAACATTAAAAAGTTCGAACGGATATCAATAACCCAATTTTTCCCTCGCTGGAAATTTTCCAAGAGTTGGATTTTTTCCTAGTTTAAAATAATCAAAAAATCATGCAGGTGATTCTGCGGACCCTCTAGAAGAACGAAACCCTAAATCGATTCTGTGACCGTCGGAACCGCCACCAAACCCTAGGTTTTATGGTAGTTCCGCGGCGCCATAGATGAGGCAAGGGTTGACCCTTCTACGGCTGGTCCATAGGTCCTGTGGCATGTTCTCGGTACCTTTTAAACTCCGCTCAAGCGTTGAGCTCTTTGGGAAATTTTAGGTGTTTGTTTATTTGATCAAAAAGTTTAACATCGTCTAGATATCTATGATTGTGATACAGTATTTAGAATCCACAAAATTAGTTATGTAATAACTAGTTTGAATTTTATAAATCTAGCAATTTAGTCTCATTTGATCGGTTGCCAAGGAATTTTGATGTGGATCAAAAGTCCATCGCAATCACGCAACGTATACGGATACTCGCCGGGTAACCTTACTAGATAGCCACGCCCTATAGGACTGATCAAGTGACTGTAGGAGAACCCCATCGCCAAAAGCATCCGTTCGGGTGCTCGCGGCCGCGGTGTTCCGCCTTAGTGCACCTCATCGACGGCATCAGGGTGTGGCCGTCTACTAAAGTTTCCGACGAGCATTCGATCTGGTTGTCGGGAATCTTGTTGAATTACCTGACTGGTTATTGGAAATTGTTTTCAATATCGAAACTAAAATACGGGGTTTATAATTGTTAGGCATGTGATGTCTAAGGAATTCATTTGGTAAGGCATGAAATCCAAAGTATATGATACATTGGGTTTATGATGTCTAAGGTGGTTGCGGAATCCAGTTGTTGTAGTTTTTCACTTTCTTTTTTATGACCGTAAGTGTAATATGTGGTATATCGCCGGTTTCGTTGCTATATGTCAACGACAATTGGAATACGCATATTTATTTACGTTGATGACATGTGGTGTTATGTGTTGCTGTGATATGTTATATTGGATCGTCGTATTTTGAATAGCCGGGTTTTTTTATATGAGATGAGTGTTTTTCATTTTCATTCATGTAAAAACTTGTATGTAATATTCTTTTATTGGGATACTTCAGGGTTGAGGATGATGCCACCATTGATATATATTATTTACTTTTCCGCATTAGGATAGACCCAAAGCGGAGAGCACAAGTAACCATGTTCTAGGGTCCAGTGAGAGAGCATCTCGAGGAGTCGAGACTGGGTCTCCTAACTCTAGAATTGGAAGAGTTGCTTGCCGCTCTCGTAGGGGTCTAGGGATGTGGGTTTGGCTATTCATCGCGACCGTGGAATCCGTGTTTTATACTGGCTTAATCTAAAACACGGAATTCCTAGTATATCCAATATTTCATATGTAATTCTTCTGCTGCTAATATTCTGTGATGTGATCACTTGATATTCTGAGATGAATGCTTATATTATATATATGATATATAATAACTATTGCTGCTTTCGTTTCTTCTGTGATGCTTGAGAAGCATAATTGATGAGACTTCATTAATGAGATTAATGAAATAAAAGAAAGCTAAAGATATTGCAGAATCTTGTTTTAAAAACTGGTAGCTCTAGTTCTTTCTTTGCATAGCGGTATTCTTTGTAGAATATCTAGCACCTTATTCTATAAGGAAAGAGCCGAGATCCCTTCATCGGGAGTGACCACTTTAATGAAACTAGCAGATACTACAACTCACTCGGTTTGTCTTTTGATTGCTTTTTTAGTTCTTGCTTTGCATAGCGGTATTCCTTGTAGAATATCCAGCACTTTATTCGATAAGGAAAGAGCCGAGATCCCTTCACCGGGAGTGACCTCTTTATCAAAACTAGTAAAAATCTCAAAAACACTCATTTTCAAAATCACTCGATTCCGCAACGATATCAAGTTCATTACGCAAAAGGTTTTCTTAAAAACCTGTCGTAGCCCTCTGTTATTTCAGATAAATAATACTTAGTATTCGTGCTGCGTTTGTTGGCCTTTGTCAGGGCGTAGTGTGTGGTAGCTGACTAGTGCTTATCTGCTTAATCATATAATGGGATTGGATTAGGGTAGTCGTGCAACCTTGTTGGCCTTTGTTAAGAGTCGTACGGGTGGGTTTAATTCAATCAGGAAATGACGGGTTGAACTTGACTAGCATCCTATGATTTTTTGGCTTTTGTCAAGGTCATAGGACGCTAGAGGTAAAATATTATCCGGAATTTCCAGTGTTGAGATTTGCAATAAGATCGCATACCTTCAATGAGATAGTTGGATCCCGATACCCACTGCGAGTAAGAGTTACTCCTGAGAGAATTTTACATATTACAATTAGTTGATCAAGTAGGTGTCTAGAAAGGTGTTAACGGGGTTACGCCCCTGGAAAAATGAGGTTTATTTTAATTAGGTCCGTACGAAAGCATGGGGAAGCTCCCTCAAAGTACCGACACTGGCCTGGCCGAAATATTGGTGAACTTGTAGGATGTAATTAATCCCGGCTAGTCTTACCTTTTAGGGTTTGAAGGAAGATTTGATAAAAACAATGGGAGCCATCCTGATTAGATAAAATAATAACCAATCTGATCTTGCAAGAGCTTACCCAGAGTGTTTTCTTCTCTCTCTCTCTCTCCTGGTAGAGACCATGTCACGCCTTAATCAAGATAATAATATGGATGCATTGACCGAACCTGCTTATTATACTAAGCTGGGAAACGTTGGTTCCGCTCTATCTTATAATTTTATAAGTCTGAGCAGGAAATAGGAGAATATCCGGACTCCCATACCACCCAATCCAAGAAAGTGCATGTTGATGTATCTTCTTCGGGTGTGTTCATTACCGAGAACTGTTTCTCAGTTTTCTCTACGTCCAAGATATGAGATACCGGATCAGAATCCCACATATGTAAGAGTTACATGGGCTAGAGAAAGGTAGAGAACTGGGATTGGGTGATATGTCTCTAAGTGTTAGAGAATGGTGCAATTGTTGCAGCCAAGTTAGTTGGCAAATATCACATTGTATTAATACATTATTTCTGAACAAATGTTATTAGATACCGAACCTGATATATAACATTACATCATAATCTTTATTAAGTTAAAGAAGGATATAATTCTGTATTGGAGGATAATGTTGTGAACATTTTCCTGAATCAAGAGTTGATTAGATCAGGAACGTTATGTAATTGCATATAAGTTCTAAATCAAACCACAGTTCAAAATATATAGAACACAAACAAGAGGAGTAGTTTAGAAATGAACGAATCATTCATGTGGTTTTGTAGACTAGGTCGTATCAATGCGACACGACCGCTAAGTTACATAAGAATGAATATGACAATCTGTTCGAATTTTCATCTTATGATACTTGCCAGTCTTGTCTCAAAGGTAAAATGGCTAATAATCCGTTTACTGGAAACTGAGAAAGAGTTACTGAACTCTTGGGACGCATACATGGTGATGTATACGGTCCTATGACTACAAATGCCAAGGTTGGTTCTTTGTACTTCATTACATTCATCGACGATCTCTCAAGATTCGGACATGTGTTCCTGTTGAAACAAGAGTCTGAAACTTTTAAGAAATTCAAGGAATATATGCTTGAAGTTAAGAACCAGACGGGTGTGAAGTATTGAAGCCTTCGATGTGATCGAGGAGGCGAATACTTGGGCATGGAGTTCCTGGAGTTTCTAAAAGGAGAATGAGATTCTCTCTCAGCTTACTCCTCCGTATACACCACAACACAATGGTGTATCGGGACGGAGGTATCGTGCCCTATGGGATATGGTGCCCTCTATGATGAGAACTGCTGATTTACCTGTTTCCTTTTGGGAGTTATGCACTTGAGAAGCTGTATACCTATTGAATAGGATTCCATCCAAATTACTGCCTACCACTCCATATGAGATATGGAATGGGAAGAGACCATGTCTTAAACGAGTTAAGATATGGGGTTGTCCGGCCTATGTTGAAAAGCAAAATCCGGACAAACTCGAGGCAAGGTCAGTTCTGTATAAATTTGTCAGGATATCCCAAACATTTGCGAGGGTATATCTTCTACCTAATTGAGAAGCAAAAGGTGTTTTGTTTCTCAGCATGCCACCTTTTTAGAAAAGAAATTTCTTGTGAAGAAATTTGTGGTCATGAGGTAGAACTGGAAAGAGTTCCAACTAGAAAAACTAACCACTGATGATTTGGTGATACCAAAGGATTCAATAGTCTCCAACGAACCTCAGCCTCTCTGTGAATCTGGTAGGGTTCCTCATCCACTTGAGAGATACTATGGTCTTCTCAGTGACAGTGGGAGCGAGGATTGCATCATGGTAGATGATGGCCCAACTAGGTTCAGGCAAGCTATCACAAGTGGAGACTTTGTGAAATGGCTGGATGCTATGCAATCAGAGATGGAACCCATGCACACCAACAAAGTATGACTTTGAACGTTGCACCTGAAGGGGTAAAACCCATTGGGAGCAAATGGATATTGAGAAGATTCTTGGTGTAGATGGAAAAGTTGAGACTTTCAAAGCTATGCTTAAGTCCATCAGGATTAAAGCAAGCATCGCGGAGTTGGAACATCTGTTTTGATGTGGCAGTCAAAGAGTTTGACTTCATCAAAATGGAAGATGAACCTTGTATATACAAGAAGTTTGTAGAGAGTAAGGTTGTCTTCCACGTATTGTACGTAGATGACATACTCTTGATAGGAAATAGTTTCCTATGCTACACTCGGTCAAGATCCTCTTATCACGAGGGTTCTCCATGGAAGATCTTGATGATACCTACTACATCTTGTGGGTTATGATCTATGGTGATAGATCTAAGTGGATGTTGGGAGTGTCCCAAATCTAGGTACATTAACACCATACTAAAGGAGTTTGGTATGGAAGATTCTAAGCGTGGTGGTTCGCCCACTTACTCATGGATCACTCTCTCCAAAAAGATATATCCCAAGACTGATTTGGAGAGAGCTCGCGTGCAAGGGATACCCTATACTTCGGCATTAGGCTCTATCATGTATGCGATGTTATGTATCAAACCAGATGTAGCGATCTCACTAGGTGTAGTGATAAGGAATCAATCGGATCTTAGGAAAATCACTGGATAGCTGTGTAGGACATTCTTAAGTACTTGAGAAGCACTAAAGAATATTCTTAGTTCAAGCTTTCAGAGTGATAAGGTCAACTGAAAGTCAATCACAGGTATTGTCTTTACCCTCAATGGAGGGACGGTATGTTAGAAGAGTTCCAAGCTAGATACCGTGACATACTAGACAATAAATGCTGAATATATTGCTACCAACGATACTGCCAAAGTGGCTGTCTGGGCATTTTTTCTTCATGAGATGAACATGGTTCCTACCATTGAGCGTCCAATAACTGTTATTATGACAATCATGGAGTTGTGGCATTGGCCTAGGAACGCCGGTCCCATCAGTGATCCAGACATATTATGAGGCAAGTATCACCTGATCCAGGAGATGGTTGATCTCCAGGGGATCGAGGTCAGGAGAGTTGACGCGAAAGATAACACGGCGGATCCACTCACAAAGGCCTTTCCCTATAGAGTCTTCTATAGGACGTTGAGTATGAGATACTACAACAAATGGTCTTAGTGCAAGTGGGAGATTGTTAGTTATATGTATTCCCTAGAGGCCATTACTGTACATGCGATGTATATTGTAGTGGATGCTTGGACATATATAGGGATGACTTTCTTGCTCGACATGATAGTATGCTATCTGGTTGCTCTTTATCTTAACATGTACACTTATTGTCTCTCTCTATTACATGTTGATAAAGCCCTTAGGATGAGTACTTGACTACCAGGATTATGATGTAGATCATACTAGTGGGGCAATGGTAGTCGGTAAGTACATCCTTCAAATGTTCCTAGTCGTGGGGGTATCAAGACGGGGCATCGATATTCCAGAGTAGACTAGCGTATACGCTTTTCTACCCATATGATGGGCGATGGATGATCCCATATTTATTGGTGTTTGACATCAGAGAAGGTATACGGGTGCTCAGCGGAGACTGGGTACACTGGACGGACTCGCCGAGAACTCCTAGATGGTATTATACCTATCGTCAGATAGCAGTTCTCTGGTGACACGGGTACAGGTTAGTCTGTCGACCCGAGATTGTCATAGAGTCTTGTGTGATTCCCACTGTGCTTTGATTTCCACCTTACCACGTTCAAGAGATCGTACAAAACGGTGGTTTTTGGGTACAGTTCCGAGTCACATGGAAGCAATGAGCGATAGGAAAGGATTTCGTCTCTCTCGGTATTGGAGGTTGATATTGCGCTATGCTTGATTGGCCATAACAGGAAATTCCTGGCCAGGGTCGCTGAGATATGCTGCTAAGTGTTATCAGTAGTTTCTCGAACCGTTATGGACCTTACATCGGCATGACTTATCAGGCTATTGGGGATCTGACGATTACTATCCTCAAGCAGTGATATACGGCATATCTGACGAAGAGACCGGACTGTACGGTAGTGTTACTGATTGGATTCGCAGGAGTATGAGCAGGCTTTCTTGTTGATTTTCTGATCGCTCAATACTCGGGTGGCTGTTACGTTTAGCAGACCGCTTGCGGCTTATGGGTATTTGATATGATCATCACCTACTGCCGGCGTATTGACGAGTCTTTAGAGTCCTACACAGAGATTTCCTGGTTCATGCGAAACGAAGTAGGACCACATATGTGATATGTGCGGGACCGAGATTAATGCGCGTATATGATACCACATTCTATTCTCGCGATATATGATATCGGTCGGTTATATATGATATAGACGGGTTATCGGATCAAGTGTTGATTCGACAGGTTATTACATTTGATATTAGCCGGTTGTATGTGATATAGTCGGATTATTAAATCAAGTGTTTATTTAATAATTTAATGTATAATAATATATTTGATATATTGAATTACATTAACTAATATTAGCTCACTTAAACATTTCTTTTTCTCACTTATGTGCATATAGTATATATTGTTAGTGTATATGCCCTAGAGGCCATTACTGTATCATACTAGTTTGTATATTACTTAATGGAAGCTTGGGATATTCACCTTGTATATACAATCTTGCTCAAAATAGTAGTATGCTACTTGGTTTGTTTCTACTTCAATGTGTACTTGTGTTTATTTTAGTATATCACCTATACACATTAGTGGAGCCCTTAGGATCTTTGCTTGATTACCAGCGTTGTGATGGCAGTCACACTAGTGGGGGCTGGATAATCTATAAGCACATCCTTATGCAGGTCCCTAGTCGCAGGACTATCGAGACAGGGCATCGATACTCCGGAGTAGACTAGCGTATGCGCTTCTCATCCCAGCACGGGAGACGGTCTGTCCCACAGCCGTCAGTACGTCGTACTTGAGATAGTATGCGGGTGCTCGTTGGGTTATGAGTACACTGGACAGGACTCGTCGGGAACTGATTGGTTGGTATTATACCTATCGTCAGTTATCAGTTCCCAGGTGACATGAGTACAGCTTAGTCCGCTGACTTGACAATGTCACTTCGCCTCGAGTGTGTTCCCACTGTACTTTGATTACTACCCTACCACGGCTCAAAGGAGTCGTGCAAACAGGTAGTAGTTGGGTGCAGTCCCGAAGCACTTGGAGGCAGTGATGGTTAGACAGCATTCGTCTCTCCCGGTATTGGGGGTTGACATCGCGCTGTGTCTAGGAGAGCCATCACACGAGTAGTCCCTGGCCAGGGCAAGCGAGATATACTGGTAGGCTTCCAGTGTTATCTCAGGGTGTTTTGGGCTTCACTCCGACACGACTTATACCGCTATTAGGGGACTGACGTTTACCGCCCCCTAGGCCCGCCATGCGATGTATCAGACGAACAGACCGGACTGTACGGAGACTATCACATTCAGGCTCGGTAGGAGTTCAGATGGGTTTCACCTCGTCAGTCTTCTTGTCGGCATCTACCTGGGGACCGTTACGCACAGCTAGTGCCGCTTGCGGTCTGTGGTTAAACCCACTGCCAGCGTAGTGTCGGGTCTTTAGAGTCCTACACAGAAAGCTATTCGCCTTTAGGCAAAAGAGTAGAGGTCGCATGGTTTTACGACAGGTCGCATGGTTTTGCGACAGGATCCGGTCACATCCGTGCACTTGTGCATGTACAGTGTCCGGACAATTAACACTAGCGGGCTTTGGTTTAAGCCAGATCCTAGTGTACGTTTTGGGATTGGTTTTATCCAGTATGTATTCGTGTTCCTCGGAACGCGGATGCGGGTGTGTATGCACAGTTGACGGAGAGACAGAGGCAGAGGATTCTCATTAGGGTTGTTGACCATTGACTGTTGACTATTGACTTTTTGCTCAACCCTAATGAGAATATGATATGTAATTAACAATGATATTAATTAAGTATTATAGTGACATGGTTGTTGAGGGGTTGACTTTGTTGACTTGTTGACTTTGTTGACCGGTTGACTAGGTTGGACTAGTTGACCATCATGATGACAATAGCTATCATTTCATGGCAAAGACTTTTGCTTGCTTGTTCTCTTTTGCAAAATGAGTGCATGAAATGATATGGCTATTGTAGCTTAAACCATCACTAATACTTTATTGCTATTATTGGTTATGATGGTTTTGGATTATGAGAGCCAAGAGAGAAAAGTCTTGCTCATTCTTTCATTTCCTTTCTCTCTCTTGTGTTCTTGAGCTCTCATCTTCTTCCTCTTGCTCTCCCTCTCTTTAGTCTATGGTTCACTTATCTCATGTGTTGAGAACCAAGAACCATAGAGAAAAATCCTAACACACTCTTCTCTACTCACTCTAGTTCACAAGGTCTAGCAAACCGAGTGAACTAGTTTCTTCAAAGCTCGAAGAAAAAGCCAAAGGTAGAAGCTTTCGGGTGGATCGATCTTCGGCGCAAGGAGACGACGGGGTGAAGCCGATCCGTACACCATCGAGTTTTGAAGACGAAGGAGTTCAAGAAAGAAAGGTATAACCCCCTAACCGAGTAGTTAACAACTCCTAGTTAGGTTGTTAGTTAGATGTTTAACAAAGATCCGGTTTTGAGTCCATGTTACCGTCTCTAGAAAATTGTTTTTCATCAAATTCCGCATGCCCGAAAGTACCGGGAGAGGTAGCATGGACTTACAGTGGTATCAGAGCCAGGTTAAACTCTATCTAACATGTTAGCAAAGTAACTAGAAGATCGATCAAAGAAAAAGTCACGAAACGAACCCGATTTGTTAAGTTTCTGCCGATTTTTTTCTGTTCAAAATTTGAAAAAATTCATCTTAAAAATCGGCTCAGGCTTTTTATAGAATAACCACAAAATTTGGGCCCACGAACCGATCAAAGCGCCGCGGAAACGCGGCGGGAGCACGCTCCCGCCGCGGTTCCGCGGCCGAGTTGACTCGGCCGAGGTCCAAATTTAGTGCAGTGTATTTCTGGGGTTGTTTTGGGATTTTTGGAATATGTCTTTTCAGCCCAGATTTTCCAGAACGAAAATTTTGTGTTTGGGGCCTAAAAATCCGTATTTTTGATCAAACTTCTAAAGACTTAAGCTGACGGGTTTTTTATGTGTGATGTGACATTTGTATTGAACGTCTGCTAATCGCTATATGTCGATTAGTGGGAGTTATACAAATCTGTGATCTGTAATGTCATTGGAATGTGTATATGAATTCATTGGATTGTCGCGGGTGAATAGCCGGGGGTTGTGAGACAAGAGTTTTCTTTTCTTTCAATTCATGTAAATTTATAAATTGATGTAATAATTATTTGTATGGCCGCACAACCGGGTCGGGGTTATAGCCGTCATTGTATAATTTCTTTTTACTGTTTTTGCTCCTAGGATAGACCCATGGAGGGGGTGCACAAACTACCGGGTATCCCGAAGTGCCGAGTGGCCTACTCACGGAGTTGAGGGAGGTTGCTTCGCTTCGGGTACTTGGCGGGTAGTTTGCCGCACCCGTAGGGGTCTTGGGTGGGGTATTGGCTATTCACCGCGACCGTGTAATCTGCTTTTCATTACAGGCTCATACGAATTGCGGATTCCTAGTATATCCAATGTGTTCATCTGTGATCTGGAATGGCTATCATTGTAATATATCTATATATGATATTATTTAGGCGTTGCTTATGTTTTACAGCCGCGCTAGCCCAGCCCCCGCTCTGTCGTTAGTTAAGTAACCTAACGGGTAATGACGGGGCCTCGTGGCGAATGTGAATGGCATAAGCGTACGTCATATTTTGGTTGTTTTCTGCAATGGTAGGATTAAATGATGGGACGCATTAAAAGAACTAATGCAAGAATATCACGCATTAAAAGAACTAATGCAAGAAAATAAACCAAGTAAAAGTCGTTGGAACACTTTCGAAAAACCACTCGGTTCTTTTCAAAACCAACTTTTAAATGCGGAGCTTGAGCCACTCCTTTTAAAAGCTATCTCGTTCCATCGATTATATCAAGTTCACTACGTTCACGGTTTCGCCAAAACCATTCGTAGCCCTCCGTCGTTTCACATGAATAGTCAATAGTATTCAAGCTATGTTTGTTGGCCAAAGTCAAGGTATAGTGATTGGTAGCTATTGGGTATTCATGTGCAGCATAGATAGATGCGTTGGTTTGGAACAGTCGTACTGCCTTGTTGGCCAAAGTCAAGGGTAGGTGCGGGTGGATTCAAATTAATCTGGAGAACGACGGGTAGAACTTGACATGTGACTTATGATTTGTTGGCCAAAGTCAAGGTCATAAGAGCATGGGGCAAAAAATCCACATCGGGAGTTTCAAAAGAACTGAAACTTGCTAGTGTTGCATACCATTTGGAGTGTGATGATTCTGGTAGGATTCCTTCAGTTTCGTCACGCGATGATATTTGGATCCCGATCCTACTGTGAGTATATGCTACTCCTCGGGAAATTTCTCACTTAACGATCAATGCTATAAACTAAGTAGGTGTCTAAAAAGGTGTTAGCGGGGTTACGCCCACAGGGAAAAGAGGTTACTTAATTAAGGAACTTCGCGAAAGCGTTGGAAAACCTCCCTCGAAGTACCGACACCAGCCTGGCCGAACGGTTAAGCAAGAATTGTACGGTGAGATTGATCCCGACTAATTCTTCCTTTTTGGTTTGAAGAGGGATTCGAGAGACAGTGGGAGTCATCCTGTTTATACAAACTAAAAACCACTCTAAACTTACAAGAGCATCATGCTGAGTGTTTCTTCTCTCTCCTAATTGCAGCGACCAATCGACATGACTGGACTTAAGTTACTTCTAGATAAAAACATACTGACAGGGCCAAACTACAAAGATTGGCTCAGGAATGTCAAGATGGCAATCACTTACGACAAGCTGGGGTATCTTCTTACCACCAAAGCTCCCCCTGTCCCAGGTCCCAGCGTCGCGGATAAGGAAATCCGTAAGACCTGGGAACTAGACTACGCGAATGCTAAGTGCCTCGTGCTTACCTCTATGGACAACGAACATCAGAGGAGGCACGAGAATATGGACCTCGAATCCATATTTCTTCATACAAAAGAACTGTATGGAGAGCAATCTCGTATCGCAAGATACGAAGTGTCGAAGAAGTTATTTTCGGCAAGATTGGCCGTCGGATCATCGGTAGCGGAACACGTGCTTAAGATGATTGGCTACATTGAGGAGCTCGCGGACCTTGGAACCACGTTGGAGAATGAGCTCTATACGGACTTGATTCTCCAGTCCCTTCCTTCCACTTACGCCCAGTTTATACTGAACTTCAACTTACAAGAAAAGGAAGTTGAACTTTCAGAACTCCTCAACATGCTGAGGAGCGCAGAGGGCACCCTACAGAAAAGTAGGGAAACATCCACTTTGTTTGTAGGAGGATCTTCCTCTTCTAGGTCCAAGGCGAAAGCCAAGGGAAAGAAGAAGAAAACCCCCGCCAAACCAAGGGGCGGTGTTAGTAAAGTGGATACGAAGGGAAAGGCAAAAGCAACAAAGAAAGCGGGGAAACTTGTGGATAAAGAAGAATACTTCTATTGTCATAAGAAGGGACACTGGAAGAATGATTGCAGGGCTTGGAAGGCCAGAACACAGGATCTGAAGCAGGTTGCGGCTTCAGCTTCAGGTGTGTATGTTATTGAAAACTGTCTTTCAATAAACTCTACTTCCTGGGTATTGGATACCGGATCAGGATCTCATATCTGTAATTCTTTGCAGGCGTTGAGAAACCGTAGGGTTTTGAAGGCAGGTGACATGACCCTCAAAGTTGCAAACGGAGCTAGCATGGATGCTAAGGCCGTGGGGGACTATCACCTGGGAATGTCAGATGGACATGTTTTGGTTTTGCGTAATTGCTATTTTGTACCCAACGCAACTTGTAATATCATTTCTGTATCTTTGGATTCTAAAGAAGGTTATGAATTTGCGTTTGTAAGCAATGTTGTAAACATTCACCTTAATCAAGTTCTGATTGGGTCAGGTACATTGAGCAATGGTATATACGTATTAAACCAACCACAGATTTTCAATGTCCAGAATACACACAAAAGAAAGTCTCCAGAAATCAATCTGAATTTCTTATGGCATTGTAGACTGGGTCACATCAATGAGAGAAGGTTGACGAAGTTACATACAGAAGGATATTTGAATCCGTTCGAATATCAATCCTATGCCACTTGTCAATCATGTCTCAAAGGAAAGATGACAAAGACTCCGTTCACTGGACACGGAGTAAGAGCGAGCGAGCTCTTGGGACTCGTACACAGCGACGTGTGCGGTCCAATGTCTACACATGCGCGAAGCGGTTTTTCATACTTCATTACTTTTACGGATGACTTTTCAAGGTACGGTTATGTCTTCTTAATGAAACATAAGTCCGAAGCCTTTAGAAAGTTCCAGGAATATAAGAATGAAGTAGAAAAACAAACCGGCAAAAGTATCAAGATTCTAAGATCGGATCGAGGTGGAGAATACTTAAGTGCCGAGTTCCTGGACTATTTAAAAGAGAACGGAATTCTCTCTCAGCTTACTCCTCCATACACTCCGCAACATAACGGTGTATCGGAGAGACGGAACCGAACCCTATTGGATATGGTACAGTCCATGATGAGTAACGCTGAGTTACCGCGATCATTCTGGGGGTATGCGCTAGAATCAGCTGCATACCTTTTGAACCGAGTTCCCACTAAGACTGTGCCTACTACACCATATGAGATGTGGTGTGGGAAGAAACCCTATCTTAAGCATATTAAGACATGGGGATGTCCAGCTTTTGTCAAAAAGCAGCATGCGGACAAACTCGAGGCACGCTCAGAACAGTGCAAGTTCGTGGGATATCCAAAGAACTCCAAGGGATATTTCTTCTACTGCGAAGAGGAACAAAAGGTTTTTGTTTCTCGTCATGCCTACTTCTTGGAAACTGAGTTTTTGGAAAACCAGATAAGTGGGAGCACAGTAGAACTGGAAGAAATTCCAGAACCACGAGCTATTACTGAAAGCTTAGTGGAACCAGAGGGTTCAAAAGAACAGGACATTCCTACGCCGCTCCGCAGGAGTAGTAGGCAGTCTCATCCGCCCGAGAGATACTACGGTTTTCTCATAGACGGGGATAGAGAGGATTGCATCATAGATTATAATGAGCCTACCAGCTTCCAGCAGGCCGTTCAGAGCATTGACTCGGTAAAATGGTTGGATGCAATGTGGACCGAAATGGAGTCCATGTACACCAACAAAGTATGGACGTTGGACATTGCTCCAGACGGGGTAAAACCCGTAGGATGCAAGTGGATCTTCAAAAGGAAGATTGGTGTAGATGGACAGGTTGAGACCTATAAAGCTAGACTTGTTGCAAAGGGTTTCCGTCAAAGACCTGGCTTGGACTATGACGAAACCTTTTATCCAGTGGCTATGCTGAAATCCATTCGGATCCTTCTTGCCATTGCTGCCTTCCACGATTATGAGATCTGGCAAATGGACGTAAAGACCGCTTTTCTAAATGGAAATTTAGAGGAGTGTGTCTATATGGACCAACCAGAGGGTTTCATTCAGAGTGGGAGCAGCGGAAAGGTGTGCAAGTTGCTTAAGTCCATCTATGGACTAAAGCAGGCATCGCGGAGTTGGAACATCTGTTTTGATGAGACAGTCAAGGAATTTGGCTTTATCAAAAATCCAGATGAACCATGCATCTATAGTAGATTTGTAGCGAGAACTGCAGTATTCCTCGTTTTATACGTGGATGACATTCTCTTAATAGGAAATGACATTCCTATGCTACAATCTGTCAAGGGATTCTTGTCACACAGATTCTCCATGAAAGACCTGGGTGATGCCTCATACATCCTGGGGATCCGGATCCATCGTGATAGATCCAAGAGGATATTAGGACTTTCACAGTCCAGGTACATCGACACCATACTGAAAAGATTCAGTATGGAAGATTCCAAGCGCGGTAACCTACCGGCTTGTCACGGGATCACCCTCTCTAAAGAGATGTCTCCCAAGACTGATTTGGAGAGGGATCGCATGTCTATTATACCCTACGCTTCTGCGGTAGGCTCTATAATGTATGCGATGTTGTGTACCAGACCGGATGTAGCTTATGCACTGAGTGTGGTAAACCGGTATCAGTCAAACCCTGGGGAGAAACACTGGATAGCGGTAAAGAACATTCTCAAGTACCTGAGAAGGACTAAGGAGATGTTCTTGGTGTATGGCGGAAAAGACCTCCAGATCGAGGCCTTTGCTGACTCCAGCTTCCAGAGTGATAAGGATGATTCCAAGTCCATGTCGGGTTTTGTCTTTACCCTCAATGGAGGGGCGGTGTGTTGGAAGAGTTCCAAACAGGAAACCGTTGCTGACTCGACTATGGAAGCGGAATACATCGCTCCATCTGATGCCGCAAAAGAAGCCGTCTGGATGAGGAAGTTCTTGAAAGAACTTCAGGTGGTTCCGTCCATTGTTGATCCAATACCTCTGTATTGCGACAACAACGGGGCTATAGTTTTAGCGAAGGAACCCAGGTCCCATCAGAGATCCAGACACATCTTGAGGCGGTATCACCTGATCAGGGAGATCGTGGATCGCCAGGAGATCGAGGTTCGGAGGGTTGCTTCAGAAGATAACACTGCAGATCCATTCACCAAGGCCTTGCCCCAGACTCAGTTCGAGCGGCTGATCGAGATGATAGGTCTTCGATACGCCAGTACATGGCCTTAGTGCAAGTGGGAGATTGTTAGTGTATATGCTCTAGAGGCCATTACTGTATCATACTAGTTTGTATATTACTAATGGAAGCTTGGGATATTCACCTTGTATATACAATCTTGCTCAAAATAGTAGTATGCTACTTGGTTTGTTTCTACTTCAATGTGTACTTGTGTTTATTTTAGTATATCACCTATACACATTAGTGGAGCCCTTAGGATCTTTGCTTGATTACCAGCGTTGTGATGGCAGTCACACTAGTGGGGGCTGGGTAATCTATAAGCACATCCTTATGCAGGTCCCTAGTCGCAGGACTATCGAGACAGGGCATCGATACTCCGGAGTAGACTAGCGTATGCGCTTCTCATCCCAGCACGGGAGACGGTCTGTCCCACAGCCGTCAGTACGTCGTACTTGAGATAGTATGCGGGTGCTCGTTGGGTTACGAGTACACTGGACAGGACTCGTCGGGAACTGATTGGTTGGTATTATACCTATCGTCAGTTATCAGTTCCCAGGTGACATGAGTACAGCTTAGTCCGCTGACTTGACACTGTCACTTCGCCTCGAGTGTGTTCCCACTGTACTTTGATTACTACCCTACCACGGCTCAAAGGAGTCGTGCAAACAGGTAGTAGTTGGGTGCAGTCCCGAAGCATTTGGAGGCAGTGACGGTTAGACAGCATTCGTCTCTCCCGGTATTGGGGGTTGACATCGCGCTGTGTCTAAGAGAGCCATCACACAAGTAGTCCCTGGCCAGGGCAAGCGAGATATACTGGTAGGCTTCCAGTGTTATCTCAGGGTGTTTTGGGCTTCACTCTGACACGACTTATACCGCTATTAGGGGACTGACGTTTACCACCCCCCTAGGCCCGCCATGCGATGTATCAGACGAACAGACCGGACTGTACGGAGACTGTCACATTCAGGCTCGGTAGGAGTTCAGATGGGTTTCACCTCGTCAGTCTTCTTGTCGGCATCTACCTGGGGACCGTTACGCACAGCTAGTGCCGCTTGCGGTCTGTGGTTAAACCCACTGCCAGCGTAGTGTCGAGTCTTTAGAGTCCCACACAGAAAGCTATTCGCCTTTAGGCAAAAGAGTAGAGGTCGCATGGTTTTGCGACAGGTCGCATGGTTTTGCGACAGGATCCGGTCACATCCGTGCACTTGTGCACGTACAGTGTCCGGACAGTTAACACTAGCGGGCTTTGGTTTAAACCAGATCCTAGTGTACGTTTTGAGATTGGTTTTATCCAGTATGTATTCGTGTTCCTCGGAACGCGGATGCGGGTGTGTATGCACAGTTGACGGAGAGACAGAGGCAGAGGATTCTCATTAGGGTTGTTGACCATTGACTATTGACTATTGACTTATTGCTCAACCCTAATGAGAATATGATATGTAATTAACAATGATATTAATTAAGTATTATAGTGACATGGTTGTTGAAGGGTTGACTTTGTTGACTTGTTGACTTTGTTGACCGGTTGACTAGGTTGGACTAGTTGACCATCATGATGACAATGGCTATCATTTCATGGCAAAGACTTTTACTTGCTTGTTCTCTTTTGCAAAATGAGTGCATGAAATGATATGGCTATTGTAGCTTAAACCATCACTAATACTTTATTGCTATTATTGGTTATGATGGTTTTGGATTATGAGAGCCAAGAGAGAAAAGTCTTACTCATTCTTTCATTTCCTTTCTCTCTCTTGTGTTCTTGAGCTCTCATCTTCTTCCTCTTGCTCTCCCTCTCTTTAGTCTATGGTTCACTTGTCTCATGTGTTGAGAACCAAGAACCATAGAGAAAAATCCTAACACACTCTTCTCTACTCACTCTAGTTCACAAGGTCTAGCAAACCGAGTGAACTAGTTTCTTCAAAGCTCGAAGAAAAAGCCAAAGGTAGAAGCTTTCGGGTGGATCGATCTTCGGCGCAAGGAGACGACGGGGTGAAGCCGATCCGTACACCATCGAGTTTTGAAGACGAAGGAGTTCAAGAAAGAAAGGTATAACCCCCTAACCGAGAAATTAACAACTCCTAGTTAGATTGTTAGTTAGATGTTTAACAAAGATCCGGTTTTGAGTCCATGTTACCGCCTCTAGAAAATTGTTTTTCATCAAATTCCGCATGCCCGAAAGTACCGGAAGAGGTAGCATAGACTTACATATATATGGTATATATTAATGTACATTTTTTATGTGTCATGCTTGACACCATATGATACATGGGTGTATGAGACATACACCATGCTTATGATAATCCTAAGGTTTTTATTTATTTTGGTAATTCATAAATTGGTGTGAATTTGTCATGGCTAGAAGCTTGGAGAAGCTTGTTGTCTCCATTGACTTAGTCCACTAATTTGTTTTACTTAAGATGTTTATTAACCTAACCATTATCCTTAGCCATGGTTTAGTCTCTACATGAGTTAGTGTATGACACTAACTCACATGGTTGCTATTCTTACCTAATGAGTTTCATTCTCATCTTCACTTCATCTTCTTCTTTCTCATGAGAAAGCTTTCTAGCTTTTCAAAAGGTGAAGAAATATTGTGAGAAAAATTAATCTAAAGTGAGCCCAACTCCTATTTCATCATCCTCTACTATATTAGTCATTTAGTTTAGGGTGTTTGCTTCACTAATCTACCATTAGCGAAGAGGTAGCATAAGCTTGAGTCTCCTCGACGTAGATCATCTTCGACCTCGAAGACTTCGAGCAAACTTGTTCATTTCTTCAGGTGAACCCTTACTAGAGTTCGGGTATTCACTACTTAGAGCGAAGGGACTACTACACGGAGCTTTAGAAGTGAAGGACCGGTCTACAAAGATTGTATTCCTCATTCACTTTGTATGTAAAGTTGTTTACATTGCTAGTTCATCTAAATCTCTAGTTAAGATTCTAGGGTTAGGGTTCTTTAATACGGCAAATTTTTGAAATTGGCATGGACAATCCCTCCCGAAACCTTGCTATCATGCTAAACATCCCTACAAGACCGTTGTTTAAGGCATCTTTGAATATCTTGCGGACCTTGTCCCTTCTGAAAGAGTAAACCTTGTTCTTTTTCTTCTCTAGGGAAGACCCTTCTTCTCCCAGCACTGGCTTTCGAGACCGATTGGTTTTGTATTCGTCTGCCTTTCGCTTGTCTTCATTGTCAGACGCATTAAATACATTGGTATTGCTGGAATTCCTGCTTCTACGGTTGTCGTCCCTTTTGCTCTTCCAAGTTTTGTCTCTTTGAGGGTCCGGGGTAGACTCTTGCTTCGAGCATTCCGGCATTTGGACTTTCTTGGTCAGCTCCTGAAACGTCTTGAAGCCTGCTGTACACAAGAATGGAACCATTTAATTGCTGAGGTTCCCAATGAAGAGGCTGATGGACTGGTCCTGCTCTAGCGGCGATTCGCACTTGACAATGAGATCAAGAATGGGACCATCCAATTGCTGAGTTTCCCAATGAGGAGGTTGACAAACTGGTCCTACTCTAGCGGCGGTTCGCACTTGACAGTGAGGTTACGCCATAGGGCAATAAAGTCCGTGTTGCTTTCGTTTTTCCCCGGCTTGGTTCTCACGAGATCAGCAATGGAGATTTTGTCACTAACACTCATGAATCTTTGCCAAAATAGAGACTTTATTTGGGCAAAAGTAGTGACAGACCCGTCTGGTATGCTCATGTACCAGTCGAAAGTGACACCGATTAGGCTATTAACAAACTTAAGAAGGAGTGCATCATTGCCCCCTGTATTTCCGCATGATGCTTTAAAGTTAGCGACATGCTGATTTGCGTTTCCCGTCCCATCAAATCATCCGAATTTAGGAATGACGTAGCCGCTGGGGAACTCGATCAGATCGTATAGTGCGGGATATGGTCACCCACTACTGCCAATATCTTTCTGAGTTTCAGCTCTAGTGATTGATCTATTTTATGTGTAGTAGTTAACCGCAATCAAAACGGTGTCGCGCGTAGCTAAACCGAGATGAGTACGGGTCGTCCTCAGGGAAACGTGGAACCTTTCATTCTTACTTTAGGCGTGTTGAAAAAGAGAGGAAAAATAAAGAATGGTGAAGAATGGTTGTAGGATCTAGATCTACGTTAAACACGGGTGCAAAATATAGATCTAGATTAACTACGGAGGTAAGTTTTATATTAAAAGGGGGCTTGTAGGGTTCATTGAGATTTAGTAGTTATGGATGATTAATTAAAGATTACTCTTTTTATCCTTTAATAGATTTAAAACTAGAACGACAGTGATGCATGTAGATTAGGGTTTCTGGAGGGAAAAGGGTTCCCATTCTTAACCCCTATCTCGACATGGAACTCCGTTCATATCTATCCTTTACCAAAATAATTGTTAATCTAATCTCTAATCGCGGTTGAGACTAGCAATGAATTGGTAGCGCGCCCGATTAGGATGTTAACTATTCTTTTGGTAAAGTTTAGAAACTTTATAGGATGTAAAAAGAGTTTAAGGATCTTCATCATCCATTAACCTACCATAATCCCATGAACCCTAACAAGTAAAGAATTACTCGCGCATGTTAGGAGAAGAAGAGATGGAGAGGGAAAACATAATGAAAAACTACAAAAAAATAAAATAAGAAAATAACTACCTTTATTAATCAAAAAGATCAATTACACTTTGTTCCCTTAGAAAATGATTACAAAATACTAGTTTGCTTCTCGATCTCTTCTAAGGAGGTAGATGAACTGTAATGATCAACCAGGATTCTTGAGCCGTCGTGGACTTCATGATCGCGTCGGTTTGATGATTTTCCAAGAGGCTCTCGGTCCTTATTTATAGTCCCAGATTCAGAACCCTAGTTTCCTAATTTGGAAACCAGTGGTTAAGATCCTAACAGAACAAATCTCAACTCCTAACTCGTCCAACACGTGGCGGAACCGCGGCCAATAGGTGGGTTTGCCCGCGGTTCCGCGGCCAAGTAGGGGGATCGTCTCATTGTTTTTCTTGGGCTTTATCTTGATGACACATGGTGATCTTTTCACATCTCTGGAAACTGAAAATCTTCTCTTCGTCACTGCCAAAATTGATTGCTTTAGTTTACTTTCTTAATTAGGCAGGTTTGTTTTGCCGACTTTGATTTCCTTGATTTCAGTCCTGAAAATTCTGCACAATAACTCAACAAATAATATTAGTTTATTTTATGGAGATATTAACTTAACCATTAATAATTGGTCAAAGGTTTTTAATAACGTAAGCATATTTAAATGGGCCAAATGTCACATGGATATTTATGCTTACTTTTTTCTACATAATGTTAATTATAATATATAAACACATGAAAATAGTATTTTTATAGATAAACCTTCATATGTGTCATATATTATATAAACACCTTTTATTATATAGAAATAGTAGGAAAAATGTCATATTAAATATGCAGTTTTATCAACTGAACATCCAGCCACCAATGTTTTAACTTTTTTGGTGACCAAATCCATTGTCCGGTCTTGTGTTAGCCTGATAGTGCCATCCGGGGCCAAGGCGTCCCCAGAAGTGGAATGCGGCCGACTTCGTGCGTCTCGCCCATACTTGGACCTAAAGGTACAGGCATTGGTTGCTTTGGGTCATTATCACCCGGCCCATGAATGGAAACATACGCTTAATTGGAGGGCGTCCGGGCAATTTGAGCCATGAGCTGCATCACGACATTCGTCAAGTCGTCGATTTTGGAGTAAAGCTTAGCCATCTCTTTATCTTTGCTCCTGAGCTGTTTTCGGAGCTCTTGAAGAAACTCTTGCTCTGCGGTCATGGAGCGGAAAGTTGGCTCTTTCTCGCTATCCGAGCTTGACTCCACATGAACTGAGGGTCTTTCTGCCTATCGGCCTCATCAAAAGGGTTTTCATCGTCCAGCGGAGGTAGCTGATCTTGGGAAACGACAACCACATTCAAGACAGATTGAGCTTAGAATGTGGTGGCCCTATCCTTGCTCTTGTTGTGTGTGTCTGCCATGCAGACAGTGTGGACCACATATCCAACCATCTATTTATCTTTGGCGGTTGATCTTTCGGACCGTCGTCGTGGCCCTTCCTCTTCGAGAGAGAATGGGCGACTGAAGATGGTTGGCCTGGCTAGGTCTTTGGGTTGCACGGTCCGGATCGCGCGGTCATGGCTTTCTTCTGAACCAATTTCATCGGTTCGAAAAAGTTAGAGAGCCTTACAGCCGATTCAGCTGTTGTTGCGGGGTAACCTCGTCCTTGGAACCCCATGAAGTTTAGACTAGTAGGAGCCTTGGCCCTTTTGTTGGCTCTGTATCTGATCCTTTTTTATCTTAGCTTATCAATTTTGAGGCCTTGGCGGGCATCCGTTATCCAGGAAGCCATCGCGAGTCGATTAATGGGGAGCTTAGAGAAGATACCCGATAGAGCAGTTGTCAGGGGCACCGCTGGAGCTTGTCCAAGATGCCTTATTGATTTATTGGTGTTGATGGCCTTATCCCCAGGTGGAGCAACGCAGAGTTGTTCGGAAACGGATTTATGCTTAGGCTGAGGTGCCTCCACGACCATGACATTTGGTATTTTCCCTTTTGAGGCCGGTTTATCTATCACCGGAGCTTGAGAAGCAAGAATAGTGTTAGCCGAGACAAATAAAATAGACTCAGATTGTAGTAGCGGTTCCTCCCACTGTCGCCCAAGACTGGCCGAGAAGACCGTCCTGGCGTCCACCTTCATTGTATAGGAGATGAGAGCTGTGTTGAGAGCTGAGTTCATGTTTGGAGACATTGTTGAGATTGATTGCTTGAAATCTTGCATGAAAGGGTATTATTTTAGCATAAATATCGATATGTATGTTGATTGAGTTTACATGAACGTTTAACCCGAAATATAGGAGGAGAGAGAAAATCCCACCGGACGTGCCAGGATATGTAGGGTATTTTTCGTCACCCTATTGAGATGGCAATACACGTCGCTTGTTAGGCGTATTACAGATTCCCCCTGCCTGGGGTAGGATGGGGTTTTTTGATTATGGGGATCCGAATCTCCAACAGCCGCGGACTAAACTGCCCTTAATTACCCCTCGCTTTTGGAGCGAGAGAACCTCCGATTGACAGGTAAAAATGGTCATGCAAACTCAATATGCAGTGTGCGTGTGTTGTGTTTTGAAGGGGAGTTAGACATACCGGGGGCCTAATAGAGTTTACGGGGGTCTCGCGACCCGGATAGCGGGCTAGGGGTCAAGGAAGCTAGCAGCCACCTTGCGGGGTGAGGTGCAACGTCCCGTTAGAAATTTTTTATAACAAGGGACATGTCTTGAGTGTGGATCGTGAGGGAAAAAGAGGGGTGATGAGCGTCTTAAGGACGCGTGATTGGCTCGTGGGCACTGGGCGCTCGCGGGTCACGTGCGCGGCGCGTGGGCGCTGGATGCAAGCGGGTCACGTGCGCAGCACTCGATCACTGGAAACACCAGCAGAGAAAGGGGTTTAGCCCCTGGGCTAGGAGTTGAACTCCCGAGTGGCTTTGGAGTTGAACTCCTAAATAGGAATTTGATATAGATTTGGTGTTAAACTCCCAAAAGATTTGGATTTCGAGTTAAACTCCTATATAATAAATTGGATGTGGATTTGGAGTTAAACTTCTAAAAGGCTTGGATTTAGAGTTAAACTCTTAAAACCTCTGGATGTGGAGTTAAACTTTTCTGAGAATTTGGATGTTGGAGTTGAACTTCTCTAAAATTTTCGGAGATGATCAAAAAGGACCAATTTCTTCTTTCTGGAGCCTTGGATCCTCCGAAAGTGGGATTTTTGGAGGTGGGTCTTCTTCCTTCTCCTCTCCTTTTGCTGAATCTTGGAGAATAAGGGAGGTGATATCAAAAATCTCTCTGTTAGGAATTTGATGGGAGATCTGAACTCCCCTTCGAGGGTTTTACGGTAAAAAACTATTTGTTTTTGGAAAAACAAAAATTAAACTCTTAATTTAATTGGAAAAGAAAAGAAAAGGAAGAACTTGAGAGAAAAGAGATGGAGGCATAAACCCTAGAATTTTTTGAGAGAATGAAAAGTTGCTATTGATTTTTTCATAATGTTTGTCTTTTATAGGCTACACACTTTACATATAATCTCTTGGGATTTTCTAAATGGCATTTGTGCCTCCCCTTACCTCATACGCTTATTTCTTTTTGCACATAAATCACGAGATTTACAAAATTTTGGATTTTTGCCCATTTTTCATACATTTAATCTAAAAAAATGTATTTAAACTAATTTATCGCCTTCTTTTGGCATGGAGCCGACCCCATCCACGCTCGGTCTTGACTTGGGTTTGGGCCCGCTTGCTTAGACTCGTGTCCACTTGGCTGGGGGTTGACTGACTTTGATTTGCTTAACCGGGGTGTAATTTTTGGCCTCGACAACAACCTATTTTTGCTTGAAATATTCGTATTTTGTAAGTAGTACGTATTTTCACAATTTTGAAAATGCGTGGGTTAAGAATAATTTATCTCTCCAAACTGGGTCCAAAAACAATTTTCCCTTCATTTAATTTAGGATAAATATAGCAAAGTCAAATGGGTCGGGTTGGGTGATAATCTGGTCGGGCCACGTTTGACCCGACAAAAGTTGGGTTCGGGTCGATCCAACCCATTTAATAATCGGGTTAGTTATCTGAAACCCATACCCAACCCATTTACATTTAATATTCGGGTGGGGTCGACCCGACCCATTTAATTTTCAGCTCAGATCATAATTGGGTCACCCGACCTGACCTAAGTTGATTTGTAACTATTTTTTTGTTTTATGTATGAACAGTACAAATTAGCTATAACAAATTTGGTGTTTATAAATTAATTTGCAGATATTCAAAAAATAAAATCTAACAGCCAAAGAATAAGGATCAAGACAGAAAATAAACGATTTGAGGATAATGTATTCGGGTCAAATGGGTCGAAGTGAGTCATAATACATTACCCATACCCGATCCATTTATAAACGGGTCGGGTTGGGTTAACCTGTTTAAAAACTTAGTGGGTTCAGGTCGGGTCGGGTCATATTTTTGGGTCGGGTCTTGATCAGTTTATCCGCTTCAGATATTTTGACAGCCCTAGATAAATAGCAGTTATCAAATTTTTTAATCCTTAGTCTTTTGGGTTAATAATGTCAGAAGGAATCTGGATCCATCTTGTGTCAGAAGCATCTTTGAATATGAGACCATCTAAATCACCATTCCCTATTTTTAGTATCCATTCTACATAATCACCACTCTCATGATTGTCATTACTAATTGATTGAATCAGAAGACCTCAATCTCATATTAGTCGTTAGATGAAAAAACTTACAACATGACCATAACTGTGATTCATGAAAGGAAGCAGATACTATTTCTTCATGAATTTGTTTTACTATTACAGGTAAAGTTTGTGGGAAATCCATTTCTAAGACAACCGGCTTTCCACCAAATGGCTTTAGTCCAGCAAATTCACAAATACATTTCATTACATCTTTAAAAGATTTGTCAGGAGCATCAAATGCATGTTTGGTCACCTTAGGTGCTTCATCCCAAATTACTGAAGTTGTTGCTTGTATAAGTTTTGCAAGATTACTTTGTGGACGACTCAGAGAGTACGACCAAGTTTCATTTACTTCTAGTGTTATTTTGAATCTTGAGTGAGCGGCATGAACACCAGGAAGTAACGATGCTATCCCCAAAGATGCTACCACTAAAACAATTTTTTTGACTTTGTAATTTTGCTGTCAAAGTTCTCCAGATATATGTTTTTCCAGTGCCACCTCCACCTTATACAAGATAAAGTTCATCTTTATTTTCCTTGCACCACTTTAGGATATTTATATACATATAGTTCAAAACTTTATTTAAATTAGCGCCCTTATGAAAGAATATTAATTGTTCATTTAGTAAATGATATGTCAAATCGTTCTACGTGGCAAGTGTGCAATTTGAAACCATATAATCTCCATGTCGCCTGATGAGGCTCGATATCGGTGACTCTCCAGATACTGACACGTTGCAGATGACGTGTCCTAGAACCTACAAAAAAGGATCAAGAACTTCAGTTGGGATCTCACCTCGGGCCTCCGGCCCGAGGAGTCTCCCGACCTTCGGTGGCCTTCCAGACCACCCTCCGGCTCGCTTGTACCTTTCACAGAACCAAGATACCTCGGCCTCCCGCTCGTGCCCGAGCCTCCCGCCGAGCTCATCTTCCTCGGTCTCACCGATCGACCCACAGCGCTGATCACAGGCACCTCCGCCACGGCTCCGCGAATCTCGCTATGTGCGAGATATCCGCCGCCCATGATCCCGTGTCCCACGCCATCACTATCCCCCATTAACGAGCCCGTCTCGTCATTAATGCGGGATCCCGCCTATCACACGGGCGTGACGCTAGGGGCATAACGGCCGGCGTGAATCTCGCGTCCGCCTGCCCATTGCTGCCGCTATATAAATCCCTCTCTCAGACGGTTGAGGTAAGCCATTTTTACCCCAATAGACCGTTACTCTGCCAAAATACCCCGTCTAACTTGATCGTCGAAGGGTCCTCGGTGGAACAACCATCCCAGGACTTCTTTGCAGATAGCTCGGTCTCAACTACACAAAACTCATTGAGATCCACACGCTTCAGGAGTCAACCCTCCAACTCAATCTCAGTCGTCCATCAGCGCTCACAGCAGATCAACGGAAGTTAACATCTGAAGGAGATCCAGAGATCCATCAGTTGGCGCCATCTGTGGGAAACTAGTTCCACTCAACCAAAAGTTCATCTTCCGATCTCGACTACATGGCAAGCGGTCACCGCGACGATCCAAGCACCAGCCGTCGGCCTCCCCACAGTAGAGACGAGGGAGAATCCCCTCCTCCGCCGAACGCCATTCATGCCCTATCCGCTCGGATAGATTGACTCACGTCCGTCGTCGATGCGTTCGTCCGTGTCCAAGCGGCCGGGCAAGCTCCCTAGGTCGCCGCCCCCCTTCCGCGGAACCGGGACCCCTACAGAGGGAGAGAAGACTCTGCCCGCATTGGCACGACCGATCACCGCCTCGCTGTCTCCGGCAGCCGCAGATCCCCCGGGCCCACATATTCAATGACCCGGTGGGCACCACACAATTTAACTCTGAGGTCTTACGCCAGAGCGCCTCGTCCCGAGCCCCATCTCGCCCATATCCCTCCTGAAGAGGTGTCGGTCAGCTCGCCTGCGCCCAGGCATGATCGGCACCCCCTCCCTCGACGAGGTCCCGTGCACGGGACTCGCCACGGCAGCTCGAAAACAACCTCGCTAGGAGACCTGAGGAACGTCATCGATCGAAATCGGGGACATGGCCAGGCAGAGGTCTCTGGCAGCAGAGGCTAAAAATCAGAGTATGCCGACTCATCGGGATACAATGGCTGACTCGACGCTCTCGAAAAGAAGATCGAAGGTATGCATCGGGAAGGTCGTCATTCGAGCGACAGGGCTAAATACACCGCCGACTTGCTTACGAAGCCCTTCACTGAAGAGCTACTCACCGTTCATGTCTTCTCCCGGAACAAGCCCCCGAAGGTCTCATTTTTCTATGGGAAGTCTGACCCGAAGGACCATTTGGACGCCTTCACAGCCGGGATGAGTTTCCAGGACTATTCCCATGCCGGCCAATGCCGCGCTTTCCCAGCCACTCTCACCGCTCCGGACGAGACTGGTTCTGAGGACTCGCGCCACGCTCAATCTCAACCTTCGATGAGCTGGCCACCCAATTCCTCGACCACTTCATCGGGAACAGATGGCAGAAGCGAACCGTTGACCATCTCTTCAAAATAAAGAGCGGGAACAGAGAAACCTTCAAAGGGTACGTCACCCGCTTCTACAATACCTTCCTCGAAGTCCCAGAACACCAGGACGAGACGATCATTACGGCACTTAGGTCGGGTCTTAGGCACAAGGAGTGGTTACGCTCCTTTCCATTAGCGCGGTCTAAGACCGTGGCCGAGGTGAAGGCCTAGACCAAACGTGAGATCCAGCTTGAATCCGAGGTGAACGTCAATCTGTCCCGGAGAGAACAAACTGATCACAAGAAAAGGGCCCGGGAAGAGAAAAAGAAGATTGAGCGGCCGAAGCCCTACTCCCCGAAATTTCAGGAGTACACCTCGCTCAACGTCTCCCAGACGGTACTGCTGGAGGAGGCTAAGGGCGAGAGGTTCGTCAAGCTCCCCCAGTCTCGAACAAGGCGGCAAAGCGCACCCGGGACCCCTACTGCTGCTTCCACAGGTCGTAGGGCCACTCCATGGAGAACTGCAAGCAGCTCCAAGACTACATCGAGGAGCAAATCCGCTCGGGGCACCTGGCAACGTGCTTGCGGGACAAGCGGCAAGCTGACCGTGAGAAAGAACAACATTCGATTGCTCCTATCTTTAAAAGAAGGTAAACGAAATATGTGATCTTTGACGATCGGTCAAATCATGGCTATATCAGCGGGGGGTATGGCGAATACCGAAGAGGCTCAGCACCCCTCACCGGTCGAGGGGACTGACAGCCACGCGAAGAAGAAGGCCAGGGCAGCCGAGCCAATCGTTTTTAATGACGAGGACCTCCACAGTATATCCCTGCCCCACAACGACCCGCTGGTAATCACAGCTCAGGTCCACCGCTACGAGGTGCAGAGGATACTGGTCGACTGTAGAAGCTCGGCAGACATTCTATTTTATGACTGCTTCTTGCGTATGGGACTCACCCCGTCGGACCTAAAGCCGACCACCCACGTCCTGTCAGGGTTCACCAATCACTCCATCCCGGCAGAAGGGGTAATCACTCTCCAATTTAACATCGGAGAGGCCGGCCGTACGCGCACCATGCCTGTGGAAATCATCGTAGCGAGAATCCAGTCGGCCTACAACATCCTCCTCGGCCGCCCTACACTGAACTGTAAGCCCACGGTAGCGCCCCGGCCGTCTAACAGACGCCAAATGCGGAACAAAAACTTTTTACAACTGGCGCTATCGTGTACAATAACCCGGATCTGCCATTAAAGCTAAACTAACAAACTACAAAGTGAGTAGAAATGTTATACCGAACGATCCGAGTCCTTCGGTCTTCAACCATCATCCCACGCTTTGTTGCGTCTGCTCCGATCTCCTGAATCTCCAGTCTCCTCGTCCAGGTGGCACCACGTCGACGGATCTTTAAACGGGCTCCCGCCTCTGAACCGAGGCAACTCGATCATCAAGTTTGCCAAAAGAGATGACCAAGATTGATGTAGAGAACGAGTAGAACACTTTGTCTCGCTTCGTCCAAAGCCATGGACAAACGGTTAATGAAGTTGCCTTTTGAAACTGTGATGGAATGAAATGAGCTATGAAATTTCCATACACAAAAACTATATCTTTTTATCCAAAATGAACAACCATCATCATTTGTGAAGAGGGGCCGGCCGCTTAAGGAGAGGGGGGGAGGTGAGTGTAGGAGAGGGAGGGTGACTCCAACAATTAATAAAGAACGAGTCATGTTAACACCTTGCATTAACATTTAATGAACTAATGAATCATCTAACCTAGTCACCCTTTCATTAAATGAACAATTAATGCCCTAATGACTCACTAGCCACCTCATCATCCAAGCCACCATCTAGAAACTTCTAGAACCTTCCACACTCATCAAGAAAAGATAAATCCGCATTTAACCGAGTGTTTAATACGGCCGATAGAAAACTGGAAACTGGCAACATCCAAAAGTGATCCCGAAACGAATTTCAGGATAACCCCGTAACAGTATAAACATACACGTATTTGTATTACGATCGAATACAAATGCAATTGAGACAAAGATATTATATCTACACAGTATAATACTCGGATCTGGCTTAAACCAAAGCCCACCAGTATTATCTGCCCGAAATATGACACGTGCGTAAACGCATGTGCATTTTCCGAACCCTGCCATAAACCATACGGCCTCTACAACGTTTCGCCCGAACTTGGGAAACTGTCTATGGGGGACTCTAATGACTCATCAACACACTGGCACTGGGTATAACCACTAGCACATCAGAGGAACGAGCTGTACGTAACGGTTGCCTATGTATTGATTGGAAGGGAAGCTGACGAGCGAACTCATCCAGAAACCCTACTGAGCCTAACAGTGACAATATACATACAGTCGGGTCCATTCGTCTAAGAGTATCGCATATCGAGTTTAGGGGGCTGGTAACGTCAGACCCCCCAATAGCGGTATAAGTCGTGTCAGAGAGTGGCTCAGAACACCCTGAGATACTACTGGAGTACCTACCAGTAAATCTCCTGCCTCGGCCGAGGGCTTTGTGTAATGGCTCTCCTAGACACAGCGCGATCTCACCCCCAATACCGGGAGAGACGAATCCCCGACGATCCGCTCACTGCCTCTATGTGGCTCGGGACTGTACCTAACTAAAACCTGTTTGCACGTCTCCTTTGAGCGTGGTAGGGTAGTAACCTAAGCACAGTGGGAACTCACACGAGACAAATGACGATCTCAGGTCGACAAACTAACCTATACACATGTCACCTGGGAACTGCTATCTGATGATATGTATAATACCAACTAGTATGTTCCCGGCGAGTCATGTCCGGTGTACTCATAACCCAATGAGCACCTGTATACATCTTAGGTGTATCAACTGACACCAATGGATTGTGAGACCGGCCACCGCCCCTCGTCGGGGTCTCGACTGTATACACTAGTCTACTCTGGAGTATCGATGCCCTGTCTCGAAACTCCCACAACTAGGGACACTTTAAGGATGTGCTTACAGACCCCAGCTCCCACATATATGATCGCCATCATACTGCCGGCAGTCAAGCAAGAATCCTATAGGCTCTATCAACATGCAATAGCGAACTAAAACATGTATACGATGATAAAGACAAACCAGATAGCATACTATCATCTCGAGCAAGACTGTCATATCGGTATAAGTCATGCCTCAATCATTGCAATCACGTACCTGCGATCCAATAATTGACTTTGATGGCACTATATCCAACATGAACTCCCTCAGGGTCCAGATATTGACCTACCACCTGGCGATGAAATCCCCGCTCGACTAAGACGGAATAGGTCGGGCCTACGGAGACCAACGAGCTGCAAAGGTTTATTTCACTGCAACCTCTACTTCTGAGAGGCCAAGCAATGATGTTGAGGACGATAGTGACATCAAGGGTTCTCTGTACACTTGAGACGAGCAGAAAGAGGTCCGAGGAACCCCAGTGGAGCCACTGACAGAGGTCCCCCTCGTAGAAGGGGACGACGAACGAACCGTTCAGATCAGATCGCTTTTAACAAGAGCTCAGCGAGACGACTGGTTAGCTTCCTTAGAAACAACTCTGACGTGTTCGCCTGGGCACCTGCCGACATGCTTGGGATCGACCCCAAAATCATATCTCACAAGCTCGGGGTATATCCTACGGCCCGAGCCATCAGGCAGAAAAAGCGAAGCTTCGCCCCGATCAAGCAGAAAGCGATCGAGGATAAGGTAGACAGGCTCCTCGTTGCCGACTTCATTCGAAATGTGCCTTACTCAGAATGGCTGGAGAACATAGTCATGGTCAAAAAGTCAAGTGGGAAGCGGCGCATGTACATCGACTTCACCGACCTCAATAAGGTCTGCCCAAAAGACAACTATCCCCTCTCTCGGATAGATCAGCTCGTCGACAGCTTGACAGGTCATGAACTACTTAGCTTCATGGATGCCTTCTCCGGCTACAACCAGATCCGTATGAATCCGGCAGACGAGGATCTCACCGCATTCACAAAGGATCGGGGGGTATACTGCTACAAGGTAATGCCTTTCGGCCTCAAAAATGCCGGAGCTACATACCAACGCTTGGTCAATCGCATGTTCAAACCGCAGATCGGCAGGAACATGGAAGTTTATGTCGACAACATGCTCGTTAAGTCCGTCTCATCGGTCGACCACGGCAAGGATCTGGGCGAGGCCTTCGACGTCCTCCACAAGTTCAAGATGAAACTGAACCCCGCCAAGTGCGCATTCGGGGTTACCGGGGGAAAGTTCCTCGGTTTCATGGTTACTCACCGCGGGATCGAAGCTAACCCGGAGAAAATCAACATGGCCGTGCCCAAGAATAACGTCGAGATCATGCGGCTAACAGGGCGGGTAGCCGCTCTGTCATGTTTCATGTCGAGGTCTGGGGAGAAGTGCCTCCCATTCTTCAAGGCTCTAAGGAAGATTCCAAGGTTCGAGTGGTCGGAGGAGCGCTAGACCGCCTTTGACCAATTAAAGAGGCACCTTACGACTCCACCGCTGCTCACCCGACCAGTTGAAGGGGACGAGCTATCGCTATATCTGGCGGTATCCGACCAAGCAGCGGGCTCAGTACTCGTCCGAGAGGTCGACGGAGTCCAGAAGTCGGTATACTATGTGAGCCACGTCTTCAAAGATGCAGAAACGAGGTACCCAGCTATAGAGAAGATTGTCTTGGCACTCATCGTGGCCTCAAGGAAGCTACGACACTATTTCGAGGCACACACCATCCTCGTTCTTACCGAGCGCCCTTTGGGGGCTATCCTCGCCTCACCCGAGTCCTCTAGCTGCTTGGAGAAGTGAAGGTTGGAGTTGTCCCCATTCGACATAAAGTACCGCCCGAGACAGGCCATCAAAGCACAAGCCCTGGTCGATTTTATCGTCGAATGCACCATCCCCAACAAGAAGCCGGAATCAACGCCGACCCCCACAGCTCAACCCTAGGTCGATGGGAAGCCCGGCTCAGTCCCTGATTGGATCCTTTACGTCGACGGGTCCTCGACCGAGGAAGGCTATAGTGCCAGCCTCATCATTTGGGGCCCGAACGAGGATGAAATGGAGTATTCTCTGAAGCTCGAGTTCAAGGCCTCATATAACGCGGCGGAATACGAGACCTTGCTGGCCGGACTAAGCATAGCCTCCGGACTGGGGCTGAAAATGATTCGGATCCGCAGCGACTCCGCCCTAGTCGTTGGCCAAGTGACCGGCCGATTCGAGGCACGGGAGCCTCTGATGGTGAAGTATCTGGCCGAGGTAAGAAGATTGCGGAAGGACTTCGACGAAGTCCAGGTAGAGCAGATCCCCAGACAGCTCAACGACCAAGCTGATGCCTTGAGTAAGCTGGCTCCATCCTACTCGGCCAACAACAAGAGGAGCATCCTCTTCGAGGTCTTGCCACGGCCCAGCGTGGAAGACGGGGCAATAATACTTTAAGTGTATACAGCCCGGGAAGAAGACCGAGACTGGAGAAAGCCCCTTGTGGAATTCCTGAGGGAAGGTACGCTCCCAGAAGATCAGGGAGAAGCCCGCCGTCTCCAAGCCAAAGCTCGCCATTTCGTCTGGAGCAATGGGAACCTCTACAAGAAGTCCTTCACTCAGCCCCTGCTCTGGTGCGTCGACTCCCACGAAGCTGACTATGTCCTCCGGGAGATCCACGAAGGGGTCGGCGGCGCGCACCAAGGGGCCCGCACCTTAATCCAGAAGGCGTTGCTCCAAGGGTACTGCTGGCCGACAATTCATCAGGACTCCCAGAAGCTCGTCAGGAGATGCAAGAGCTGCCAACTCCATGGAAGTATATCTCGCCTTCCTGCTACCGAGCTAAACGCCTTAACCTCCCCGTGGCCGTTTGCCCAGTGCGGAATGGACAAGATAGGCCAGTTTCCTATCGGTACGGGCGGGCATAAGTACGTCCTTATCGCAGTGGACTACTTCACGAAGTGGATCGAAGCCATTCCTATCAGGAAACCGAACGCCACCATGACTATTAAGTTCCTGCAGTACTCCGGTTCGGCATCCCGAGGTGTATCATCACCGACAATGGGACAAATTTTGAAAATGAAAGAGTTGAGGAATTTTACAGCGAATATCATATCCTCGTGAAATTTTCCGCGGTCGCACATCCCCAATGCAACGGGCAAGCCGAGGTACTTAATCGGGATGTCCTCCGAGGTCTTCGGACACGTCTAGAAGGACGCCAAGGTAGTTGGGTCGAGGAATTACCCCGGGTCCTATGGGCCCTGCGCACGTCGAAGAAAACCGCCGCCGGGGAGACCTCTTTCAGCCTCTGCTACGGTACAGAGGCAATGGTTCCAGCGGAGATCGGGCTCCCCTGTCACCGAGTTGAGCATTTCGACAATAAAGCGAACACCTCAGCCCTACGAACTAATCTGAACATCTTGTTAGAAAAACGAGACCGGGCTCAGATCAGAGCTGCCGCCTATCAACAGCAAACCGCCCGCCACTACAACGCGTGAGTCAAGCGTCGTTTTTTCAAGACCGAAGATTTAGTCCTAAGGCGGAACGAGTTTGTCGACCAAGGCAAGCTGCACAAGTTTTCCCCAAAATGGGACGGTCCTTTCCTCGTCTTCGAGGTCCTACCCGGCGGAGCCTACTGCTTGCAAGACGCGGATGGGCGCAAGTTTCCACGGCCTTACAACGCTGAGAAGCTCAAACTGTACCTATGAAAAGAATATCTACGAGTGTGTATTTCTTCTTTCACAAAGACAATGTAAACCTTTCTAAAGTTCTTTTTATTTAAATGATAAGAAGGGAACACTAGAACATTGCAAAAAATAATTTATTCATTCAAAAGATACTACAGGCTCCTCAGCCTTACAGAAAAAGGAAAAAGTTACAACAGAGGTAGAATGGGATCGAGAAAGTACTCCCGGTGATACTCATAGTAGATTTCCGCTAGCCGAGCCCTAGCCTCTGCAGTCCGCTCCTGCCAATGCTGCACGCGAACCCAGGACGCCACAGAAGCACTCGACGCTCCGCCCTCTGAGCCTTGGCTCATGATGTACCTCATTTTGAAGCACTCCAGAATGAGGGCCAAGGATCGGTCGTGCCTGGCTTTCGAGATGAGGCCGAGCAGGAAGATCGAACGCACCTTGTCGAGCGCCTCGTCCAGAAGCTCCTCAGTGAAGGGGTTGTCCAACCCCGGGGACCACCTTCAAATCGTGTACATCAGCAACTGAAGCAGGGACGACGGCTGAGGGAGAAGCCGGCCGACATGACCCTCGAGGCACTGAACCACTCCCCGGTACCCATCCTCAGCCAGGGATTGATCATACAAGGAGACGTCGTCAAAGGTGATGATATTTTCGATCGAATACATGCGCCCAGTCATCTCGAAAGAAAATGTTGCCGAAGGGGTTTCCATCTCCTTCTCTATTTATAACCCTAAACAAAATCCTTAAGGGCCCAGATTCGCACGCGAATCCTGGGTTCCGCCAAAACTAATACCGCGCCGCCACGTGGAAAAGGTGACGCGGCTCCCCGAAACGTTACGCCTCCCCCAAACATTCCTGGCGCGTGCCACCTGCGACGGTCGCCCCTCCCAAGGTTCACGAACCAAGGAAGGTCGGGCTGAACCTCCGGATCCACCGAGCAGCTACCCTGCTCGTTCCATCCTTAGCAAGCCACTACTTGGGTTCTTCAACGAAGCAGTGTAAATTCTTGTAAGTTCTTTCTATTCAAACAATAAGAAGGTGTAACACTTTAGAATGTGTTTAGAGGCTAATTATATGTTAATAAATGATTTTTTAATAAAAAGTTTACCAAATTAGTTTTCAAATATTTTGTCAAGAATTATAATTATTTTTTTAGAATTTTCCTAAACTTGCACACACTTGTGCATGAAAACTAGGGTTAAATTAAGGTTAAACCATGTTTAGCAACCATGGTAGACTAACCCTTTCTTATTAAGTTAAATTGATTTTAATTAAGGGTATTTTTTTTTAAATGGAAAATGAATTATTGCTTTGGGTTTGACTTGGTGAGAAAGAGAGGGCGCATGGTGGGCATCATGGCATGAGCCCATGCTTACATTGAATGGGAGAGAGAGGGTGTTGACCTTTGTTCTCTCATTTCTTGTGTTGTGCTAACTCTTTCTCACTTCTCTCTCTCACTCTCACACTCCCTCACACACACCAGCAGCAGCAACTGCAGAAGCAGCAGCCATAGCAGCAGCTTCAGCAGCTCCAGCATCAGCAGCAGCAGCAGCAGCAGCAGTAGCAGCAGCAGCAGCACAAGCAGCAGCAGCTTCAAGCAGCAGCAGCAAACCCAGCAGCAGCAGCACAACACAGCAGCAAACCCAGCAGCAGCAGCACAGCACAGCAGCACAGCACACCACAGCACACAGCAGCAGCGCGGCACAGCAGCGGCGCGGCACAGCAGCAGCGGCGCGGCACAGCAGCAGCAGCGCAGCACAGCAGCTCCTTCCCTCTACTCCTTCTCCTTCCTCCTGCTCCCTAGGGTCGAGAGTGGGGTATACTTCTTAACCCTAAATTCTAGTTTGCTTAGTCGGTGTGTTATAGCTTCGATTAGTGATTAATTGTGCGTTTTAGTGCAAAATGTGGTTAGTAGTGTGGACTTTGGTTATGTGAGGTTAATATTGGTTAGACTAAGTTAATTAAGTGTTGTTAAGGCCATGTTAACCTAGCTTAGCCCAATTTCACTAAAATACCACCAGATTTCTGTTTGATGCAAAATTTATTTAATTCTTGCTGTATAAAAATCTGGAGCTAAATACCTGTTTCTCGTATTTTAAATATTCGCGACATACGTGATACGTGTGTGGGTTTGGGGTTTCTGCGTATCGCGACGCGTCGGGGTAGCTTCAGGCGCGTAATCACACGTTTTAGCGTATCGCGCACACGCGCGCTTGGTTTGCGACGCGGGTTTCTAGTTTGACCTTGATATCGTGTTTTTGTAGATTTGAGCTTATGTGTGATATATTGTGTAAATTCTAGGTTCGCAGGCGAGTGGGACGGACGCTGCGAAGAAGGGGAAGCAAGTCGTCGGCTACACTTAGCGCGAGACTTCGGTGAGCAGATTTAACATCTACGGGGATATCGCCCGCATGGCGTTATGTGTCAGGGCTGATAGGACCTTATAGCTACATATTGCATTTACCTATATTGACTGTTCATGGATACTGTTGTTGCATACTGCATCCCCTGCTATATGTATGTAAATTTAGAATTGATAGAACACCGCACTATTACTAACGGTTCATGTTGCACGAGCATTAATCTGCATGTTACACACACACCGTTAGTAATTGCCATGACACACTCACTGTAGAATTGCCATGATCATTATACTGCAGTTCCTTTCACATATGATTCGATATGATTTTCATAGACATTGGGAGCCGCATGAGGTCTTTGAAAAACTGAAACTATTTTAAAAAGCGGTTCCTCCTTTTTTCCTATATTATGGCTTGATGTACATAGCACATCGCATTTGATTTACTCATTGATGTTGGATTTCATGTGATTTCTGGTTTTGAGGACCGTGGGGTTATTTAAGAAATGATGCACTATTTGAAAACCCGGTTCCTCGTGATATGATATTTTGGTGCGTCCACCGTGCGTTTTCTCGGTGCTGAGACGTGTGCTTGAAACCCGATTCGAGAAGTTGGATGATCCGTTTGCGGGTTCGTGGTGGACCCGATATAGTTCCCCTCGGTAAGATAATCGATGGACCTTGCCGATTGAGCCTGGAAGTGGGCGAGTACCTACCGGTGATTGGTTGGACCTGGCGGTTATCCGGAGGATACTGACCAGAGTCCAGAGATGGACGCGGGATGATCTGTACTGCCGGGGCCGAGGGCCGATACTGCAGACGGAGCCCGTGGGCTGATCCGGACTGACGGAGCCCGATATATGAGGATTTGCATGTCGATACTGGACACGAGTATTTTATGATACTTTGAGTGCCGATGATGGGCACTCGTGATTCTCAGGGATTTACAGGATTTGAGGGCCGATGGGAGTGCCGGCGCCTGAGTTGTTGGGATTTGGGTGCATTGGTTGGCACCGATTATTTTCCACGTTGACATTCCGTGTAGATGTTATTTTATCCCATGCTCAGCATTTATTATTTGTATCTCATCCTGTAGTTATTTTACCGGACAGAACACTTGCATGATTTTGCACATACTGTTTATCGCATATAGATTTATCTGCTGGCATTTGATAGAGTAGCGCAGTACGTGCATGCTCGCGATTACCTTTATATGTTATCTCTATTCACGAGTTGGCAACTCACCCCGTTGTGCCACAGTATTTGCAGGTTACCCCTCAGAGTAGTCACGGCAGGCTGCCTTTTGCATCTTTTGGGTACAGATACCACTACAGTTGGAGCGTGAGCTGTTCGCCGTTAGGTGGGTTGTGGTATCTGGTTACTTTTATTGTACACACCTTGGTATCTAGTATTCTCCATCTACCATATATGTACTGGCTTAGAGACAGTGTGAGGACGATGATGTATATATATATTTTTTTGTATTCTAGTGTCGAGCTCGTGGGAGCCGACTTTTTATTTGCAGTATTATTATTCTGTGATGTTTTACTTATTGCCCATTTCTTCGCTACGGCGTCGTATATTACTCTTGTGGTGATGGTTTCCACCGTTGGGCATGATTACTCCCGTTTGGGAATGCTTTATTTCATTATATATCATTTTCATTTATATCTTGCTTTATACCCGATTTCGGGGTTACTTTTACAAAGGAAATGCTGCCAAAATTATTTAAATGATAACTTAATTTTAAAAGAACTTATTGAACTATTTAAGATTTTCTAAATGTTTTAATTAAATGTTTTCAACACTCACTACTTTAAATGGTTTTGATTTCTGGGTTCGGCTTACTTAACCGCGTTACACCTGTAGACGTTGCGTGGATAAGTGCCGGTCGCGAGCCGAAACATTCGGGTCGTAACAAAGTTGGTATCAGAGCGTAGGTTTTACCTTTCGGAGTGTTGGATGACCTTGGTATGATGGAGTAGGTAGCTGAAGCAGAGTGGCGTAACGTGTGTATGTTCCGCGGCATACTCACGACACGGTACTCCGCCAAAGCGACCTTAGGACTTATTGATTTAAATTCCTTCTTGAGTATATATATATTCTTGCGATTCGATTTCCGTACTCTTATCGAATTCTAATTTCCTTTCAGTCATTATGCCGCCAAAGACTACGAGGGCGCAGAGAGCGGCCGCGAGGGCCGAGATTAGAGTTGATTCATCTGAGACGAGGACTGATCCGGGCAGTACACCGGTTGTACCCGAGCAGGCTGTTCCTCCCGTGACAGATCAGATCGCCGCGCTAGGGGCTGGTATGCAGGAGATGCGCCAGACGGTGGGATCCGGTATGCAGGAGATGCGCCAGACGGTGGGATCCGGTATGCAGGAGCTAGTTGAGACGTTTCGAGCGCAGCGACCAGAGATAGCTCCACCCATTACAGGGACCGCGATGGTACCTACCGTACAGCCAGTTTCCCCTACAGTTACAGAGGTCATCTCAGTATCGCTATCAGAGTTTATGAGGCTGAAGCCTCCGGTCTTCACAGGCACCGATGCAGCCGAGGACCCATAGTCTTTCATTAATAGGATGGCTCGGATATGTCGTTCCCTCAGATGCGCAGATGCGAGATGGGTTGAGTTCGCGAGCTTTCGTCTGGAAGGTCTTGCGCAGAAGTGGTGCGAATCAGTCGAGAAGGATAGAGCAGCAGGTCTTCCTCCTATGACCTGGGCAGAGTTCGTGGCACTATTCCTTGCCCACTTTCTCCCACTGAGTGTCAGAAATGCTAGAGCACGCAGGTTCGAGTCCTTACGCCAGACTCCGGAGATGTCAGTGGCAGAGTATGACGTGCTGTTTACAGAGCTATCAGTTTATGCCCCGTATTTAGTGGCTACCGAGGAGTTGCGAGTCAAGAGATTTGTTCGAGGCTTACTTACACCACTGTTCCTTGCGATCAGCGCGCAGCATTACGAGACATATGCAGCAGCGGTAGACGCAGCCCTATTAAACGAGGAGCGCCTTGCTGAGACTTCGGTAGTTCCAGAGCCGAAGAGAGTTCGTACTGGTATATCAGCACGGAGACAGACATTCAGACGCTGCGAAAGGTATCGTTCAGATATGAGGAGTGGCAGAGATTCGGGACGAGGCCAGATGTTTAGTTCGTATCCACGGGAGAGTCAGCAGTCGTCGCGGGGTTGCTATAGATGCGGCAGTCTACTTCACCTCGTCGGAGATTGTCCTGAGATACACCGGAGGGAGACAGCAGCACCGCATGTTACCTTACCACCTTCCCCACCCCACAGGGCGTTGCCTATTGTACCCACAGTTGCTCCGCGTCAGACCCACACACACAGAGGCCATGGTCGTCGAGGGTTTGTTCCTAGAGGACGAAGTGGCCGAGGCAGAGGACAGCCAGCTGCCGACAGAGTACAGCCAGTCACAGGTGGAGGACAGGCACGGGTTTTCGCGTTGACGCATCAGGACGCGCAGGCGTCCAATGCGGTGGTCTCAGGTACCTTATCAGTATGTTCTGTTGATGCACACGTATTGTTCGATCCCGGATCCACGCACTCGTACGTATCCACACACTTTGTGCCGAGTTTGGGTAGAGAGTCCGGTTTGCTTGATCAGCCGCTTGTTGTGACTACTCCTGTGGGAGAGTCATTTGTTGCTAGGCACGTGTTCCGATCCTGTACCGTCTGTATTGGCGGGAGAGAGTTGCCTGTCGACTTGATCCTTGTTGAGATGTTGGACTTCGACGTTCTTTTGGGTATGGATTGGTTAGCCACGTGCTATGCATCTGTGGACTGCCGCAAGAAGACAGTTAGATTTTGTTTTCCCGGCGAGTCGGCTTTTGTTGTGCAGGGGGACCGTGGTGCCGCCCCTCACAGGTTGATTTCTTCTCTTCGCGCTGGACAGCTTTTGAGGAAGGGATGTCAGGGATTCCTAGCCTATGTTTGTTCTACGGATGTTCCGTTGGACCAGGTTCCTATTGTATGTGAGTTCCCTGATGTGTTCCCTGACGAGCTTCCTGGGCTACCGCCTGAGCGCGACATTGCCTTCTGTATTGATTTGATTCCCGGCACGGGGCCTATTTCTATACCGCCTTATCGGATGGCCCCGGCGGAGCTTTGTGAGTTGAAGAGTCAGTTGCAGGATTTGCTAGATAAGGGACTTATTCGACCCAGTGTCTCTCCTTGGGGTGCTCCGGTCCTGTTTGTTAAGAAGAAGGACGGCAGTTTGCGTCTGTGTATCAACTACCGCCAGCTGAACCGGGTGACCGTGTGGAACAGATATCCGTTGCCACGCATCGACGACTTGTTCGACCAGCTTCAGGGTGCAGGATACTTTTCGAGGATCGATTTGAGATCAGGCTACCATCAGCTGTGGGTTCGACAGGAGGATATTCCGAGGACGGCTTTCCGCACGCGTTACGGCCATTATGAGTTTTTGGTGATGTCGTTCGGACTCACCAACGCCCTAGCAGCGTTCATAGACTTGATGAACCGTATATTTAGGCCGTGCCTTGACTTGTTCATCATCGTATTCATTGACGATATATTGGTGTATTCCCGGAGCAGAGAGGAGCACGAGCAGCACCTGCGGATCACACTGCAGACTTTGAGGGAGCACCAGCTTTATGCAAAATTCTCCAAGTGGGCGTTCTGGCTGGACAGTGTAGACTTCTTAGGTCACGTGATTACACGTGATGGTATATGTGTAGACCCGAGGAAGATCGAGGCCGTTCAGAGTTGGCCCAGGCCTACATCCGTTACTGATATACGCAGTTTTCTAGGATTGGCCAGCTACTACAGGCGATTTGTACAGGATTTCTCCCACATTGCTGCACCCTTGACTGGATTGACCCGGAAGGGAGTTCCTTTCGATTGGACGGAGGAGTGCGAGCACAGTTTCCAGCAGCTACGGACTTGTTTGACTATGGCGCCAGTGTTATCATTGCCTTCAGGATCAGGCGGATTTGCAGTCTATTGTGACGCTTCACGAGTGGGGCTAGGGTGCGTATTGATGCAGCATGACAGGGTGATTGCGTATGCTTCGCGGCAGTTGAAGAGACATGAACAGAACTACCCTACTCACGATTTAGAGATGGCCGCAGTGGTCTTTGCACTTAAGATCTGGCGACATTACCTCTATGGCGAGTCGTGCCAGATATTCACTAATCACAAAAGCTTAAAATATATATTTCAGCAGCGGGACCTCAATCTCCGGCAGCGCCGTTGGATGGAACTAGTGAAGGACTACGATTGCGAGATCTTGTATCACCCGGGCAAGGCTAATGTAGTAGCAGATGCGTTGAGCAGGAGGCCCGGGGGCAGTCTATCTTGTTTGAGCGCAGTGCAGAGGCAGTCGTTGGCAGATTGGCAGATATTATATGACAGACGAGTGCAGTTCGAGTTCACGCCGATCGGGGGACAGCTTGCGCATGTTCGTGCACGCCCACAGTTACTTGACCGTATACATGAGGCACGGCACAGTGATGACCGATGTTTAGAAATCATGGCACAGATTGGACAGGGCAGATTTTCCGAGTTCGTGATCGATGATCAGGGGATACTACGATTTGGGACTAGACTGTGCGTACCAGATGCTAAGGGACTGCGGCGTGAGATTCCTGAGGAGGCACATCGATCGGTGTACAGCGTCCATCCCGGTTCTACCAAGATGTACCACGATATGATAGATGTTTACTGGTGAGACGGGATGAAAAGGGACATCGCAGATTTCGTGTCGAGATGCCTGACTTGTCAGCAAGTCAAGGCCGAGCACCAGAGGCCGGCGGGAGAGCTACAGCCGTTACCCATTCCGGAGTGGAAATGGGAGCAGATTTCGATGGATTTCGTTGTGGGTCTACCCAGGACTAGGCGGGGGTATGACTCCATTTGGGTGATCGTGGATCGTTTGACGAAAGCGGCTCACTTCCTGCCAGTGAAGACGACTTTCGGATTTGCTCAGTATGCCCAGATTTATATCGACGATATAGTACGACTGCATGGAGTCCCGATGTGTATCGTGTCCGACAGAGGCACCCAGTTTACCAGCCGACTATGGCAGAGACTTCAAGAGGCTTTGGGCACCCGCTTGAGTTTCAGCACAGCATTTCATCCGCAGACCGACGGCCAGTCAGAGCGGACTATTCAGACTCTCGAGGACATGCTCCAAGCGTGCGTTTTAGACTTTGGTGGTAGCTGGGATCATCATTTACCCTTGATAGAGTTCTCCTACAACAATAGTTTCCAGGATACTATTCAGATGGCACCTTTCGAGGCTTTGTATGGGAGGAGATGTAGATCGCCCGTCTGTTGGACAGAGCTCAGTGAGAGCAGTATTTTGGGGCCACAGATCGTACATGAGACGACCGAGAAGATACAGCTGATTCGAGACAGGATGAGGACAGCTCAGAGTAGGCAGAAATCGTATGCTGATAGACGCCGCCATAGATTAGAGTTCGCAGTTGGCGATCACGTTTTTCTGAGGGTCTCTCCAATGAAGCGAGTGATGAGGTTTAGACGGAAGGGGAAGCTTAGCCCCAGATTCATAGGTCCTTTCGAGATCCTCGTGCGTGTGGGCGCAGTAGCATACCGTTTGGCTCTTCCACCCGACTTCCCAGACGTTCACCCCGTATTCCACGTGTCGATGCTTCGCAGATACCTATATGACCCTTCGCACCTGATTCAGCATCAGACCGTTCAGCTCGAGCGCGATCTTTCGTTCACCGAGCAGCCAGTCATGATATTGGACAGGCAGGTGAAGAAACTTAGATCGAAGGCCTTGCCATCAGTAAAGGTGCTTTGGCGCAGCCCGAATGGTGAAGAGATCACTTAGGAGACCGAGGGCGAGATGCGGAAGAAGTTCCCTCATCTCTTTGAAGGTATGCGTAGCTTATATTTTAAATTCGGGGACGAATTTCTTTAAGGGGGAAGATTGTAACACTTTAGAATGTGTTTAGAGGCTAATTATATGTTAATAAATGATTTTTTAATAAAAAGTTTACCAAATTAGTTTTCAAATATTTTGTCAAGAATTATAAATATTTTTTTAGAATTTTCCTAGACTTGCACACACTTGTGCATGTAAACTAGGGTTAAATTAGGGTTAAACCATGTTTAGCAACCATGGTAGACTAACCATTTCTTATTAAGTTAAATTGATTTTAATTAAGGGTATTTTTTTTTAAATGGAAAATGAATTATTGCTTTGGGTTTGACTTGGTGAGAGAGAGAGAGAGAGTGCATGATGGGCATCATGGCATGAGCCCATGCTTGCATTGAATGGGAGAGAGAGGGTGTTGACCTTTGTTCTCTCATTTCTTGTGTTGTTCTAACTCTTTCTCACTTCTCTCTCTCACTCTCACACTCCCTCACACACACCAGCAGCAGCAACTGCAGAAGCAGCAGCCATAGCAGCAGCTCCAGCATCAGCAGCAGCTCCAAGCAGCAGTAGCAGCAGCAGCACAGCACAGCACAGCAGCACCAGCACAGCACAGCAGCAGCACAGCACAGCAGCAGCGCGGCACAGCAGCAGCGGCGCGGCACAGCAGCAACGCGGCACAGCAGCAGCAGCGCAGCACAGCAGCTCCTTCCCTCTACTCCTTCTCCTTCCTCCTGCTCCCCAGGGTCGAGAGTGGGGTATACTTCTTAACCCTACATCCTAGTTTGCTTAGTTGGTGTGTTATAGCTTCGATTAGTGATTAATTGTGCGTTTTAGTGCTAAATGTGATGAGTAGTGTGGACTTTGGTTGTGTGAGGTTAATATTGGTTAGACTAAGTTAATTAAGTGTTGTTAAGGCCATGTTAACCTAGCTTAGCCCAATTTCACTAAAATACCACCAGATTTCTGTTTGATGCAAAATTTATTTAATTCTTGCTGTATAAAAATCTGGAGCTAAATACCTGTTTCTCGTATTTTAAATCTTCGCGACACACGTGATACGTGTGTGGGTTTGGGGTTTCTGCGTATCGCGACGCGTCGGGGTAGCTTCAGGCGCGTAATCACACGTTTTAGCGTATCGCGCACACGCGCGCTTGGTTTGCGACACGGGTTTCTAGTTTGACCTTGATATCGTGTTTTTGTAGATTTGAGCTTATGTGTGATATATTGTGTAAATTCTAGATTCGCAGACGAGTGGGACGGACGCTGCGAAGAAAGGGAAGCAAGTCGTCGGCTACACTTAGCGTGAGACTTCGGTGAGTAGATTTAACATCTACGGGGATATCGCCCGCATGGCGTTATGCGTCAGGGCTGATAGGACCTTATAGCTACATATTGCATTTACCTACATTGACTGTTCATGGATACTGTTTTGCATACTGCATCCCCTACTATATGTATGTAAACTTAGAATTGATAAAACACCGCACTATTACTAACGGTTCATGTTGCACGAGCACTAATCTGCATGTTACATACACACCGTTAGTAATTGTCATGACACACTCACTGTAGAATTGCCATGATCATTATACTGTAGTTCTTTTCACATATGATTCGATATGATTTTCATAGACATTGGGAGCCGCATGAAGTCTTTGAAAAACTGAAACTATTTTAAAAAGCGGTTCCTTCCTTTTTCTTATATTATAGCTTGACGTACATAGCACATCGCATTTGATTTACTCATTGATGTTGGATTTCATGTGATTTCTGGTTTTGAGGACCGTGGGATTATTTAAGAAATGATGCACTATTTGAAAACCCGGTTTCTCGTGATATGATATTTTGGTGCGTCCACCACGCGTTTTCTCGGTGCTGAGACGTGTGCTTGAAACCCGATTCGAGGAGTTGGATGATCCGTTTGCAGGTTCGTGGTGGACCCGGTATGGTTCCCTTCGGTAAGATGATCGATGGACCTTGCCGATTGAGCCTGGAGGTGGGCGAGTACCTACCAGTGATTGGTTGGACCTGGCGGTTATCCGGAGGATACTGACCAGAGTCGAGAGATGGACGCGGGATGATCCGTACTGCCGGGGCCGAGGGCCGATACCGCAGACGGAGCCCGTGGGCTTATCCGGACCGACGAAGCCCGATATATGAGGATTTGCGTGTCGATACTAGACACTAGTATTTTATGATACTTTGAGTGCCGATGATGGGCACTCGTGATTCTCAGGAATTTACAGGATTTGAGGGCCGATGGGAGTGCCGGCGCCTGAGTTGTTGGGATTTGGGTGCATTGGTGGGCACCGATTATTTTCCACATTGACATTCCGTGTAGATGTTATTTCATCCCATGCTCAGCATTTATTATTTGTATCTCATCCTGTAGTTATTTTACCGGACAGAACACTTGCATGATTTTGCACATACTGCTTACCGCATATAGATTTATCTGCTGGCATTTGATAGAGTAGCGCAGTACGTGCATGCTCGCGATTATCTTTATATGTTATCTCTATTCACGAGTTGGCAACTCACCCCGTTGTGCCACAGTATTTGCAGGTTGCCCCTCAGAGTAGTCACGGCAGGCTGCCTTTTGCATCTTTTGGCTACAGATACCACTACAGTTGGAGCGTGAGCTGTTCGGCATTAGGTGGGTTGTGGTATCTGGTTACTTTTATTGTACACACCTTGGTATCTAGTATTCTCCATCTACCATATATGTACTGGACTTAGAGACACTGTGAGGACGATGATGTATATTTTTTTTTTATTCTGGTGTCGAGCTCGTGGGAGCCGACTTTTTATTTGCAGTATTATTATTCTGTGATGTTTTACTTATTGCTCATTTCTTCGCTACGGCGTCATATATTACTCTTGTGGTGATGGTTTCCGCCGTTGGACGTGATTACTCCCGTTTGGGAATGCTTTATTTCATTATATATCATTTTCATTTATATCCTGCTTTATACCCGATTTCGGGGTTACTTTTACAAAGGAAATGCTGCCAAAATTATTTAAATGATAACTTAACTTTAAAAGAACTTATTGAACTATTTAAGGTTTTCTAAATGTTTTTTTCTAAATGTTTTAATTAAATGTTTTCAACACTCACTACTTTTAAATGGTTTTGATTTCTGGGTTCGGCTTACTTAACCGCGTTACGCCTGTAGACGTTGCGTGGATAAGTGCCGGTCGCGAGCCGAAACATTCGGGTCATGACAGAAGGACACGAAAGAGCATTGTAGAATAGAAGAATTTTATTGATTCAAAAAGGTATTGTAGGCTCCTCAGCTGTACATTGAAAAAATATTACGGTAGCGGGGGAAGGGGGTGCAAGAAACATTGCTCGTGGTACTCCGAGGATATTTCCACCAGCCGAGCCCTCGCCACCTCGGACCTCTGCCTCTGATGTTGTCCGCGAACGTCGGCATGATGCCTCAGTTGGTCGTACAAGTATACGTCCTCGAAATTTATGATCTCGGGAATGGTGAAAGGAAAAGTGTTCATTCTTACGTTTTGGGGATGGAGAAAGGAGTGCTCAACAAGCCCTCCATTTATAGCCCCATAATGCCCCAAGAATCCAACCGTCGCTCGTCTTTTCCACTACCGTACTGCCACGCGGCGGACATCCCTCTTTTCTCGGCGAAATCGTAACGGCGCGGCTCTTACGCTTCGCCTTCCCCCGCGCGTTCATAACACGTGTCTACCGCGACGATCACTCTTCTCGATGTTCAAACACCAGGAAAGGTCGGATAGAACCACACGAATCAACCGAGTAGCTACCCTGATCGATCCATCCTTGGCTGGCAATTACTTACCCCATGATGCCAAGGATCAAAGCCCTCACCAAAAGGCCACCAAGCAGCTACCCTGCTCGGTCCATCCTTGGCAGGTAATCTCTTACCCCACGACACTAAGAATCAAAGCCCTCACCAAGAGGCCACCGAGCAGCTACCTTGCTTGATCCATCCTTGGCTGGTAATTACTTACCCCACGACACTAAGGATCAAAGCCCTCACCAAGAGGCCACCGAGAAACTACCCTGCTCGGTCCATCCTTGGCTGGTAATTACTTACCCTAGGACGCCAAGGATCAAAACCCTCACCAAGAGGCCACTGAGCAGCAACCCTACTCGGTCCATCCTTGGCTGGTAATCTCTTACCCCACGATGCCAAGGATGAAAGCCCTCACCAAGAGACCACCGAGCAGCTACCCCGCTCGGTCCATACTTGGCTGGTAATTACTTACCCCACGACGCCAAGGATCAAAGCCCTCACCAAGAGGCAACCGGGCAGCAACCCTACTCGGTCCATTCTCGATTGGTAATCTCTTACCCCACGACGCCAAGGATCAAAGCCCTCACCAAGAGGACACCGAGCAGCAACCCTGCTCGGTCCATCCTTGGCTGGTAATTTCTTACCCCACGACGCCAAGGATCAAAGCCCTCACTAAGAAGCAACCGGGCAGAAACCCTGCTCGGTCCATCCTTGGCTGGTAATCTCTTACCCCACGACACCAAGGATCAAAGCCCTCATCAAGAGGCCACCGAGCAGCTACTCTGCTCGATCCTTCCTTAGATGGTAGTTCGCTATCCATAACGCTAAGGGTCAAAGCCCTCATCAAAAGGCTACCGCGCAGCTACCCTGCTCGGTCCATCCACGTCTAAGCGATCTCCACCTCGACTCCGGGGCCATGGAGATATCGACCTTTCACCGGTTTTTGCACACTTGGAAAATGGTCGACTTCAACTCTCAACTCGACGTGCAATCACTAGACGAAAAACCAACCTAACATGAAGACGGTACTGCGCAAATATAAATGTTTACCACAAACAAAGGGAAAATGCGCACGCAAAGACTACTGCAAAAAGACCTTTTTATTCACAAAAAATCAGAAGTCTCTACAGGTGTATTATGGGCTCCCCATCCATACAAAAACGCCCGGAGGCTTACAAAATCTTAGTGCAAAGAAAATAAGAAGGCGGGGAAGTTCAGGGCTCAGGGCCGGGGAGAACCCCGATGAGCTGCGCGTCCGCTACGAAAACCGGGGTCGTGTCTTGAAGGTCGGCGTCCATAGCAGGAGACTTGGCACCGAGAGCTGGGGGGACCGACTTCTCCCCAACGCTCCCACCGGGGGCCTCTTCCTCTGCAGCGTCTCTAGGGGCATTCCCCTGCGCGTCATCCTCGAGAGGGTAGACATCCCGGAGCTTGCCGTCAGGGAACTCCTGCATTTGGGCCTTGACGGCATTGAGGGCGTCGTGCCAAATGATGGCAACGGCTCCAGCGAGGTCGGCATAGAACTGATCCGATTTCTTGTAGCCCTCCACTGCCTTCGACGCCCGAAACTCAGCACGCCTCGTCCCCTCCTTCGCTGCCTCATTCTCCCTCCGGAGGGTGTTCGCCGTCTTCTTTAGGTGGCGACGAGCACCCTGGAATCTTCTAACTTGGCCTCGGCGGCTCGAACGGCTTCTCGGCACCTGGCGATCTCCCGGTCCCCGGCCGCCACCCGGTCCTCGAGGGCCACGACCATTTCTATCGCCGCCTCCAACTCCAGCCTCGAGCTCTTCTCCTGCGAGGAGAACTCTCCCGCGGCCTGCATCGCCGGGGCTATATCCTCGTCCTTCATGTTGACGACGAGGGCGACGTGCTGGAGGACCTGAAGAAAAGAAGGAGGGTTAAAAAGGAAAGAGAGGCATCCAATCACGCGAGCAAAAATACTAAATAAAGAACCAAGTGCGATGCGAACACTAACCTGCACGGCCTCTTGAGCTATGGCCGCCATTTGGGCTCGGGGCGTGCTTGGGCGCCTGGATGGAGCGCCCGGCGGCGGAGCCGGTGCCGACAACGGGCGAGAAGGGCCGGCGTCTCCGGCCTTCTTCCCCTTCCTCGTATCGACCAGGGCCGTCCGAAACTTGCCTAGGTCCATGGGTCCTGCATAAGACAAAAACACAAGGAGTCAGGGATGCCAGGAAAAATGAAAGAATGCACAAGTCTAAACAGGTCACCTGAAAGCTCCTAACTTACCCGCGTAATAGGCGGGGCTGAGCCCGGCCTAACTGAGGGCCCACTCAGACAGCAGCGCATCAGCCTGGGGGAGGGGCTCCCACTTCGACACCGCCGCCGCGTCCGGATCATTCGACCGACTCACCCGCGGACAGCTGGCCTCTTGCCACTGGATGGGCACAGGCCAATCCTCACCCTCGGACAGCGCAACAAAGAAAAATTTCTTCTTCTATTCATGAATGGAAGAAGGTACTATGACGATCCCCGACCCGGCAGCGTCCTCCCGTTGTTTTCTAAAAGAGAGGTATACTCAGCTCGGCTTGTCCCTACGAGAGCCAGGGTAGTTTTTGTAGCAAAGAGAAGAAACGAGAAGGATCAGGCTGAAAGGGATCAGACTGAATCTCAACCAGACCAGGAACCCAAGGAGGATCCTCCAAGAGTTCGGCACTAGCTGGCCCGGGGCTAACCCAAAATAATTCAATGCCGCACTCACCTTGGGAGAGAAGGGTAGACGTATCCCGGCCCAAAAGGCTTCCAGGTACAAGGCAAACTCCTTTCCCCATACCTGGTCTGCCCTCTCCCCCTCCTCGGCCAGACGAAGCGAATAGCCGGGAGGGATGAAGAAACGAGTCCGGATATTGACGAGCTCCTCCGCATGCCTCAGCATGGATCGCACGCCAAGAACACCCGCGACCTGTGCTCTGGGGACCGTCCCATCACACGACCCCGAGGAGCATTACTAACTCTAACTCCCCGGGGGGACTCTGACTCAGAGGAGGAAGAGGAAGAAGTGGAAGAGGAAACTTCAGAAGACTCCATAAACTCTACCCGGACTACATCTACAGATTCCTCGGAAGAAGATATCTAATCTGATCAAAGGGAGGTGTCCTCAGGAGATCAAACGCAAGGAATCCGACCTGAGGAGAAGAGCGCCGAGCTAACACGACTAGGGATGAGGAAATTATGAAGAGCTATGAGCCCTGATGGGATCCCACCTCTATTTATAGCTGCCGGCGTACGCATCTTACGGCTCCGATTGCCTCCCGCCAAAACAATGTTTCGCAACCAACGACCGACAACGTTCCACCTGTCGCACTCACATTGGGCGCGTCCCTTCGAGCGCGGGAACACCTGTGGCACGTCTCGCCAGCCAGCCAACGTCAGACACATGGGCTGTCGCTTTGACGAACATACACGCGATCCGGTGCTTCCCCTTTAATGCGAGATCTCTCCTCTGATCTGCTGACGTCATCAAGAAAATACCACTCTTTGTCCGGGAATGCGCGCCGACGATATCTTCGAGTGAGAGCTTACCCCTAGTGATCGGTCAGACCACTCTCGACCCGACCAAGGAACGGGTCGAGACGTGAGTAGGGGGCTAATGATGAGGCTCGATATCTGTGACTCTCCAGATGCTGACACATTGCAGATGATGTGTCCCAGAACCTATAAGAAAGGATCAAGAACTTCAGTTGGGATCACACCTCGGGCCTTTGGCCCTAGGAATCTCCCGACCTTCGGTGGCCTTCCAGACCACCCCCCGGATCGCCTGTACCTATCACAGAACCAAGATGCCACGGCCTCCCGCTCGTGCCCGAGCCTCCCGCCGAGCTCATCTTCCTCGGTTTCACCGACCGACCCACAGTGCCGATCACAGACGCCTTTGCCACGGCTCCGCGAATCTCGCCATGCGCGAGATATTCGCCGCCCATGATCCCGCGTCCCACGCCATTACGATCCCCATTAACGAGCATGTCTCGTCATTAATGCGGGATCCCGCCTATCACGCGGGCGTGACGCCAAAGACGTAACGGCCGGCGTGAATCTCGCGCCCGCCTGCCCATTGCTGCCGCTATATAAACCCCTCTCTCAGACGGTTGAAGTAAGACATTTTTACTCCAATAGGCCGTTACACTGCCAAAATAGCCCGTCTAACTTGATCGTCGGAGGGTCCTCGGTGGCACAACCACCCCGGGACTTCTTTGCAGGTAGCTCGGCCTCAACCATACAAAACCCATCGAGATCCACACGCTCCAGTAGTCAACCCTCCAACTCAATTTCAGTCGTCCATCAGCGCTCGCAGCAGATCAACGGAAGATAACATTTGAAGGAGATCCAGAGATCCTTCACCGCCTCCGCTGCATCAATATGTTGTGAATCTGAGTATCGTTTGATTTCGTTGCTGTCATTAGAATTTGAAGATGTTATCATTCATGTGGCAGAATCGGGTACTTTATACTCAAACAAATGTTTGTATTTTTATTGTTCTTGCAATCATAAAAAATATAGAAAATTTCATTCAAAGTATTGTTGGGTTTTTTTAGATTAATTCAAAAACATTTCTTTGTGAGATTTTTTAGATTAATTCTAAAACATTTCTTTTTTACTTTGTAGTTAGTAGAGTACTTGCCCCTGTTGGATTTTTTCCACTCTGGGATTTTTGTATATTTGGCAGACTAAACTTTTATCATACACAATTATCATTACACGATATTAATATTTTGCATGAGATAACTTATGGTTGGACTTCCATCCGTGCATTGCCCTTGATAGCATATACTATAAGGAAAGCTATGCCAAGGAAGATGACGAAAATGAGCTTGATTTTGTAATCTTCCGCTCAAGCCAATTATTTGGCCTTTTAATTGCAAAATTAAATTAGGTTCCTCAATTGCTTCACACTTTAATTTAGCCCCTATGCTGCTCAACAGACAGGTTACAAAATTTAGTTTAGGCCCTCCAGTCGGTTTCAAATTTCATTTAATGGGTGTTTTCTTCTTGTTCTTTTTCCTTGTTTTTAATCACTCTCCTTCTAAATCGAAGGGGAAATTGAAACCAACTAAGCTAAGACCGGTTGCTAATAAATAAAGGATAATGTTCACAAAAACCATGTAAACAAAAATTTTCAGCAGTTACAGATAAGTAGCCTAAATTTCACGTAAGAAGAACCATGTAGGCTACATATAATCGTTTGGTTTTTTTTTTATCGACATTCAAACCATACCGTAATGTGCAAATATTCATAGCCCGGTGTATCGACATTCAAACCAATTTTTAAAATGCCAAATAGGGTAAAAATAGGTTTTTTTAATGAAAAAAAGTTAGCAATATTTCTTTTCTATGAAATCTTGTGGCGGTTATTTAAACTTCCCAACTTCCCAAAAGAGACGTCTGTCGCCTCAAAAAATTCTCACTGTCGATACACCACTTTCAACCATTTTATGTGTATTTCCGGTGATCTCTACGGTGATCTCTACATATACACAATACTGTCAAATTTACGTAGTATGTAGAAAACTAGTGTTAAGACATGGATATCGTTTTATCATATTTTTTTATATTATTTTGTATTTATCTTTTTGTATTGGGGTTTACATGTGTTATACGCATATTACGTATTAGGGTTTCATCTTGTGAGTTATATATAGAGAGGCATATTGTATATTGATTCTTGATCAGTCATTAATAATATTTTCTTCCTATCGTAATTTCAATAATTCTTAACACGGTATCAGAGCTTAAAACGGCTTAAATGGCTTTGTACATTAATTAAGAAAGCATTGGGTGCCGAAGCTTTATAAGAGATAGCCGAAAGATTTCTTACCTTCGGTCTTCGAATTTGCTAGATTACAGATAGGTTTAATGCCTTCAGTCCTCTGATTTGCAGGATTGCTGAATGATTCTTCAACTTTCGGTAAGCTTTCTCGAAGAAGCCTCGCGCGCTCTATGCTCCTGTTGAAAAAATGAGTATAAAAAATTATCAATGCTCATTGCAAATAAAAGGGAAATTAACACCTGAAATTTGTATTCAGATGAGTTGCATGCTTTCAATTACTTTAAGGTGGTTTGAGATGTAAATTCTATTGATAATTGGAACAAGAGATGCATCCACCACATATATACTCCAATACATAAAGAACAGGGAAATCCCATTTCTTTTTTGAGATAAAAGGTGGGTAAAAATCCCATTTCTAGTACTACACATAACCGATTAGCGTCCATTAAATACTTTAACATCGATTACATAAACGTAACGAACAAGCAAGCAGCTACTGTGAGCTTGTCATCAATTTTTCTATGCCTCAAAACTCCGAAAGACATTTCAGTCCAAAGTGGGACCTTCCTGCATTGGCAACAATTTACATATCAATCTTATAAACTTGATAAAAAATAAATTAACTAATGATGCACAAAATTTCCGATTACATACCAAGCTCTTGGCACCTTTACAAGTTCTAATGTCATGACCCTTTTGATTACAATTTCCGCAACTGTTTGTCCCTCGTCGAGTTTGAGCTTGCGCAGTTTGGATACCTGAACAAACCCTGGAAGCCTTCAGTGGTTGTCGTTTACCTGAATTCTTTTTCGGATCATACATAGCAATATGTTCTGGAAATGAACGGATGATATTTGGTGAAATAGAACGCACATTTGTGCTTTGTTCAGAGTTAGATTTTTGGAGCTCTTCTTCAACCAAATTACATTTCTTCCAGAAATCCTTGAGGCAGTTGAGTCCAATCTCGTAAAATGCTTTGTTTTCATCCACCTTTTCAACCATATCCCAAACCGATGTTCGGAAACTCCACGACTCAAGCGGGGTAGTTTTTCCTTCATTTACCCCGGTGACCACCAAGCTCCCCAATGTAGTGGTGCAATGCCTAGCGTCAAGTGTCCATCTTCCCAATACATACTGTGATGGAATGGATTGCAAATCTGATTTCTGTTTCATAATGTACAATATATGCTTGCAAAGAATTCCCACGGTTTTAAACATTGAGCACGAGCAAAGGTACATCTCATCCACCACATTGCATTTTACGGTGTGAATACTAACATTATTATCGACTTTGCTTGACACATTATATATGGTAAAGCAACCTTCTGTGCCCACCTTCTCATGCCGACAAAGAAGCCCACTTCTAAACTCTTCCTGGAATTTGTTGAATATCTTTCTAGTGTAAACTCTTCCCGCGTAAGCCTCTATATCATGCATGCCTTGAAAATCCAACTTCGTCCTCAAACAAAAAGTGTCTTCTCGTTCTTCTTTTTCACGGCGCGATGCTAAAGCATTGTCGTATTGGTTAATGAAATCGTCTAATGGTGTCATAGAGTTAACAAAACCATCAAAGAATGAGTTCATGCCCTCGCTCCTTTGGCTTGAACACATACCTGCAGAAAAAGTATCTTTCAAGTAAGCTTCAATCCAATGATTTCGTTTCTCATACATATGTTCCAACCACTTCCAAGCTTTCGATTCACTCTTTTGTTTTTGGGTCGATGGCTCTTTAAACTCTTTTTTATATTTTTCCTTCAATGATAACCAACAACTCTCGGCTTCTTCGATGCTTTGAGTTTTACGAACCCATCTTTTGTAATCCGCATCAAAGGATGGATTGTATGCAGACCGCAAAGCACATAGATGCTCATCTTCATGAAGACCAACATGCCACATGCAATATCTATGATGTGTGTTGGGGAAAACCCTTTTGACCGCACTGCAAATAGCTGGATCTTGGTCGGTAATAATCGCTCCTGGTGCTTTTCCTCCCATGCAATTTAACAAATTCTCAAACAACCAAACAAATGTTTCTTCCTTCTCATCGGCTAGAAGTGCACATCCAAACAAAGTAGATTGGTTATGGTGATTCACGCCGGTGATTGGTGTAAAGGGCAATCGGAATTTATTTGTCTTGTATCTGACATCAACGACCACAACATCACTAAATTGCATGTAAGATGTCCTTGCCCTTCCATCAGCCCAGAAAATACTTCTACATACGCTCTCGCCGTCGATCTCGACGGCATGATAAAATGAGAAATCAGCAACATGTCTTTGCAAAAATTGCTTAATCATGTTCATACACTTACGTCCAATGTTGCTCTCTTTTCTCTCTCTCTCAATTTCCACACATTTTGGTGGGGTGATATTCATCGAATTATTCTCGCTTGCGGAATTAACAAGACCCACAGTCCTTGACTGGCCAGAGCCAACACTATGAAATTGATGAACTGACGCTTTACACGGAGGATCCTTGTGGAATTTACGATGGGATTTAAGTGTCAAAATCTTCGTCACAGTGATGAGTAGCTCATGGTTATGTTCATCATCGAAAAACTTGAGCTCCCATACCCCTTCTTCGATTCTATAAACAACAAATCTTGCCTTACAACCTTCCCTTTCTAGAGTTTTGCGGCGCTTCACATCCCGTCCAGCTTCTCTTTTGTCGTTCAAGCTCTTGTAACCTTGTTTATAACAAACAAAATGTCTTCTTACAAATTCACCGTCTTTTCTAGCGCTTGTATGCTTACGCACTCCGAATCCTTTTCTCTTAGCATATGCATTATAATATTCGTAAGCTTCTTCGTCCGTAGAAAATTGCATACCGATATGAGGAGTGCCTGCTGCTAATTCTACAGTCGTGTGCTCGGTATCTGTACCCTCTAATTCCGTGATTTCTTCTACATCTTGATTCTCTTCATTTGCAGAAATTTCCTCTACTTGTGAATGTGCATCTTGAACATAGTGAGGATTCTCATCCATATGCTGTATATGAATGCAAATTAAGTAATTATTGAGTTCAGATAACCGGAGTTTCATAAAGTTATCTAAAATTAACTCCAAAATCCTAACCATGCCATATTTTGGATGGTTTGTACAGTTTAGAAAACTATGGTTATCTAAATTCCGAAGTTGAGATAACCACGGTTTACGAAATTCCAATCCAAGCAAAGTTTTCTAAACTCCAAAATTTGTTATGAAAACACCCATTTTGGAGTTCGGATAACCCAAAAACAAGATTTTCGAGTTTAGATAACTATAAAGCCAAACACCCCATCAAAATTTAAGTTTTAAATCGAGTTTGGGGCTTGCAAGCTAGAATTTGATCTCTCGGGGCTTGGAGTAGCTCATTGGTGGGATTTGGAGTAGCCCAACGGGGAGATCCGGGATTGAGCTCGGTGTCTCCCATTTATGAGCACCTATTATCTCAAAAAGAAAAATGGTCAGGAAGAACACCTAAGCTGACAAAAGTAAGAACATTAAGGAACAAATGAACTCCAAAAAAGGTTCAGCAATTTGGCAGACCCTAATCAGTAGAAAATCCTAAAATTCATGCAAAATCAAAGCATAAACTTTTAGAGGAGTATCTTCGAAAAAATATATATACTTTTAGAGGAGAGACGATACTTACCCTTGAGAGAGAGGAAGATGAGCAGGAGCGAAGAGGGGCGCAGAGGAAAGTCGCGGTTTCTTTTTTTCTTTTCTTTTTTTGATCCTTTTTTCCTGTGAAGCTTCTCAGGACCAATTTCAGATCCAATCTTACGAAGGGGCAACCGTATCATAAAGTTGCCAATTGGGCTTAGCTACTTCTCAATTTTAAGAGCTCGCAAGTTGGATGATAAAGTTTATGCTGAATTTTACTAAACTACCTTAATTTTTTCTTATCTCCACGATATTAATTTGCTTGAATATTTGCACAATACACTTGTTTTTTTATCCCGTTGTAGAAGCAAGTTAGCAAAAAATATTAGTGTTAATTCATCTGTCTACTGTCTTGACATTTATAATGCATAATCTTGAACCGGATGGAATATTTTTTTAAGAAAAAAGAAGATGGCAATTCGGAATGGCAATTTCTGTGATTAGTTGTTTTAGACATGTTATCCTGCTAGCACCACAACACGAATTCTTTTAGCATGATAAATGAAAGTTGCATGTTTTTGTTCAATTCGAATAATCCTATTTTTTCTCCAATAGTATCTCATTTTAAACAATAAAAGTTTAGTATAAAAAATATATACATTTTTATGGTTATCTGAAAAATGCCAAAGTTTATTTTTCGTGCATAGCATGTGCCAACATCTGGCTACAGTTAACCCCATCAATGTTTGGTTGTTAGGTAGTTTATTTTTCCGCTAAACCCTCGACCCTTAAAAAAACAAAAGAGGTTATGTAAAAGACATTAAGGGTATTTTAATGTAACTTAGCCAACATCTAGTTGCATTTTCACCCAACTAAATCAATATTGTTGCTATTTCTTTTGTTCACGCTTCTTATGAAACACAATATGATGGTTAATAACCTCAAGCTATATAGCAAATACAGATATGGAATATGGTACGGCACAAATTCATGGGTTCACAATTTTATAAAAAACTAGAAAGAGGAGCGAATTGAGAGAGAGGCATTATATTCCAATACACTTCTAAGTTTTCGAGAGTCTTAATTTTCGAGAGAAAGAGGAGAGGCGTTGATTCGAGAGAGGTTGGTGAGTCGTTTACAAGACCGAGCGAATCTGAAAGAATCCGAGAGTTTCGGACTCCGATTCGCAATCAGGGACGATTCGTGAGACATTTACAAGTACCCGTATGCTTAGGACTTAAGCTCCTATTTCATCGAGTGGAGTTGCTGCAAGAGTTCATATTCAACCCCGAAAAACTTTCAATGCAGGATATTATCGACCTACATATCATCAACTCATTAGAGCATCGAAGAGCTAATGCACATCAAGGAACGCATGAAAAGGCGAGCTAATGCACATAAAAGGAACGCATGAAAAGGCTTATGAGAGAAGAAAACATGCACAAAAAAAAATTGAAGGTTTCAGAATCAACAAACTGCCCAAAAGTTTGTAATTTTAAAAAACTATCCTGACTAACGAGTGGCTGCCTAGCATGCATGGTTAACTCTACATACTAAATATCCTTTTTGCACTTTTAATAATTATAATTAATCAAACTATTATTAATTAAATTATTAAAATTTTAAATAATGGTTAATTAAATATCAACAAGGTGGTCGGCAGTTGTTGATCAAGTTTCGGCTTAGGGTTAGGGTTATTTTTAGGTTGAAGAAAAGATGAAAGTGGAGATAGTGGAGGCCGATGGGAGGTGGTGAAGGCCGTTAAATGTGGAGATGGAGGAGATGGCGGAGTGCAATTAAAGATGAAGATGGGGGTTGGCGGTGGAGGGTGGAGAGGGCAGAGTTGGGGGTGGAGTGTGATGGGAGGTGGAGTGTGTTGGATATAGGCTGAAGGCAATTATTGTAATTGTACATAAACCTGTATGGATAGAACAGTCTTACTCAAGCTGATAGAATGCTATCTGGTTTGTCTTTATCATTAATGTATATATATTTTACTTGCTAATATGTATCGCTAATACATGATGATCAAGTCCGTAGGATCTTAGCTTGACTGTCAAGATTATGATGGGGATTGTACTAGTGGGGCATGGATAGCCCATAAGCACATCCTTAATTGTTCCCAGTAATGGGAATATCGAGACTGGGCATCGGTACTCCAGAGTAGACTAGTATATTTGTTTTTTTGACCCGGTTGGAGGGCGATAGTTGGTCCCATAGACATTGGTGTTTAACACTGAAGATTGTATACATGTGCTCATTAGAGAATGAGTTTCACTGAACGGACTCATCGAGAACTCCTAAATGGTATTATACCTATTGTCAGATAGCAGTTCTCTGGTGACATGAGTACAGGGTAGTCTTTTGACATGAGATCGTCATAGTGTCTTGTGTGTGTTCTCATTGTACTTTGATTATTACCCAACCATGGATTTAAAGAGCAGAGCATACAGGTTTTAGTTGGGTACAGTCTCTAAGCACATGGAGGCAGCGAGCGATCGATGAGATTCGTCTCTCTCGGTATAGGGAGTTGATGTCGCGCTATACATGATTGACTGTAATCATAAGTTCTTGGCCAAGACGGTTGAGATAAACTGATAAGTGTTATCAGTTGTATCTCAGATGGTTATGAATTTGATATCAGCATGACTTATCAGGTTATTGGGGGTCTGACAGCATCCACCCCCAGACCTGGTATATGATAATTTCTGACGAAAAGACCAGACTGTACGGTGATTATCACTGATAGGCTATGTTGAGTTCGAATGAGCTTGCTTGTCGACCTACCTTTCGATCAATACCTAGATAGTCGTTACGTGCAACTAGTACCACCAACGTGCTTGTGGGTCAACTCGTGGGGGGATTGATCTGAAAGTGCTTCAGGTTCAATAGAATATGATCTCAACCTACTGCCAGCGTATTGTCGAGTGTTTAGAGTTCCACACAGAGGGTTTCCTTACTCAGAAGATATAATGTAGTGTGCATATGGTGATTCGTGTGGGAGTTTGAGTAAACATGTGCATTCGATACACATATATTAATCGGTCGTTTAATATTGCTCGCCGGTTTATAAATCAAGTGTTGATTTAATAACAAAACATATATTGATATGTATTATAGTATAATGTTTGCTCTTTCTCTCTTTCATTTGCTATTTGTATATGATATAAATATATGTATATGTATATGATATATATATAACAGTGCATATGATGATATGTGTAGGGGTTCGATTAAATACGTGTATTTAATACACGCATATCAATCGGACTGTTTACCGCCGAAAGCCGCGACCGGGACGTTAGGACGTCTGGCCTGAATTTTGGGGGCAGATACTATTTGGTTTTATCCGTCCACCTCTCCGAAGATGCCAACTTGATTTATGGCACCGTGTATCGGAGGTCTGGACGGATGCGGCCGTTGTAGCAGACTTCATCAGATTCCCCCTCATTTCTGAGGGGTTTTTGATTGTGGGGACGCTCTTCCCTGCAGGCGCAAGCCCCTGCAGTTAATTACGTTACCGCGTAGCGATAACCACTTTCTCCTGCTCCAGATATTCACTTCGTGTCATGTGTGTTTGTTTTATTTTTGGTTGTCCGTGGATTGTATACGGAGACTAATTTATGTTGTCGCCCATAGGGTGTGGATTAGTTCAAATCCGTATTTTCTTAGATTTGGGTTTGGGTTAATTTAAGGATCGTTAATCTCGTTTGAGATTAAGATCAACTTAAATGTTTGTTGAGGATATGTTAGTCTAATTTTAGACTAAGATCTACTCAGCATGATTTTGGGATCATTCAGACCAAACAAAAGAGCATTTGGGCTCTATTGCTTTAGTTTAAGGACATTACAGTCCATAGATCACCATTTTTGGTAGGAGGGTTTAGTTTAAGGACGTTGCGGTCCGCAGCTAGTTTAAGGACATTACGGTCCATAGGTAATCATTTTTGGGATGATAGTTTAGTTTAAGGACATTGCGGTCCACAGCTAGTTTAAGAACATTGCGGTCCACAGCTAGTTTAAGGACATTGCGGTCCATTGTGATATGCTCATGGGTTTGGGAATGCACCCAAGAACTGTTGGCTGTCGGGACCCTCCACCTCTCTGAAGACGTTGAAGAATTACAATGACATGTATCAGAGGTATGGAGAGATGTACCCTTGAACCGAATTCCAGATAGAAGGGAAAGATCATGGTGGAATGAATACCATAAACACCATTTTATCTACCATCTGTTAGGAGATCATTAGTCATATTTGGAACTAAGATTGATTTGGGGAGACTTGAGTATATGAGGGCTCGGTTGATTGATGATCAAAGGGGTTTTGGCCTTGGGAGACTTGACTAATTTGGACTAAGGTTGGCCTCTCATAGTGTTAAACACTAATATCCACTCGGCGCTCACGTGCTTCCACGTGAGGCTCTAAAGCGGTGTTAAACATTGGAATTTGGTGTACTCACGTGTGGGACGTGAGGCGCCTGAGAATTGGGCACTGATTCTTTGGGTTTATTCCATTTTTCTTTTATAAGTGGTGAGCACTGTTGGGGGTCACATGGATCACGTAAGGCGTCCCAAAATGGGAACTGTCTTTGGATTTATTCCCCTTTTCCTTTTGAAAGTGCTAAGCACTATTAGGGGGTCACGTGGGATCACGTGAGGCGCCCCAAAATGAGAACCGTCTTTGGATTTAATCCCTTTTTTTCTTTTATAAGTTCTAAGCACTTGTTTTAAGGGGTCACGTGGGTACACGTGACTCGATCTCAGTCATTCATTTTTGTTCTTCAGAGGTGCTCACGTGGGAACACATGATCTGTTGTTATAGCATTGTACGCTAACCGTTTCTTTTATGTACATGGAGATCTTGATCTGAATTTTGAGAATTTCAGGTCTTTTGTTTTATAAGAATTAAATTCTTATGCAGGATTAAACCCTAGTTTTATCAAAGGAATTAAATTCCTATATCTTTTGGAAGAATTAAATTCATTAAACTTAGTTCTTTTCTCTAAGTTTTGGGACTGCATAACAGAATCTCCCCGATGAGAATTAAATTCTCAACTTGTGAGGAGATATGTTTCTGCAGACCTCAACCAGAGGAAGAACTAAGTTCTTTTTTGGAAGTGTTAAACTCTTATAAGAGGAGATAAAATAATCTCTAGGTCTTTTTCTTACCTAGGGTTTCTTTTCTTCAAAGAGATTTCCTTTTTTTTTGTTTCTCAAATCTTATGGGGGGTCTCCTCTCTTTCTCCTTTCAGTCTCGGGTCCTTTATATAGTAGAGGCAAGTTTGTTGATTTAGTTAAGGAAATCTCTCATTGAGAGATTTTTTAATTGATTCGGGGATTTTATCCACCGTTGGATTTTCATCTAGGGACTTTTGTTTTACAGAAGATATTTTTCTTGTTTTTAACAAGATTGGGAAAATATTTTCCCATACAGAGCTTATTCTGTAGCTTGGTGATTTTTAATCACCGTTGGATCTTTAATCCAACGGTGCTCTGTTTTACAGAGCGTAATCTTTCTTGTTTAGAAATATTGGGGAAATATTTTCCCATACAGAGCTTATTGTGTAACTTGGTGATTTTTAATTACCATTGGATTTTTAATCCAACGGTGCTCTGTTTTACAGAGTGTAATCTTTCTTGTTTAGAAAGTTCTAAGAAAATATTTCCCAAATAGGGTTTTGATCTCTCTTATTTAGAATTTAATTCTATCGGCTCAGAAAGCATTAGGAACCCTCACGTGTAGCACGTGACCCCATAGCATTAAACTGGTTTGCTTATATGCAGCAGTCTTAGAGAAAAGTATCACGTGTTAGCACGTGAGCTAATGTTCAGGAATGTCACGTGTGGCACGTGACCCCCACGAAGTTGAGCCCAACAACGAGCATCACGTGCTAACACGTGAGTTTCTCTGGCCTGTTATTTGTTTTAGGAAGGCGCCTATATACTTTGTATATAGATGCTCACGTGCCTGCACGTGAGGCTCAATTTTAGCCTTATTTGTTAACCGCAATGCGTATAATCTTTGCTCCAAGGCGCATCACGTGTGGGCACGTGACGCTCCATTTGGGGAATTTCTCCCATCGCTTTTTATTTATTTTTATAAGGGAACAAATGTCCCTACAGCGTTGTTCTCACTTGGCTTGCATGTGAGTGCAACACTGTCACCTTTACAGCCGTTGGATTGCCTAGGGGGGTGGGAAGATGAACCGCCCTTGTCACGTCTTATAAATGCAAGGTTTTTGTCTTTGGGAAGCTACTGTTCTTTCATCTTCTTCCTTCATTGTCTTCTTCAAGAATTTAATTCTCTTCTTCAGAGCTTAGTTATCTGCCCATTGCAATTCCAGAGTTAAACTCTGTTAAAACTTTCCGTTGGGTAAGGATCTTGAACAACAAAGAAACCCTTTTCTTAAAAAAATTCGGGATTTTAAATCCACCATAAGAGTTTTGCTCTCTTCTGAAACCCATCTCTTAGAGATCCAAAGACGTAATCTTTGAGTAGTAAACCTCAATGTCTTGGGCATTCCCCTTCTGATATTTAAGGATTCATGGCATTTTTATTTTTCGTTTCCCCATCATGGGGGTGTCTGGAATTTAATTCCACCGCATAAAAAGAATTTAATTTCTCACCGAAGAGCTTAGCTCTGAAAGATCAAAAGGGCCCTTCAGGAATTTCATTCCCTGGTGTTCTTGAGAATATTTTCATAGGTTTTTTTTATTTGCACGAATTTAAATTCGTTGGGTATTTTAACAGAACTTGTTTTCTCTATGAGGATGTCAAGAGTTATTTAAACTCCCGTGTCTATTTAATGAGAATCCTTTTTTGATTTTCACGATAAGCATTTTCTTGATCATTTTGATCACTAACTCTCACTGATTTTACTTTTCAGATACCGTGGCCGCTTATCTGTATGATCTTGACGAAATTATCTCCTATGAAGACATTCGCGTCCAAGACCGTTGTCAAAACCAGGAGTTTACAAATGCCCAATGCGCCGAGGTTATGCATCTCTTCGATGAATACAACGGTCGACTACTTCCCCATCGTTCCGCTCTTTTGAAGATTATCGTGGGGGCGATTTGGGAAGCACTTCCTGAATTTAACGAAACCATGCCGCTGAAGGCACTTGATGATGCCGAAGATAAGGTGCACTCAGTATATCTAATGGGCTTGATCTCGAAGAGGCGACGAGATGATCTTGTTGATATCTTGCATCAAGTTTTCCAACAGACGACGATAATCTCTGCCTACCAGAGGATGGACGATATCAACGAGAATCCTGATGCTTGCATTCGTGAGAAAATGCACACGAAAAGGTCAGAGAAGCCAGAAGCATTTTACTCGGCCTTACTTCTGAATTCCTCAATCCATGTCCGGGATTTACTGTTTTACCATTGTAAACATTTTTTATTTTTATTTTTTTACCATGTATAAGTTCCTGGAGCATGAATGACAAAACTTCCTCTTTCCTCCCTTTTTACCAATGCTCACATATTTCTTGCATGAAGTGTCGTTATATTATTGTTGACATTCATGTGTTTTGCGCGTGAGGCGCTGTTGAGGATTTTAATTCTGTACTAGCGCCCGCTCTCACGTGTTATGCACGTGCGGCACCGCTTTAGTCCCTAAAAGGATCAACACGGGTGCTCACGTGTCATGCACGTGAGACTCTGCTGAGGGGGTCATTTCACCTCCTTGTTCTGATTCCTATAGGTCAACTATTTTGTTCCCAATGCCCCTTTTTCCGGTCTTGGAAATAGTTCTACCATGCACAAAATTTTCCGTGTCTAGACTTGAATACTTCTCTTTATAACCTGAAGTTTCATCTTTCTCTTTCTTCACGTAGAGAGGCCAATTCAGCCCTTAGGATGATCATTTTTTAGAAACAAACCGAGAATTATGGCTTGTAACCATCCCCATGCTCGTCAGCAGCCCTGGGAAGTGCCTATCGAGGTGATTATTCCTCGCTTTGCCGTGCGGTTAGCGGATCCTCTTCTTTATGATGACCAATGTGACGTGGTATTGTACGAGCTCCTAGCTCGTAGGGGTTCTCCCCTTCCTATGGGTTCCATTTGGCTCCGGATGATTTTCTTGTCCATGCTTGTTGATATCCCTACTCATCCAGCGTAGATGACTCCAGTGATTCTCGATGCGGTGGAGTACAAGATTGAATGTTTCCACGAGGCACACTTGATTACTCAGTCTCTGAAGGATTGTTTGGTTCATTTACCGAGTCAGATTCGAGCTCATCATGTCTGCCTTCGCCGATGAGCATGGCGCTAATCGATGGGGAGCAACTCCTCGCGAAGACCGCCGCTTCGACATGGTAGAGAGGGCAGAGAGAGAATTGAAAAACTTTATTTATTATTTTTTAACCTTTGTATCTCTGATCCCACATTTGGTGTTCTCTTCCCTGTAGAGTAGTATATTTGTTTCAATGTATTTTTCTTATTATTACCTGTTGAATGCTTTCTTTTGAATGTTTTCTGTTCATCATATATTTGTGCGTGTATCACGCCCCTGTACAAGAGCTTTATACTTTACCCTTAGGAATTTTTTTTAAGTGCGAGCGCCATTGTAGATAGTTTATCTTGATCTCTTTGCAGGGCAGCGATGGCTTAGGAAACAGGTTTAGGTCTGCCGCCTAAGACTTTTCAACTTTATGAGCCATGAGGATCTCATAAAGGGTTTTCTCCCTACGAGTCGAGAGGATCCCGTAGGTGTATTTGTAGGGTTACTTAGCGCGGCAGCAAGCTTTCGGGAGGTATCATCCATGCCATTTTCAAATTTTCTGCCGTTCTAAAGAACCCTAACCCTAGAATCTTAACTAGAGAATTAAACAAACATCATGCAAAAAACTTTACATACTAAGTGAATGTGGAATACAACCTTTGTAGACCGGTTCTTCACTTCAAATGCTCCGTTTAGAAGTCCCTTCGCTACGAGTAATGATCTCCCGAACTCTTAAGAGGATCCACAAGGTGAAAGATGCAAACTTGCTTGAAGTCTTCAAGGCCGAAGATGATCTACGTCGAGGAGACTCAAGCTCATGCTACCTCTTCACGAAATTAGGGTTTAGTGAAGCAAACACCCTAAACTAAATGGCTAATAGTAGAGGATGATGAAGTAGGAAATGGGCTCTCTTTAGTTTTCTTTTTCTCTCAATATTTTTTCACCTTGGAGAAAGCTAGCAAGCTTTTCATGAGGACTAAGAAGATGAAGCGAGTGAACAAATGAAACTCATGAGGTGAGAATATGAACCATGGGTGAGTTAGTGTCATACACTAACTCATGTAGAGAGTTTACCATGGTTAGTATAATGGTTGGGTTAATAAATATCTACAAGTGAAACAAAAATGGTGGACTTGGTCAATATTTCTACAAGCTTCTACAAGCTTGTAGCCATGCCAGATATCCATCCATTTTTGAATTACTTAGATAAATATAAACCCTATATTATATCAAGCATGGTGTAACTCTCATACACCCATGTATCATGTGGCATCAAGCATGACACAAAGAATATGTACATCAATATATATCACATATATACTATATGCACACAAGCGAGAAAAAGAATACTTAGTGAGCAAATATTAGTTAATGTAAGTTAATATATCAAATATATAATTATACATTAAATTATCAAATCAACACTTGATTTAATAATCCGGCTATCATATGAATCAACTTATCGAATCAACACTTGATCCGATAATATTGTAAGTCCATATTGCGACCCCCGGTTCTTACGGGGAGGCGGAAACGGTATAAAAAACGAATTTTTATCGCAAGAGGCAACATGGACTAACCTATGGTCGGGATCGTTACCTAAACTAAAACTAGCAAACTAAGCTAAAGATATTTAGCTACTCGGATGAAGATGGTTATACCTAAACTTGATCTCCTTCTCTTCAAGCTCCGATGGTGGTTCGATGGCTCCTTCTCGTTGTCTCCGTACGCCGAAGATAGATCTACGTGAAAGCTCCAACCTTTAGCTCCTTCTTCGTTCTTTGAAGAAACTAGTTCACTTGGTTTGCTAAACCTAGTGAACTAGAATGAGTAGAGATGATTTAGAATGGGATTTTATCTATGGTTCTTGATTCTCAACTCATGAGACAAGAGAACCATAGATCAAGAGAGGGAGCAAGAGGTTGAGGATGAGAGCAAGAGGAGAGCTCAAGAACAAGAGAGAGAATGAGCAAGAAAGAATGAGCAAGTATTTTGTCTCTCACCCTCTCATAATCCAAAGCAATGATAACTCATCATATCAACAAAAGTCTTATGTGATGGTTGAAGTAACCATAACCTTATCATGTCATGCACTCATTTTACTCAAATGAACAAGCAAGAAAAAGTCTTTGGCATGAAATGATAACCATGGTTATCATGATGGTCAACTAGTCAAGCCTAGTCAACCGGTCAACAAGTCAACAAAAGTCAACAAGTCACCAAAGTCAACAAGTCAACAAAAGTCAACAAGTCAACAACCATATCACCATAATACTTAATTAATATAATAGTTAATCACATATCATATTCTCATTAGGGTTGAGCATAAAGTCAAAAAGTCAACGGTCAACTGTCAACAACCCTAATGAGAATCCGCTGCCTCTGCCTCCCTGTCAACTGTGCATACACACCCGCATCCGCGTTCCGAGGAACACGAATGCAAACTGGATAAATCCAATCCCATAAGGTACACTAGGATCTGGCTTAAACCAAAGCCCGCTAGTGTAAACTGTCCGGACACTGTACGTGCACAAGTGCACGGATGTGACCGAACCCTGTCGCAAAACCATGCGACCTGTCGCAATACCATGCGACCTCTACTCTTTTGCCTAAAGGCGAAAAGCTTTCTGTGTGGGACTCTAAAGACTCAACACTACGCTGGCAGTGGGTTTAACCACAGACCGCAAGCAGCACTAGCTGTGCGTAACGGTCCCCAGGTAATGCCGACAAGAAGACTGACGAGGCGAAACCCATCTGAACTCCTACTGAGCCTGAGCGTGACATTCTCAGTACAGTCCGGTCTGTTCGTCTGATACATCGCATGGCGGGCCTAGGGGGCGGTAAACGTCAGTCCCCCAATAGCGGTACAAGTCGTGCCGGAGTGAAGCCCAATACACCCTGAGATAACACTGGAAACCTACCAGTATATCTCGTTTGCCCTGGCCAGGGACTACTCGTGTAATGGCTCTCCTAGACACAGCGCGATGTCAACCCCCAATACCGGGAGAGACGAATCCTGTCTAACCGTCACTGCCTCCAAGTGCTTCGGGACTGCACCCAACTACCACCTGTTTGCACGACTCCTTTGAGCCGTGGTAGGGTAGTGATCAAAGTACAGTGGGAATACACCCGAGGCGAAGTGACAGTGTCAAGTCAGCGGACTAAGCTGTACTCATGTCACCTGGGAACTGATAACTGACGATAGGTATAATACCAACTAGTCAGTTCCCGACGAGTCCTGTCCAGTGTACCCGTAACCTAACGAGCACCCGCATACTATCTCAAGTACGACGTACTGACGGCTGTGGGACAGACCGTCTCCCACACTGGGATGAGAAGCGCATGCGCTGGTCTACTCCGGAGTATCGATGCCCTGTCTCGATAGTCCTGCGACCAGGGACCTGAATAAGGATGTGCTTATAGATTACCCAGCCCCCACTAGTGTGACTGCCATCACAACGCTGGTAATCAAGCAAAGATCCTAAGGGCTCCACTAATGCGTATAAGTGATATACTGAAATAAACACAAGTACACATTGAAGTAGAAACAAACCAAGTAGCATACTACTATTTTGAGCAAGATTGTCAATACAAGGTGAATATCCCAAGCTTCCATTAAGTAATATACATACTAGTATGATACAGTAATGGCCTCTAGGGCATATACACTAACAATCTCCCACTTGCACTAAGGCCATGTACTGGCGTATCGAAGACCTATCATCTCGATCAGCCGCTCGAACTGAGTCTGGGGCAAGGCCTTGGTGAATGGATCTGCAGTGTTATCTTCTGAAGCGACTCTCCGAACCTCGATCTCCTGGCGATCCACGATCTCCCTGATCAGGTGATACCGCCTCAAGATGTGCCTGGATCTCTGATGGGACCTGGGTTCCTTCGCTAAAGCTATAGCCCCGTTGTTGTCGCAATACAGAGGTATTGGATCAACAATGGACGGAACCACCTGAAGTTCTTTCAAGAACTTCCTCATCCAGACAGCTTCTTTTGCGGCATCAGATGCAGCGATGTATTCCGCTTCCATCGTCGAGTCTGCAACGGTTTCTTGTTTGGAACTCTTCCAACACACCGCCCCTCCATTGAGGGTAAAGACAAAACCCGACATGGACTTCGAATCATCCTTGTCACTCTGGAAGCTGGAGTCAGCAAAGGCCTCGATCTGGAGGTCTTTTCCGCCATACACCAAGAACATCTCCTTAGTCCTTCTCAGGTACTTGAGAATGTTCTTTACCGCTATCCAGTGTTTCTCCCCAGGGTTTGACTGATACCGGCTTACCACACTCAGTGCATAAGCTACATCCGGTCTGGTACACAACATCGCATACATTATAGAGCCTACCGCAGAAGCGTAGGGTATAATAGACATGCGATCCCTCTCCAAATCAGTCTTGGGAGACATCTCTTTAGAGAGGGTGATCCCGTGACAAGCCGGTAGGTTACCGCGCTTGGAATCTTCCATACTGAATCTCTTCAGTATGGTGTCGATGTACCTGGACTGTGAAAGTCCTAATATCCTCTTGGATCTGTCACGGTAGATCCGGATACCCAGAATGTACGAGGCATCACCCAGGTCTTTCATGGAGAACCTGTGTGACAAGAACCCCTTGACAGATTGTAGCATAGGAATGTCATTTCCTATTAAGAGAATGTCATCCACGTATAAAACGAGGAATACTACAGTTCTCGCTACAAATCTACTATAGATGCATGGTTCATCTGGATTTTTGATAAAGCCAAATTCTTTGACCGTCTCATCAAAGCAGATGTTCCAACTCCGCGATGCCTGCTTTAGTCCATAGATGGACTTAAGCAACTTGCACACCTTTCCGCTGCTCCCACTCTGAATGAAACCCTCTGGCTGGTCCATATAGACACACTCCTCTAAATTTCCATTTAGAAAAGCTGTCTTTACGTCCATTTGCCAGATCTCATAATCGTGGAAGGCAGCAATGGCAAGAAGGATCCGAATGGATTTCAGCATGGCTACTGGAGAAAAGGTTTCGTCGTAGTCCAAGCCAGGTCTTTGACGAAAACCCTTTGCTACCAGCCTAGCTTTATAGGTCTCAACCTGTCCATCTACACCAATCTTCCTTTTGAAGATCCACTTGCATCCTACGGGTTTTACCCCGTCTGGAGCAATGTCCAACGTCCATACCTTGTTGGTGTACATGGACTCCATTTCGGTCCGCATTGCATCCAGCCATTTCACTGAGTCAACGCTCTGAACGGCCTGCTGGAAGCTAGTAGGCTCATCATAATCTATGATGCAATCCTCTCTATCCCCGTCTATGAGAAAACCGTAGTATCTCTCAGGCGGATGAGACTGCCTACTACTTCTGCGGAGCGGCGTAGGAATGTCCTGTTCTTCCGAACCTTCTGGTTCCACTAAACTTTCAGTAACAGTCCGTGGTTCTGGAATTTCTTCCAGTTCTACTGTGCTCCCACTTATCTGGTTTTCTAAAAACTCAGTTTCCAAGAAGTAGGCATGACGAGAAACAAGAACTTTTTGTTCCTCTTCACAGTAGAAGAAATATCCTTTTGAGTTCTTTGGATACCCCACAAACTTGCACTGTACTGAGCGTGCCTCGAGCTTGTCCGCATGCTGCTTTTTGACAAAAGCCGGACATCCCCATGTCTTAATGTGCTTAAGATAGGGTCTCTTCCCACACCACATTTCATATGGTGTGGAAGGCACAGTCTTAGTCGGAACTCGGTTCAAAAGGTACGCTGCTGATTCTAGCGCATACCCCCAGAATGATCGCGGTAACTCAGCATTACCCATCATGGACCGCACCATATCCAATAGGGTGCGGTTCCGTCTCTCCGATACACCGTTATGTTGCGGGGTGTATGGAGGAGTAAGCTGAGAGAGAATTCCGTTCTCTTTTAAATAGTCCAGGAACTCGGCACTTAAGTATTCTCCACCTCGATCCGATCTTAGAATCTTAATACTTTTGCCGGTCTGTTTCTCTACTTCATTCTTATACTCCTGGAATTTTCCAAAGGCCTCGGACTTATGTTTCATCAAGAAGACATAACCGTACCTTGAGAAGTCATCCGTAAAAGTAATGAAGTAAGAATGTCCGCTTCGGGCATGTGTAGACATTGGACCGCACACGTCACTGTGTACGAGTCCCAAGAGCTCGGTCGCTCTTACTCCATGTCCAGTAAACGGAGTCTTTGTCATCTTTCCTTTGAGACAAGATTGACAAGTGGCATACGATTGATATTCGAACGCATTCAAATATCCTTCTGTATGTAACTTAGTCAACCTTCTCTCATTGATGTGACCCAATCTACAATGCCATAAGAAAGTCTGATTTATTTCCGGAGACTTTCTTTTGTGTGTATTCTGGACGTTGAAAATCTGTGGTTGGTTTAACACGTATATACCATTACTCAATGTACCTGACCCAATCAAAACTTGATTAAGGTGAATGTTTACAACATTACTTACAAACGCAAATTCATAACCTTCTTTAGAAACTAAAGATACAGAAATGATATTACAAGTTGCGTTGGGTACAAAAAAGCAATTACGCAAAACCAAAACATGTCCATCTGACATTCCCAGGTGATAGTCCCCCACGGCTTTAGCATCCATGCTAGCTCCGTTTGCAACTCTGAGGGTCATGTCACCTGCCTTCAAAACCCTACGGTTTCTCAACGCCTGCAAAGAATTACAGATATGAGATCCTGATCCGGTATCCAATACCCAGGAAGTAGAGTTTATTGAAAGACAGTTTTCAATAACATACACACCTGAAGCTGAAGCTGCAACCTGCTTCAATTCCTGTGTTCTGGCCTTCCAGGCCCTGCAATCATTCTTCCAGTGTCCTTTCTTATGACAATAGAAGCATTCTTCCTTATCCACAAGCTTCCCCGCTATCTTTGTTGCTTTGCCTTTTCCCTTCGTATCCACTTTACCAACACCGCCCCTTGGTTTGGCGGGGGCCTTCTTCTTCTTTCCCTTGGCTTTCGCCTTGGACCTAGAAGAAGATGATCCTCCTACAAACAAAGTGGATGTTTCCCTACCTTTCTGTAGGGTGCCCTCTGCGCTCCTCAGCATGTTGAGGAGCTCTGATAGTTCAACCTCTTTTTCTTGTAGGTTGAAGTTCAGTATAAACTGGGCGTAAGTGGAAGGAAGGGACTGGAGAACTATATCCGTATATAGCTCACTCTCCAATGTGATCCCTAGGTCAGCGAGCTCCTCAATGAAGCCGATCATCTTTAGCACATGCTCGGCTACTGATGATCCGACGGCCATTCTTGTCGAAAATAACTTTTTCGACGCTTCGTATCTTGCGATACGTGATTGCTCTCCATACAGTTCTTTTGTATGGAGCAATATGGACTCCATGTCCATATTCTCATGCCTCCTCTGATGTTCGTTGTCCATCGAGGCAAGCAGGAGGCACTTGGCCTTCGCGCTATCAATCTCCCAAGTCTTGCGGATTTCCTTATCCGCGACACTGGAAGTTGGACCAGGGACAGGGGGAGCTTTGGTGGTAAGAAGATACCCCAGCTTGTCATAAGTGATTGCTATCGTGACATTCCTGAGCCAATCTTTGTAGTTTGGCCCTGTCAGTTTGTTTTTATCTAGGAGTAACTTAAGTCCAGTCATGTTGATTGGTCGCTGCAATTAGGAGAGAGAAGAAGAAACACTCAGCATGATGCTCTTGCAAGTTTAGAGTGGTTTTTAGTTTGTCTAAACAGGATGGCTCCCACTGTTTCTCGAATCCCTCCTCAAACCATAAAGGAAGAATTAGTCAGGATCAATCCCACCGTACAATACTTGCTTAACCGTTCAGCCAGGCCGGTGTCGGTACTTCGAGGGAGGTTTTCCAACGCTTTCGCGAAGTTCCTTAATTAGAGAACCTCTTTTCCCTGGGGGCGTAGCCCCGCTAACACCTTTCTAGGCACCTACTAGGTTTATAGCATTGATCGTTAAGTGAGAAATTTCCCGAGGAGTAGCATATACTCACAGTAGGATCGGGATCCAAATATCATCGCGTGACGAAACTGAAGGAATCCTACCAGAATCATCACACTCCAAATGGTATGCAAATCTAGCAAGTTTCAGTACTTATGAAACTCCCGATGTGGATTTTTGCCCCATGCTCTTATGACCTTGACTTTGGCCAACAAATCATAAGTCACATGTCAAGTTCTGCCCGTCGTTCTCCAGGTTAGTTTGAATCCACCCGCACCTACCCTTGACTTTGGCCAACAAGGCAGTACGACTGTTCCAAACCAACGCATCTATCTATGCTGCACATGAATACCCAGTAGCTACCAATCACTGTGCCTTGACTTTGGCCAACAAACACAGCTTGAATACTATTGACTATTCATGTGAAACGACGGAGGGCTACGGATGGTTTTGGCAAAACCGTGAACGTAGTGAACTTGATTTGGTCGATGGAACGAGATAGCTTTTAAAAGGAGTGGCTCAAGCTCCGTATTTAAAAGTTGTTTTGAAAAGAACCGAGTGGTTTTTCGAAAGTGTTCCAACGACTTTAACTTGGTTTATTATCTTGCATTAGTTCTTTTAATGCGTGATATTCTTGCATTAGTTCTTTTAATGCGTCCCATCAATTAATCCTACCATTGCAGAAAACAACCAAAATATGACGTACGCTTATGCCATTCGCATTCGCCACGGGGCCCCGTCATTACCCGTTAGGTTACTTAACTAACGACAGAGCGGGGGCTGGGCTAGCGCGTCTGTAAAACATAAGCAACGCCTAAATAATATCATATATAGATATACTGCAATGATAAACATTTCAGATCACAGATAAATACATTGGATATACTAGCAATCTGTAATTTGTACGAGCCTGTAACAAAAACAGATAACACGGTCGCGGTGAATAGCCAAAACCCCACCCAAGACCCCTACGGGTGCGGCAAACTACCCGCCAAGTACCCGAAGCGTAGCAACCTCCCTCATCTCCATGAGTAGGCCACTCGACACTTCGGCATACCCGGTAGTTTGTGCACCCCTCCATGGGTCTATCCTAGGAGCAAAAACAGTAAAAAGAAATTATACAATGACGGCTACAACCCCGACCCGGTTGTGCGGCCATACAAATAATTATTACATCAATTTACAAATTTACATGAATTGCAAGAAAAGAAAACTCTCGTCTCACAACCCCCGGCTATTCACCCGCGACAATCCAACATATTTATATACACATTCCAGCACATTACAGATCATGTATAACCCCGACTAATCGACTTATAGCGATTAGCCGACGTTCAATACATGCAAGCATCACAGATATAACCATCATAGTCAAAGTGCAGTGAAGTTCGGAAAAAATACGGAATTATAGGACCCCAAAAGGAAATTTCTTTTCTGGAAAATCTGGGCACATATAATATATTTTAAAAATCCCAAAACCAACACACAAACACACTGCACGAAAAACGATGCAGAGAAGACACCAAGTCGCGGCGGTTCCGCGGCGGCTAAGAAGGATCACGCGGCGGAAGCGCGGCACTTTAGGCGAATCACTGTATCGTTTTTCTTGGGTGTTCACACAAAACCCTGAGCCGAATTTAGGAGTATAAAGTTTTTCATTTTGACCAGAAAAAATTTCAACAGAAACTCAGATTTTGTAAAAGTTTGGTTTTTGTATTTTTCCGGTTCCGAACTTCATTACACTTCACTACCAAGCTAGTTTAAGTTTAGTTAGGCTCTGATACCACTGTAAGTCCATATTGCGACCCCCGGTTCTTACGGGGAGGCGGAAACGGTATAAAAAACGAATTTTTATCGCAAGAGGCAACATGGACTAACCTATGGTCGGGATCGTTACCTAAACTAAAACTAGCAAACTAAGCTAAAGATATTTAGCTACTCGGATGAAGATGGTTATACCTAAACTTGATCTCCTTCTCTTCAAGCTCCGATGGTGGTTCGATGGCTCCTTCTCGTTGTCTCCGTACGCCGAAGATAGATCCACGTGAAAGCTCCAACCTTTAGCTCCTTCTTCATTCTTTGAAGAAACTAGTTCACTTGGTTTGCTAAACCTAGTGAACTAGAATGAGTAGAGATGATTTAGAATGGGATTTTATCTATGGTTCTTGATTCTCAACTCATGAGACAAGAGAACCATAGATCAAGAGAGGGAGCAAGAGGTTGAGGATGAGAGCAAGAGGAGAGCTCAAGAACAAGAGAGAGAATGAGCAAGAAAGAATGAGCAAGTATTTTGTCTCTCACCCTCTCATAATCCAAAGCAATGATAACTCATCATATCAACAAAAGTCTTATGTGATGGTTGAAGTAACCATAACCTTATCATGTCATGCACTCATTTTACTCAAATGAACAAGCAAGAAAAAGTCTTTGGCATGAAATGATAACCATGGTTATCATGATGGTCAACTAGTCAAGCCTAGTCAACCGGTCAACAAGTCAACAAAAGTCAACAAGTCACCAAAGTCAACAAGTCAACAAAAGTCAACAAGTCAACAACCATATCACCATAATACTTAATTAATATAATAGTTAATCACATATCATATTCTCATTAGGGTTGAGCATAAAGTCAAAAAGTCAACGGTCAACTGTCAACAACCCTAATGAGAATCCGCTGCCTCTGCCTCCCTGTCAACTGTGCATACACACCCGCATCCGCGTTCCGAGGAACACGAATGCAAACTGGATAAATCCAATCCCATAAGGTACACTAGGATCTGGCTTAAACCAAAGCCCGCTAGTGTAAACTGTCCGGACACTGTACGTGCACAAGTGCACGGATGTGACCGAACCCTGTCGCAAAACCATGCGACCTGTCGCAATACCATGCGACCTCTACTCTTTTGCCTAAAGGCGAAAAGCTTTCTGTGTGGGACTCTAAAGACTCAACACTACGCTGGCAGTGGGTTTAACCACAGACCGCAAGCGGCACTAGCTGTGCGTAACGGTCCCCAGGTAATGCCGACAAGAAGACTGACGAGGCGAAACCCATCTGAACTCCTACTGAGCCTGAGCGTGACATTCTCAGTACAGTCCGGTCTGTTCGTCTGATACATCGCATGGCGGGCCTAGGGGGCGGTAAACGTCAGTCCCCCAATAGCGGTACAAGTCGTGCCGGAGTGAAGCCCAATACACCCTGAGATAACACTGGAAACCTACCAGTATATCTCGTTTGCCCTGGCCAGGGACTACTCGTGTAATGGCTCTCCTAGACACAGCGCGATGTCAACCCCCAATACCGGGAGAGACGAATCCTGTCTAACCGTCACTGCCTCCAAGTGCTTCGGGACTGCACCCAACTACCACCTGTTTGCACGACTCCTTTGAGCCGTGGTAGGGTAGTGATCAAAGTACAGTGGGAACACACCCGAGGCGAAGTGACAGTGTCAAGTCAGCGGACTAAGCTGTACTCATGTCACCTGGGAACTGATAACTGACGATAGGTATAATACCAACTAGTCAGTTCCCGACGAGTCCTGTCCAGTGTACCCGTAACCTAACGAGCACCCGCATACTATCTCAAGTACGACGTACTGACGGCTGTGGGACAGACCGTCTCCCACACTGGGATGAGAAGCGCATGCGCTGGTCTACTCCGGAGTATCGATGCCCTGTCTCGATAGTCCTGCGACCAGGGACCTGAATAAGGATGTGCTTATAGATTACCCAGCCCCCACTAGTGTGACTGCCATCACAACGCTGGTAATCAAGCAAAGATCCTAAGGGCTCCACTAATGCGTATAAGTGATATACTGAAATAAACACAAGTACACATTGAAGTAGAAACAAACCAAGTAGCATACTACTATTTTGAGCAAGATTGTCAATACAAGGTGAATATCCCAAGCTTCCATTAAGTAATATACATACTAGTATGATACAGTAATGGCCTCTAGGGCATATACACTAACAAATATATCACATATAACCGACCAATATCACATTTCGCGAGAATAGAATGTGGTATCGCATACACGCATTAATCTCGGTCCCACACATATCACATATGTGTTCCTACTTCGTTTCGCATGAACCAGGAAAGCTCTGTGTAGGACTCTAAAGACTCGTCAATACGCCGGCAGTATGTGATGATCATATTAAACACCCACAAGCCGCAAGCGGTCTGCTAAACGTAACGGCCACCCGGGTATTGAGCGATCAGAAGATCAACAAGCAAGCCTACTCATACTCCTGCGAATCCAATCAGTAACACTACCGTACAGTCCGGTCTCTTCGTCAGATATGTCGCATATCACAGCCTGGGGGTGGTATAACGTCAGACCCCAATATTCTGATAAGTCATGCCGATGTAAGGTCCATAACGGTTCGAGAAACTACTGATAACACTTACCAGTAAATCTCAGCAACCCTGATCAGGGATTTCATGTTATGGCCAATCGAGCATAGTGCAACATCAACTCCCAATACCGGGAGAGATGAATCCCCTCCTATCGCTCATTGCCTCCATGTGACTTGGGGCTGTACCCAAAAACCACCTTTTTGCATGATCTCTTGACCGTGGTATGGTGGAAATCAAAGCACAGTGGGAATCACACAAGCCTCTATAACGATCTCGGGTCGACAGACTAACCTGTACCAGTGTCACCAGAGAACTGCTATCTGACGATAGGTATAATACCATATAGGAGTTCTCGGCGGGTCCGTCCAGTGTACCCAGTCTCCACTGAGCACCCGTATACCTTCTCTGATGTCAAACACCAATGGATATGGGATCATCCATCCCCATCATATGGGTCAAGAAGCGCATACGCTAGTCTACTCTGGAGTATCGGTGCCCTGTTTCGATGCTCCCACGACTAAGAACATTTGAAGGATGTACTTGCCGACTACCTCTACCCCACTAGTATGATCCGCATCATAATCCTGGTAGTCAAGTACTTATCCTAAGGGCTTTATCAACATGTAATAGAGAGACAATAAGTGTACATGTTAAGATAAAGTGCAACCAGATAGCATACTATCACGTCGAGCAAGAAAGTCATTCCTATATATGTCCAAGCATCCACTATAATATACATCGCATGTACAGTAATGGCCTCTAATGCATACATATAACTAACTGTATTTTCTCCTTAGGAGTCGTGAGGACTCCTAAGTGTGTTTTCTCTTGAGAGTCGTAAGGATCTCACAAGAGAATTTTCCCCCTTACAAGTCGAGAGGACTCGTAAGTGGTTGTTTCCCTCCTTTTCAATATTCGAATTTGGAGAGTGTGGCCGTGAATAGTATGCAATAGTCCATATTGGACCGACTTGCAGTGCCCCAGTGCTTAGGAAACAGGTCCTTATCCCCATTGCCTAAGGCTTTTACCTATGAGTCGAGACGAGTCGAGAAGTTCTCGCAGGAACATTATTTTCCCCACAAGTCGAGGCGAATCGAGAAGTTCTCGCAAGGATGTCCTAACGTCACAGTTAACTCCGGCTAATAGAAGTTCGTTAGGGTCTGTGGTACTAGGGTTTTTTACCCGTCGTACCGCCATGTTGGCCGGTGTATTCCTCGATACGCAATCTTGCTGTTCGAGTAGCCCCGCGACTGTCGTGTCTCTAATCCCTTCGGGGGCTGGACAAGACGTCTTCAAGTAATCTCCCAGGTGATATTACCGTCGAAAGAGCAAGTGTTAGGGATATTCCATGTCACTTTTTACTTGAGATTAGGCTCAGTTTGGGAGCCCCGATGAGTCATGACCATTCCGCGCTGGAGTAGGATGATCTCCGATAGTCTTTTAGGTCTCATTTGAGGTGCTGTCAAGACCCTGAAGCTAGGGATCTTCCTTCGCTTCGTTTGTTGACATTGTGTCTGCAATATTGCGACAAATATCGAGGTTGTCTCTGGGTTGTCTGTGAACTGTCGAGATTTAGAACTAGGGGACTTTTCCATGGCTCCGTTTGTTGATGTCGCGTCTGCATCCTTCTTGGGGGGAGGAAGAACGCTGTTATTGATCTCTAGGCTGTGGATACTGCCGTCGAGACTTAGAATTAGAGACTTTGCCATGGCTCCGAGGTAGTCTCTAGGCTGTCTGTGAACCGTCGAGATTTGGAACTAGGGGCTGTTTCCCTCAATCAGAGCAAAAATCTGTTCAAAATTTGAAATTTAAACTGAGGCAGCGCCTCACATGCAAAGCACGAGAGCACTAGCGCCGAGAGCACCAGCGCTAAGAGTCAAAGACTCTAAGGCATCGCCTCAAGTGCAAAGCATGAGAGCACTAGCGCCAAGAGCGTCAGCGCTAAGAGTTAAAGTCTCCGAGGCAGCGTCTCACGTGTAAAATACGAGAGCGCTAGCGCCAGGAGTGCCAGGGCTAAGAGTCAAAGAATTTGAGGCAGCGCCTCACGTGCAAGGCACGAGAGTGCTCGCGCCAGGAGCGGGAGCGCTAAGAGTCAAATTTTGAGGCAGCACTTCACGTGCAAGGCAAGAGAGCGCTCGCGCCAGGAGCGTCAGCGCTAAGAGTCAAATACTCTGAGGCAGCACCTCACGTGCAAAACACGAGAGCGCCAAGCGCTAGAACTAAACGTTTTCCACCCTTGGATTAAATATCCAACGAAGATGATTAAAAAATATCAAATCACCAGAATAAAATTCTGTTGAGGAAATATTTCTCAAATCTTTCCAAACAGGAAAGATTGTGCTCTGTAAATCGGAGCACCGTTGGATCAAAAATCCAATGGTGATTAAAAATCACCAAGATACAGAATAAGTTCTGTATGGAAAAATATTTTCCCAATCTTGTTAAAAACAAGAAGATTTTCTTCTGTAAAACAGAAGTCCTAGGATCAAAGGTCCAATGGCGGGGAAACATCCCCAAATCAATCAGAAAAAGATTTCCTTAACTGATTCAACAAATCAGCCTCCCCTATATAAAAGACCCAATACTTCAAGTATTGCACAGAGGAACCCCCCCATAAACTTCAAGTTCTCAAAAAAGAAAAAGAGAAGAGCAAGCTCTAAGAAGAAGAACCTTCTTCAAGGTAAATAAAAAGAAAAGAGATCATAGCATCTCTTGATGCAAAATAAGAACTTAGTTCTTTTTCTAGATCACAGATCTGTAAGACAAAGTCTTTCACAAAAACAGAAAAGATCATAGCATCTCTTCATAAAAAGAAGAACTTAGTTTTTAGATCCATGAGACAAAGTCTCTTATAAATGAGAATTTAATTTTCGGAGCACAGAACTGACCAGAACAACCAAAGAAGCGCTTCAGCGCTCTAAGTCTGGCGCTCAGCGCCTAGCGCACCACGTGCTCCTCACGTGTGCGCTACTTCATAAGAAGCGCTTCAGCGCTCCAAGCCTGGCGCTCAGCACCAAGCGCACTACGTGCTCCTCACATGTGCGCTATTTCAAAAGAAGCGCTTCAGCGCTCCAGGTCTGGCGCTCAGCGCCACGTGCACCACGTGCTCCTTACGTGTGCGCGATTTCAAAAGAAGCGCTTCAGCGCTCCAGGTCTGGCGCTCAGCGCTTGAGCGCCAAGCGCACCCCGTGCTCCTCACGTGTGCGCTGAGGGAACACAAAGTGTTCTTTAAATAAAGCCCAGCGCCATAAAAAGTGTTCAACACTCAGTAAAAGACAAAAGAAAAAGGGGTGTCAGAACCCAATTTAATGCTCAAAATTATTGAACCAAAAGGGACTGAGCCCAAAAAAATGTTCAACATTTTATTCAAATCTGAGTGGACTGAGCCCAAGTTGGCCATAAGTCCTTAATTCAGATCAACTGAGCCCATGTGCTCATAATCTTTTTAATTGGTCTTGGTCCCAAACCTGACTATAGATCTCTTAACCAATACTGGTTCAAGGCTACATCTCTTCATATCTCTGATATATGTTGTTGTAATTCTTCAACGTCTTCAGAGAGATAGAGGGTCCCAATAACCAAAAAACTTTTGGCGCATCCATAAATTGTGAAACCAAAATACCAGATTATGACGTCTTTAAACCAGACTATGATGTCTTTAAACCGGACTATGAGGTCTTTAAACTCATGGACTATGATGTCCTTAGACTTTACGAACTATGATGTCCTTAAACCCAATGGACCGCAATGTCCCTAAACTAAAACGATAGAGTCCAAATACTCTTTCGTTGGATCTAAATGATCCCAAAATCTTGTTGAGTAGATCTTAGTATAAAATTAGACTAACGTATCCTCAACAAACGTTTAAGTTGATCTTAATCTCAATGAGAATAACGATCCTTAAACCCAAACCAAATCCAAATCTAAGAAAATACGGATTTGGACTAATCCACGCCCTACGGGAGACAACACAAATTAGTCTCCGTATACGATCCACGGGCAACCAAAAACAAAACAAACACATACAATACGAAGTGACCATCTGAAGAAGGAGAAAGTGGTTACCACGATGCGGTAGCGTAATTAACTGCAGGGGCTTGCACCTGTAGGGAAGAGCGTCCCCACAATCAAAAACCCCTCGTATACGAGGGGGAATCTAACGAAGTCTGCTACAACGGCCACATCTGTCTAAACCTCCGATATACGGTGCCATAAATCAACTTGGCATTTTCGGAGAGGTGGACGGATAAAACCAAATAGCATCTGCCTCCAAATTCAGGCAAGACGACCTACGCGGTTTCGTCTCTGTTTTTGGCAGCGAACAGATTCTGGCATGCCCAGTGGGACCTTTTCCTCTTTCCACTCCACACTTCATGTGTCGTGTTGGCGAACGAATCGCGGTTTAATGCGGTTGCCCCTGGATTCGAGGTGCTAAGATTTGGTGTCTTGCTCCGTGCAGAAGAGAAATTGGCTTCCAACTGCACCAACTGCAACAGCAACTCCCACTCCGTCCTCGCTGGAGGAGTGACCTATGGGCCCCAAGCGGCCTCCATCTTTGCCATGCCAGTGAAACAGGTGACTCAGGCCACCACTGGACTGTTCTTTAGGACTATGAGCCCACCGGCATGTTTCAGCGTCCCAATGTCGTCACAGGAAGCTCCGAAGAAGTCGGTCTTCGATCGGCTTACAACTACCACGACCCCTCTCAATGGGCCGTCCAATTCCAGGTCTACTGCATCAGTCTTCGACAGGCTGAGCATGAGCTCCGGTGGGCCCGTAAAGAAACCTGCAATACCTAAAGGGGTTATCCCAAAGCGGATAGCCATTCCAACTCCGACGGACGAAGTCGTTAGAAGGGCTTCTCCGGCTAAGGGGTTGGTCTTCGCAAGACTGGCCGTTCCAACTCCCGTTGCGAGTAGAGTTGTCCAAAATGCTTCCCCTACCCAAAAGACAGTCTTCGACAGGTTGGACGTTCCCCCTCAACGGACGTCAGTCTTTGACAGGCTGGCACCAACAACAACCTCTCCTCAAAGCAGGGGGCATGATGGAGCCACCCCCGTAACTGAGCCAGTACCATCTGCAAGACACGCACGACGTCGCCACTGGCGCCGAGTGAGGAAAGCTGGGGGCAGTTCCCTTTCTGGATTGACTCCACCAGCTCCGATGGTAGAAATTGACGCTGCTGTTCCAACTGGGAACAGGTTTGAACCACTCAGGAGGGTGCGTAAGAACTCTCCGACCGCCATGCTTGAAAGATCTCTTCCGTCTATGGAGAATGTTACTAAAACAAAGCCAGAGCAGCCCCCTCAGCGGCTGTCCTCCAAAATTCACAGGGTCTGGTGAAGGGCCCAAGACTCTGTGGTTAACCAAGACTACTCCCGCCGACCAAAGAAAATGAAGGTTTGGCAAGAGAAGGACCACCCTGTCGTACCACAGAAGGTGTCATCTGTTTAGGTGCCCGCTGCAACGGCCCCCTCAATTTCGACCGCCCACAAAAGAAGAAGGCCGGAGAAAATCCCCGTGTCCACGACAAAGATCAAAGGCACTGAATCCAAACGCCCCAAGTCTGGGGACATGATAGTGCACACCATTTACATGGCGTCCGGAAAAGAGGATAGTCGTACCTCCACAGGTCATCGACCACTTACACGGTCTGTGACAAAGGCTCAGGAGCAACAATAGCAGAAGCTCCAAGAAATGCTAACGAAGATGGCCGCACTCACTAGGCCAAAAGAAAGCCTGGAGACGTCGTCGAAGCAGCGCCAGGAACAGAAAACCGATGCCGAGTTCCTCTAAAGAATGCTCGAGAAGAAAGACAAAGAGGCTACGGAATAAGCGGCCAACATAAAGCAAATGGCGCTTCTATTTCAAGATATGGTCGGGATGATGATACAGCCGGATCCTCCAGCCGAAGACCCTCTAATAATCCTTGAAGACGACAGAGGGGAGACTTCAAACCCTCTTCCGAATTTATCAACAGCCAAGGAAGAGACCATCTTCAAAGCCGCCCTTGACGACTATATAGCTCAACAGATACGAGCTCATCGGGCGAGCGAAGCAGCCGGCCAAATCGTCAAGACTGGACAACCTTATCCGGATTGGTACGATCAAATAAAGTATCCGCTAGGATATACGATCCCTAAATTCCATGTGTATAAGGGGATGGGTAATCCACACCAGCACGTTGCTCAATTCACGGCTCTGTGCGGTAATACTGGGGGTGACGACAAACTGCTGCTTCGCCAGTTTGTTGGCAGCTTGTCGGAGACAGCGTTCGAATGGTACTTCGAGCTCCCGAATGACTCTGTCAAGATATTTGAAGAAATGGAGCTACTGTTTACACAAAGATTCACGAGCGCTAGCGAGCACCCCGATCACCGCACTAATTAACGCTAGGGTGAACCCGGGAGAAACATGGGTTCAATACGCCATTCGGTGGCGGAACCTATGGTCAAAGTGTGAACAGCGCATAGAGGAAGCTCCTGCCGTGGGCATGTTCATGGGAACCCTTGACCCTCAGGCAACCATTTGCCAATTCATGATGTTCTTCAAGCCGACTACTTTCCAGGCATTGATCGACAAGCTGGCCTAAATGGACCAGATGGGCCATAGACCGCCCTTCTCAAAAAACGGAGCCGCGAAATGAAAAGGGCAAAGGGAAAGCAACCTTAGTTGCCAACGCTCAACAACAACCGAGTGGCCCGAGACCGGTTGTTCGCCAAAGCAACAAGCGGCAATCCCTCGATGAGAAGTTGAGACGTCCTTACTCGTTTCCCCGGGATAAAACAAGGAGATTGTTTGAACTGGCAGTGCGCAACGGGCTCATCACTCTACCGGAGCCGAGACACCCACCGCAACCGAACGACGTCAACAATCCCAATTACTGCCCCTACCACCGAATAATGGGCCACCCAATCGAAAATTGCTACGTCTTCAAAAACTGGGTTGAAGACCAGTACCAACAGGGCAAGTTCACGCTGTCCGAAAAACTGGAAGATAAATCCGCCACAACAGCACACTCCTAAAAGGGTAGACACGCCAGGGGCATCATGCTCATTCATAGAGGAAGCTCCATGGGAAGTAGTTCTTTCGGCACAAATGAAAAGAATGCTGAAGGATCTTCAAGCATGCCCCGCAATCAAGTGGAAAAGCCCGCTAGAGCCCGAGATCATTGAGGGAATGCTAAAACCGCGCCCGACACCGAGAATGGGTAGCAATGAGCAAAATACCCAGGTCCAACCGTCAAAGTCTTCGACGAAGAAGAAGAAGATCAAGAAGCCCGCGCAGCCTGATGACAGGCGCACGGACCTACAAAAGCATATTGATGCGCTGGAGAAATACAACCAGAAGGCGCGGACTCCAGTCACACTCCATGAGTTTCTCAACCATATCGTTGAGAACAGAAGCAATGCCAATGACGAGGGAGACGACGCGTCAGAAGAACCTGAGGATTACGTGGCAAGTTGTTACATGATCTCTTATTCGTCACTAAATGATGAAGAAACTCACTCAGCGTTACAAGATGACATAGAAGAGCTGGGGGCAGAATCAACACCAAAATCCTTGAAACCGTCCGATGAGCTGATTGACGTGCCGCTAACCAAAGACCGTCAGAAGATCAAAGTTGATCGAGAATGCAAAATGGCTATATTCGAAAAAACTAGGCGTCGACGTCAGGTGGAAGAAGTCACGGTAGGGATGGATCACAAAACACCCCAACCAAACCAAATCACACCCTAAATTGGTGTATCCCACTTTATCGTTATGTATCCCATCACGTGACAAATACACATGCATACAGGACTAACGATGGACCGTAATGTCCTAAACTAACTATGGACCGAAACGTCCTAAAACAAGCGATGGACCAAAATGTCTCTAAAACTACTATAAATCGCAGCATCCTTGGGCTGACGCAAAAAAAAGGTACGTCCATAAGAAAAATTGGCACGGATGAAAACCCGAAAGGGTGCCGTGAGTAAAAACAGCAGGACTGCCGGCGAGCTTGTGAAAACCCGGAAGGGCGCAATCTTGTTAAAAAAAACAAAAAAAATAGTACGTCCGCAAGCAAGATGGGCACGGATGAAAACCCGAAAGGGCTCCGTGAGTAAGAACAGCAAGGCTACCGGCGATATTTGTGAAAACCCGAAAGAGCACAGACTTTTTAACAAAAACAAAAAAAGTGGTACGTCCATAAGCAAGATGGGCACGGATGAAAACCCGAAAATGCTCCGTGAGTAAAAAAAAGCAGGGCTACCGACGAGTCTGTGAAAACTCGAAAGGGCGCAGACTCGTAAAAAATTTATGCACACTGGCAAAGGTCCTCTTGACCTTGTAAGGAGAAAATACCTGCGTGAGATCCTTACGACTCACAAGGGAGCAACACACTGAGGGATCCTCACGATTCCTGAGGAGAAATTACACTTACGAGATCCTCATGACTTGTCAGGAGAACCCTCTTATGAGATCCTCCCGGCTCATAAGATTTAAAAGCCTTAAGCTACAGGGATCCGAACATATTCTTAAGCCGTCATACACCCCAGTATTGCCCTACAAGCGGTCCCATACTGAACCTTGTATACAATCCACGGGCATAAATAATCATTTCATTGCCGAGTCCCACCGACGACGAGGAATGCCCTCATTTGATGAACAAACACTTGTAAGTCCTCTCGACTAATAAGGAGAAAACAATCTTATAAGATCCTTACGACTTATAAGAGAACACACACTTAAGAACCCTCATGATACTTAAGGAGAAAACGCACCTACGAGATCCTTACGACTCGTAGGGAGAAACACCTTTATGAGACCCACTTTGAATTTCGTTAGGAATGTTTTCACGTTAATTAGCAATTGTGCGTGTTTTTCAAAAAAAAAATACTCGAATATCTTATTTTCTTTCTTGACTAGTGATAATCGTGTTGTGAAGTGTTATATATATATATATATAGGGTTATTAATTATAATTTAGTCGTGTTTACCCTAATTGGAAATTTTTCCTTAATTATTTCTTAAGCAAGGTTTAGTGTACACATGCACACTTAGCACATTTTTGGGCTTAGGCTTAAAGTGTTAGAATGTTAACCATTTTCTTTTCTTGCATGGTTTTTAATTTTCCTTTTTTTTTATCTTTTTAAAACCCTTTTCATTTTAAATTCAAATGAGGAATGAAGAGGTATGGTGGGTAGGTAGAACTTGACTCTTTGACCATTTTCCCTTCTCTCTTCTCTCTCTTTTCTCATTCTGGGAAAAATCAGCAGAGAGGCAGCAGCAACATAAAAAATTCATCATCTCCTTCTTTCCATTTTGCTCCTCTTTTGAATCTACACAAAACCATCCATTTTTCCTTCACAAAACCTTGGAAAAATGGCTTTTTGGGGGAGTTTGGTGGCAAGTCTGTGCTTGTGAGGAAAAGAGCTGAACTTTTGGGTTTCCCTAAGGTTTTTGGAAGGTATTTAACTCACACTTAGCACCTTATTTCATAACTTGTAGTATTTTAGCTAAAAATCGTATTTTTATGTGCATTTTTGTGATATTGAGGGTTATTGGTAAAGTATATGTTAGATTGGTATTCTCATGGTTTAGTGAACTCTTTTAAGTGCTATTAGAGCTATTTAAACCAGGTTTTGCTTCAGGTTTGCCCAGAAATACCATAAAGTATCATTTTAGTGCAAAGTGTAGTTTTTAACTAGAATTAGGGCTCTGTGGAATCTGCTTCTACCCGGGGTGTTTCAGAATAAAATTGTAATTACTGTAGCATGTATAGGGGGTATAGAGTATACACACAAAGCCCGGGAGCCCAGCTCCCAACCCAGACCGCCGGAAAGTGCTTTCTGGCCGCAAATTGCGGCCAGATGGGTGAATTGTGGGTTGGGGTTTGGATGGTTGGGTGTCTGCTACTATGTGTAGTATTATGGTATATATAGTTTTGTAATATCTTTTCTGTATAAAAATCTGGGATCTAATACCCTATTTCCCGTATTTTTAAACTTTCGCGACACGCATGATACGTGTGTGTAGGTTTGGAGTTTCTGCGTATCGCGACGCGTCGGGGTAGCTTTAGACGCGTGATCACACGTTTTAGCGTATCGCGTACACGCGCGCTTGGTTTGCGACACGGGTTTCTAGTTGACTTTAAATGTCGTGTTTGTATGGTTTTGAGCTTATGTGTGATATTCTGTGAAATTCTAGGTTCGCAGGCAAGTGCGACGGACGCCGCGAAGAAGGGTAAACAAGTCGTCGGCTATACCTAGCGAGAGACTACGGTGAGTAGATTTAACATCTACGGGGATATCGCCCGCATGGCGTTATGCGTCAGGGTTGATAGGACCTTATAGCTACATATTGCATTCACCTACATGATTACTATTTGCTGCATACCGCATTCCCTTCTATACATATATAAACTAGAATTGATAGAACACCGAACTATTACTAACGGTTCAAGTTGCACGAGCACGATTTATATGCTACACTCACATCGTTAGTGATTGCCATGACACTCACATTATAGGATTGCTATAAATCATATGTCATATTGATTCCGCTTTATTGATGTTTGTCATGATTTGCCGCATATCAGCAGATGTTATATTCATACTTGGACACATATACATCACATATCCATACATGTGCCATGTATATATTGATATCTTCATACTTGCATAAATTTACTCATTGAGATATGTTGATTCCATGTTATTTCTGGATTTGGGAACCGTGGATATTTCAAAAGAGAATAGGTAATTATTTAAAAACCCGGTTTCCCTTGATATGATATTTCAGTACGTCCACCATATGTTTTCTCGGTGCTAGAGCGATTTATGAGAGGGAGGGCTGACCCGGACTGACGGATGCCCGATATATGAGAGAGAGGGCTGACCCGGACTGACGGATGCCCGATATATTAGAGAGCGGGCTGACCCGGACTGACGGATGCCCGATATATTAGAGAGGGGGCTGACCCGGACTGACGGATGCCCGATATAGGAGGATTTGCGTGTCGATGCTAGACACGAGTATTTATGATATTTGGGTGCCGATGTTGGGCACTCGTGATTCTTAGAGATGTACAGGATTTGAGGGCCGATGGGAGTGCCGGCGTCTGGGTTGTTGGGATTTGGGGTGCATTGGTAGGTACCGATTATCTTTCCACTTTTTGACATTCCGTGTAGATGTTATTTCATCCTATGCTCAGCATTTATTATTTTGCATCTCATCCTATAGTTACTTTACTTGACAGAGCACTTGCATGATTATGCACATACTGCTTATTGCATATAGACTTATCTGCTGGCATTTGATAGAGTAGCGCAGCACGTGCATGCTCGCGATTACCTTTATATGTTATCTCTATTCACGAGTTGGCAACTCACCCTCGTTGTGCCACAGTATTTACGGGTTGCCCCTCAGAGTAGTCGCGGCAGTCTGCCTTCTTACATCTTTTGGCTACAGATACCACTACGATTGGTGCGTGAGCTGTTTTACTGTTAGGTGGGTTATGGTATCAGGTTACTTTTATTGTACACACTTTTGTATCTAGTATTCTCCATCTACCTTATATGTATTTGACTTAGAGACAGTGTGAGGACGATGATGTATATTATTTGTATTCTGGTGTCGAGCTCGTTGTGAGCCGACTTTACTTATGTAGTTATTCTATCTGTGATGTTCCCACTTGTTGCTCATGATCTTTGCTACGGCGTCGTATATTGCTATCTTGGTGATTGTTTACTTGTGATTTCTTAGCATCTTTGTAAATGCTTCCATTTAAAGATTAAAACACTCTATACTGTTAAATGGTTTTGGTTTCTGGGTTCGGCTTACTTAGTCGCGTTACGCATGTAGACATTGCGTGGTTAAGTGCCGGTCACGAATCGAATTTCTGGTCGTGACACTTACGGCTCATGAAATTAAAAACCTTAGTCTACAGGATCCTAACCCTGTTTGCTAAGCCACCTTTGTTCGAATCGAAAGAGGCAAATGATGATTCGCTCCTGGCAATATCCAAGTTGTAACGATGCTGATGCCTAAATCAGTATCAAATTCCAAGCCCTTTCACGGCAAAATGATGATTCGCTCCTGGTAATATTCCAGTCGCAGCGATACTGATGCTAAGATTGGTATCAAATCTTGAGTTCCATACTCGAAAAAAATGCATATAAAATAGCCGAAATGATAGGGCAACTTGCAACGAAATCAGGAAGTAAAATATATGCATACAAAAATAGCCGAAATGATTGGGCAACTCGCAATAAAAAGCAGCGAGTATAAAGAAAAATAGCCGAAATGATTGGGCACCGAGAAAAATAGCCGAAATGATTGGGCAATCGCGACTTTCACGATATAAAAGCTGAAATGATAGAGTATCGCAGAAAGAAATAAAAAAAATGAATGAAAGAATGAAACTTTTGCCCTGCAGGTAAGTCCATACTGACCCCTGTATACAATCTATGGGTATAAACGAAAAGAGAACCACATGTCCCAACAAACTCTATCAAAGGGAAAGTTAGGTCTCAACGGCAATATCTGCATCCCAAAAGACCAGAAACGGCGTTCCTCCTCATGCCAGTAGGACACGGACGCGACACTACTAATCGGAGCCATGGCAAAGTCCTCAGTTCCAAAACTCTGCGGTTCACAGACAACCTAAAGTCAACCCCGACACCGTAGAAAACGGAGAAAGTCAACCCCGACATCGTAGAAAACGGAGAAAGTCAACCCTGACACCGTAGAAAATGGAGAAAGTTGATCCCGATACCGTAGAAAATGGAGAAAGTAAACCCCGACACCGTAAACGGAGAAAGTCGATCCCGACACCGCAGAAAATGGAGAAAGTCAACCCCGACACCGTAAAAAACGGAGAAAGTCGACCCCGACACCATAGAAAACGGAGAAAGTCGACCCTGACGCCGTAGAAAACGGAGAAAGTCGAGCCCGACACCATAGAAAACGGAGAAAGTCGACCCCGACACCGTAGAAAACGGAGAAAGTCGATCCCGACACCATAGAAAACGGAGAAAGTCAATCCCGACACCATAGAAAACGGAGAATGTCGATCGCGACACCATAGAAAACGGAGAAAGTCAAGTCGACCCTGACACCGTAGAAAACGGAGAAAGTCGATCCCGACACCGTAGAAAACGGAGAAAGTCGATCCCGACACCGTAGAAAACGGAGAAAGTCGATCCCGGACAACGTAGAAAACGGAGAAAGTCGATCCCGACACCATAGAAAACGGAGAAAGTCAACCCCGACACCGTAGAAAACGGAGAAAGTCAATCCCGACACCGTAGAAAAAAGAGAAAGTCGATCCCGACACCGTAGAAAAGGGAGAAAGTCAACCCTCGACCTCCTCGTCGAAGCAACGCTTCGACTCGGGAACAAGTCAACCCATCAACCACTTATGAGTCCTCTCGACTTATAAGGGAGAAAATTCTTTTGCAAGGTCCTTACGACTCTCAAGAGAAACCACACTTAGGAATCCTCACGATTCCTAAGGAGAAAATACACCTACGAGATCCTCTCGACTCGTAGGGAGAAAAATCTTTATGAGACCCTCACGGCTCATAAAGTTGAGAAGTCTTAGGCGGCAGATCTGAACCTATTTCCTAAGCCATCACTACCCTACAAAGAGTTCAAGATGATAACAATCTATCGTCTACAAGTTACACTTGCTGAAATCATATGCCAACAACACAACAAAGAAAATAAAGCGATAGTCGGAGATTAAAAAAAATGTGTCATTTATTCATGAATTCAATTGAATTCGAGATACATCATATAAAATAAAAAATGAAATGAATACATGTTATTCATAAACTACAATCGATACAAAGACGACTATTGAGAAGGAGGCAATTTTAGCAAATCAGCAAGCCGCTCGCGCACTCCTCTCAGCTCCTTTTCATGAGCAGCCACCGTGGCCAGCTCCGCTTCGACTCGGGCCCGTTGCTGCAAACAGGATGAGACCTTCTCATCGATATCCCGCTGGGCAGCTTCGCGATTCTGCGTACCCGCTCAATGAAGTCGAGCTTCTGCCACAGTGCCAACCCGTCCGAAATGCATCGCTGCAGATTATCAAAGACGGTTCTCAGTTGCGTGGCATTCGCTTTGACCTCAGCATGCAGACGGGAAGATTCGCTTGAAGCCTCCTCGCGTTCCTTCCGCCTCAAGGCTGCCTCTTGTTCAAAATGGCGCAGGAAAGAAACGCTCTGCTCAACCCATGCAGCCCGCTGAGAATTCAATGCCAACACTTCCGGAGCGGGACGCCCGAGCTCAATCTCATACAGACAGGCCTCAATTTTCCTGCAGTGATTAACCCAAGACCCAATGACGCCTTCTCTATGGAAGTGCGCGAGTGTCGCCAGCATGGGATTAACCTCAGCAGCAAAATCTGCAGCGAATGCAGGGGCCTCCGCATCAAGCTCCTCGATGGATTCATATAGCATACGCAGGCTGGTCGCAGCGCCCTTAGAAGATGGACGTCTAGAAAAGGGCCCTGTCAGCATCAGGATGCGAGACTCGAAGGGAGCTAGAGCTGGGGAGATTGCTCCAAGACAAGTTATGGTCAAAGGTAGGCTCAAAAGATAAAGAAAATGCACGAGCAATGGAGTCTACTATACCGGCTGCGACAGGTGGCAAAGTTGGGAGTATCGGTGGCGCGACTATTCTCTCGTCCCCTCCTTCAATTTATAACTCTATAATCAATTCAAAGAAGAATTAAAAATGACATGGTCACCCGTAAAAGGAAGGAAAGGATGTCGGTTAAAAAAAACTATACTCACCGACACCAGCAGGCAGATTGACTTCCGAATGGAAGGAGAAATGCGGGTTCAGCACCTAATACAGATGATCAAAGAGAACTCCTACAAGGTTGCGACGATGCATGGTCAGTACAAGGAAGATGGTATCCACAATTTAAATTAGATAAATCGCAAACCCGTACCTTCCAGCATTTGAGAGAACACAAGAGAAGGCGAAGGGACGGTGACCGTCAGAGCAGCAACTGGTGACGCTTCTTCGGGTGGCACAACCTCAGCGCTCACCACACCTACATTCAAAACAAACAAAATGTCATCAGAAGGGACTGAAAGGGATTGTGAAACAAAAAGTAAACAGTGACTCGGGACCTACCTGATGGGTCATCAGCCAAAACTGCGACGGAAGCATCACCGGGCGGTGCAGCTTCTTTGCTCTCATTCAGTGGAATGGTTTCGGCGTCGGTGGCTTCATCCTCTGATTCTACAAGGGCCGTTGTGACACTTGGAATGCCCGCCGTTGGCAGAGAAACACAAGGAGAAAGAGCGGCGATTAGGGTAGTCCCAGACTCCTGAAAAAGAGTAGCCGCTTCGGGCTCGGTGTTTGCCGTCATCTCACCTGCCACCTCATCACCAGGACTTGGCCCTGCAGGATATGATATATAAGAATTTGAAGATCAAATTATAATAAAATACCCAGTATTACGTTACCTTGGGGCGACTTTTCGGTTTCTTCCCGGGCCGCGCGCGCAACCTGTCTATGAGCGGTAGACAGGGCAGTTGGAGCATCCTCTGAAAAAATGGCGACAGAGGGAGTAGTACTTGAGCCTGCACCCACAACCAAGCTGGCATCACGTTCCCTCTCCGCACGCTTCCTATGCTTCCTTTCGGTTTGAGCGGTGAGAAGCGATCTCCGCAAGACCTCCGTCAAAGGGACGTCATCGTCCGAACCAAGTTCTGTCTCTGGAGCCGCTACGACATCCGTCATCGGCTGTTTAAGTGAAGCCTCTTACGATACTGATGGGGGAGCTGGGGCCACGATAGCTGGCTCTGGAAGCGTCGCTGCATCACCGCTCGGAATCGGCACCGCGCTAGGGATAACCTGCGTCAAAGTAGTCCCTGCAACAAAATAAAGGAGGGGGTCAGACTGCAAATAAAGAAAAAGGAATGAAGGCATAATGGGCCGAATCATACCAAGGCCTAAAGAAGCACGGAGCCTTTCTTTCTCTTCAAATGTTTTGAGGGAGGCAACGAGAGCCTCTTTGGAAGAGATACCTGTTAAAAAAAGGAACATTAGTAAAAGCATGGAAGGAATAAATGCGGAAAAATATAACTGAAGTATACCTGACTGTGCGATAGTGATCAGTGCTGCCTCATCGCGAGCCAGTCGCTCGGAAGCCACAAGGGCAGCTTGAAGATCGGTATCGTCTGCTGGCGCGATAAATAGACCCTCATTAGTCCCGTACTTACTCAGGCCCTCGCTATAGGGAGCATGAGGCTCTTGGCCGAATGCAACGTCCGCAGAAAAGAGCGACTTCTTCTTCTATGAGCGGACGCTGGCAGCCGGCAACAGGAGCTTGCGCTTAGCGGGCAATTTTGGGCGACGAGTCTCGATCTCCGTACCCACGCCAGAATCGGGAGACGCTGCAGCCATCGCTTCTATAGGCACACGAGGTAGACCCTTATCAGGAAAAGCGCACGAAACCACAGCCGCAGCAGCTTCTCTTAGGGGAGGACGAACAATGGTCCGTCGCTTCAAGGGAACGGTTGGGTTACCTGCTGGGACAGCACCCTTACGATCAAGCAATAATCATTTTTCTTCCCTCATAACAGCGCCCATCGCGTGCTGGTACCACGCCACGTACACATTCAAAGCTTTCGGAACGCATCTTGGCTTGCCGATAAAGAAGTTAGACCCGGTATTTAACCGCATAAAATGGTGCAGCGCACTACAGATACCTTCTTCTGTAGCAGTAGGCTCAGCTAAAAAGGCTTCAAGCGGGACACCCTGATTGTAGCTTGATTGTTGAGCAAAGCGGTGCGGGTTGTATCTCATGAACATCGTCGCATCGTTCTGCCTAAACACTAAAAAGCCCAGCCTGATTGAATATAAGTGAAGAATCTTCTGAGCTTTCAAGGTAGAAACCCCATCTTTGAAGGTGTCCCGCAGCGGCTGCATCGTCTTAGCAGATTCCTTGCCGATAGTCATGGCCTTAACGACAAAGCTCAAGCTATCCCCGACCGTACGCCGCGAAGAATCAGACCCCGAGCCTCTCGCTGAGTCGGTTCCAAAACGGAAGCGTCAACCAGCCGCATAACCCGAGGAAAGTTATAACTTTCCTAGAAACGGGGCCTCTTGTGGATTCCGAAGGCGCCGAGCACATGCAGCTCGAGCCACAAAGTGAAATAATGCATCGGGAAGTTTACAGGCCGCACCCCTGGTTGAGTGGTGTCTGCCGCCAAGCTAAGGCCATGATACAAATGAGCCAGCCCAGCAATCCCAACGGCAACCTGCATTCCTTCAACCATTCGGTGAGATGGGTAGAAAACGGACGGCCTCATGTAGCGAGGGTGCATGGGGATCGCAAACCAGCTTAACCATAAACCAAGGAACCCTAAAAAGAACGCCTCTTCGTTGATGTCTTGAGCGGCGAGTTTTGCAAAGGGGACGACCGCGGCATTTGGGAGGATGAAATTCTTTTGATCTGCTTCCGCCGTCGGCCGGCTATCCAAGCCAAAACCAAAAGGATCGTCGAGCTTGGCAAACTTCACATCTTGTTTCGACAAGACTTCCGGGCGAAGAAAACGGGCGATGAAATCTATAAAGCTGACCTCGTGGCTTCCGGATTCGAGAAACAGGCTTTCGTAAATATTTAACACCTTGATCAAGCTTGGGAATCGGTGCTGAATGGCATTCTCTGGGGTCAAACCCATCACTACTGATCGACTGGCGAAAATGTACTCGTCTGGGGTTAATATCTCCTCATAATGCTCCCCTCTGACCGGCAAGCCAAAGATCTCCGCGAACTCCTCTAAAGAGATTGAAACTTCCCGATCTAATAGAAGAAAGGTGTGAGTTGGAACGTTTTATTATTCCAAAAAAGCTTTGACCCACCATACAGGGGCGCGGAATACTAGAAGAGAGAAGTATAAATCGCGGGATACAACCTGAGGTTCAGCAGCTGCGATTTCTTGGCCGATAAGATGTATCGAGCCCACTGCAGATATCCGGCTGAATGGCGGGGAGTCAAGCCTATCATGTATGGTTGTCCCTAAGGACGCGACTCGCCTTGACATATACGTCGCCCAACGATATCTAAGGCCATTGGAGGCTATACGGGTATTGCAGCATGTTCTCCGCCGAAAGACGGGAAGACAAACGTCTTGCCTGAATTTGGGGGCAGATGCTATTTGGTTTTATCCGTCCACCTCTCCGAAAATGCCAAGTTGATTTATGGCGCCGTATATCGGAGGTTTAGACGGTTGCGGCCGATATAGCAGACTTCGTCAGATTCACCCTCATTGTGAGGGGTTTTTGATTGTGGGGACGCTCTTCCCTGCAGGCGCTGTTAGTTATATGTATGCCCTAGAGGCCATTGCTATACATAGGATGTATATTGTAGTGGATGCTGGGACATATATAGGGAGGAATTTCTTGCTCGACATGATAGTATGCTATCTGGTTACTCTTTACCTTAACGTGCACACTGATTGTCTCTCTGTTACATGTTGGTAAAGCCCTTAGGATATGTACTTGACTATCTGGACTATGATGCGGATCATACTAGTGGGGACATGGTAGTCCATAAGTACATCCTTCAAGGTCCCTAGTTGTGGGTATATCGAGACGGGGCATCGATATACCAGAGTAGACTAGCGTATACCTTCTCGACCCATACAGATGGGCGATGGATGATCCCATATCCATTGGTGTTTGACATCAGAGATGATATACGGGTGCTCAGTAGAGATTGGGTACACTGGACGGACTCGCCGATAACTCCCAGATGGTATTATACCTTACGTCAGATGGCAGTTCTCTGGTGACACTGGTACAGAGTAGTCTGTTGACCCGAGATCGTCATAGAGTCTTGTGTGGTTCCCACTGTGCTTTGATTTCCATCTTACCACGTCCAAGAGGGCATGCAAAACGGTGGTTTTTGGGTACAGTCCCGAATCACATGGAGGCAATGAGCGATAGGAGGGGATTCGTCTCTCCCGGTATAGGGGGTTGATGTTGCGCTGTGTTCGATTGGCTATAACAGGAAATCCCTGGCCAGGGTTGCTGAGATTTACTGGTAAGTGTTACCAGTAGTTTCTCGAATTGTTATAGACCTCATATCGACACGACTTATCGAGCTATTGGGGTCTGACGATTACCACCCCTAGGCGAGATATGCGACATATCAGACGATCAGACCGGACTGTACGGTAGTGTTACTGGTTGGATTCACTGGAGTGTGAGCGGGCTTTCTCGTCGATCTTCAGATCGCTCAATACCCGGGTGGCCGTTACGTTTAGCAGACCGCTTGCGGCTTGTGGGTGTTTGATATGATCATCATCTGCCGCCGGCGTATTGACGAGTCTTTAGAGTCCTACACAGAGGTTTCCTGGCTCAAGCGAAACGAAATAGGAGCGCATATGAGATATGTGCGGGACCGAGAATGATACCAGTATATGATACTGTATTCGATTCCCTCGATTTGTGACATTGATCGGTTATATGCGATATAGCCGGGTTATCGGATCAAGTGTTGATTCGATAAGTTGTTACTGTAGATATTAGTCGGTTATATGCGATATGACCGGATCATTAAATCAAGTGTTGATTTAATGATTTAATGCATAATTATATATTTGATATATTACTTTGCATTAACTAGTATCAGTTCACTTTAAATGGATTTTCTCGCTCGGATATGCACATTGTATATGTGATATACTTTTTGTGCACTTGATTGTATCATGTTTGATGATGCATGTTTGCTAGGGTTTTTGTGTAAAGATCAAACCATGGTTACATGTTAATGGTTAGGATTATGTTTTATTCACTTATTTATTTATCTATTTATTCTTTTTTGGAAAAATATTAAGCATAAAGAAAATGGTGGCTTGATTTGTATTCTAGTTGAAGCTTCATGAAGCTTTGACCCAAGTGACCATTTTGCCTCATGCTTAACCCTAACCATTCCATTCAACCATGATTAACTCTCTACACATTACCATGGTTAAGATTATGATAAGAATGATTTTATTATTCTTATTATAAAACTTATCATATTCATTATCTTCTTCTTCTTCTTCATCTTCAAAGAAGAAAGCTTGCTTCATCAATGGTGATTGATGAAAAAGAGTGAGAAATCCAATTCTAAAGTCTACCCACTTCCTATTTCTTCATCCTCTACCTCTTGCCAAGTAGTAGAGTGTGTTTTCTTCACAAGTTTCATGACTTGGTGAAGTGGGAGCTTGATCTTGCGATGCCTCGACGTAGATCATCTTCGGCACGTCGTCGATGACCTAGCCCGCTCTTTCTCCGATGAAGCCGACGCTAGAGCCCAGGATTTGATATGGACAGCGGAGAGGACTTCATCACGGAGCCATGGAGGTGGAGGACCGGATCTACAAAGGTTGTATTTCCGTACTCTTAGTTAAAGTAGTTAACTAGTTGTTTTGTCGCCTAAAATTCTAGTCAACGATCTTGTTAGGGTTTCTCGGCACCGTTGAAATTATAAATTGGCATGGTTGATGCCTAGTGAGACCTCTTGGGAGTGCCTAGGAATCCTACAGTGGTATCAGAGCCTAGCTAGATCCTTAGGCGAAGTCTAGACGGAGTTTGAAGTTCGAACGAACCGAAACCCCAAAATTTCCATGCTCTCTTGACATTTTCTGAATTTGTGGATTTTTGAGAATTAAAAATATGCAGAAAAATAAGCAGGGTCTTATTTGAATTACTGTGAAATACGAGGGTCTAATTCAAATATTCCACCGCGGAACCGCGGCATAAGCCCTCACATGCGGCGGTTCCGCGGTCGTACAGTCCCTTTGACCAATGTTTTCTGCACAGTAATTCATATAATTGAATGCTATATTTTCTGGTTATTTTTAATGTGACTCTACAGTTGAGTATTCTAGGGTTGTTTTGGGGATTCGGTGTTTCGATCGGAGTATCAGATTTTGTCTATGTGGCTTTCCGGATAAATTTTAGAATATGTTAAAAAGTTCGACCGGATATAAATACCCAATTTTTCCCCTGTCGGGAAATTTCCAAGTGTTGGATTTTCCGTAGTTTAACGACGTTCTAAGTAGTGCAAGTAACGCGATGGACCCTCTAGAAGACAACAAACCTTAACTCGATTATGTGACCGTCTTGAACTGCCCTTTGAACCTTCGGGTTTGGGGCAGTACGGCGTGCCACATGTGAGGCGTTGGCTTGACCCTTCTACGGCTGGACCGTTGGTACTGAGGCACGAAATGAATGTTTTTAGACTTCTTTCATGTGTTGATCTGTATCAGGAAAACTTGGGTGTTTGAATGTTCGATCGGAAAGTTTAACATTTTCTATTTATCCGGAATGGGATACAATAATTGGAATTCATAAGAAGTTATGAGATAACTGAATGAATGTTATAAACGTAGCACTTTAGTCTCACTTGATCGGTTGCCACGGAATTTTGATGTGATCAAAAGTCTGTCGCAATCACGTAGCGTACGCGGATACTCGCCGGGTAAACTTAATAGACAGCCTCACTCCATAGCCCCGACCAAGTGACTGTAGGAGAACCCTGTCGCCGAAAGCATCCGTTCGGGTGCTCGCGGTAGCGGTGTTCCGCCTTGGTGCACTTCGTCGACGGTATCGGGGGTGCGGCCGTCTACTGAAGTTTGCGACGAGCATTCGATCAGGATGTCGGGAATCTTGTTGAATTGCCCGACTTGATATTGAAAAGTGTTTTCGATTTTGAGACTAAAATGCGGGGTTTATAATTGTTAGGCATGCGATGTCTAAGGAATTCATTTGATTAGGCATGCGATGTCTATGGAGGTTGCGGATTCCAACTGTTGTAGTTTTACACTTTCTTTTCTGTGACCGTAAGTGTAATATGTGATATCGCCAGTTTCGTTGCTATATGTCAACGACAATTGGGATGGACATATTTACTTACGTTGATGACATGTGATGTTATGTGTTGCTGGATATGTTATATTGGATCGTCGTGTTTGAATAGCCGGGGGTTTTTATGTGAGATGAGTGTTTTTCATTTTCATTCATGTAAAAACTTGTATGTAATATTCTTTTATTGGGGCACTTCCAGGTTGCGGAAGATGTCACCCTTTGTATATTATTTACTTTTCTGCACTAGGATAGACCCAAGGAGGAGGGCACAAGTAACCGGGTTCTGGAGTCCAGTGGGAGACCAACTCGAGGAGTCGAGTCCGGGTCTCCTAACTCCAGAATTGGTAGGGTTGCTTGCCGCTCTCGTAGGGGTCTAGGGGTGTGGGTTTGGCTATTCATCACGACCGTGGAATCCGTGTTTTATACTGGCTCGTATTGAAAACACGGACGTCCTAGTATATCCAATATTTCATATGATTCTTCTGCTGCGATATCTGTGATGTGATCATGTGATGTTCTGTGATAGATACTGTATATAGTATATATGATATATTATATAGGCGTTACTTATGTTTTACACCCGCACTAGCCCTGCCCCGCTCTGCCGTTAGTTACCTAACCTAACGGTGCACGAGGGGACATCGAGGCGAATGCGGATGGCATAAGTGTACGTCGTATTTATCTGTGATGTTTATGTACTTAAATGATGGGACATCATTAATGTGATTAATGAAATAAAAGAAACCTAAGATGTTGTAGAATCGAATTTCAAAAATAAAACAGGTAGCTACAGTTCTTTCTTTGCACAGCGGTATATGTGATATATCCTGCACCTTATTCGATAAGGAAAGGACCGAGATCCCTTCACCGGGAGTGACTCCTTTAGCAATAACTGGCAGATGCTACACACTCGGTTTGTCTTTTGATTGCTTTTAAGAGTTTTTGCTTTGCACAGTGATATATATGATATATCCCGCACCTCATTCGACGAGGAAAGGACCGACGATCCCTTCACCGGGAGTGACTCCTTTAGCAAAACTAGAAAAGCTTCAAAAACACTCCATTTTTAAAATCATTTGATTCTACAACAATATCAAGTTCATTACGCAATAGGTTTTCAGAAAAACCTGTCGTAGCCCTCCGTCATTTCAGATAAGTACTAGTTAGTATTCGTGCTGCGGTTGTTTGGCCTCCGTCAAGACGTAGTGTACGGTAGCTAACTAGTGCTTATCTGCTTGCATATGATACGATTGGATTAGGGTATTCGTACGGCGTTGTTTGGCCTCCGTTAAGGGTCATGCGGGTGGGTTTAATTCAATCAGGAAATGACGGGTTGAACTTGACTAGCGGACTATGGGTTGTTTGGCCTCCGTCAAGGTCATAGGACGCTAGGGGCAAAATATTATCGGGAATTTCAAGTGTTGAAATTTGCAATGAGATTGCATACCTTCTATGAGATAGTTGGATCCCGATACCCGCTGCGAGTAATTGTTACTCCTGGGAGAGTTTTATGCATTACAATTAGCCGATCAACTAGGTGTCTAGAAAGGTGTCAACGGGGTAACACCTCTGGGAAAATGAGGTTTACATTAATTAGGTTCGTGCGAAAGCACGGGGGACCTCCCTCAAAGTACCGACACTGGCCTGGCTGAAAGATTGGCGAACTTGTAGTGTGTAATTAATCCCGGCTAGTCTTTCCTTTTAGGGTTTGAAGGAAGATTTGATAAAAAGCAGTGGGAGCCATCCTGATTAGATAAAATAATAACCAATCTATTCTTGCAAGAGCGCACGCTGAGTGTTTTCTTCTCTCTCTCTCCAGGTAGCGACCATATCACGCCTTAATCAAGATAATAATACGGATATTTGACCGAACCCGCTTGTTATACTGAGCTGGGGAACGTTGGTCCCGCTCCAACTTATAATTGTTATAAGACAGAGCAGGAAATTGGGGAATACCAGATTTCCCGTGCCGCCCAAACGAAGAGAGTGCATGCTGATGCATCATCTTCGGGTGTGTTCATTACAGAGAACTGTTTCTCAGTATCCTTTACGTCCTGGGTATGTGATACCAGATCAGGATCCCAGATATGTAATATGTTACATAGGGCTACAGAAAGATAGAGAACTGAGAACGGGTGATAAGTTTCATGAGGCAGAAAACGGGGCAAGTGTTGCAGCCAAGTCTGTTGGTCACTGTCACCCTGTATTACCAATACATTGATTCTGAACGAATGTTATTAGATACCGAACCTGATATACAAAATCATATCAGTCTCTTTATTAGTAAAGAAATGATATAATTTTGTATTGTTGGATAATGTTTTGAACATTTCCTATATCAAAAGTTGATCGGTTCAGGCACGTTGTCTAAAAGCATTGACGTTCTAAATCAAACTACAGTTCTTAGTATACAGAACACACACAAGAGGAAGAGTTCAGAAATGAACGAATCCTTCTTGAGGTATTGTAGACTAGGTCAGATCAATGCGACCCAACTGGCTAGAGTTACATAAAGATGCATATTTAAATTAGTTTGAACTTACATCTTGTGAAACTCGCCAGTCATGTCACAAAGATTAAATGACCATAGCTCCGTTTACTGGAAACAGAGAAAGAGTTAGTGAACTCTTGGGATGATACATGTTGATGTATGTAGGTCCCCTGTCTACACATACCAGGACTGGTTCTTTATACTTCATTATATTCTCTGATAATCTTTCGAGATTCAGACCTATGTTCCTGTTGAAACATGAGTCCGAACCTTTTAAGATATTCACAGAATATAAGTTAGAAGTAGAGAACCAAAATACGGGTATAAGTATTATGTCCTTTGATGTGATCGAGGAGGAGAATACTTGTGCATGGAATTCATGGACTATTCTAAAGGAGAATGAGATTCTCTCTCAGCATTACTCCTCCGTATACACCATAGCACGATGGTATATCGGGGCGGAGCAATCACACCCTATATGATAAGGTGCGCTCTATGATGAGTACTACTGAGTTACCTTTTTCCTTTTCGGGGTTATGCACTTGGGAAGTTGCATACCTATTGAATAGGGTTCAAATCAAATCTTTGCCTACCACTCCATATGAGATATGGAAAGGGAAGAGCCTATATCTTAAGTTGGTTAAGATTTGGGGTTGTCTGGCCTATGTCTAAAAGCAAAATTCGGACAAGCTCGAGGCAAGGTCTGTTATGTAGAACTGGAAAGGTTCCAGCTATGTAAACTGCAGCTGATGATTTGAAAGAACCAAAGGATTCAATAGTAACCAACGAACCTCAGCCTCTCCGCCGATCTAGTAGGGTTTCTCACCCACCTGAGAGATACTTCGGTTTCTCTATGACAGTGGGAGCGAGGAATGCATCATAAGATGATGACCCAACTAGTTTCGAGCTGGCCATCAGGAGTGTGACTCTGTAAGAATGGCTGGATGCTTAGCGATCTGAGATGGAATCCTTATACACCAACAAAGTATGGACTTTGGTTGCTATATCTGAAGGGTTAAATCCCCATCAGGAGCAAGTATATCTTGAGAAGATTACTTGGTGTACATGGAAGAGTTGAGACTTTCAAAGCTAGACTTATTAAAGGTCTACATCATTGACCAGGTATGGATGATGATGAAATCTTTTCAAGTAGCTATGCTTAAGTCCATCCAGATCCTACTTGCCACGGCTACGTACCATGACTACGATATCTGGCGGTTAGGTGCCATGACTGCTTTTCTAAATGATGTTTTAGAAGAGAACGTCTATAAGTACACAGCCAGAGGGCTTCGTAGACAGTGGGAGCAGCGGAAACGTGTACAAGATGCTTTATAGGATAAAGCAGGTATCGCGGAGTTGGAACATCTGTTTTGATGTCTTAGTCAAAGAGTTTGACATCATCAAAATGGTAGATGAACCTTGTATAAACAAAAAGGTAGTAGGGAGTATGGTGGTGATCCTCGTAGAGTACGTGGATGACATACTCTTGATAAGAAAGGAGTTTCTTATGCTACGCTCGATCAATCTCCGCATATCACAATGATTCTCCATATAGGATCAAAGTGATACCTACTAGATCCAAATGGATGTTAGGATACTCACTAGTTGTAGTGAGCTGGTATCAGTTGATCCTGGGGAAAATCACTGGAAGTGTTCCAGGGTGATAAAGACGACTGAATGTCAGTCACAGGCATTGTCTCTACCCTCGGTAGAGGGACGGTATGTTGGAAGAGTTCCAAGCTAGATACCGTGGCATACTAGACGATAAAGGCAGGATACATCGCTACTAAAGATGCTACCAAAGAGGCAGTCTGGGTGTATATTTGTTCATGAGATGAACTTAGTTCCTTCCATTGTGTGACAATGGAGTTGTGGCTTATGCCAAGGAACGTCCGTCCCATCAGTGATCCAGACATATTCTAAGGCAGTATCACCTGATCATAGAGATGGTTGATCTCCAGGGTGATCGAGGTTTGGAGAGTAGACTCAGAGGACAAACACAGCGGATCCACTCACAAAGGCATGTTCCCAGAGAGAGATTTTTATGGGATGGTTGAGTATGAGATACTACAACCACTGCTATCAGATGGCCCTAGTGCAAGTGGGAGATTGTTAGTTATATGTATGCCCTAGAGGCTATTGCTATACATAGGATGCATATTGTAGTGGATGCTGGGACATATATAGGGAGGACTTTCTTGCTCGACATGATAGTATGCTATCTGGTTACTCTTTACCTTAACGTGCACACTGATTGTCTCTCTGTTACATGTTGGTAAAGCCCTTAGGATATGTACTTGACGATCTGGACTATGATGCGGATCATACTAGTGGGGACATGGTAGTCCATAAGTACATCCTTCAAGATCCCTAGTCGTGGGTATATCGAGACGGGGCATCGATATACCAGAGTAGACTAGCGTATACCTTCTCGACCCATACAGATGGGCGATGGATGATCCCATATCCATTGGTGTTTGACATCAGAGATGATATACGGGTGCTCAGTAGAGATTGGGTACACTGGACGGACTCGCCGAGAACTCCCAGATGGTATTATACCTTACGTCAGATAGCAGTTCTCTGGTGACACTGGTACAGAGTAGTCTGTTGACCCGAGATCGTCATGGAGTCTTGTGTGGTTCCCACTGTGCTTTGATTTCCATCTTACCACGTCCAAGAGGGCGTGCAAAACGGTGGTTTTTGGGTACAGTCCCGAATCACATGGAGGCAATGAGCGATAGGAGGGGATTCGTCTCTCCCGGTATATGGGGTTGATGTTGCGCTGTGTTCGATTGGCTATAACAGGAAATCCCTGGCCAGGGTTGCTGAGATTTACTGGTAAGTGTTACCAGTAGTTTCTCGAATTGTTATAGACCTCATATCGACACGACTTATCGAGCTATTGGGGTCTGACGATTACCACCCCTAGGCGAGATATGCGACATATCAGACGATCAGACCGGACTGTACGGTAGTGTTACTGGTTGGATTCACTGGAGTGTGAGCGGGCTTGCTCGTCGATCTTCAGATAGCTCAATACCCGGGTGGCCGTTACGTTTAGCAGACCGCTTGCGGCTTGTGGGTGTTTGATATGATTATCATCTGCTGCCGGCGTATTGACGAGTCTTTAGAGTCCTACACAGAGGTTTCCTGACTCAAGCGAAACGAAATAGGAGCGCATATGAGATATGTACGGGACCGAGAATGATACCAGTATGTGATACTGTATTCGATTCTCACGATTTGTGACATTGATCGGTTATATGCGATATAGCCGGGTTATCGGATCAAGTGTTGATTCGATAAGTTGTTACTGTAGATATTAGTCGGTTATATGCGATATGACCGGATCATTAAATCAAGTGTTGATTTAATGATTTAATGCATAATTATATATTTGATATATTACTTTGCATTAACTAGTATCAGTTCACTTTAAATGGATTTTCTCGCTCGGATATGCACATTGTATATGTGATATACTTTTTGTGCACTTGATTGTATCATGTTTGATGATGCATGTTTGCTAGGGTTTTTGTGTAAAGATCAAACCATGGTTACATGTTAATGGTTAGGGTTATGTTTTATTCACTTATTTATTTATCTATTTATTCTTTTTTGGAAAAATATTAAGCATAAAGAAAATGGTGGCTTGATTTGTATTCTAGTTGAAGCTTCATGAAGCTTTGACCCAAGTGACCATTTTGTCTCATGCTTAACCCTAACCATTCCATTCAACCATGATTAACTCTCTACACATTACCATGGTTAAGATTATGATAAGAATGATTTTATTATTCTTATTATAAAACTTATCATATTCATTATCTTCTTCTTCTTCTTCATCTTCAAAGAAGAAAGCTTGCTTCATCAATGGTGATTGATGAAAAAGAGTGAGAAATCCAATTCTAAAGTCTACCCACTTCCTATTTCTTCTTCCTCTACCTCTTGCCAAGTAGTAGAGTGTGTTTTCTTCACAAGTTTCATGACTTGGTGAAGTGGGAGCTTGATCTTGCGATGCCTCGACGTAGATCATCTTCGGCACGTCGTCGATGACCTAGCCCGCTCTTTCTCCGATGAAGCCGATGCTAGAGCCCGGGATTTGATATGGATAGCAGAGAGGACTTCATCACGGAGCCGTGGAGGTGGAGGACCGAATCTACAAAGGTTGTATTTCCGTACTCTTAGTTAAAGTAGTTAACTAGTTGTTTTGTCGCCTAAAATTCTAGCCAACGATCTTGTTAGGGTTTCTCGGCACCGTTGAAATTAGAAATTGGCATGGTTGATGCCTAGTGAGACCTCTTGGGAGTGCCTAGGAACCCTACAGGTGCAAGCCCCTACAGTTAATTACGCTACCGCATCGTGGTAACAACTTTCTCCTTCTCCAGATGGTCACTTCGTGTCGTGTGTGTTTGTTTTGTTTTTTGGTTGCCCGTGGATTGTATACGGAGACTAATTTATGTTGTCGCCCGTAGGGTATGGATTAGTCCAAATCCGTATTTTCTTAGATTTGGGTTTGGGGTTGGGTTTAAGGATACGTTAGTCTCATTTGAGACTAAGATCAACTTAAACGTTTGTTAAGAATACGTTAGTCTATTTTTAGACTAAGATCAACTTAACGGGATCGTTTAGATCCGACAATAGAGCATTTGGGCTCTATTGTTTAGTTTAGAGACATTGCGGTCGATTAGCAGTTTAAGGATATGGTGGTCCAAGGTTAAGGACATCATAGTCCATGGGCTTAAGGACCCCACAGTCCGTAGTTTAAAGAAGTCATAGTCTATAAAGTTTAAGGATATCATAGTCCATGAGTTTAAGGACCCCACAGTCCATGGAATGATTGGTTATCGGGACCCGTCACCTCTCTGAAGACGTTGAAGGATTACAGTGACAAATATCAAAGGAGTGAAGAGATGTACCCTTGAACCAAGGTTGATTGGGAAATCTGTAGTTCAATTTGGAACTAAGATCAATTGATTAGATTATGAGCACATTGGTTCAATTAAATTTGAATTGAGGACTTATGGCCAACTTGGGCTAAGTCCACTTAGGTTTGAAATGTTGGCCCTTTGTTGGACTGTTGAACATTTGTCTGAGTTCAGCCTACACATTATTTAGCAATGCTAAACAGGGGTTTGGGGGCTCTGACAACATTTTGTCTTTGGCAGAGCATTAATTATTGATTATAGCTCTGGATTTTAAGGTTCAATTGAAGGGAAAATTTTCCTATGGAAAACTTAACCACTTTGGGCTAAGCTTGGTTTTAAAATAGTGTTAAACACCAGCACATATTTAGCGATCACGTGTTCCCATGTGATGTACTTTTAAAACAGTGTTAAACACCGGGGACAAAATGCTCAAAATAGTGTTAAACACAAAAAGTAGGGTGGTCACGTGGGGTCACGTGAGGTGCCTGAGAATTGGGCCAGACCTCCTTTATTTTACTCTCAAATCTGCAATTAAGTGTTAAACACTTAGCCTTCAGGCCATCACGTGTGAGCACGTGAGGCATCTGAAGATAGGGCCAGACTTCCTTTATTTTGTTCTCAGAATATTCAAATAAGTGTTAAACACTTTTGGACTTCAGGCCATCACGTGTTGACATGTGATGGGTATCCATGTATTGATTATTAAAGTGTTTATTATGGGTCATGTGGGGACACGTGAGGGCGCCCAAAATTGATTCTGCCCTTGGCTTTGTTCCATTTATTTTGAGGGTCACGTGGGAGCATGTGAGGCATTGCCTCCAAGTTTTTCTTTCTCATTTTGAGGAGCCCTTTTTAGGGTCACGTGGGGGCACGTGACCTAATCTTGTTCTTTCTTTTTTACTCATTGAGGAGAAGAGTCACGTGTTACCACGTAACCAAGTTCTTTACGTGCATGGAGAGTTTCAAGTCTCTTGTTTTAAGAATTAAATTCTCTGTAGGGTTAAACCCTAATTTTATTTTAGAGGAACTAAGTTCCTATGTATATGTAAGAATTAAATTCTTATGTAGGGTTAAACCCTAATTTCATTTGGAGGAATTGAATTCCTATGAATTTGGGATAATTAAATTCTCATACAGGGTTAAACCTAGTTTCATTTGGAGGAATTAAATTCCTATGGATTTGGGGGAATTAAATTCCTTAAACTCAATTCTCCCTTTAAGTTTTGGATCTGCATGGCAGAATCTCCCCTATGAGAATTAAATTCTCAACTTGTGGGGAGATCTGCTTCTGCAGATTTTCAACCAAAGAAAGAACTAAATTCTTATTCAGAAGAGTTAAACTCTTAAATTTGAGAATTAAATTCTATTTTATTTTATGGAGCTTAGATCTCTTTCCTCTTTCTCACGTAGGGTTTCTTTTTTTTTCTGAAAAGATCTTCTTTTCTCTCTTGAGAATTAAATTCTCCTCTCTTTTTTCTCTCTGTTATTGTTTTTCTCTTCAAAAAAATCAAAGATCCTTTCTCTTTTCTTCTTGGCTCCTATTATTAGGAGAAAGAAAAGAATCAATTTGTTTAGTCAATCTTTCATTGAAAGATTTTGGTTGTTTCTGTAACCAACATGGTCTTTTAGATCACTCAGTGAATTTTATTCACCATTTGATTTTTAATCCAAAAGATATTTTATCTGTTATTCCTGGCAAATTTCAGGGAAAATCTTTCCTTGTATAGAATTTTTCTATAAATTGGTGATTTTTAACCACTATTGGATTTTTAATCCAACGGTGCTCCACTTTACAGAGCACAACCTCTTTTTGTTTGAAAAGATTTTAAAAAAATATTTTTCCATTTAGGGTCTTTGATTTCTCTTAATTAGAATTTAATTCTATTAGTTCAGACGGCTTAAGAGCCTATCACGTGTTGGCACGTGATCCTACTGTTTGATCATTTTTGTAGAATTTAATTCTATTAATTAAGGAGCTTAGGAACCCATCACGTATTGACACGTGACCCCTTTGATTGACATTTTAACCAGAATTTAATTCTCTTGTTTTAAAAGGCTCAGGAATCATCACGTGTCAACACGTGACCCTTGGTCATGTGTGGACACGTGACGCCCCATTGGGGTCTTTCCTTGCCGTTTTATCGTGCCTTTTAATTCCTTTTTAGTGGGTTGGAGGGCCCATCACGTGTGGACACACGTGATTCCCCTGATTGATTGTATGACTAGAGTTTAACTCTATAAATTAGAGATCACAGGAACCCATCACGTGTCTGCACGTGACCTCTGGTCAAGTGATGCCCCATTGGGGTATTCTTGATATTTTTATGAGGGAACAAATTCCCCCACAGCGTTGTTCTCATGTGTTTGCACGTGAGTGTAACACTGTCACCTTTTGTGGCCGTTGGATCTGCCTAGGGAAGGGGGTAGATGAACTGTTTCCCATCACATCCTATAAATGCACGGGTCTCTTCAGAAGCGCCTCCACTTTTTCCATCTTCTTCCTTGCTCATTTTTCCTCTAAGAATTTAATTCTCTTTCCCAGAGCTTAGTTCTCTGTTTCAAAAATTTTCAGAGTTTAACTCTGTTAACAAAAAAATCCCTTTTTTAGGTAATGATCTTGAACGGCTGAAGAACTTCTTGTAGGAATTTGGATTTTAAATCCACACCAAGGGTTTTTCTCTTTAACAAGAACCCATCTTTTCATGTTAAAATAATGTCCAATCTTTAAATAATAAAACTCTTAGGGCTTCTCTGATCTTCAGGGATCGATGGTGATACTTGTCTTCTCTCTGGAATTTAATTCCCTTCTAAAGAGCTTTAGCTCTGAAAATGTTTTCTGGGAATTTAATTCCTCCATTCAAAAGGAATTTAATTCCTCTAAAGAACTTAGTTCTTTGAAAGAAGACTTCTTGGGATATATTTTTTTTTATCCTGAGTTGCTCTTACAGAAGAAGAATTTCAGTAAAGGTTCTACTTAATTTTTGCAGAGCCCAAGATGGGTTTCTCTTTGGGGGAATGTGTAGAGTCATTTGAAATCCACTGTTCATTTATTGAGAATCTTCCTTTTGTTTTCATAATGATTACTCTGCCTCATCATTAGTGAGCCGCCATCTTGATTTTGTGGGGCCCCTGTGTTTTGTACCAATGGTTCCATAAAATAAGTCCTTTTTCGCTTTCTTCCACTGTCTTTTTATATATATACATTTATAAACATATATATATATATACATGCATTGGCTTCACTTAACAGTTTCCCCTTCTTTTATCTCAGGAACAATGGCTTCTCTTCCGTACTTTCCCTTTACTCGCTCGGAGGAGGATTTTCCTCAATCACCGTCGGACGAAGAAGTGATGGCGATGATCAGGGCTCATGACCCGAATTGCACCAATCTACTTTTATGAGGGACCTGGTACGGTGATATCATCCTCGGTCGCCACAGCTTTCTTTGCGAGATACCGACAGAGCCTACCTATCCATTTCTGCCGATGGATCGTCCACGGACCGCCTTTGCTGTGGAGATGTCGAATTGGACCCCTACGGGACGGCTTAAACCATCTACAACTGAGATTCCGAACCACCATGTGCCAGCTATAGACATCTTAGGGCGTCACATCTGCCAAGGTGAAGCCCAGCCATGGGGACAGATTTACAAAATAGGGCTTACCCCTCGACATCCCACGGTCTACCTTCTCTGGGCCCGTTATATCCTGTCTGCCCATCGTGCGCGACTGTAGAGGGTCGGACTCTATCAGGCGGTATACGCGTCTCTCTTCCACTATCAGTCCCCCCATGTCTGGTGGGTTAAGGCCTTTTTAAACCAATGGAATCTTCCCACCAACACCTTCTTTTTAGGGGACTGCGAAGTTTCAATTTCTCTGGAAGAGTTTCGCGAGATCTCAGGGTTTCCGGTCAGGGGGACGCTCTATGAAGAACTGCTGCCTCCCGAGAGTATGTCCTCGAAACTGAGCCTGCTATGCTTGACGGCCTGTCGACTGAAAATGCCGTCCGCCACAAGCACCCAAGTTTAATCAAGACTCTGAGCATTTTTGAGAAGCTATTCACAGAGTCAGAGGAGCAGGGTGTCACTTTTAAAAGTTTTATCGCCTACTTCCTTCGCGAAGACGTTCTATCAAAGATGGCTTTGAAGTTCGCAAATATCAACGACCCTTTTGGGTTCGGTTTAAATAAGCGACCGGCTAAAGAAGAGGACTTGCCGCAGTTCTACATTCCTATCCTGTCGGCCGTATCTTTCGAGTCGGTCTCAGCTCCTGGTATGGATGAGGAGACTTTCTTCGTGGGCTTCATCAGTGTTTGGCTTAGCTGGTTCGCCATTCCCATGAACCATCTTTTTATGAGAGCCTCAGTTATCTACCCTGCCCATCACATTGCCGAGGGGACGCAACTAGCTGTGGGCATTGCGGGGCTGGAGCATCTGTATCATGGGCTAAGCGCCGCGGCCAATACCTCAACCCCAGGTGTAGATGTGGTAAATTTCTCTCTTCATTACTTTACGTCCTGGATTGAGATGCACGTGCTAAGGGCATTTGCCGCGCACCAAAGACCCAGCTTTTATGACGCTTACACTTTTCCGCGACTCATGCGGCTGGTGGACGCTTCTGCTCCTGACCCGACTCAGTCTGGGGCTATTCGCGTGCTGATTAATCCCTATGCCAATACGGGCGGGATGGTATTCAACGATCGAGTCCTCTCTGCTCCTTCGGGACCGATTCAACAGCTTTGCGACTCGTCGAAAGAGAGAGTACCTTCTCTGAAGCCCAAGGAAGCCATGCACCTATATTCGATCAGACCGGGTTATCTGGTATTTCGTCAGAACGGTGCGGCCCTTTTTATGCGGTACAACCCACACCGCTTTACTTGGCAACTCGGATATGACCAGGGTGTCCCCTTTGAGGCATTTATAGTGGAGCCCAGCCCATCGTCGGAAGTTGTTCGTGACGCCGCTCATCACTTCATGCGGCTGAACACCGGCTTCGCTTCGTGATTCCTGAAGCTGATTATATTCCTCGATGTGTGGGGTCCTTCACAGGCTGGTACCTCCACCGAGTCAGTCCCATTATTGCCAAGGAGAGGAGGATGCTCCTCGGATATAGGGCTCTCACTCCGACCCAGGCCACGGGAGTTCCGCCTCGACCGCGTGTAGCGGTTCGCCCTCCCTTGAGAGGCACTAGCGCCGTTCTTATTCCGGAGGCGGCGGAATTGGATTTAACTCCCACAGCTGGTATGCCTCCACGAACTAGAGCTCAATCGAGGGCCAATAGGGCGCCAGTAACAGTATCATCAGCTGCGGCGTCAGCAATGGCGATATCGTCGTCGGTAGCACCGCCGAATGAGGATATTGAAGGCGAAGTGGGTCAGTGTCACACTAAAGCACCGAGGGGAAAGAGGCGATCGTCTTCAGCAGTTAGTTCTAGGCTCAAGAGGCGGAGGAAGACGGTCACTAATCTGCTCGACTCTTTAGTGGAATCCGAGCCTATTCTTCAAGATGAACCACTAGCCATGCAAGAATCAGATGGTGGTCTACTTTTCCCGGGTTCATCTGCCGAGGAAGCCGCACAATTGGCTGAGGCTATAAGACGCTCACAGGATGAATCCGAGAATGTAAGGATCCCGAAGAGGCCTTATCCTTCTGTCATCTTTGACGAAGACCCTCCATCAATACGGCGGATATTTATAGGTCCTTTGGAAGAGGGAGGCGAGAGAGCTCTTAAATAGCCTATCTCGGCCGATGTTGAAGACGCGCTTTCATTATGGACCGGTGGCCACGAGTCTACCCTCGAACCCCGGCGAGCATACTTCCTCAAGAAGGAGCGTCGGCTTGAACAAGCCATACTAGAAGCTCCTTTGCGTATTGGTACACTTATATAGCCTTTTGTAGTACTTTGCACTGCTTATATATATATATACATATCCTTATCCTCGTGCAAACTTTGCAGGGACTTCGGCAATGGCGGAGGATCCGAGTTCGAGTCGCGCTTTGACTGTGGACTCTGCAAATATTCCCGATGAGACACTAATCAGTGTGGAGGGGGTCGATGAAACTGTTGTTCCTGCGATGGAGCTTCCCTCGGTGATTCTCGCTCCCCAAGTGCTTGCTCCCCGGAAGAGGCATCTTCATTGGCCACCGATTTAATGGATCTTTCTAGGGATGGTCCGGAGGCCGTGGGGCAGGTAGTTGAGGCCGTCGTCCTTTCATCGGAGCCTGCGGCGATGGCCACTGCTCCACAACCGGAAGTTATTATACCAGCACATCCCCGATGATGTGCCTGGGGGCACGGAGGAGGCCGCCGAAGCTGCTATCCCTCCAGTCCAAAGTGGGAGAAGCATCGAAGGTATCCTTCTATATTTTATTTTGATAATCTCTCCATTATCTGAACCTTTCTGTCTTTTCAGAATTGCGCGGGTTGGCGGCGTCTATTGCTGATCTGTCTCCCAGGAAATCTTTTCAACGTCTGCTGGAGATGGCCGCTCCGTGGGTAATATCCCCTCAACGCATCATCCTATCTTCCAGGCAAGGTTAGTGTTGTTCGCCTTCTTCACGACATTATCATTATTCCATATAGCAATACTGATGTCTTCTCCAGTTCTGGAGGCCGATGACGAGGTTGAGATTCTTGACGGGCCTAGGGAGCCTTCAGACCCTTCTTGCATGACCGTGGGTAAGTAAAGGGTCAACGTTGTTCCATCCGCTCTTTGCTCACAAGTCTCACTGATTGTTTATAAATATTAACAGCTTTGCCGGTTCTTACCACGCTGGAATCTCGCATCGTCATGCCACCCAACCCCTATGCTCTACGTTCCTCGGAACGGATGGCAAAGCTAAGCCTTCACTCCCTGTCAGCTCTGATTGAAGACCTTCGTGCCGGCAGCCTGATCACGGCCGAAGCGTTTGCCACTGAAGCCAATGGTTCTCTTCCCTTTCTTTCCACTTACCATAGTGAAACATTGGTGCAAGTCTGGGTTGAGTTCTTTCAGCAGGTGGAGGCTTGCTTGCATATTCTTGAATGTACATGCCTCCCTTCCGAGGTTGTGGCCGCGAAGGCGAGCTTACGGGGGCTGATTGAGCGGTGCGCTACGAACATGCTATCATGCGAGAAGAGGCTCAGCCGAAAGTTTTCGTAGAGGGAGCTGGCTTCTAAAGCGCTGAGAGAACTTCAAGCCAATCTTACGGCCAAGACCACTCGGGCATATGAACTTTGGTGGGTGCTTCAAAAGGCTATCAAGAAGGTGGTAGCCATTGATAAGGCCGTCATTTTCACTCGCGAAATGGTCGAAGCTCATAAGGTCACCGAAAAAGAGCTTGAAAGTCGGCTTGCCTCATACCAGGCTCAACAGGCTCAAGCGGAGGCACGTCTCTTAACGATAATAAATCAAGAAGCTGAGGCCCAGCGGAAAAAGGATGAACTGGCAAATCTATTGAATCGTCCGCCGGCTTGAAGAATTGTATATATATTTTTTATTCTTCTTTTGTACATACTCCTGAATGAGAGTATTTTTTTTATTCTTTCATAAATTGTACTTTGTATTCATTTTGATTCATGAATAAAAGACATATTTTGCTTCATAATGGTGTGTCCCTTTTAGTAAGTGCATTTTGTGGATAATCTATTTTGAGTTCCTTGTATGACAGCGATGGCTTAGGAGTCAGGGTTAAGATCTGCCTCCTAAGAATTTTCAACTTTATGATACGTGAGGGTCTCATAAAGAATTTTCTCCCTACAGGTCGAGAGGATCCCGTAGGTGTAATTTCTCCTTAAAATTCATGAGGATTCCTAAGTGGGTTTTCTTTTGAGAGTCGTAAGGATCTCACAAAAAAGTTTTCTCCCTTACGAGTCATGAGGACCCGTAAGTGATGGACGAGGCTGACATTATCCGCATTTCACGGAGTCAGGGGTTGCTCTGGCCATTTCCCACGGGGTCATGATTGACTTTAGCCGTGTTCTATGGGACCAGGATTTTCTCTGGATTCTTCTCACGGGGTCAGGATTGACATAGCTGTGTTCCGCAAGCACCAAGATCTGCTCTGTACGCTTCCCACGGGATCAGGATTGACATTGGTCGTGTTCCACTAGACCAAGATTTGCTCTGGATGCTTCCCACGGGGTCAGAATTGACATAGCCGTATTCCGCAAGGACCAGGTACTGCTCTGGACGTTTTTCATGGGGTCAGGATTGACATAGGTCGTGTTCCACGTGACCAGGATTTGCTCTGGATGCTTCCCACGGGGTCAGAATTGACATAGCCGTGTTCCACAAGGACCAGGATCCACTCTGGAAGTTTTCCACGGGGTCAAGATTGACATAGGCCGTGTTCCACGAAACCAGGATTGGTTGACTTTATCCGCATTTCACGGAGTCAGGAGTTGACTTTATCTGCATTTCACGGATTCAGGGGGTTGACTCTCGGTTGTCTGTGCACCGCTGAGTCATGGAACTGGGAACTTTGCCGCGGCTCCGCTTTGCTGACATTGTATATTCCTGCAGAGACGCTGATTTCTTTGCGGGTCGGCGCGAATCGAGATGTTCTCGTCAAGGACGCTGATTTCCTTGAATCGAGGTATTTGCCAAGGACACTGATTTCCTTGGAGTCGAAACGAATCGAGGTGTCCCTGCAAAGACACCGATTTCTCTGCGGGTCGGCACGAATCGAGGTGCTCTCGTCAAGGACGCTGATTTTCCTGAATCGAGGTTTTTGCCAAGGACACTGATTTCCCTGGAGTCGAAACGAATCGAGGTATCCCTGCAAAGACATTGATTTCTCTGCGGGTCAACGCGAATTGAGGTGCTCTCGTCAAGGACGCTGATTTCCCTGAATCGAGATTTTTGCCAAGGACTCTGATTTCTCTGGAGTCGAAACGAATCAAGGTATCCCTGCAAAAATGTCCTAACGTCACAGTTAACCTTTGCTCTTTACGACAGTGGTCCGTTAGGGTTTGTGGTACTAGGGTTTTGTCCGTCGTACCGTCTCGTTGGCTGATGTATTTCTCGATAGGCAATCTTGCTGTTCGAGTAGCCTTGCGACTGTCGTGTCTCTGATCCCTTCGGGGGCTGGACAAGACATCTTCAAGCAATCTTCCTAGACAGTTTGACCGTCGGAAGAGCAAGCGTTAGGAATTTCGCCATGCCGCTTTTTACTTGAGGTTAGGCTCAGTTTGGGGAGCCCCGATGAGTCATAACCACTCCGCGCTGGTGTGGGATGATCTCCGATAGTCTTTCAGGTTTTATATGAGTTGCCGTCAAGACCCTGAAGCTAGGAATTTGGCCTTTACTTCGTTTGCCGGCATTGCGTCTGCTGTATCGAGACGAATGTCGCGGTTGTCTCTAGGTTGTTGGTGAACCATCAAGATTTGGAACTAGGGACTTTGCCATGGCTCCGTTGTTTTGATCCTGGGGTGACATTGCGTCTGTTGTACCGAGATGAATGCTGAGGTAGAGCTGGGATTTTGCCATCACTCCACTTTGCTTCGATCGTGAGGTCTTTTGTTGACGCTGCATCTGCATCCCGCTGGACTGCGAAGGAACGTCGTTGTTTACATTGCGTCTAGTGTAACGAGACGAATGATGAGGTGGAGTTGGGATTTTGCCTTCACTCCGCTTTGTTTCGACCATGAGGTCTTTCATTGACGTTGCATCTGCATCCTGCTGGACTGCGAAGGAACGCCATTGTTGACATTGCGTCTAGTGTAACGAGATGAATGCTGGGATGGAGTTAGGATTTTGCCGTCACTCCGCTTTGTTTTGACCGTGAGGTCTTTCGTTGACGTTGCATCTGCATCCTGCTGGACTGTGAAGGAACGCTGTTGTGGGTTTCCAGGCCATCGAGACTTGGCTTTCTTTTTGATGGAGCCTGGTGGGAAGGTATGATTCTCTTTTTGTTTGTACCCCTGGATTGTATACAGGGATCGATGTGATCTTATCTGTAGTGCAAAAAATTTTATTTCGTATGTATGTTTTGTTGTCTTTCCGCGATGCCCTATCATTTCAGCTTTTATATCGCGAAAGTCGCAATTGCCCAATTATTTCGGCTATTTTTCACGGTGCCCAATCATTTCAGCTATTTTTTGCGGTGCCCAATCATTTCGGCTATTTGTTTTATTTACTCGCTGCTTTAATTGCGAGTTGCCCAACCATTTTGGCTATTTCATATGCATACATTTTTACTTGCTGATCTTGTTGTAAGTTGCCCCATCATTTCGGCTATTTCATATGCATTTTTGGCTCACTGATTTTTTTATCGCGAGTGTGGAACTTGGAATCTGGTGCCAATCTCAGCATCAGCATCGCTACGACTGGAATATTGCCAGGAGTGAATCATCATTTGCCATGAAAGGGCTTGGGATTTGATACCGATTTAGGTATCAGTATCGCTACCACTGGGATATTGCTGGGAGCGAATCATCATTTGCCTCTGTCGATGTCGAACAAAGGTGGCTTAGCAAACAGGGTTAGGATCCTGTTAACTAAGGCTTTTTGACTTTACGAGCCGTAAGGGTCTCATAAAGGTATTTCTCCCTACGAGTCGTGAGGATCTCATATGTGCGTTTTCTCCATAAGAATCGTGAGGAGTCTTAAGCATATGGTCTCTTATAAGTCTTAAGGATCTTACAAGAGTATTTTCTCCTTATAAGTCGAGAGGACTTACAAGGGATGTCCACTGTGTAAACATATCCCTAGTCGCGGATGGGACTTTGTTAGGGAAATGTTTATTTGTGCCCGTGGATTGTATACAAGGGTCAATATTGAAACGCTTGTAGGGCGGAATTGGAGGTTGTGATGGCTTAAGAACAGGTTCAGATCCCTGTAGCTTAAGGCTTTTGAATCTTATGAGCCGTGAGGGTCTCATAAGAGGGTTCTCCTTATGAGTCATGAGGATCTCATAAGTGTAATTTCTCCTTAGGAATCGTGGGGATTCCTAAGTGTGTTTCTCCCTTGTGAGTCGTAAGGATCTCACGCAGGGATTTTCTCCTCACAAGGTCGAGAGGAGCTTGCAAGTGTCTTTTAACGAGATTGCGCCCTTTCGGGTTTTCAGAAACTCGCCGGTAGTCCTGCTGTTTTTACTCATGGAGCCCTTTCAGGTTTTCATCCGTGCCCATTTTGCTTATGGACATACCGTTTCTCTTTTATTTTATATATATTTTTTGTGTCAGCCTTAGGATGCTGCGGTCCGTAGTAGTTTATCGACGTCTCGGTCAACAGCCAGTTTTAGGACATAGCGGTCCATCGTTAGTTTAACGACGTTTCGGTCCGTCGCAAGTTTTAGGGCATTGCGGTCCGTTGTTAGTTTAAGGACGTTTCGGTCCGTTGTTAGTTTTAGGACATTTCGGTCTGCCGTTGCCGTATTTGAGGCGAATTTCTAGTTTACAGACTTTTCGGTCCATAGGGCTTTCTCTATGAATGAGCACGATGCCCGCGGCATGTCCACCTTTTTAGGGGCATGAGGTTGTGGCGGGTTCACCTTCCAGTTTTCGGATAATGCGAACTTGCCTTATTGGTATTGGTCCTCAATCCAGCCCTTGAAGACGAAGCAATCTTCGATTGGATGGCTTACTGCTTGGTAGTAAGGGCAGTAATTAGGATTGTTGATATCGCTTGGCTGCAACGGACATTTTGGATCCGGCAGATTGATGAGTCTATTGCGCACTGCCAGCTCGAACAGTCTTCTCGTTTTATCCCGGGGAAATGAGTAAGGACGTCCAAGTCTCTCTTCGAGGGATGGGCATGGACGCACGTTATTTTAGCGAACAACCGGCTTTAAGTTACTCGGCTGTTGTTGAGTATTGGAGACGAAAGTTTCTTTTCCTTTCCCCTTTTCATTCCGAGGATCCGTCTTCGAAGAGGAAGGCCTGTGGCCTATCTGGTCCATTTGGGCCAGCTTGTCAATCAAGGCCTGGAAAGTGGTCGGCTTGAAAAACATCATAAATTGGGAAATGGTCGCCTGCGGATCAAGGGTACCCACGAACATGCCTATCGCAGGCGCTTCTTCAATGCACTGCTCGCACTTCGACCATAAATTCCGCCATCGTACTGTGTATTGCACCCACGTTTCACCTGGCTTTACCCTGGCGTTAATCAATGTTGTGATCGGGGTGCGTTCACTAGCACTCGCGAAACGCTGGGTGAATAGTAGCTCCATCTCTGCAAAAGTTTTGACGGAGTTGTTGGGAAGCTCCGAATACCACTCAAACGCCGTTTCCGACAAGCTACTAACAAACTAGCGGAGCAGAAGTTTATCATCACCTCCGGTGTTGCCGCACAAGGCTCTGAATTGAGCGACGTGCTGATGCGGATTCCCCGTCCCTTTATATATATGGAATTTAAGGATCGTATATCCCGGCGGGTATCTTATTTGATCATACCAACCCGAATAAGGTCGTCCAGTTTTAACAATTTGCCCAACCACTTCATTCGCCTGGTGAACTCGTATCTGCTGAGTGATGTAATCATCCAGGGCAGCTTTTGAGATGGTCTCCTCTTTGGCTGCTGAACAAGACGGAAGGGGGTTTGAAGTCTCCACTCGGTCATCTTCGAGGATAATCGAAGGATCTTCAGCTGGAAGGTCCGGCTGGATCATCATGCCCACCATATCCTGAAATAGAAGGGCTATTTGTTTTATATTGGCCGTTTGTTCCGTGGACTATTTGTCCTTCTTCTCAAGCATTCTCCGAAGGAATTCAGTATCAGTTTCTTGTTCCCGACGCTTCTCTGAGGTTTCTGGATTTTCTTTTGGCCCAGTGAGTGCGGCTCCTGGAGTTTCTGCTGCTATTGTTCCTGAGCCTTCGTTATCGATCGGGTAAGCGGTCTATGACCCGCAGAAGCACGGCTTTCCTCTTTTCCGGAAGCCATATAAACGGTATGTGTCACCATACCCCCAGACTTGGGGCGTTTAAATTCAGCGTCTTTGCGGTTTGCCGCGGTCACAGAGGCTTTCTCCGACCTCCTTCTCTTGTGAGCGGTTAACGTTGAGGGGGCTGTTGCAGTGGGCACCCAAATAGCTGTTGCCTTTTGTGGCTTGACAGGATGGTTCTCTTCTGGCTGAACTTTCACTTTTTTCTGTCGGCGAGAGTAATCTTGATCAATCACCAATTCCTGAACCCATCGCCAAACTTTATAAATTTTAGAGGACAGCCGCTGAGGGGGATGCTCCGGCTTCCTTTCTGTAGCAATCTCCATAGGTGGAGGAGATCTTCTCAGCACGGCAGTCGGAGAGTTCTTGCGAACCTTCCTAAGCGGTTCAAAGCTGTTCCCAGTTGGAACAGCAACGTCGACTTCCACCATTGAAGCCGGAGTCAGTCCAGAAGGGGAATTGCCCCCAGCTTTCCTCACTCGGCGCCAGTGACGACGGCGAGCATGTCGTGCCGTTGGGATTGGTTCAGTTACGGGGATGGCTTCATCATGCCCCCCGTTCTGGCTGAGGGTTGTCGCCGGCGTCAGCCTCTTAAAGACCGATGTCCGTTGAGCAGTAATGTCCAATCTGTCAAAGACAGAACTCTGGGTAGGGGAAGTAGCTTTAAGGACTTCGCTTGGAGCGGGAGCCAGAACGGCCAGCCTTGTGAAGACCGACTTCTTGGCAGAAGAAACCTCTCTGATAATTTCGTCCGCTTGAGCCGGGATGGCTGCTTCGGGTATCGCGGGCTTTTTGGCGTTTTGTCCCAGTCTGTTGAAAACTGAGGCAGTGGAGTTGGGCGACCGGTTGAGAGGGGCCGCAGCAGTGGTAAGTCAATCAAAGACCGACTTCTTTAGGGATTCCTGTAATAACAGCGGGTCATTGAAGCTCACCGGTGGGATCATAGTCCCAAAGAACAGCCCAGTGGTGGCCTGAGTTACTTACTCCACTGGCATCTTGAATAAGGAGACCGCATGGGGCCCGTAGGTTACACCTCCAGATGAGGCGGAACGGGAGTTGCAGTTGCAGCTGGAACAGTTGGAGGCCATTGGTGTTCTGTTTTCTGCATGGGAGCAAAACCAAATTTTAGTACGTTGAACCCAAGGGTAACCATATCAAACCGCGATTCGTTCGCGAATAAGAAACACGAAGTGTGGAGTGGAAAGAGGAATAGGTCCCACCGGGCGTGCCCGAATCTGTTCTCCGCCGAAAGATGGGAAGACAAACGTCTTGCCTGAATTTGGGGGCAGATGCTATTTGGTTTTATCCGTTCACCTCTCCGAAAATGCCAAGTTGATTTATGGCGCCGTATATCAGAGGTTTAGACAGCTGCGGCCGATATAGCAGACTTCATCAGATTCACCCTCATTGTGAGGGGTTTTTGATTGTGGGGACGCTCTTCCCTGCAGGCGCAAGCCCCTGCAGTTAATTACGCTACCGCATCGTGGTAACAACTTTCTCCTTCTCCAGATGGTCACTTCGTGTCGTGTGTGTTTGTTTTGTTTTTTGGTTGCCCGTGGATTGTATACGGAGACTAATTTATGTTGTCGCCCGTAGGGCATGGATTAGTCCAAATCCGTATTTTCTTAGATTTGGGTTTGGGGTTGGGTTTAAGGATACTTTAGTCTCATTTGAGACTAAGATCAACTTAAACGTTTGTTAAGGATACGTTAGTCTATTTTTAGACTAAGATCAACTTAACGGGATCGTTTAGATCCGACAAGAGAGCATTTGGGCTCTATTGTTTAGTTTAGGGACATTGCGGTCGATTACCAGTTTAAGGATATGGTGGTCCAAAGGTAAGGACATCATAGTCCATGGGCTTAAGGACCCCACAGTCCGTAGTTTAAAGAAGTCATAGTCTATAAAGTTTAAGGACATCATAGTCCATGAGTTTAAGGACCCCACAGTCCACGGAATGATTGATTATCGGGACCCGTCACCTCTCTGAAGACGTTGAAGGATTACAACGACAAATATCAAAGGAGTGAAGAGATGTACCCTTGAACCAAGGTTGATTGGGAAATCTGTAGTTCAATTTGGAACTAAGATCAATTGATTAGATTATGAGCACATTGGTTCAATTAAATTTGAATTGAGGACTTATGGCCAACTTGGGCTAAGTCCACTTAGATTTGAAATGTTGGCCCTTTGTTGGACTGTTGAACATTTGTCTGAGTTCAGCCTACCCATTATTTAGCAATGCTAAACAGGGGTTTGGGGGCTCTGACAACATTTTGTCTTTGGCAGAGCATTAATTATTCGTTATAGCTCTGGATTTTAAGGTTCATTTGAAGGGGAAATTTGCCTATGGAAAACTTAACCACTTTGGGCTAAGCTTGGTTTTAAAATAGTGTTAAACACCAGAACATATTTAGCGATCACGTGTTCCCATGTGATGCACTTTTAAAACAGTGTTAAACACCGAGGACAAAATGCTCAAAATAGTGTTAAACACTAAAAGTAGGGTGGTCACGTGCGCCTGAGAATTGGGCCAAACCTCCTTTATTTTACTCTCAAATCTGCAAATAAGTGTTAAACACTTAGCCTTCAGGCCATCACGTGTGAGCACGTGAGGCATCTGAAGATGGGGCGAGACATCCTTTATTTTGTTCTCAGAATATTCAAATAAGTGTTAAACACTTTTGGACTTCAGGCCATCACGTGTTGACACGTGATGGGTATCCATGTATTGATTATTAAAGTGTTTATTATGGGTCACGTGGGGACACGTGAGGGTGCCCAAAATTGATTCTGCCCTTGGCTTTGTTCCGTTTATTTTGAAGGTCACGTGGGAGCACGTGAGGCATTGCCTCCAAGTTTTTCTTTCTCATTTTGAGGAGCCCTTTTTAGGGTCACGTGGGGGCACGTGACCTAATCTTGTTCTTTCTTTTTTATTCATTGAGGAGAAGGGTCACGTGTTACCACGTAACCAAGTTCATTACGTGCACGGAGAGTTTCAAGTCTCTTGTTTTAAGAATTAAATTCTTTGTAGGGTTAAACCCTAAATCTATTTTAGAGGAACTAAATTCCTATGTATATGGAAGAATTAAATTCTTATGCAGGGTTAAACCCTAATTTCATTTGCAGGAATTGAATTCCTATGAATTTGGGAGAATTAAATTCTCATACAGGGTTAAACCCTAGTTTCATTTGGAGGATTTTAAATTCCTATGAATTTGGGGGAATTAAATTCCTTAAACTCAATTCTCCCTTTAAGTTTTAGATCTGCATGGCAGAATCTCCCCGATGAGAATTAAATTCTCAACTTATGGGGAGATCTGCTTCTACAGATTTTCAACCAAAGGAAGAACTAAATTCTTATTCAGAACAGTTAAACTCTTAAAGTTGAGAATTAAATTCTCTTTTATTTTATGGAGCTTAGATCTCTTTCCCCTTTCTCACGTAGGGTTTCTTTTTTTCTGAAAAGATCTTCTTTTCTCTCTTGAGAATTAAATTCTCCTCTCTTTTTTCTCTCTGTTATTGTTTTTCTTTTTAAAAAATCAAAGATCCTTTCTCTTTTCTTCTTGGCTCCTATTATTAGGAGAAAGAAAATAATCAATTTGTTTAGTCAATCTTTCATTGAAAGATTTTGGTTGTTTCTGTAACCAACATGGTCTTTTAGATCACTCAGTGAATTTTATTCACCATTAGATTTTTAATCCAAAAGATATTTTATCTGTTATTCCTGGCAAATTTCAGGGAAAATCTTTCCTTGTATAGAATTTTTCTATAAATTGGTGATTTTTAACCACCATTGGATTTTTAATCCAACGGTGCTCCACTTTACAGAGCACAACCTCTTTTTGTTTGAAAAGATTTAAAGAAATATTTTTTCATTTAGGGTCTTTGATTTCCCTTAATTAGAATTTAATTCTATTAGTTCACACGGCTTAAGAGCCTATCACGTGTTAGCACGTGATCCTACTGTTTGATCATTTTTGTAGAATTTAATTCTATTAATTAAGGAGCTTAGGAACCCATCACGTGTTGACACGTGACCCCTTTGATTGACATTTTAACCAGAATTTAATTCTGTTGTTTTAAAAGGCTCAGGAATCATCACATGTCAACACGTGACCCTTGGTCATGTGTGGACACGTGACGCCCCATTGGGGTATTTCCTTGCCGTTTTATCATGCCTTTTAATTCCTTTTTAGTGGGTTGGAGGGCCCATCACGTGTGGACAGGTGATTCCACTGATTGATTGTATGACTAGAGTTTAACTCTATAAATTAGAGATCACAGGAACCCATCATGTGTCTGCACGTGACCTCTGGTCACGTGATGCCCTATTAGGGTATTCCTGATATTTTTATGAGGGAACAAATTCCCCCACAGCGTTGTTCTCATGTGTTAGCACGTGAGTGCAACGCTGTCACCTTTTGTGGTCGTTGGATCTATCTAGGGAAGGGGGTAGATGAACTGTTTCCCATCACATCCTATAAATGCACGGGTCTTTTCAGAAGCGCCTCCACTTTTTCCATCTTCTTCCTTACTCATTTTTCCTCTAAGAATTTAATTCTCTTTCCCAGAGCTTAGTTCTCTGTTTCAAAAATTTTCAGAGTTTAACTCTGTTGACAAAAATTTCCCTTTTTTAGGTAATGATCTTGAACGGCTGAAGAACATCTTGTAGGAATTTGGATTTTAAATCCACACCAAGGGTTTTTCTCTTTAACAAGAACCCAACTTTTCAAGTTAAAATAATGTCCAATCTTTAAATAATAAAACTCTTAGGGCTTCTCTGATCTTCAGGGATCGATGGTGATACTTGTCTTCTCTCTGGAATTTAATTCCCTTCTAAAGAGCTTTAGCTCTGAAAATGTTTTCTGGGAATTTAATTCCTCCATTCAAAAGGAATTTAATTCCTCTAAAGAACTTAGTTCTTTGAAAGAAGACTTCTTGAGATATTTTTTTTTTATCCTGAGTTGCTCTTACAGAAGACGAATTTCAGTAAAGGTTCTACTTGATTTTTGCAGAGCCTAAGATGGGTTTCTCTTTGGGGGAATGTGTAGAGTCATTTGAAATCCACTGTTCATTTATTGAGAATCTTCCTTTTGTTCTCATAATGATTACTCTGCCTCATCATTAGTAAGCCGCCATCTTGATTTTGTGGGGCCCCTGTGTTTTGTACCAATGGTTCCATAAAATAAGTCCTTTTTCGCTTTCTTCCACTGTCTTTTTATATATACACATTTATAAACATATATATATATATATATATATACATGCGTTGGCTTCACTTAACAGTTTCCCCTTCTTTTATCTCAGAAACAATGGCTTCTCTTCCGTACTTTCCCTTTACTCGCTCGGAGGCGGATTTTCCTCAATCACCGTCGGACGAAGAAGTGATGGCGATGATCAGGGCTCATGACCCGAATTGCACTAATCTACTTTTATGGGGGACCTGGTATGGTCATATCATCCTCGGTCGCCGCAGCTTTCTTTGCGAGATACCGACAGAACCTACCTATCCATTTCTGCCGATGGATCGTCCACGGACCGCCTTTGCTGTGGAGATGTCGAATTGGACCCCTACGGGACGGCTTAAACCATCTACAACTGAGATTTCGAACCACCCTTGCCATCTATAGACATCTTAGGGCGTCGCATCTGCCAAGGTGAAGCCCAGCCATGGGGACAGATTTACAAAATAGGGCTTACCCCTCGACATCCCACGGTCTACCTTCTCTGGGCCCGTTATATCCTGTCTGCCCATCGTGCGCGACTGTAGAGGGTCGGACTCTATCAGGCGGTATACGCGTCTCTCTTTCACTATCAGTCCCCCCATATATGGCGCCGTATATCGGAGGTTTAGAAGGATGCGGCCGATGTAGCAGACTTCGTCATATTCACCCTCATTGTGAGGGGTTTTTGATTGTGGGGATGCTCTTCCCTGCAGGCGCAAGCCCCTGCAGTTAATTATGCTACCGTATCGCGGTAACAACTTTCTCCTTCTCCAGATGGTCACTTCGTGTCGTGTGTGTTTGTTTTGTTTTTTGGTTGTCCATGGATTGTATACGGAGACTAATTTATGTTGTCACCCGTAGGGCGTGGATTAGTCCAAATCCATATTTTCTTAGATTTAGGTTTGGGGTTGGGTTTAAGGATATGTTAGTCTCATTTGAGACTAAGATCAACTTAAACGTTTGTTAAGGATACGTTAGTCTATTTTTAGACTAAGATCAACTTAACGGGATCGTTTAGATCCGACAAGAGAGCATTTGGGCTCTATTGTTTAGTTTAAGGATATTGCGGTCGATTACCAGTTTAAGGACATGGTGGTCCAAGGTTAAGGACATCATAGTCCATGGGCTTAAGGACCCCTCAATCCGTAGTTTAAAGACGTCATAGTCTATAAAGTTTAAGGACATCATAGTCCATGAGTTTAAGGACCCCACAGTCCATGGAATGATTGGTTATCAGGACCCGTCATCTCTCTGAAGACGTTGAAGGATTACAACGACAAATATCAAAGGAGTGAAGAGATGTACCCTTGAACCAAGGTTGATTGGGAAATCTGTAGTTCAATTTGGAACTAAGACAATTGATTAGATTATGAGCACATTGCCTCAATTAAATCTGAATTGAGGACTTATGGCCAACTTGGGCTAAGTCCACTTAGGTTTGAAATGCTGGCCCTTTGTTGGACTGTTGAACATTTGTCTGAGTTCAGCCAACCCATTATTTAGCAATGCTAAACAGGGGTTTGGGGGCTCTGACAACATTTTGTCTTTGGCAGAGCATTAATTATTCATTATAGCTCTGGATTTTAAGGTTCAATTGAAGGGGAAATTTGCCTCTGGAAAATTTAACCACTTTGGGCTAATCTTGGTTTTAAAATAGTGTTAAACACTAGCACATATTTGGCGATCACGTGTTCCCACGTGATGCGCTTTTAAAACAGTGTTCAACACCGGGGAAAAAATGCTCAAAATAGTGTTAAACACTAAAAGTAGGGTGGTCACGTAGGGTCACGTGAGGCGCCTGAGAATTGGACCAAACCTCCTTTATTTTACCCTCAAATCTGCAAATAAGTGTTAAACACTTAGCCTTCAGGCCAACACGTGTGAGCACGTGAGGCATCTTGTCACGACCCGAATATTTCGACTCGTGACCGGCACTTAACCCAGCTACGTCTACAGGCGTAACGCGACTAAGTAAGCCGAACCCAGAAATCAAAACCATTTAAACATAGTGAGTGTTGAAAACATTTAGTTAAAACATTTAGAAAACCTTAATTAGTTCAATAAGTTCTTTTAAAGTTACTTAATCATTTAAATAATTTTGGCAGCATTTCCTTTGTAAAAGTAGCCCCGAGACCGGGTATAAAAGAGGATATGAGTAAAAATGAGATATAATGAAACAAAACATTCCCAAACGGGAGCAATCACGCCCAACGGCGGAAACCATCATCACAAGAGTAATATACGACGCCGTAACGAAGAATGAGCAATAAGTAAACATCACAGAATATAAACTGCATATAAAAACAGTCGGCTCCCACGAGCTCGACACCAGAATACAAAATATACATCATCGTCCTCACACAGTATCTAAGTCCAGTACATAAATGGTAGATGGAGAGTACTAGATACAAAAAGGGATACAATAAAAGTAATCAGATACCACAACCCACCTAAATGCAAAACAGCTCTCGCCGCAACTGTAGTGGTATCTGTAGCCAAAAGATGCAAAAGACAGCCTGCCGCGACTATGCTGAGGGCAACCTGCAAATACTGTGGCACAACGGGGGTGAGTTTCCAACTTGTGAATAGAGATAACATATAAAGGTAATCGCGAGCATGCACGTATTGCGCTACTCTAATAAATGCCAGCAGATGATATCAATGTGAAATAAGCAGTATGTGCAATATTCATGCAGATGCTCTGTCAGGTAAAATAACTACAGGATGAGATATATGATAATCAATGCTGAGCATGGGATAAACAACATCTACACGGAATATCAACGTGGAAAACAATCGGTGCCCACAACTGCACCCAAATCCCAAATAACTCAGGCGCCGGCACACCCATCGGCCCTCAAATCCTGTAAATCTCTGAGAAATCATGAGTGCCCAACATCGGCACCCAAAATATCATAAAATACTCGTGTCCAGCATCGACACGCAAATCCTCATATATCGGGCACCGTTAGTCCGGATCAGCCCACGGGCTCCGTCTGCGGTATCGGCCCTCGGCCCCGGCAGTACGGATCATCCCGCATCCATCTCTCGACTCTGGTCAGTATCCTCCGGATAACCGCCAGGTCCAACCAATCACCGGTAGGTACTCTCCACCCTGCCAGGCTCATCTTCTACTCCACGAAAAACATTTCTCGCCCCGGGGAACCATACCGGGTCCACCACGAACCCGCAAACTGATCATCTATCTCCTCGAATCGGGTTTCAAGCACACGTCTCAGCACCGAGAAAACGCGTGGTGGACGCACCAAAATATCATATCACGAGGAACCGGGTTTTCAAATAGTGCATCTTTTCTTAAAAATCCCACGGTCCTCAAAACCAGAAATCACATGAAAATCCAACACCAAGAAGTAAATCCAATGCGATGTGCTATGTACATCAATCCATGATATAGGTATAAGGGAAAACCGCTTTTAAAATTAGTTTCCGTTTTTAAAGATATCATGCGGCTCCCAATTTCCATGAAAGTCAAATCGAATCATATATGAAATGAACTACAGCAATATAATCATGGTAGTTCTACAGTGAGTGTGTCATGGCAATTACTAACGGTGTGTGTGTAGCATGCAGATTAGTGCTCGTGCAACATGAACCGTTAGTAATAGTGCGGTGTTCTATCAATTCTAAGCATACATACAGCAGGGAATGCAATATGCAATGACAGTCCATGAGGTAAATGGAACATATAATAATAAGGTCCTATCAGCCCTGACGCATAACGCCATGCGGGCGATATCCCCGTAGATGTTAAATCTACTCACCGAAGTCTCGCGCTAAGTGTAGCCGTTCTACTTAGGTGGACCGAACTCTCGACAGAAACGAGTTCGGTTCAATAACCGCCCCCGTAAAGGCGTCGAATTTGACTTTGAAAATTCTCTGAAAAGTTTATGACTCGCCTGCGAACTTAGAATCACATAACATATATCACACATAAGCTCAATTTCACAAAAACATGATATTAGGGTCAACCTAGAGACCCGTGTCGCAAACCAAGCGCGCGTGTGCGCGATACGCTAAAACGTGTGATCACGCGCCTGAAACTACCCTGACGCGTCGCGATACGGAGAAACCCCAAACCCACGCGCGTATCACGCGTGTCGCGAAGGTTTTAAATACGAGAAATAGGTATTTAGTTCCAGATTTTCCTGCAGTGAGAACCAAACAAAATTGCACATGCCATGAGTCTAAGGGTTGCAACAGACACCTATAGGACCAAACCCCAACCCAAACCCTCCCCATCTGGCCGCAAATTGCGGCCAGATCGAATATTTCGGCGGCCACTGTACGGAATTTGGGGGTCGGGTTCTACCTGGGGGATCAGCACCTAACCAACATACTGCAGTCTTCTCAAAATTATTCTGAACTCACCGGGTCGATAGCAGTTTTCAGAAACTCAAATTTTGCTTAAAAACGATGAATTTGCATCAAATAGGGATCTGGTGGTATTTTAGTGCAATTGGGGTTTAAGCCGGGTTAATATGGCCCTAACAACACTCTAACAACTTACTAACACCACAACATACATCACTTGGCCAAGGTTCTCACTAAACACCTCATATCGCACTAAATCGCACCAAAAACCACTAACCGAAGCAAAACTACACTAAACAAGTAAATTAGGGAGTAAGTTTAGGAAATATACCCCACACTCGACCCTAGGGAGCTGGAGGAAGAAGAATAAGGGAAGGGAGGGAGCTGGAGGAAGAAGAATAAGGGAAGGGAAGGAGCTGCAGTCGAAGTTGTGCTGTTGCTGCTGCTCACTGATGCTGCTGTTGCTCACTGTTGCTGCTGCTGCTGCTCTCTGTAGCTGCTGCTGCTGCTTCTGGCTGCTGCTGAGATGAGATGGTTGCTGCTGCTGCTGCTGTGAGGTAAGTGTGTGTGTGTGTGTGTGTGAGAGAGAGAGAGTGAGGTTGAGAGAAAAGAACAAAACAAATGAGAGGAAATCATAACCACCAATGTCAACCCCTCACTCTCTCTCTCCTCATTAATTGCAAGCATGGCTTAAGCCATGATGCACTCTCTCTCTCTCTCACCAAGTCAACACCCTAAGGAAATTCAAATTAAAGCAACTATTAATTAACTAATTAAACTTAATTAAAACCCAAAAGACTTAATCCCCATGATTAACCCACCATGGTTACTAATCATAGTAATAACTTATTTAAAAACCCTAGTTTACATGCACATGTGTGTGCAAGCCTAGGAAAATTCTAGAAAAATATTTATTAAATTAGGAAAATTACTTGAAACACAATTTTGGTAGACTTTTTATTAAAAACCCTTTATTTAAATATAATAGTCACAAAACACATCCTAAGGTGTTACAATCTCTCCCCCTTAAAGAAATTCGTCCCCGAATTTCAAAATCTAACTACACGTACCTTCGAAAAGATGGGGATACTTCTTCTTCATCTCGCTTTCGGTCTCCCAAGTGACCTCCTCACGGCCCTGACCACGCTAAAGTACCTTGACTGATGGAATGTCCTTTGATCTCAATTTCTTCACTTGTCGATCCAAGATCATCACCGGCTGCTCTGCATAGGAAAGGTCGCGCTCAAGCTGGATCGTCGGATGCTGAATTGCATGCGAGGGATCATGAAGATATCTACGGAGCATCGATACGTGAAATACGGGGTGCAGATCTGTAAAACTGGGCGGAAGGGCTAACCGGTACGCAACTGCACCAACACGCTCGAGGATCTCAAAGGGGCCCACATATCTGGGACTGAGCTTCCCCTTCTTCCCAAACCTCATCACACCTTTCATTGGGGAGACCCTCAAGAAAACATGATCACCAACAGAAAACTCAAGTCTGCATCGCCGACGGTCCGCATAAGATCTCTGCCTACTCTGGGCTGCTCTCATCCTATCGCGAATCAACTGGATCTTCGCTGTCGTCTCCTCAACAATCTGTGGCCCTAAGATAATGCTCTCACTGAGCTCTGTCCAACAGGCGGGCGATTTGCATCTCCTCCCATAAAGAGCCTCAAATGGTGCCATCTGAATGGTCTCCTGGTAGCTGTTATTGTAGGAGAACTCTAGTAAGGGCAAGTGATGATCCCAGCTACCTCCGAAATCTAATACACAAGCTCTGAGCATGTCCTCGAGAGTCTGAATAGTCCGCTCTGACTGTCCGTCGGTCTGCAGATGAAATGCTGTGCTGAAACTCAAGCGAGTGCCCAAAGCCTCCTGAAGTCTCTGCCATAATCGGCTGGTAAACTGGGTGCCTCTGTCGGACACAATACACGTCGGGACTCCGTGCAGTCGTACTATCTCGTCAACGTAAATCTGGGCGTACTGATCAAATCCGAAAGTCGTCTTCACTGGCAGGAAGTGAGCCGCTTTCGTCAAACGATCTACGATCACCTAAATGGAGTCGTACCCTCACCTAGTCCTGGGTAGACCCACAACGAAATCCATCGAAATCTGCTCCCATTTCCACTCCGGAATGGGTAACGGCTGTAGCTCTCCCGCGGGCCTCTGGTGCTCAGCCTTGACTTGCTGACAAGTCAGGCATCTCGACAAAAAATCTGCGATGTCTCTCTTCATTCCGTCCTACCAGTAAACACCTCTCATATCATGATACATCTTGGTGGAACCGGGATGGACACTATATACCGATCGATGTGCCTCCTCAAGAATCTCACGCCGCAGTCCCTCAGCATCTGGTACGCACAGTCTAGTCCCAAATCATAGTATCCTCTGATCATCGATCACGAACTCGGAAAATCTTCCCTGTCCAATCTGTGCCATAATCTCTGAACATCGGTCATCACTACGCCGTGCCTCATGTATGCGGTCAAGTAACTATGGGCATGCACGAACATGCGCGATCTGTCCTCCAATCGGCGTGAACTCGAACTGTACTCAGCTGTCGCATAATATCTGCCAATCTGCCGACGACTACCCCTGTACTGCGCTCAAACAAGATAGACTACCCCCGGGCCTCCTGCTCAAAGCATCCGCCACCACATTTGCCTTGCCCGGGTGATACAAGATCTCGTAGTCGTAATCCTTCACTAACTCCATCCATCGGCGCTGTCTAAGGTTCAGGTCCCGCTGCTGAAATATATATTTTAGACTCTTGTGATCCGTGAATATCTGGCACGACTCGCCGTATAGGTAATGTCGCCAGATCTTAAGTGCAAAGACCACTGCAGCCATCTCCAAGTCATGAGTGGGGTAGTTCTGTTCATGTTTCTTCAATTGTCGCGAAGCATATGCGATCACCCTGTCATGCTGCATCAAAATGCACCCTAGCCCCACTCGAGAAGCATCACAATAGACCACAAATCCGCCTGAGCCTGAAGGTAATGATAATACCGGTGCCGTCGTCAGCCGAGTTCGTAGCTGCTGAAAACTGTGCTCGCACTCCTCCGTCCAATCGAAAGGGACTCCCTTCCGGGTCAACTCGGTCAAAGGTGTAGCAATACTGGAGAAGTCCTGCACAAATCGCCTGTAGTAACCGGCCAACCCCAAAAAGCTGCGAATCTCCGTAACCGATGTGGGTCTGGGCCAACGCTGCACGGCCTCGATCTTCCTTGGGTCCACACATATACCGTCTCGTGAAATCACATGCCCCAAGAAGTCTACGCTGTCCAGCCAGAAAGCACACTTGGAGAATTTCGCATAAAGCTGGTGCTCTCTCAAAGTCTGCAGTGCAATCCGCAGGTGCTGCTCGTGCTCCTCACTACTCCGGGAATACACCAAGATATCGTCAATGAAGACTATGATGAACAGATCCAAATATGGCCGGAAAATACGGTTCATCAAGTCCATGAATGCTGCTGGGGCATTGGTGAGTCCGAACGACATCACCAAAAACTCATAATGGCCGTAGCGCGTACGGAAAGCTATCCTGGGAATGTCCTCCTGTCGAACCCGCAGCTGATGATAGCCCGATCGTAAATCGATCCTCGAAAAGTACCCTGCCCCCTGAAGCTGGTCGAACAAATCGTCGATGCGCGGCAAAGGATACCTGTTCCGCATTGCCACCCTGTTCAGCTGGCGGTAGTCGATACACAGACGCAAACTGCCGTCCTTCTTCTTGACGAACAGGACTGGAGCACCCCAAGGAGAAACACTGGGTCGAATAAGTCCCTTGTCCAGCAAATCTTGCAACTGACCCTTCAATTCTTTAAGTTCCGCCGGGGCCATCCGATAAGGTGGTATGGAAATAGGCCCCGAGCCAGGAACCAAATCAATACAGAAAGAAATGTCGTGCTCGGGCGGTAGCCCAAGAAGCTCCTCAGGGAACACATCAGGGAACTCGCTAACAACCGGAACCTGATCCAATGGAACCTGTGTAGCACTAGCATCGCAAACATAGGCGAGAAATCCCTGATATCCCTTCCTCAAAAGCTGTCCAGCGCGAAAAGAAGAAATCACACTGTGAGGGGCGGCACCACGGTCCCCCAACACAACAAAAACCGACTCGCCGGGAAAACAAAATCTAACTGTCTTCTCACGGCAGTCCACAGAAGCATAGCACGTGGCTAACCAATCCATGCCCAAAAGAACGTCGAAGTCCAACATCTCCAGAAGGATCAAGTCGACAGGCAACTCTCTCTCGCCAATACAGACGGTGCAGGACCGGAATACGTGCCTAGCAACAAACGACTCTCCCAGAGGAGTGATCACAACAAGCGGCTGATCAAGCAAACCGGACTCTCTACCCAAACACGGCACAAAGTGTGTGGATACGTACGAGTGCGTGGATCCGGGATCGAACAAAACGTGTGCATCAACTGAACATACTGGAAGGATACCTGAAACCACTGCATTGGACGCCTGCGCGTCCTGATGCGTCAAAGCAAAAACCCGCGCCTGTCCACCACCTACGACTGACTGCCCTCTGCCTCGGTCATCTCGCCCTCTCTGAGCAACTCCTCCACGTCCACGACCTCTCTGTGTGTGAGTCTGGCGCGGAGCAACGGTAGGTACAACAGGCAATGCCCTCTGGGGTGGTGAAGGTGGTAAGGTAACATGCGGTGCTGCCGCCTCCCTCCGATGTATCTCAGGATAATCTCTAACGAGGTGAAGTAGACTGCCGCATCTAAAGCAACCCCGCAACGACTGCTGACTCTCCTGGGGATACGAACTAAACATCTGGCCTCGTCCCGAATCTCTGCTACTCCTCGTACCAGAACGATACCTGTCGCGGCGTCTGAATGACTGCCTCCGTGCGGATATACTAGTACGAACTCTCTTCGGCTCTGGAACTACCGAAGTCTCAGCAAGGCGCTCCTCGACTAATAGAGCTGCGTCTACAGCTGCTGCATAGGTCTCGTAGTGCTGCGCGCTGATCGCAAGGAATAGTGGTGTAAGCAAGCATCGAACAAATCTCTTGACTCGCAACTCCTCGGTAGCCACTAAATACGGGGCATAAGCCGCTAGCTCTGTAAACAGCACGTCATACTCTGCCACTGTCATCCCTGGCGTCTGGCGCAAGGACTCAAATCTGTGTGCTCGGGCATCCCTAACACTCTTGGGAAGGAAACAGGCTAGAAATACTGTCACGAACTCCGTCCAGGTCATAGGAAGAAGACCTGATGCTCTGCCCTTCTCAACTGAATCACACCACTTCTGCGCAAGACCTTCCAGGCGAAAGCTCACGAACTCAACCCATCTCACATCTACGCATCTGAGGGAACGGCATATCCGGGCCATCCTGTCGATGAAAGACTGTGGGTCCTCGGCTGTATCGGTGCCTATGAAGACCGGAGGCTTCAGCCTCATGAACTCTGACAGCGATACTGTAATCACCTCTGTGGCTGCAGGGGCAACTGGCTGTGCGTTAGGTACCATCGCGGTCTCTGGAACGGGTGGAGCTACCTCTGGTCGCTGTGCTCGAAGCGTCTCAACTAGTGATCCTATCATCTGACGCATCTCCTGCATGTTGGATCCCACCGTCTGGCGTATCTTCTGCACACCAGCCCCTAGCGTGGCGATCTGATCTGTCACGACAGGAACAGCCTGCTCGGGCACAACCGGTGTACTGCCCGGATCAGTCCTCGTCTCGGATGAGTCAACTCGAATCTCGGCCCTCGCGGCCGCTCTCTGCGCCCTCGTAGTCTTTGGCGGCATAATGGCTGAAAGGAAATTAGGATTCGACAAGAATACGGAAATCGAATCACAAGAATATATATATACTCAAGAAGGAATTAAATCAATAAGTCCTAAGGTCTTTTAGGCGGAGTACCGTGTCGTGAGTATGCCGCGGAACATACACACGCTACGCTACCCTGCTGCAGCTACCTACTCCATCATACCAGGGTCATCCTACACTCCGAAGGTAAAACCTACGCTCTGAAACCAACTTTGTCATGACCCGAATATTTCGACTCGTGACCGGCACTTAACCCCGCTACGTCTACAGGCGTAACGCGACTATGTAAGCCGAACCCAGAAATCAAAACCATTTAAACATAGTGAGTGTTGAAAACATTTAGTTAAAACATTTAGAAAACCTTAATTAGTTCAATAAGTTCTTTTAAAGTTACTTAATCATTTAAATAATTTTGGCAGCATTTCCTTTGTAAAAGTAGCCCCGAGACCGGGTATAAAAGAGGATATGAGTAAAAATGAGATATAATGAAACAAAACATTCCCAAACGGGAGCAATCACGCCCAACGGCGGAAACCATCATCACAAGAGTAATATACGACGCCGTAGCGAAGAATGAGCAATAAGTAAACATCACAGAATATAAACTGCATATAAAAACAGTCGGCTCCCACGAGCTCGACACCAGAATACAAAATATACATCATCGTCCTCACACAGTATCTAAGTCCAGTACATAAATGGTAGATGGAGAGTACTAGATACAAAAAGGGATACAATAAAAGTAATCAGATACCACAACCCACCTAAATGCAAAACAGCTCTCGCCGCAACTGTAGTGGTATCTGTAGCCAAAAGATGCAAAAGACAGCCTGCCGCGACTATACTGAGGGCAACCTGCAAATACTGTGGCACAACGGGGGTGAGTTGCCAACTCATGAATAGAGATAACATATAAAGGTAATCGCGAGCATGCACGTATTGCGCTACTCTAATAAATGCCAGCAGATGATATCAATGTGAAATAAGCAGTATGTGCAATAATCATGCAGATGCTCTGTCAGGTAAAATAACTACAGGATGAGATATATGATAATCATTGCTGAGCATGGGATAAACAACATCTACATGGAATATCAACGTGGAAAACAATCGGTGCCCACAACTGCACCCAAATCCCAAATAACTCAGGCGCCGGCACACCCATCGGCCCTCAAATCCTGTAAATCTCTGAGAAATCATGAGTGCCCAACATCGGCACCCAAAATATCATAAAATACTCGTGTCCAGCATCGACACGCAAATCCTCATATATCGGGCTCCGTCAGTCCGGATCAGCCCACGGGCTCCGTCTGCGGTATCGGCCCTCGGCCCCGGCAGTACGGATCATCCCGCATCCATCTCTTGAATCTGGTCAGTATCCTCCGGATAACCGCCAGGTCCAACCAATCACCGGTAGGTACTCGCCACCCTGCCAAGCTCATCGTCTACTCCATGAAAAACTTTTCTCGCCCCGGGGAACCATACCGGGTCCACCACGAACCCGCAAACTGATCATCCATCTCCTCGAATCGGGTTTCAAGCACACGTCTCAGCACCGAGAAAACGCGTGGTGGACGCACCAAAATATCATATCACGAGGAACCGGGTTTTCAAATAGTGCATCTTTTCTTAAAAATCCCACGGTCCTCAAAACCAGAAATCACATGAAAATCCAACACCAAGAAGTAAATCCAATGCGATGTGCTATGTACATCAATCCATGATATAGGTATAAGGGAAAACCGCTTTTAAAATTAGTTTCCGTTTTTAAAGATATCATGCGGCTCCTAATTTCCATGAAAGTCAAATCGAATCATATATGAAATGAACTACAGAAATATAATCATGGTAGTTCTACAGTGAGTGTGTCATGGCAATTACTAACGGTGTGTGTGTAGCATGTAGATTAGTGCTCGTGCAACATGAACCGTTAGTAATAGTGCGGTGTTCTATCAATTCTAAGCATACATACAGCAGGATATGCAATATGCAATGACAGTCCATGAGGTAAATGCAACATATAATAATAAGGTCCTATCAGCCCTGACGCATAACGCCATGCGGGCGATATCCCCGTAGATGTTAAATCTACTCACCGAAGTCTCGCGCTAAGTGTAGCCGACGACTTGCTTGCCCTTCTTCGCAGCGTCCGTCTCACTCGCCTGCGAACCTAGAATCACATAACATATATCACACATAAGCTCAATTTCACAAAAACATGATATTAGGGTCAACCTAGAGACCCGTGTCGCAAACCAAGCGCGCGTGTGCGCGATACGCTAAAACGTGTGATCACGCGCCTGAAACTACCCTGACGCGTCGCGATACGGAGAAACCCCAAACCCACGCGCGTATCACGCGTGTCGCGAAGGTTTTAAATACGAGAAATAGGTATTTAGTTCCAGATTTTCCTGCAGTGAGAACCAAACAAAATTGCACATGCCATGAGTCTAAGGGTTGCAACAGACACCTATAGGACCAAACCCCAACCCAAACCTTCCCCATCTGGCCGCAAATTGCGGCCAGATCGAATATTTCGGCGGCCACTGTACGGAATTTGGGGGTCGGGTTCTACCTGGGGGATCAGCACCTAACCAACATACTGCAGTCTTCTCAAAATTATTCTGAACTCACCGGGTCGATAGCAGTTTTCAGAAACTCAAATTTTGCTTAAAAACGATGAATTTGCATCAAATAGGGATCTGGTGGTATTTTAGTGCAATTGGGGTTTAAGCCGGGTTAATATGGCCCTAACAACACTCTAACAACTTACTAACACCACAACATACATCACTTGGCCAAGGTTCTCACTAAACACCTCATATCGCACTAAATCGCACCAAAAACCACTAACCGAAGCAAAACTACACTAAACAAGTAAACTAGGGAGTAAGTTTAGGAAATATACCCCACACTCGACCCTAGGGAGATGGAGGAAGAAGAAGAAGTGAAGGGAAGGAGCTGCAGTCGAAGTTGTGCTGCTGTTGCTGCTGATGCCGTTGCTGCTCACTGTTGCTGCTGCTGCTCACTGATGCCGTTGCTGCTCACTGTTGCTGCTGCTGCTGCTCTCTGTAGCTGCTGTTGCTGCTTCTGGCTGCTGCTGAGATAAGATGGTTGCTGCTGCTGCTGCTGTGAGGTAAGTGTGTGTGTGTGTGTGTGTGTGTGTGAGAGAGTGAGGTTGAGAGAAAAGAACAAAACAAATGAGAGGAAATCATAACCACCAATGTCAACCCCTCACTCTCTCTCTCCTCATTAATTGCAAGCATGGCTTAAGCCATGATGCACTCTCTCTCTCTCTCACCAAGTCAACACCCTAAGGAAATTCAAATTAAAGCAACTATTAATTAACTAATTAAACTTAATTAAAACCCAAAAGAATTAATCCCCATGATTAACCCACCATGGTTACTAATCATGGTAATAACTCATTTAAAAACCCTAGTTTACATGCACATGTGTGTGCAAGCCTAGGAAAATTCTAGAAAAATATTTATTAAATTAGGAAAATTACTTGAAACACAATTTTGGTAGACTTTTTATTAAAAACCCTTTATTTAAATATAATAGTCACAAAACACATCCTAAGGTGTTACACATCTAAAGATGGGGCCAGACTTCCTTTATTTTGTTCTCAGAATATTCAAATATGTGTTAAACACTTTTGGTCTTCAGGTCATCACGTGTTAGCACGTGATGGGTATCCATGTATTGATTATTAAAGTGTTTATTAGGGGTCACGTGGGGACATGTGAGGGCACCCAAAATTGATTCTGCCCTTGGCTTTGTTCCCTTTATTTTGAGGGTCATGTGGGAGCATGTGAGACATTGCCTCCAAGTTTTTCTTTCTCATTTTGAGGAGACCGTTTTAGGGTCACGTGGGGGTACGTGACCTAGTCTTGTTCTTTCTTTTTTACTTATTGAGGAGAAGGGTCACGTGTTCTTTACGTGCATGTAGAGTTTCAAGTCTCTTGTTTTAAGAATTAAATTCTCTGTAGGGTTAAACCCTAATTCTGTTTTAGAGGAATTAAATTCCTATGTATATGGAAGAATTAAATTCTTATGTAGGGTTAAACCCTAATTTCATTTGGAGGAATTGAATTCCTATGAATTTGGGAGAATTAAATTCTCATATAGGGTTAAACCCTAGTTTCATTTGGAGGAATTAAATTCCTATGAATTTGGGGGAATTAAATTTCTTAAACTCAATTCTCCCTTTAAGTTTTGGATCTGCATGGCAGAATCTCCCTGATGAGAATTAAATTCTCAACTTGTGGGGAGATCTGCTTCTGCAGATTTTCAACCAAAGGAAGAACTAAATTCTTATTCAGAAGAGTTAAACTCTTAAATTTGAGAATTAAATTCTCTTTTATTTTATGGAGCTTAGATCTCTTTCCCCTTTCTCACGTAGGGTTTCTTTTTTTCTGAAAAGATCTTTTTTTCTCTCTTGAGAATTAAATTCTCCTCTCTTTTTTCTCTCTGTTGTTGTTTTTCTCTTCAAAAAATCAAAGATCCTTTCTCTTTTCTGCTTGGCTCCTATTTATAGGAGAAAGAAAAGAATCAATTTGTTTAGTCAATCTTTTATTGAAAGATTTTGGTTGTTTCTGTAACCAACATGATCTTTTAGATCACACAGTGAATTTTATTCACCATTGGATTTTTAATCCAAAAGATATTTTATCTGTTATTCCTGGCAAATTTCAGGGAAAATCTTTCCTTGTACAGAATCTTTCTATAAATTGGTGATTTTTAACCACCATTGGATTTTTAATCCAACGGTGCTCCACTTTACAGAGCACAAAGATTTAAAGAAATATTTTTTCATTTAGAGTCTTTGATTTCCCTTAATTAGAATTTAATTCTATTAGTTCAGTAGGCTTAAGAGCCTATCACATGTTGGCATGTGATCCCACCGTTTGATCATTTTTGTAGAATCTAATTCTATTAATTAAGGAGCTTAGAAACCCATCACATGTTGACACGTGACCCCTTTGATTGACATTTTAACCAGAATTTAATTCTGTTGTTTTAAAAGGCTCAGGAATCATCACGTGTCAACATGTGACCCTTGGTCACGTATGGACACGTGACGCCCCATTGGGGTCTTTCCTTGCAGTTTTATCATGCCTTTTAATTTCTTTTTAGTGGGTTGGAGGGCCCATCACGTGTGGACACGTGATTCCACTGATCAATTGTATGACTAGAGTTTAACTCTATAAATTAGAGATCACAAGTACCCATCACGTGTCTGCACGTGACCTCTTGTCACGTGTGGATACGTGATGCCCCATTGGGGTATTCCTGATATTTTTACGAGGGAACACAGCCATAGAGGGCTGAAGGCAACCTTCCGAAGTCCAATTGACCTCCTCTACGGCATAATTCACTGAGGGTGAGTCGGCGTAGAGAATGGCGGAGATCACCTCCGAGGGTGCTGCGCAAGAAAAGCTACGTCGGCCCCTGATAATTTGATTATACCATGTCCCCCATAGATGAAGATACTTATGCTCCGGGTCATGATCTTTGATCAGAGCGAAGACTTCCCGGTTTACTGGCGCGTCAGGGAATGCGCTCTCCGGACGAACAAACAGGAAAGAAGTGTCAAAAGACAAAGTACGTGCGCGAAAAAGAACAAGAGTTAGCTGTCAAGGCTACAATTCAAATGCTGACACTTGGTACATAAAATTTGTACCACACTGCAATGCAGTGGAAAGGGGCCAAAGGGGACCCACACAATCAAGATGACGGCTCATCATTGATGAGACAGTCTCATTATTGGTGAGACAGTCAATTCATTAAATAGAAATCCGTAGAAGGATTCTCATTCAATGAGAAACCCCTCAGGCCGAGGAGTAAAACTCCCTTGAGAGCAGTGCTCTGCAAAAGAGTGACATATGTCAACTCTAATGTTGAAGGGAATAAAAATTCCCCTAAAAATTCTGAAGAGCTATGCTCTGTGAAGACGATGGAATCATCCATCAAAACCCTAAAAGAGCAAAGCTTTACTGAGTTAAAAACTCCGAGATCTTTAAGATCTGCAAAATGAACTCTAAGAGTTCTTCATTAATGGGTTAAGAAACCCTAAAAAAGATCTCTTTAGATCTATAATCTAAGAATAGCAAAGCTCTGTTGAGAAACCCTAAAAATCTGTATGATTTGAGAAGAGCAGAGCTCTATTAATGGGTGAAACCCTAGATTATGAAGTGATCCCTTCAAAGATTTGATCTTTACCTAAATTTTTGACAGTGTTCCGACTCTAAGAGTGTTCTTAAGGCAGAGAGCTGGGCTCTTAAGGAGAATTAATTCTCAAGAAAAATAGGAAGATGAACAAACAGTCATCTCAAGGGCCAAAGGCTCTATTTATAGGAGCTGGGAGCCGATCCAACTTCCAAGTTGATCCAATGGTGGAAAATCTGCCACCGCTGCACTCACGTGTGAGCTACGTGAGCATAACGGTGGGAGAGGGGGCATTTGTTTCCCCCAATCAGAGCAAAAATCTATTCAAAATTTGAAATTTAAACTGAGACAGCGCCTCACGTGCAAAGTACGAGAGCGCTAGCGCCGAGAGCACCATCGCTAAGAGTCAAAGACTCTGAGGCAGCGCCTCACGTGCAAGGCACGAGAGTGCTAGCGCCATGAGCGCCAGCGCTAAGAGTCAAAGACTCTAAGGAAGCGCCTCACGTGCAAAGCACGAGAGCGCCAAGCGCTAGAACTAAACGTTCTCCACCCTTGGATCAAAGATCCAACGAAGATGATTAAAAATCATTAAATCACCAGAATAAAATTCTGTTGAGGAAATACTCCTCAAATCTTTCCAAACAGGAAAGATTGTGCTCTGTAAATCGGAGAACCGTTGGATCAAAGATCCAATGGTGATTAAAAATCACCAAGATACAGAATAAGTTCTATATGGGAAAATATTTTCCCAATCTTGTTAAAAACAAGAAGATTGTCTTTTGTAAAACAGAAGCCCTAGGTCAAAGGTCCAATGGTGGGGAAACATCCCCAAATCAATCAGAGAAAGATTTCCGTAACTGATTCAACAAATCAGCTTACCCTATATAAAGGACCCAAGACTTCAAGTCTTGCACAGAGGACCCCCCCCCATAAACTTCAAGTTCTCAAAAAAGAAAAAGAGAAGAGCAAGCTCTAAGAAGAAGAACCTTCTTCAAGGTAAATAAAAAGAAAAGAGATCATAGCATCTCTTGATGAAAAATAAGAACTTAGTTCTTTTTCTAGATCACAGATCTGTAAGACAATGTCTTTCACAAAAACAGAAGAGATCATAGCATCTCTTCATAAAAAGAAGAATTTAGTTCTTAGATCCATGAGACAAAGTCTCTTATAAACGAGAATTTAATTCTCGGACCACAGAACAGACCAAAACTGCCAAAGAAACGCTTCAGCGCTCCAAGTCTGGCGCTCAGCGCCAAGCGCACCACGTGCTCCTCACGTGTGCGCTATTTCATAAGAAGCGCTTCAGCGCTCCAAGTCTGGCGCTCAGCGCTCTAAGTCTGGCGCTCAGCGCCAAGCGCACCACATGTTCCTCACGTGTGCGCTATTTCATAAGAAACGCTTCAGCGCTCCAAATTTAGCGCTTAGCGCCAAGCGCACCACGTGCTCCTCACGTGTGCACTATTTCAAACAAAAGCGCTTCAGCGCTCCAGGTCTGGCGCTCAGCGCCAAGTGCACCATGTGCTCCTCACGTGTGCGCTATTTCAAAAGAAGCGCTTCAACGCTCCAGGTCTGGCGCTCAGCGCCAAGCACACCCCGTGCTCCTCACGTGTGCGCTGAGAGAACACAAAGTGTTCTTTAAATAAAGCCTAGCGCCATAAAAAGTGTTCAACACTCAGTAAAAGACAAAAGAAAAAGGGGTGTTAGAACCCAATTTAATGCTCAGTATTATTGAACCAAAAGGGACTAAGCCCAAACAAATGTTCAACATTTTATTCAAATCTTAGTGGACTGAGCCCAAGTTGGCCATAAGTCCTTAATTCAGATCAACTGAGCCCATGTGCTCATAATCTTTTTAATTGGTCTTGGTCCCAAACCTGACTATAGATCTCTCAACCAATACTGGTTCAAAGGTACATCTCTTCATATCTCTGATACATGTCGTTGTAATTTTTCAACGTCTTCAGAGAGATGGAGGGTCCCAATAACCAGAAAACTTTTGGCGCATCCTTAAATTGTGAAACCAAAATACCAGACTATGACGTCTTTAAACCAGACTATGATGTCTTTAAACCGGACAATGAGGTCTTTAAACTCATGGACTATGATGTCCTTAAACTTTACGGACTATGATGTCCTTAAACCCAATGGACCGCAATGTCCCTAAACTAAAACGATAAAGTCCAAATACTCTTTCGTTGGATCTAAATGATCCCAAAATCTTGTTGAGTAGATCTTAGTCTAAAATTAGACTAACGTATCCTCAACAAACGTTTAAGTTGATCTTAATCTCAATGAGAATAACGATCCTTAAACCCAAACCAAATCCAAATCTAAGAAAATACGGATTTGGACTAATCCACGCCCTACGGGTGACAACACAAATTAGTCTCCGTATACGATCCACGGGCAACCAAAAACAAAACAAACACATACAACATGAAGTGACCATCTGGAGAAGGAGAAAGTGGTTACCGTGATGCGGTAGCATAATTAACTGCAGGGGCTTGCGCCTGCAGGGAAGAGCGTCCCCACAATCAAAAACCCCTCGTACACGAGGGAGAATCTGACGAAGTCTGCTACAACGGCTGCATCTGTCTAAACCTCCGTTATACGGTGCCATAAATCAACTTGGCATCTTCGGAGAGGTGGACGGATAAAACCAAACAGCATCTGCCCCCAAATTCAGGCAAGACGACCTACGCGGTTTCGTCTCTGTTTTCGGCGGCGAACATGGACTTTGCCGTGGCTCCGAGGTAGTCTCTAGGCTGTCTGTGAACCGTCGAGATTTAGAACTAGGTGACTTTGCCATGGCTCCGTTTTGCTGATGTCGTATCTGCTCCTGGTTGGAACGAGAATGAACGCCGTTTTTTATTTCTAGGCTGTAGATGTAGCCATCGAGATCTAACTTCCCTTTGACGAAGCCTGGTGGGACAATGTGGTTCCCTTTTCATTTGTGCCCATGGATTATATACAGGGGTCGATGTGATCTCACCTGCAGGGCAAAAGTTTCATTTCATTTTTTATTTCTTTCCGCGATGCTCTATCAATTCAGCTTTTTATATCGCGAAAGTCACGATTGCCCAATCATTTCGGCTATTTTTCGCGATGCTCAATCATTTCGGCTATTTTTCTTTTCTTTACTCACTGCTTTTTATTGCGAGTTGCCCAATCATTTCGGCTATTTTTATATGCATATATTTTACTCGCTGATTTTTTTTGCGAGTTGCCCTATCATTTCGGCTATTTCATATGCATTTTTGGCTCGCTGATTTTTTGCTGCGAGTATGGAACTTGAGATCTGACACCAATTTTAGCATCAGCATCGCTGCGACTGGAATATTTCCAGGAGCGAATCATTATTTGCCTTTGTCGATTCGAACAAAGGTGGCTTAGCAGACAGGGTAAGGATCCTGTTGATTAAGGCTTTTTGACTTTACGAGCCGTAAGGATCTTATAAAGGTGTTTCTCCCTACGCGTCGTGAGGATCTCATAGGTGCGTTTTCTCCTTAGGAATCGTGAGGATTCTTAAGTGTGTGTTCTCTTATAAGTCGTAAGGATCTTACAAGAGTGTTTTCTCCTTATAAGTCGAGAGGACTTACAAGTGTCGTTAACCAAATGGGGAAATTCCGTGCCATTGGTGGAACTTGGTGGGGGAAACGTTTATTTGTGCCCGTGGATTGTATACAAGGATTAATATTGAACCGCTTGTAGGGCAACTTGAGGAATGCGATGGCTTAAGAACAGGTTCAGAGATCTGTAACTTAAGGCTTTCGAATCCTATGAGCCGTGAGGGTCTCATAAGGGGGGTTCTCCTTGCGAGTCGTGAGGATCTCATAAGTGTAATTTCTCCTTAGGAATCATGAGGATCCCTAAGTGTGTTGCTTCATTGTGAGTCGTAAGGATCTCACGCAGGTAATTTCTCCCTACAAGGTCGAGAGGACCTTGCAAGTGTGCATAACGAGTCTGCGCCCTTTTGGGTTTTCACGAACTCGCCGGCAGTCCTGCTGTTTTTACTCACGGAGCCCTTTCGGGTTTTCATCCGCGCCCATTAAGCTTGTGGACGTACCGTTTTTTTGGCGATGAAACTCTCGAGAATAGTTTCGTCGCATGTGACCTATTTGTTTGCCGGTGGGATTTAAGTTGCAATCCTCACCGCTGGGACTTGTGGACTTGCATTCCACTATCGCCGTGTTTGAGGCGACGTTGTTAGTTTAGGGATATCTCGGTCCGTTGTTAGTTTAAGGACATCTCGGTCCATTGTTAGTTTAAGGACATCTCGGTCCATAGCTAGTTTAAAGACGTTGCGGTCCGTTATTAGTTTAGGGACATTTCGGTCCGCAGCTAGTTTAAGGACGGTGCGGTCCGTTGGGATTTTGAGGCGAGGTTTCGCTAGATACTAGTTATAGTGTTTGGACTCAGGAAAACAGCGAGCGGACATGAGCGTCGTCATCCATCATTAACCTGAGCCGTGACTTGTCAAGCGTAGTATTTCTTAAGGAACCGGCCATTTATTGGCCGGAAGGGTCTTTCGCCGTCCATATCCATAAGCAAGTAGGCCCCACCTTGGTAGACCTTGTCTATGATGTACGGGCCCTCATAGTTCGGCTCGAATTTTCCCCGTTTAGCACGATTGGGGATCATAGGTCTTTTTACGACTAGCACGAGTTCGCCTTAGAGGAATGTTCTCGGCCTAATCAATATTTCGTATGAGCGCGTATCCTTTCTTTGTAAGCTTCTAGGTTTTGCTGCTCCATGAGACGAGTTTCACCGAGGGCATCGAGCTCCTCAAGTCGAAGATTGGCATTTTCTTCATCCGTCAGCTCATATCGAATCGCTGCTCGTAGAGAGGGTAGCTCTATCTCCAAGAAAAGTACTGCTTCCGTACCAAATACCAACGCAAATGGTGTTGTATTCGTGGCCGTCTTGAACGTGGTCCGATAAGCCCAGAGAGCTTCATGCAATCTCTAATGCCAGTCCTTTTTATTTCTGGACACCATTTTCTTTATGATCTTTATCAAGATCTTGTTGAAAGCCTCAGCTAGACTGTTAGCTCAAGGATTATAGACCGTAGAGTATCTCCAATCTATTTTATGTTGCTGTGCGAAGCGGCTGATCTTATGGCTTCTGTAGGCCGGCCCATTATCCGAGATGATCCGTCGTAGAGTGTCGAACCGGTGATGACATGTGTCTTGAAGAAATGGAGGATGTTCTCCGTCTTCACCTCTCTTAACGGTAATGCTTCTGCCCACTTACAGAAGTAATCGATTGTTTCTAGTATGAACCGATGTCCCTTAGATGATGCTGGTTCGACAGGCCCGATCATATCGGTTCCCCACATTTCGAATGGCCAGCTAGCCAATGTCGGGTGTAGCAGATTCAGATGCTGGTGGATGAAATCCCCGTGAATTTGGCATGAGTGACACTGCTTCGCATATTCGAGACAGTCCTGAATCATCGTGGGCGAATAATAGCCCATTCTTTTGATCTTGATCTTCATCTTTGGCCCGGCATGATGGGAACCGCAGAGTCCGCCATGAGTTTCTTGAACGACCCTCTTTGCTTATTCCGGTCCCAAGCATCTCAACCATAGACAGTTGAATGATCTCTTATAAAGAGTATCATTGACGAAGGTGAAAGACAGGGCTCGCTTCATGAGCTGATGTCTTGACGATGCGTCTTCGGGCGTTCGATGGGATTTGAAGTAGTCTATAAAGACTTCTCTCCAATCCTTCGCCTTTTCTTCATCTTGTAATTGGAAGGCCGCTTGTTCGGTTGCTTCCTCTTCTTTAGACGTCTTCGAAGATATCTCTGCTGGTGCGAGAATCCGGCGGCTTTGCACAATGATCCTTACGTTATCGAGGTTTTCGTCGGCCAGTTCTTTAGTGAGCTTGGCTAACGCATCCGGCTTGCTATTTTCCGCACGCAGTATGCTTTCCAGGGTGTAGGAGGGGATTTGCGTCAGCAATTGCTGCACTCTCTCGCCATATTTTACCAACTCGGTTTTACACGTCTGATAATCGCCCTTTACTTGGCTGACGACCAGCTGGGAATCTCCATATATGAGGAGGTTTTCGATCCCCATGTCGACAGCAATCTCAAGACCTGCTATCAAAGCTTCATACTCAGCCTCATTATTTGCTCTCGGCTCTGTTAATGAAAGGGCGAAACGCATTATCCCTCCTTGCGGAGTTACGAAGATAAAGCCCACCCCGGCTTTAATCATGGGGTGTTTTGCTTTCGCTTCTTCAAGGAGAACGCTCCATCGAAGTAAAGTTCCCATCGGGTATCACTCCCTTCTTTCTCCCTGTCAATTGTGTCAAACGCGTGTTCGTCTGGCAATTCATAGTTTAAGGGAGATTCGGTGGGTATCGGATGCTCAGCGAGAAAGTCGGCGATGACCTGGCCTTTTATTGCTTTGAGGGGTCGATATACTATTGAGAAATCCATCAAGAGGAGGTACTCATCTTGGCGAGCCTTCGTCTTCTTCAGCGACAAGAATAATCTTTGTCAATTACAGAGTCTTGGACTTTCCGCCAGACTCTGTGGATCTAGGAGGATAACTGCTGAAGAGGTTGTTCTGGCTTCACTTGTGTCATGCTTTCAACAGGCGAAGGAGACTTCTTCAATATGGCGGTTGAAGAATTTTTGCGCACCCTCATAAGCAGCTCGAAACTGTTCCCAGTTGGAACGACAGCATCGATTTCCACCATTGGAGATAGTGGGGTAAGTCCAGAGGGGGGAATGCCCCCGGCTTTCCTCACTCGGCGCCAGTGGCAACGTCGAGCATGTCGTGCAGACGGGATTACCTCTGTCGTTGGAGCGATTTCGTCATGCCCCCTGCTTTGATGAGAGGCAGATGTTGTTGTCAGCCTGTCAAAGACTGGCGTCCGCTGAGAGGGAACGGTCAGTCTGTTGAAGGCAGATTTTCTGGTAGGGGAAGCATTTTTAACGACCTCTCCTGCAGCAGGAGTTGGAACGGCCAGTCTTGCGAAAACCGATCCTCTAGCAGGAGAAGCCGCTTTGATGACTTCGTCTGTCGGAACAGGAATGGCTATCCGCTTCGGGATAACTCCTTCAGGTTTTGCGAGCCTCTTTGCGGGCCCACTAAAGTTGTGGCTCAGCCTGATAAAGACTGAGGCGTTGGAATTGGACGACCCGTTGAGAGGGGCCTGGTAGTTACAAGCCGAGCGAAGACCGACTTCTTTCGAGCCTCTTATGATGGTATTGAAACATTGAAGCTAATTGGTGGGAGCATGGTCCCGAAGAACAATCCAGTGGTGGCCTGAGTCATCTGCTCCACTGGCATTGCAAAGATGGAGGCCGCTTGGGGTCCGTAAGTCACTTCTCCGGCGGGGACAGAGTGGGAGTTACCGTTGCAGTTGGTGCAGTTGGAAGCCATCGATATATCCTCTGCATAGGAGTAAGACGCCAAATCTTAGTACCTTGAATCCAGGGGAAACCATATTGAACCGCAATTTGTTCACGAACACGACACACGAAGTGTGGAGTGGAAAGAGGAAGAAGTCCCACCGGGCATGCCAGAATATGTTTACCACCGAAAGCCGCGACCGGGACGTTAGGACATTTGGCCTGAATTTTGGGGGCAAATGCTATTTTGTTTTATCCGTCCACCTCTCCGAAGATACCAACTTGATTTATGGCACCGTGTATCGGAGGTCTGGATGGATGCGGCCGTTGCAGCAGATTTCATCAGATTCCCCCTCATTTCTGAGGGGTTTTTTATTGTGGGGACCCTCTTCCCTGCTGGCCTAAGCCCCTGTAGTTAATTACGTTACCGCATAGCGATAACCACTTTCTCTTGCTCCAGATGTTCACTTCGTGTCATGTGTGTTTGTTTTATTTTTGGTTGCCCATGGATTGTACACGGAGACTAATTTATGTTGTCGCCCGTAGGACGTGAATTAGTCCAAATCCGTATTTTCTTAGATTTGGGTTTGGGTTAATTTAAGGATCGTTAATCTCATTTGAGATTAAGATCAACTTAAATATTTGTTGATGATACGTTAGTCTAATTTTAGACAAAGATCTACTCAGCATGATTTTGGAATCATTCAGACCCAACAAAAGAGCATTTGGGCTCTATTGCTTTAGTTTAAGAACATTATGGTCCATAGATCACCATTTTTGATTGGAGGGTTTAGTTTAAGGACGTTGCGGTCCGCAGCTAGTTTAAGGACATTACGGTCCATAGGTCACCATTTTTGGGATGATAGTTTAGTTTAAGGACATTGCGGTCCACGGCTAGTTTAAGGAAATTGCGGTCCATTGTGATATGCTCATGGGTTTGGGAATGCACCTAAGAATTGTTGGCTGTCGGGACCCTCCACCTCTCTGAAGACGTTGAAAAATTACAACGACATGTATCAGAGGTATAGAGAAATGTACCCTTGAACCGAATTCCGGATTAAAGCGAAAGATCATGGTGGAATGAACACCATGAACGCAATTTTAGCTACCATCTGTTAGGAGATCATTAGTAATCTTTGGAACTAAAATCGATTTGGGGAGGCCTGAGTATAGGATGGCTCGGTTGATTGATGATCAAAGGAGTTTTGGCCTTAGGAGACTTGACTAATTTAGGCTAAGGTTGGCCTCTCATAGTGTTAAACACTAATATCTGCTCGGCGCTCACGTGCTTTCACGTGAGGATCTAAAGCAGTGTTAAACACTGGAATTTTTAGCACTCACGTGTGGCACGTGAGGCTCCTGAGAATTGGGCACTGATTCTTCGGGTTTATTCCATTTTTCTTTTATAAGTGGTGAGCACTGTTGGGGGTCACATGGGATCAAGTGAGGTGTCCTAAAATGGGAACCATCTTTGGATTTTTTTCCCCTTTTCCCTTTGAAAGTGCTATGCACTATTAGGGGGTCACGTGGGATCACATGAGGAGCCCCAAAATAAGAACTATCTTTGGATTTAATCCATTTTTTATTTTATAAGTGCTAAGCACTTGTTTTAAGAGGTCACGTGGGAACACATGACTCGATCTCTGTCATTCCTTTTTGTTCCTCAGAAGTGCTCACGTGGGAACACATGATCTGTTGTTATAGTATTGTACGCTAACCGTTTCTTTTATGTGTATAGAGATCTTGATCTGAATTTTGAGAATTTCAGGTCCTTTGTTTTATAAGAATTAAATTCTTATGCAGGGTTAAACCCTAGTTTTATCAGAGGAATTAAATTCCTATATCATTTGGAAGAATTAAATTCTTCAAATTTAGTTCTTTCCTTTAAGTTTTGGGACTGCATAACAGAATCTCCCCGATGAGAATTAAATTCTCAACTTGTAGGGAGATCTACTTCTGCAAACCTCAACCAGAGGAAGAACTAAGTTCTTTTTTGGAAGAGTTAAACTCTTATAAGAGGAGTGTTTCCTGCCGAACACAGAGATGCGACCGCGCAGGTCCGTCTTGCCTGAAATTCGGGGCAGATGCTAATTGGTGCTATCCGTCCACCTCTCCGAAGATGCCAAGTTGATTTATGGCACCATGTATCGAAGGTTTAAACGGATGCGGCCGATGTAGCAGACTTCGTCAGATTCCCCCTCGTTTGAGGGGGTTTTGATTGTGGGGACGCTCTTCCCTGCAGGCGGAAGCCCCTGCAGTTAATTACGCTACCGCATCGCGGTAACAACTTTCTCCTTCTCCAGATGGTCACTTCGTGTTGTGGGTGTTTGTTTTGTTTGTGGTTGCCCGTGGATTGTATACGGAGACTAATTTATATTGTCGCCCGTAGGACGTGGATTAGTCCAAATCCGTATCTTCTTAGATTTAGGTTTTGGTTTGGGTTTAAGGATACGTTAGCCTCATTTGAGACTAAGATCAAGTTAAACGTTTGTTAAGGATACGTTAGTCTAATTTTTAGACTAAGATCAACTTAACGGGATCGTTTAGATCCAACAAAGAGAAATTGGACTCTATTGTTTAGTTTAGGGACATTACGGTCAGTTAGTTTAGGGACATTACGGTCCATTACCAGTTTAAGGACGTGGTGGTCCAATGTTAGTTTAAGGACGTCTCGGTCCATCGGTAGTTTAAGGACATTTCGGTCCAGGTTAAGGACATCGTAGTCCATGGGTTTAAAGGGACCCCACAGTCCAGGTTAAAGACATCGTAGTCCATGGGCTTAAGGACCCCACAGTCCGGTTTAAAGACATCGTAGTCTATAAAGTTTAAGGACATCGTAGTCCATGAGTTTAAGGACCCCACAGTCCGTAGAAATGTGTGGTCATCGGGACCCATCACCTCTCTGAAGACGTTGAAGGATTACAACGACAAACATCATAGGAGTAACGAGATGTACCCTCGAACCGGTGTGAATTGTTTGAAAGATCTGTAGCCCAGCTTGGGACTAAGATCTGTTGAATATTTGTGAGTAGATGGGCTCAGTTCATTATAAGTTGAGGACTTATGGCCAGAATTGGGCTAAGTCAAATTAAAATGTTTAACATTTTTTATTCTGGCTATTGAGCCTTCATTTGGGCTTGGCCCTTTTAGTAATGCTGAGCATTAGGTCCTGACAATTTTTGTCTTTTATTGAATGCACAACATTCATCAGAACAAAGTGTGTTCTGACAGCGCCCCACGTGGCGCATCAGGCGCTTTGTGCCAATTAAAGAGTGCATTGTGCTTCTGTCAGGTAACGCACACGAAGGTGACACGTGTCACGCTTAGCGCTAAGCGCTAGTATATTAGCGCATTGCGCTTTCCATTTATGAACGCTTTGCGCTGATTTAGGGGCGCGCCAGTGAGTGACACGTGGCGCGCTTGGCACCAAGCGCCAGCCCATGAGCCCAGTGCGCTATTTCAGAAGCGCAAAGCGCAAGTTGTTTCTGTGATTGACACGTGGCACGTTTTGGCGCTGAGCGCCGGTCCAAGGAGCGCAAAAACGCAGTTCATGAGTGCAAGGCACTGTTCAGTAGCGCAAAGCGCATCTGATCAAATTTATGATCAGAGAACAAGTTTATATTCTTCTTTTAAATGAGGTTTTGCCTCAAGATTCAAGAACAAAAGTTCTTTTTTATAAAAGGGCTCTGCTTTGTAGATCAAGGATCTGTGAATGAAGTAAATACTTCTTTTATTTTCATGATTAGATCTTTTGATCTTTTTCTTTTTATCAAAAATCTTGGTCTTTTGTAGATCTATGATCCTTTAAGAAGATAGTTCTTCTTTTTTAATGAGATGATTTCACCTCTGTTGTTCAAGAATTAATTCTTTACCTTGAAGAAATGATCTTCTTTTTCTAAGAGCTTGCTCTTCTTTCTCTTTGAGTTTTTCTCAAAGTTTGCAGGGGGGTTTCTCTATATCAGACTTGAAGTCTTAGGGCCTTTATATAGGGCCAATTGATTTGTTGAATCAGTTAAAGAAATCTTTCTCTGATTGATTTGGGGATGTTTCCCCACCGTTGGATCTTTGATCCTAGGGCTTCTGTTTTACAGAAGGCAATCTTCTTGTTTTTAACAAGATTGGAAAGATCTTTCCATAACAGAATTTAATTTTGATTAATTAATGATTTGTCATTATTATTAGATCTTTTCATCTAACGGTGGGGAATTTCATAATTCCAGCGCTGGGGCACCTGTGCTTTGCACGTGGTGCGCTGCTCAGAGAGCAGCGCACTTTGCACTAGCGCACCTACGTTTGATACGTGGAGCGCAGCGCATCTGGCGCTAGCGCATCCGTGTTTGACACGTGGCGCGCGGCGCACCTAGCGCTGGATCTGAAGCGTTGCTTCAACTTTTAAATTTTGAATTTTAAAACAGAGTTTTGCTCTGATTGAGGGAAACAAATGCCCCCCACCGTTGCGCTCACGTGGCCCACATGTGAGTGTAACGGTGGCGACATCTGCGCCCTCGAATCAACTCAGAAGTTGAAGAGGCGTTTCAATACCTATAAATAGGACCTTTGGTCCCTTAGATGATTTTCATCTTCTTCTTGAGAATTTTCACTTCTGAGAATTTCATTCTCTCACAGAGTATAGCTCTCCTGTTTAAAACTTTCTTTTTAAGAGTAAAACTCTGTCAAAATTTAGGTAAAGTTAAGATCTTTTAATAAATTAGGGTTTTACCCATTAACAGAGCCTTGCTCTTCATAGATCTTTGATCTAAAGAAAACCCATTTAGGGTTTCATTAACAGAGCTTTGCTCACAGAAAGGATTTTACTTATAACTTTTTAATCCATCAATGGAGCTTTGCTCTTTTCAGATCATATAGAAGAACTCTTAAGAGTTTGTTCATGGATCTTGAAGATCAAAAATTGAAATTTTATTTTTGATGGATCATCTTCTCAGAGCGAGGCTCTTCTTGAGGAATTTTATTCCTTCATCATTAGACTTTGACAGATGTCTATCTAGTGAAGAGCGCTGCTCTCAATGGGAGTTTTACTCCTCTGCCCGAGGGATTTCTCTCATTTAATGAGAATCTCTTGAGGATTTCCTCTTTTAATGACAGCATTATCCAATGATGAGGCTGTTTTTATTAATGATGAACCGTCATCTAGATTTTGTAGGTCCCCTTTGGTCCCTTTTTACTGCATTGCAGTGCGGTACAGACTCATAGTACTTTGTAATAGAACTTAATTTATAGCATGGGCAGCTAAAAATTCACTCTTTTTCGCGCAGGCATTATGTCTTCCGACACCTCCTTCCCGTTCATTCGCTCAGAAGGCGGGTTCCCTGAAGCACCCGTTGCCCGTGAGGTTTTTGCGTTGATAAAAGATCATGACCCGGAACACAAAAGCCTTCATTTATGGGGTAGATGGTATGATCAAATTATCATGGGCCGATGGAGCTTTTCCTGTGCGACACCCTCGGAGCCTATTTCAGCGATTGCTTATGCAGATGCGCCTCCAATAAACTACACTGTGGAGGAGGTCAACTGGACTTCGGAAGGTCTCCTTCGGCCTTCTATCGCCGTAATACCCGTGCAGCCGCCAGTAGCTTTGGACATCCTAGGGTGACGCATATGTCAAGGCGAGTCGCGTCCATGGGGACAGCCGTACAATGTAGGACTAACTCCCCGTCACCCAGCCGGATATTTACAGTGGGCCCGGTATATCTTATCAGCGAGGAAATCACAGTTGATGAAGCTCGGATTGTATTCCGCCGTTTATGCTTCTTTGTTTCAATATTCCGGTGGTTTAACAGTATATAGAGATAGACTTCTATTCCTTACCCTTACCATATATTCTAATCTTTCTGCCACTGAAAACAAAAGGATGATCAACGTACCGTGCGGCATGATGGGCTACATGGTGGGTCAGGGCATTTCTGGAACAGTGGAACATTCCAACCCACACCTTCCTCCTATCAGATCGAGAAGTTTCCGTTTCCTTGGAGGAGTTTGCAGAGGTCTCAGGTTTACCCGTTAGGAGGGAACATTATGAGGAATTGCTTCCCCCGGATAAGTATGTTTTCGCTACCAAATCCATGGCAATGGGTCTTACTCCCGAGAATGCTATTCAACATCAATTTCCGAGCTTGATAAAAGTGTTGAATATGTATGAAAACCTCTCTCTCGCATCCGAAGGTCGTGGAGTTAATTTTACGGCTTTTATTGCTGATTTTCTTCGCCCGGAAATGTTGAAGGAAGAAGTCGATAAATTTGCCAGTCTTGACGACCCCTTCGGCTTGGGTTTAGGCAATCTGCCGGCGGCGGAGGTAGATCAGAAAAGCTTCTTTCTACCCGATACCCCGGTTATCCCTTTTACAGAGCTGACGGCTCCTGGGATTGATGAAGAAGCGTTATTTTTAGGGTTCCTCGGGTTGTGGCTGAGTTGGTTTGCGCTTCCCATGCACCCTCGCCGCATGAGGCCGTCCGTCTTCTATCCTGCGCATCGAATGGTTGCCAGGATACAAGTGGCTGTGGGAATTGCTGGGTTAGCCCATATATACCACGGCCTCAGCTTGGCAGCTGATACCACTGAGCCAGGGGTGCAGTCAGTAAATTTCCCGATGCATTATTTCACGTCATGGCTCGAGTTACACGTGCCAGGCGTCTTTGGCATCCACAAGAGGCCGAGTTTTTATGACAGGTGAAGGTTTCCTCGGATCATGCAACTGGTTGGCGCTTCTATCGTGACTCCGACGCAACGGGAAGCTAGAGGCTTGCTCCTTCGCCCGCGCACAGTTGGGGCTAGCATGTCCTTTACTGATAAAGTTTTGACCGTCGGCCAAGAGTCGGGGAAGACGGTGCTGTCCTTACAGGACATATTTAAAGATGGGGTCTCTGTCTTGAAGGCTCGGGAGATTCTTCATCTGTACTCCATCCGACCGGGCTTTCTTGTATTCAAGATGAATGACTCGGCTTTATTCATGAGGTATAACCCGAATCTCTTCGCCCAGCAATTAGGTTACAATCAGGGCATCGCACTTGAGGCTTTTTTGGTCGAACCTGCTGCTTCCGAAGAGGGAATATGGAGCGCACTACATCAGTTTCATGCGCTTGAACACAGGGTCCAACTTCTTTATCAGCGAGCCGAGCTGCGTTCCAACGACCCTGAATGCATACGTGGCGTGGTATCAGCATTCAATGGGCGCCGTCATCAGGGAGGAGAAACGATTGTTGCTCGATCGCAAGGGTGCGGTACCGGCTGGTGATTGAAATGTTCCTCTGAAGCGACGGAACATTGTTCATCCTCCCTTGAGAGAGGTCACTGTAGTTGAGCCTCCACACGTGCTAAGCCCTACGTGCGGTTTGCCCCCATCCAGCGTGCCCGAAAAAGAAGTGGCTGCCGCGTCCCCCGAGTCGGACGTAGGAAAAGAAATTGGGACTCGTCGTCCAAAGGCGTCTACCAAACGCAAACTCGTGTCATCGGCTCCCGGCGCCCGTCCTCAGAAGAAGAAGAAGCAAGTACTTTCTTTGGACACCATATTAGGCTCGACACCCCCTGCTCCGTTTAGCGAAGGCTTGAGCGAATATGGGACCAACGAGGGTTTATTCGGGATGCTTGATGATACCGATTTGGAGGTCGCCATTGAAACTTCCAAACAATCGGCCACCCTCGAAAAGGAATTGGCCCCTTTGCGCAGTCAGGTATACTTTATCCTTATCTCTCAGCTGTTTATTTCACTTTCTTTTTATCATATTTTGACTGACGCCTCCTTTTTTACAGGTGCCTCTACAGAAGAAGCCATTGCTGCTTCGCTTAAAACCTTTGAAGAGGAGGAAAGGCTTCGCGCCTCATTGCCAACAGAGGCTTCGCTTGAATGGCCGATGATGGATACCGTAACGGTTCCGGAGGTAAAACCTAGCCCTAGTGATAATATCTCTTTGGCGAAGGTCTTGAAGAAGCCTTCTCTCCCTGTCAAAACTGAGAAGCAGCCCAAAAAACATACGGCCAGGGGAAAGAAGCGATCTTCTGCAATCATTAGCTCTAGATCAAGGCGGGGGAAGAAGACCGTTACTAATCCACTGGAAGACGGTCTTCTTTTTCCTGGTTCATCTGCCGAGGAAGCCGCACAATTGGCTGAGGCTATAAGACGCTCACAAGACGAATCCGAAAATGTAAGGATACCGAAAAGGCCTTACCCTGCCGTCATCTTTTACGAAGACCCTCCGTGGATACGGCGACTATTCATAGGCCCTCTGGAAGAATGGGGGGGAGGGCTCTTAAGCAGGCCGTCTCAGCCGACGCCGAGGATACACTTTCATTGTAGACCGGTGGCCACGAGTCTACTCTTGAACCTCGGCGAGCGTACCTCCTCAGGAAGGAGCGTCGGCTTGAACAAGCCATATTAGAAGCTCCCTTGCGCATCGGTATGTTCATGTATCTCTTTGTAATATTTTGCATTGCTTGTGTGTGTGTGTGTATATATATATATATCCTTATCCTCGTACAAACTTTGCAGGGACTTCGGCGATGGCGGAGAAGCTGAGTCCAAGTCGCGTCCTGACTATGGACTTCGTAGATAACCCTGATGAAGCACTAATCAGTGTGGAGGGGGTTGACGCCATTGATGTTCCTGCGACGGAGCTTCCCTTGGTGATTCCTGCTCTCCAGGTGATTGCTCCTCCGGAAGAGGAATCTTCATTGGCTACGGATCCAATGGATCTTTCTGGGGACGACTCGGCGACTGTGGGACAGGTGGTCAAAGCCACTGTCGTTTCATTGGAGCGTGTAGCGATGTTCGCTGCTTCTCCAACGGACGTTATTATACCAGCCGACATCCTTGATGATGTGCTCGGGAACACGGAGGGGGGTGAGGCAGTCGCAGCATCCAGTTATGCCCTTGTCGTAGTCCCGACCGGTGACTTACCAGGTAAATTTCAGGTTATTGCTTTCTATTCTATTCTGCAATACCTTTTCTACCTTTTCTAAAAGTACTTTTTTTTTGAATGCAGCTGCGGTGGGCGTTGAGGTTGTGCCCCCCGAGGAAGCGTCACCAGTTACCGCTTTGACGGTGACCGCCCCCCCCATCTTCTCTTATATCTTCTTAAATGCTGGAAGGTATGGGTTTGTGATAAATTTAAGTCGGGGACAGCATCTTTCGTGTACTGACCATGTATCATCGTGATCTCGCAGGAGTTCTTCTTAATCATTTATATCAGGTGCTGAACCCGCACTTCTCTTTCCCATCGGAGATTGCTTCATCTAATGGCACTGGTGAGTACAGCCTTCAGCTAATGTTCCTTCTTTTACCGGCAGTCAATCATTTCTGATTCTTCTTTGTTTTGATTGCAGTACTACAGATTGAAGGGGGAGATGAGAGAACAGTTGTGCCGCTGGTACTCCCGGCCTTGCCACCTGCTGCAGCTGGTATAGTAAATTCCATTGTTCATGAACCTCTTATACTTCTTGAACCGTCATTTGACTATGATTTGTTTTGCAGCGGTCACATCGACTCCAGCCCCGTTCGAGTCTCGCGTCATAATGCCGGCCGGACCCTTTTCCAGACATCCATCCTCGAAAGGTGCCGCGAATAGTCTGCGCATGGTGAGCGACTATATCGAGGAGCTTGACGTGGAGACTCCTACATCTGCCGTGGATTTTGCCGCAGAAGTTAACCTAATGCTGGCGACGCTTGTAAACTTCCATAATGAAGGCGTTGTCGAGTCTTGGGTTAACTACTCCCGGAAGATTGAGGCCTACCTGCACGAGCTCGAGCTTATGCGTCCTACCCCTGAGGCTCAGGCTTTGAACTCCCAGTGGGCCGCATGGGTTGAGCAGAGCGTTCCTTCCTTCGCCATTTCGAACGAGAGGAAACCCTTAAGCGAAAGGAACATGAGGCAACTTCCGCTGAATCTGTTCAACTGCGCGCTGAGGTTGCAGCAAATGCTGCCCAGCTGAACACCATCTTTGAAAACCTTCAACGATATATTTCTAACGGGATGGTGCTGAGGAAGAAGCTTGATCTTAGTGAGCAGATTGCGCAGAGTCAGGAAGCTGCTCAGCAGGAAATTGATGAGAATATTTCATCGTGGTTGCAGCAAATGGCTCAAATTTAAGCGGAGCTGGCCGTGGCGGCTGATCATGAGAAGGCGCTAAAAGAAGTGCGAGAGCAGCTGGCGGCCTTGCTAAAAACGCTTCCTTCTCAGTAGCAATTTTTTGTACCATTTGTAATTTTGAGTAAAATGTATTCATTCTTTTATTCTTTCATATGATGTATTTTGTACCCGATTGAATTCATGAATAAAAGATACATTTCTTTCGCAATGTCTTATGTCTTCTCTTTGCTTTTTTTTTTTTTTTGTTATCAGCATGTCACCTTAACAAACACAGCCGGCAGATGATAGGGTGAACATCTTGTTTTGGCTTCTTTGAGGGGTAGTGATGGCTTAGGAGGCAGGTTCAGATCTACTGCCTAAGACTTTTCAACTTCATGAGCCGTGAGGGTCTCATGAAGACTTTTCTCCCTACGAGTCGAGAGGATCCCGTAGGCCTTTTTTTCTCCTTAGGAATCGTGAGGATTCCTAAGTGTGTTTTCCTTTATAAGTCGTAAGGATCTTATAAGAGAATTTTCCCTCTTACGAGTCGAGAGGACCCGTAAGCGGTTGTTTCCCTCCCTGTCAAGATTCGACTTTGGAGAGTGTGACCCGTGAATAGTATGCAAGAGTTCATTTTGGATCGACTTGCAGGGCCCCGATGCTTAGGAAACAGGTTCTTATCCCCATTGCCTAAGGCTTTTCCTCACGAGTCGAGACGAATCGAGAAGTTCTCGCAAAGACACTAATTTCCTCGCGAGTCGAGACGAATCGAGCATTTTTCGCAAGAATATCCTAACGTCCCAGTTAACCTCTGCTCTTTACGACAAAGGTCCGTTAGGGTTGTGGTACTAGGGTTTTGTCCGTCGTACCGTCGCGTTGGCTGATGTATTCCTCGATAAGCAATCTTGCTGTTCGACTAGCCTTGCGACTGTCATGTCTCTGATCCCTTCGGGGGCTGGACAAGACGTCTTCAAGCAATCTTCTTAGGCAGTTTGACCGTTGGAAGAGCAAGCGTTAGGAATTTTGCCATGCCGCTTTTTACTTGAGGTTAGACTCATTTTGGAGAGCCCCGATGAGTCATAACCACTCCGCGCTGGTGTGGGATGATCTCCGATAGTCTTTCAGGTTTTATATGAGTTGCCGTCAAGACCCTGAAGCTAGGAATTTGTCCTTCGCTTCGTTTGTTGGCATTGCGTCTGCTGTATCGAGACGAATGTCGCGGTTGTCTCTAGGTTGTTGGTGAACCGTCGAGGTTTGGAACTAGGGATTTTACCGTGGCTCCGTTGTTTGATTGTCGCGTCTGAATCCTGCTGGAGGAAGAACGCTGTGGTGACGTCTCGTCTGCTGTATTGAGACGAACGTCGAGGTGGTGACTACCCCGCGCTGGTGTGAGATGATCTCCGATGGTCTTTCAGGTTTTATATGAGTTGCCGTCAAGACCCTGAAGCTAGAAATTTGGCCTTCGCTTCGTTTGCTGGCATTGCGTCTGCTGTATCGAGACAAATGTCACGGTTGTCTCTAGGTTACTGGTGAACCGTCGAGGTTTGGAACTAGGGATTTTGCCGTGGCTCTGTTGTTTGATTGTCGCGTCTGAATCCTGCTAGAGGAAGAACGCTGTGGTGACATCTCGTCTGCTGTATCGAGACGAACATCGAGGTGGTGACCACTCCGTACTGGTGTAGGGTGATCTCTGGTGGTCTTTCGGGTTTTATATGAGTTGCCATCAAGACCCTGAAGCTAGGAATTTGGCCTTCGCTTCGTTTGCTTTGGCGTTTCTGAATCCTGTTGGAGGAAGGACGCTGTAGTGACATATCGTCTGCTGTATCGAGGCGAACGTCGAGGTGGTGACCACTCCATGCTGGTGTGAGATAATCTCCGATGGTCTTTCAGGTTTTATATAAGTTGTCGTCAAGACCCTGAAGCTAGGAATTTGGCTTTCGCTTCGTTTGCTTTAGCGTGTCCGAATCCTGTTGGAAGAAGGACGCTATAGTGACATTTCATCTGCTGTATCGAGACGAACGTCGCGGTGGAGTTGGGATTTAGCCATCACTCCGCTTTGTTTCGACCATGGGGTCTTTTGTTGACGTTGCATCTGCATCCTGCTGGACTTCACTCCGCTTTGTTTCGACCATGGGGTCTTTTGTTGACGTTGCATCTGTATCTTGCTGGACTGCGATGGAACGCCGTTGTGGGTCTCCAGGCTGTAGATGTGTCCATCGAGACTTGGCTTTCTTTTTTATGGAGCCTGGTGGGAAGGTATGGTTCCCTTTTTGTTTGTGCCCCTGGATTGTATACACGGATCGATGTGATCTTACCTGTAGGGCATAAATTTCATTTTTTCAAAATTTTGTTTGTTGATTTTTTTTATTTCATCCCGCGATGCTCTATCATTTCAGCTTTTATATCGCGAAGGTCGCGATTGCCCAATCATTTCGGCTATTTTTCGCGGTGCCCAATCATTTCGGCTATTCATTTTATTTTTACTCGCTGCTTTTTATTGCGAGTTGCCCAATCATTTCGGCTATTTATTTTATTTTTACTCGCTGCTTTTTATTGCGAGTTGCCTAATCATTTTGGCTATTTTGCATGCATACATTTTTACTTACTGATTTTGTTGCAAGTTGCCCCATCATTTCGGCTATTTCGTATGCATGTGCGGCTTGCTAGCTTCTTGCTGCAGGCTTGGAATTAGACACTGATTTCGTCATCAGCACCGCTGCAACTGGGATATTGCCAGGAGCGAATCATCACTTGCCTCTGTCAATATCGAACAAAGGTGGTTTAGTAGACAGGGTTAGGATCCTGTTGACTAAGGCTTTTGACTTTATGAGGCGTAAGGGTCTCATAAAGGTATTCCTCCCTGCGAGTCGTGAGGATCTTGTAGGTGCGTTTTCTCCTTAGGAATCGTGAGGATTCCTAAGTGCGTTTTCCCTTATAAGTCGTAAGGATCTTACAAGAGTGTTTTCTCGTTATAAGTCAAGATGACTTACAAGGGTTGTTCACCGTGTAGACATATCCCTAGTCATGGATGAGACTTTGTTAGGGAAATGTTTATTCGCGCCCGTGGATTGTATACAAGGGTCAGCATTGAGCCGCTTGTAGGGAAGTGCTGGAGGTTGTGGTGGCTGCTTAAGAACAGGTTCAGATCTCTGTAGTTTAAGACTTTTGAATCTTATGGGCCGTGAGGGTCCCATAAGAGAGTTCTCCTTACGAGTCGTGAGGATCTCGCAAGTGTAATTTCTCCTCAGGAATGGTGAGGATCCCTAATTGTGTTGCACCCTTGTGAGTCGTAAGGATCTCACGCAGGTGGTTTCTCCTCACAAGGTCGAGAGGACCTTGCAAGTGTTTTTTAACGAGATTGCGCCCTTTTGGGTTTTCACAAAACTCGCCGGTAGCCCTGATGTTTTTACTTACGGAGCCCTTTCGGGTTTTCATCCGTGCCCATTTTGCTTATGGACATACCGTTTTTTTTTTGCCACGTCAGCCTGAGGATGACGAGGGTTGGTAGTAGTTTAATGACATTTCGGTCATCAGCTAGTTTTAAATCATAGTGGTCCATTGTTAGTTTAAGGACGTTTCGGTCCGTCGCCAGTTTTAGCACATAGTGGTCCATTGTTAGTTTAAGGACGTTTCGGTCCGTCGCCAGTTTCAGGACATAGTGGTTCATTGTTAGTTTAAGGACGTTTCGGTCCGTCGCCAGTTTTAAGACATAGTGGTCCATCGTTGCCGTATTTGAGGCGAATTTCTAGTTTACGGACTTTTCGGTCTATGGGGCTTTCCCTATGAATGAGCACGATGCCCCCGGCATGTCCACCTTTTTAGGGGCATGAGGTTGTGGCGGGCTCACCTTCCAGTTTTCCAATAATGTGAACTTGCCTTGTTGGTATTGGTCTTCAATCCAGTTTTTGAAGACGTAGCAATCTTTGATCGGATGGCCTAATACTCGGTGGTAGGGACAGTAATTAGGATCATTGACGTCGTTTGGCTGCAACGGACGTTTTGGGTCCGGCAAATTTATGAGCCTGTTGCGCAATACCAGCTCGAACAGTCTTCTCGTTTTATCTTGAGAAAACGAGTAAGGACGTACTAGCCTCTCCTCGAGGGATGGGCGTGGACGCATATTGCTTTGGCGAACAGCCGGCTTTGAGTTGCTCGGCTGTTGTTGAGTACTGGCGACGAAAGTTGCTTTTCCTTTCCCTTTTTCGTTACGAGGATCTGCCTTTGAAGGAGACGGTCTATGACCCATCTGGTCCATTTGGGCCAACTTGTCAATCAAGTCCTGGAAAGTAGTTGGCTTGAAGAACATCATGAACTGGGAGATGGTCGCATGCGGATCTAGAGTGCCCACGAACATGCCTACCGCAGGCGCTTCTTCAATGCGTTGTTCGCACTTCGACCATAAGTTCCTGTAACGCTTTGAAAATCGTTTCGGTGAAATTTCGGAAAAACGGTAAAATAAGGGGGTTTTCTGTAAAAAGTCAAAATACAAATATCTTATTATAAAAATTAAATATACATATTCTAGCTATGTAATTGCTAGTATCTGGTGTTTATGGAGCCACTGGTGAAATTTCAAATTTTCTGAATTTTTTTCCGAAATTAATTATTTTAATATTATTTTAAGCCGTCACTGATACATTTAATTAGGGAAAATTACAAATTGGAATGAGTTGAAACAAATTTTGTGCACCATAAAACATTAAATAAAATTTTATCATGTGGTTTTTGAAATGAAATCGTTTGCCAAAACGGTTTAGAAAATATCGAAGAAAAAAGGCTTTTTCGGTGAAAATAGTGTAATGGAAGTGGGTTACTGCACTTATCTCTTTTTCTCACCCAAACAAAACCCACACCCATTCCCCCAACATGCTTTGGCCAGCCCCCTTGATCAGCCCAACAATCTTGGGCCTCCCATTTCACACTTTAAAGCAAAGAAAAGAAAAGGAAAAGAAAGAATAAGAAATGAGGTATGGATTTGGGTTGACTTGGACTTTTCTTGACTTGGCCAATTATTTTCCCCACCTCACTCTCTCTCCTCTCATTCCTTTTGCTGCAGCCGAGCCTCCTCATGCTGCCCTCCTCTTTTCCCTCATCTCATTCCACTCAAAACCCTTCTAAAAATCTCCAAAATTCCATCCAAAATCAAACCAAAATCCAAATCAAACTCCTACCCATTTTTCCTTAGGCCCTATAGCATGGATCTTGGTGCAAGGATTTCAATTTGGAGGTCTAGATTCTTGTTAGATCTCAAGATAATTGTGGGGTAAATTCTTAACCTTATAACTAGATTGTTGTTTAATTATGATAAGCTATTGTATTCAAGTGTTAAAATGGTTGAATTGCTAGTTATAAATCTTCAAGTTAGGGTTTGGAAATTCTAGAATTGGGTTTTAAAATCAAGTTAGGGTTTTGTGAGATTGGTGTATGGTTGTGTGATGTTTTTAGGCTCTTATGACATGTTAAAACAAGATTAGTAGCTAGTTGTTAATGGTTAGTTTAAAAATTGTGTTAATTATGCCAATTTGTAAACTAGGTTTTTAAAATAATTATATTCTTGTGAGATAAAATTCAAATTAAGGTTTCATATCATTATAAATATTATATTGAGTGGTTTAATACTTTTAGTTCATGAAAATCCAAGCTAAATTGTTGTTTTGGCATTTTGCTATAAAATTGTTAAAATTTGGGTATATTGTAAACTAGAATTTTGGGGTTAATGAAATTTATTGGGAGTAAATTATGGAAATTATTTTTATGACTTATTTAAGATAATTAATAAGTATTAGATTTGTTTAAACATCGAGTTTTGTACAAAAACGGGTAATTTTTGCTTGCTAGATTTTCGGAAAAATGGCTTTTAAGGTGAATTTGGGGTTTTTGAGAATTTTAACCTATTTTATAGTATAATTAGTGCTTGTGATCATGCAAATGAGTGTGTTTGGGTTTTTCTCGATGGTTTGGCGTTTGTACGCCGACGTCGAGGGTTTTTAAGTTGATTTGTGGAAGCAAACCATAGGTTTTGACCTATGTGGGATTCGTGAGTCGTTTTGGTCATGAGTCGGATTTTAATGCGATACGGTATGTTATGATATGTAGGTACCCCATGTGGGCTTCGAGACGACAAGCAAGCGCGTGGCGACGTCGGCACCGGCTAGCGAGGACCAGGTGAGTAGATTTATATCTACGGAGAGAAGTCGGGTGGATAGCGTATAGCACCCCCGCAGTCCGTGGTGGTGTATACGGATGCGTATACACACCAACAATCATTATATATTATTTGGGATTAATAACGATGTTAGGATGGATATTGGTGTGTTGGATTACTTTAGTGTTGCGAACCCTAGGGTAGTGTTGCACTACATATACACGCATACATACACACATACATACTTGCATACATTCCTATTTATATGTGCTCATGGGATTCTTCATAGTTATGTGTTCACATGGGTATGGGACTATGCGTTCACATACGGAATTGAGGATGATACTTGGGATTGAGATGAGTCGATTAGATTTGTATTGAGATTGTGGTATCGGCGATATGGCAGGATTCGTACTTGAGGTACGTCCTGGTGTTATAGCGGATCTTGGGGCGACGATACGGGTGAATAGTGTTATAAATAAAGTGGTCGACATGTGATCGTGATATGAGATATGATATGCTAGGATATTGATCCTAGGCTGTTTTGGGCGATGTATACCCCTTGATGATGATATGTGCTGATGATATCGGTTTGTACGAGACTGTCGATCTGTAGTCAGATCATGGGTATTGAGGATATTAGTATTGTACTAGACATAGGTCAGTACCCTAGACTATGATCTTGGATAAAGAGGATACCAGAGGAATGGTGTGAGGAATATGATATTGACCCGTGCCCAGATTTGGGGATGCCGTACGACGGATTTACGTACGAGCTATATTTTGATGATTGATCCGCACTCTTGACTTGGGATGTCTGATTATAGATATGGTATCGGATATGATATTATTGAGGCGGGATCGCCGACTAATATATATACAGGTATGTATATGTATCGACTCAGATGTTAGGCGGTTTCCCTACCTTTAGTCCAGCTTGTTAACTTAGTCCTTTAGTTTAGTTTAGTTGTTAGATTAGATTCGATTCTTACCTATTTCAAAAAATAACGAATCGTGGGTATTTTAAAGGACAGCCCAAGGGATCCTACGGATATTTCAAAAGACGTATCTTTTCATAAAATCACCGTAGCCCCTATTTTCAAAACCCCATGATTCGTGTTATTTCAAAAGGCACCATTTGTAGGATTTATATTAGGGTAAAGCAGTTTGGTTATCGTTGTGTCTAGTATTCCGTTCATTATTGCTGTTCGCTCCGCATCGCATACTTATGTTATAATTTCTTATTGCATTGTTGATATCATATTGTTAGGACACCAGCACCAATACCGATGATGCGTATGTACCACGTGCACTTACTTGCCGGCTCACACACATCTTCATCGGTAATTGCCATGTCACGTACACCTTAGAAAATATTATTGCTTGACTTAGCTTGTTAGTAATTTGACATGATATTAGTGTACCTGCCTTATATGCCAGCTTAACATTGTAGTTATTACTTGTCACTTCATGCATACTGTTATTCATTGTTATGCCTATATTCATGGTTTTACATGCTATTGATGATTTGGATTCGGATTTCCATGAGATTTTCTGGATTTGGGGGGGGGGGGGAAACCGCAAAACTTATATAAACTGGTTTCTCTCTTTTAAAATAAAAAGTGCGGTTTTTTCCCATGATGTATGAGTCGTCCACCATGAGTTTGCTGATGGATTTCGAAACCCGATTCGAGGAGACGGATGAACCGTTTTGGGTACATGGTGGACCCGGTAAGGTATCCCGGGGCAAGAAGCGCGTGATGATGACGATGTGAGCCTGGCAGGGGAGCACTACCTACCGGTGATTTTACCCGACGTGTCGGATATCCGGAGGATACCGTCGTGGTCTTGAGATGGATGGTAGGGGCCGGTCTGGACTGACGGTGCCCTAGATATTGAGGTACAGAGACTGTGATACAGAGATATCGAGATATTGGGATTACGTTTTGTGCCGATGCTAGGCACTGTTTTATGCTAATTTCATTATGATACCTCATTTTAAAAATACAAAGGAAATCTCACTAAATTATGAAAACAGTTCTTCATTTACATGTATTCTGTTTTCATGCATTCATACCTCATCCATATGATACATTGCTACCTGAGGCACTGACACGGGCACATGGAATTACACTTGGGTTAGATATTTGCCCTAACCATTGTTATGGGTTGCTTGTTATATATATAATTGAGGATATATTGTGATCATTGACCTAGGTTGCGTTATTTATGCGATTTCTTTTCGTAGATGTTTTTCTATTCACGAGTTGGCAACTCACCCCCGTTGTGCCCCAGTTTCTTGTAGGTTTGCCGTACAGGTTCTTTACGGCTTGCGGGCATAGTTTCCTTCGGGTGATTTGCTAGTAGGTGGGTTTACTTGTATCGTACCCCCCATTATATATCTTGTATATCATTATTCTGTTGTATCTAGAAGTTCCATCAACCAAACATGTATTTATTTTTGATATAGAGACCAGTGATGTTATTCATTCGACCTTAGAGTCACGCGTTTCTTTTTCTTATGGTTTTGAGTTCCCTTTTGAGATTTTGATCCTCGCCGTTGGCGTTGTATATTATATTGCTTGTGTGGTTGTGACCGTCGATTGACGAAGAGCTAGCTCCCGCTTGGGGATGCCTTTTTTTGATTTCGTATACTATTCATGTTGTATCCCGTTTGGGAGCCAGTATTTTCAAAGGAGACTCTGCCGAAATTTTCGGGAAATATTGACGTTTTTTTTAAAACCGCATAATTCGGCTTATGCTATTAAAACTACTTGTTTTAAATTGGTTTTCCTTCACTCTACTACTTTTCTTGGTTTGGATTTATGGGTTTTCGGCTTACTTAGATTACGTACGCCTCGAGACGTTCGTAGTTTAAGTGCCGGTCATATTCCGTACTTTCGGGACGTGACAGTTCCGCCACCGTGTTGCGTATTGAACCCACGTTTCGCCTGGTCTTACCCTGGCGTTGATCAATGCAGTGATCGGGTGAGCTCGCTAGCGCTTGCAAATCTTTGTGTAAATAGCAGCTCCATCTCCGCAAATGTTTTGACGGAGTCGTTAGGCAGCTCCGAATACCATTCGAAGGCCATTTCCGCTAAGCTGCCGACGAATTGGCGAAGCAACAGTTTGTCGTTGCCTCCAGTGTTGCGGCATAAGGCTCTGAATTGAGCGACATGCTGATGCGGATTCCCCGTCCCTTTATATACATGGAACTTAGGGATCGTATATCCCGGCGGGTAAATTATTTGGTCATACCAGCTTGGATACGGTCGCCCAGTTTTGACGACTTGGGCGGCCGCTTCATTCGCCTGGTGAGCTCGTATTTGTTAAGCTATATAGTCATCCAGTGCGGCCTTGGAGATGGTTTCCTCCTTAACTGCTGAATGGGCCGGAGGAGGATTAGATGTCTCCTCTCTATCATCTTCAATAATGATCGGAGGGTCTTCAGCTGGAGGATCCGGCTGTAACATTATCCCTACCATGTCTTAGAAGAGAAGCGTCATTTGTTTTATGTTGGCTGCCTGTTCTACAGCCTCTTTGTCCTTCTTTTCGAGGACTCTGCGTAGGAAGTCAGCATCGGTTTCTTGTTCGTGACGCTGCTCTGATGACGCCTCCGGGCTTTCCTTTGGCCCGGCGAGTGCGGCCATTGCAGTCAGCATCTCCTGAAGCTTCTGCTGCTGTTGTTCCTGAGCTCTTATGATGGATCGGGTGAGCGGTCGGTGGCCCGTAGAAGCACGGCTATCCTCTTTCCCGGATGCCATATAAATAGTGTGCACCATTATGCCCCCAGACTTGGGGCGTTTGGTCTCGGCGTCTTTGCGTTCTGCCGTATTCATAGGGGTTTTCTCTGGCCTCCTTTTCTGTTGAGCAGTTGATGTTGAGGGGGCCGTTACAGCGGGCATCCAGGCAGTTGTCGTCCTTTGTGGCTTGCTAGGACGGTTCTCTTCTTGCTGAACCTTCAACTTCTTCTGTCGGCGAAGATAGTCTTGATCGACCACTGACTCCTGGACCCGTCGCCAGACTTTGTAAACTTTGGAGGACAGCCGCTGAGGGGGCTGTTCCGGGTTTACCTCTGTAACATTCTCTAGGGGTGGAGGAGATCTTTTCAATACGGCGGTAGGAGAGTGTAAGTGCACGGCGGCGCCACGGCCTCCATCCCGAGGCCAAATGCGGAAGCGATGGTTAACTTTAATTTTCAAACCGGCACCACCGTGCACTATAAATCCGGATCGTACCATTAACTAGTCCTAGCTAACTACAAGATGGGGTGGAGAGATATACCGAGCGATCCGTGTCCTCCGGTCTTCTCGTTGTCGTCCCGATCTCCCCGCGGAATCTCCGGTCTCCTCCTCGTCGCCGGAAGGGCACCACGTCGCCTGCTTCTTTTACGGGCTCCCACCTCTATACCGAGGCAACTCGGGCATGAAGTTGGCGATCCGACGTGCCCAAGGTTTGCTGTAGAATGTGTGTAGAACCATGTCTCATTTTGGGGTTCATGGAGGTTGCCATTTTGGTGGAGGGATGATACATGAACTTTGTAGAGGAACTTGGGGATTTTTCCTAACATGAAAAGAACCAAAATCCCACACTACAAATTTTGGACAGCCCACAAGAGCTTGGCCGGCCATGCTCATGGGAGTGAATGAGAGGAGTGAAAAAGATAGCCACAAGAATAATCAAGTGAGAGAGAATGGTATGTGATCATGCAAGAAAGAGAGAAGCTCATCATGATGAATAATCATCACACAAAACCAACACTCCAAATCAACCATCATCAACAACCATGATCACACAAAAGTCAGGCCATGATGGATAAATCAAGTCAATGGATGGTGCATCATCATGATGCAACAAAATGCAAAGAACACCCTCCACAAATGCTTATTTCCACAAATGCAAATAAGCCCTCCTCCACCAATCTTCGGCCATTGAAAGATACAAATGAAAATGGCCGAAACGGAAAGCAAACCGGCAACTCCAGAAAACTGGTCCCGTAAAAAATTACAGGAAAAACCCCGCTACTGTGCATACACACCCGCATCTGTATTCCGACCGAATACAAATGCAAAGAGACAAAATCTACACTATACTAGGATCCGGCTTAAACCAAAGCCCGCTAGTATAAACCCGTCCGATCATGATCCGTGCAATACCGCACGTATCTGATCGAACCCTGCCATATCTCCATACGGCCTACAGCGTTTCGCCCGAAAACTTGAGCAACTGAATGTGGGGGACTCTAAAGACTCGTCAACACCTTGGTTGTGGATTTAACCACTAGCACGTCAGAGGTATAAGCCAATACATAACGGGCTACCAGGTATTGACCAAAAGGGACGTCGATGAGCGAACTCATCCTGACACCCTACTGAGCCTGTCAGTGACAATATCCGTACAGTCCGGTCCGTTCATCTATGAGTATCGTATGGCAGGCCTAGGGGGTTGGTAAAAGTCAGACCCCCAAAAGCGGTAAGTCGTGTCAGAGATCAGCCCAGAACACCCTGAGATACTACTGGAATACCTACCAGTAAATCTTCTGCCTTGGCCAAGGACTTTTCATGTTCTGGCTCTCCTAGACACAGCGCGACCTCACCCCCAATACCGGGAGAGACGAACCCCCGAAGATCCGCTCACTGCCTCCATGTGGCTCGGGACTGTACCCAACTAAAACCTGTTTGCACGTCTCCTTTGAGTATGGTAGGGTAGTAATCAAAGTACAGTGGGAACTCACACGAGACAAATGACGATCCTCAGGTCAATGAACTAACCTGTACACATGTCACCAGGGAACTGCTATCTGACGTCAGGTATAAGACCAACTAGCATGTTCCCGGCGAGTCCTGTCCGGTGTACTCATAACCCAATGAGCACATGTATACATCTTAGGTGAACCAACTGACACCAGTGGCTTGTGAGACCGGCCACCGCCCCTCGTCGGGGTCTCGACTGTATACACTAGTCTACTCTGGAGAATCGATGCCCTGTCTCGAAACTCCCACGACTAGGGACCTTTTAAGGATGTGCTTATAGACTACCAGCTCTCACGTATATGATCGCCCTCATACTGCTGGCAGTCAAGCAAGAATCCTAGGGGCTCTATCAACGTGTAATAGCGACATGTCAGGTCACCTAAAGCAGTACACGATGATAAAGATAAACCAGATAGCATACTATCATCTTGAGTAAGACTGTCCTACCGGAATAGGTCCTCCCTCAATCATTGCAATCACGTGCCTGTGATCCAATAATTGACTCTGAGGGCACTATCTCCAACAATCTCCCACTTGCACTCAAGGCTAATTATTGCGATGTCGCATACTCACAGCCCCTGTGATACCGAACACCCAACTCCTCTACTTGTCAGTCTCACAAAACTCGTTTGCGAAACTATTGCGTTCGAGGAATAGCCTCAGTGAGTGGATCCGCCTTGATGTTTCTTTCTATGTCTCTCTATATCTCATGTTCGCGGAGAAAGCCATCTTCCGAATTGAGCAATACCTGTCTTAGAATGTGTCTGGATGTCTGATGGGACCTAGCTCATAAATGAACTCCAAATCCAAACTTCTTAGACTGTATCGTCAACTGAACTTAATCAGTATCCTGCGCCATGCCTCCCTCGGTATTGCTTTGGACCACCTGTCCAAAATACTGCCCCTCGTTAGAAGGAAAACTATAACTCCGACAACCTCCCTGTCGTCCAAGTCACCTTGGAAGCTTGGAATGATAACTGTCTCCCGAATGAGGCTGTCATTATCATATCCCTAGAACATCCACTTATGTTCTAAAACTTCTTCCGACTATTTCTCCAGGATTGGATCAATGTCAGCTTATTGCATCTAGTGCAAAAACAACATCTGGTGTGGTACTTGACATCTCATGATTGACTCAATTGCCTAAGCAAGTGATCTGCCAATCATGCACATCCCTCTCCCCTTTAGTCCGTAAGACACCTTTAGAGAGGGTGACTCCATCACCTGCAGGTACACCACCATACCAGGAGTCGTCCATTCTAAATACTCTTAGAATGTTGTCTAAGTACCCTTAATTGGGAAACCACCCAAATCCAGATCTAAAACCATAGATCTAGTAACCAATATGTCTGATATAATGTCCAAGTCCCATGTGGAGAAACCACTGTGTGACGACCAAAGTATAACCGATCGTAGTATAGGAATATCACTTCCTACTCTGTGTATGTCATCCAAATACCAGGACATCACACCCTACTACCTTCTCAACAGATCCATCCCCTATTCTGATGAAGTCAAACCTACGACTGTCACATCAGAAATAGATGATCTATCTCCGCTACATCTGCTTTAGTCTATAAATAGACATAAGCTACCTGTCCACCAATGCTTCCGCTGCTCCAACTGACTACGACAACCCTCTGGCAGAGTCATATACACGTACACTTCTAAAGCTAGTTTAGAACGACGCTATACTCATCCTCCTGCCGGGTCTCGCAGCCTGGAACAACAGCAATGGCAAGTCTGGGTAAACAAGAACCTCCCTGTCACCGTCCTTGAGGCTACCGGAGTACCTCTCGGGTGTCTGAGGTTACCCACTTTATCTGTGGAGTGGCCAATGGAATGTCAATCCAGATTGAATCTTTAGGTTCCTATGAAATCTTCAGTAATCGTTTGTGGTTCTGGAATCACTTCCAGTTCTACCATACTCCCACTTCTGTTTTCTGAAAAAATCCATTTTTATTAAAACTGTGGCAAGTCTAGAATAATATCACTATTGATCTTCCAGATGGTAGAAAGTCAACCCTCGTCATAGCCTGGGTCAACCCACAAACAGCCATTACAGAAACGTGCCTTGAGTTGTCCAGTGTCTGGTTTTAATCATAAACCGGACAACTCCCCGTACCTCAACATCGTTAAGATACGAACTGTTCTATATCCAATATAGGACCAGAGGCACTGATTTAATTGAACCAGATTCAAATCATGCAGCTGTCTCCAGCGCATGTCAACTAAATGGAAGAGAGGCCGATCAGCGTTACTCAACTTAGGAGTACTTCCAATTATGAGTAACCTGAAAGAGAAGCAAGTTCTCTTAATCATTACTATCACCTGAATACCATACACAAGTATCTACATCTTCGATCACCTTGAAGAATCCCGATGCTTGCAACACCTGGTTCTCTACTTTATTCTTATACCTATAATTTCTCAAAACTTGGACCCTGTGTTTCTACGAAACACCTGTCTAAAAACTAGAGAAGTCATAAGTAAACCGAATATAGTACGAGAACCAACCCCTCTGTCCTAATGGACACTGGACAATATACAATACTATGTACGAGTCCCTTGAGTCTAATAACTCACTCCCTGTGTGTCGTAGGTTAAAAACTGTACTTATGGTTAAGAAGAATTACACCGCTGTTTAATGCTCCTTACCTAACCATCAACTGATATAGGTAAATGTCATCGACATAATTTCAAAAAGGTATATCTCACTCTATAAAAATAGACGTACAGATATATCAATTTGAAATTGGTGCATTAGAACGGATATTCAAAACCAAATATTTGCCGTCCGGCAAACAGCCCAGGCGATTTCCTCAAATATCACCAATTACAACGAATTCCGATATAATGAGGACGATCACCTAATTCCCAATAATTTACTCCCACTCATCATCTGTAAAACCATACAGATGTGAGAATCAAAACTGGTAAATACATACCCTGGAGCAGGTGTCTAATTGGGAAATCAGTTTTCTTTTAACGGTACACAGTGAAACTGAAACATTGAAATGTTTTGATGGGGTATCCTGGTATTCCTAGTAGTGCCTCTTCCATTATCCAGATTAACGACTATAACCGTGTAATTCTTTGCCACCTCTCCAAATCCCTTTATATGTCTTTAGTCATTACCTTCTGCACACCCCTTTAGGCCAAATAGTTTTCTCCCTTCCCTACCTTTCGGCACCAGCCTATGGTTTGGAAGAAGACTATCTAATTAGCATAATGGGTGTACTGTCCTAATCCTAGGAGCACTCGCAATGCGAGAGAAGGCGAAGATAAAAGACAACCGAATAAACTTTATTCCTATTTCTCCTGAACCAGAATCCATCCCCGAACTGGAACAAGTTCCTTTCGAGTTCGTATATAACCATACGATGGAATATCCAATAAACTGTGGATCTTCGTAGTGATACGGAGTGTCCTGGAGAAATACAAAGGTGAAGTGGGAGTGGTAATGAAATACTTGGTTTGGTCGTGAATATCAGTCGCAATTTACTTTGCCCTCTTACTAATCCCTTTCTTTGTCTTTATATAATACCTTATGTACACCATCGTTAGGCTAATTGGTTTTCTTCATTCCCTACCGGTCGGCACCTGCCTATGGTTTGGAAGAAGACTGTCCAATTTGCGTAATAGATGTACTATCCCCTAATCTAAGGGGTACTCACAACCTGAGAGAAGGTAAAAGGAAAAGACAGCTGAATGGTCCTATTCATTTTCTCCAGAACCGGAAACCATCCTCGAATAAATTCCTTCGAGTTCGTATATAACCATACGATGGTTTTGTCCAATGGAAGTGGACGTTCGTAGTAATACGGGGTGTCCTAGAGAAAAGAGTAAAAGTAGGAGTGGCAATGAGGTCTGCAACTCTGACAATCCAAAAGCCAGTGTTAAGAAGGTTCGGTTAATTTTGGTCTCTGAGTCATAGTCTAGGGTCGGGTCAATGGTCGCTGCCAAAGAGAGAGAGAGAAAAGAAACACTCAGCGTGCACTCTAACCTAGATCAGAATGGTTACCAATTTATCTAATCTGGAAACCTCCCACTGTACCGTCAAATTCTCCTCCAAACTTAAAAGAAGAATTAGTCGGGATCACCCGAGGAGTAAACCAACTCATCATTGGGAATCGGGATCCAACTATCATCGCATGATAACGTGACGGAATCCGCTCACGTCATCACACTCCAGAAGGTATGCGCATATCTGGCAAGTTTCAGTTTCTTTAGAAACTCCCGATGTGATTTTTGCCCCATGCTCTTATGATCTTGACGAAGGCCAACAAATCATAAGTCACATGTCAAGTTCTACCCGTCATTGTCCAGATTAATTTGAACCCACCCGTACAAGCCCTTGACGAAGGCCAACAAGGCTATACGACTGTCCCAAATCAACGCATCTATCTATGCAGCAGAAAGGTAACAAGCAGCTACCATACACTATGCCTTGACGAAGGCCAACAAACATAGCATGAATACTACGTGCTACCCGTCTGAAACGACGAAGGGCTACGAATGGTTTCTGGCAAAAACCTTTAACGTAATGAACTTGATATCGTTGAAGGAACTGGATAGCTTTATAAAAATATAGTGACGAAAACCTTTGCTAAAGAGGTCACTCCCGGTGAAGGGATCTCGGCTCATTCCCCATAGAATGAGGTGCAGGATATTCCAACTGAATACCACGATGCAAAGCAAAAGTAATCGGCTATAGTGAAGTTATTGCCCTGACGCAAACTTCTGTCCAAGGGGTCACTCCCGGTGAAGGGATCTCGGCCCTTGCCTCGTCGACTGAGGAGCAGGATATTCTAACTGAATACCACGATGCAAAACAAAAGTGAACGTCCTTGCAATAACAGCTTTTTGAAAAGTGTTCCAACAACATCAGAATAGGTTTGTTTTACTTGCATTGATCCGAATCAACGCAGTCCCATCAATTGATCACACCACAAAGAATGAAAATATACTGATGTACGTATATGCCATCCGCATTCGCCACTGGGTCCCGTCATTACCCGTTAGGTTAGCTAACTAACGACAGAGCGGGGACTGGACTAGCGCGGATGCAAAACATATACAACATCTACTAGAATATATATCAATATATAATATTTCGCTCAAGGCGTGATAAAATGCAACATCATAGAAATGTACAGCATCACAGAACAATACAGATATCTGGGATCCCCGGGTTTCACAGAGCCACTACTGAAAACCCGACGTTCCCCTGGTCGTGTGGATAGCCTGTGCAATGAAATCCTAGACCCCTACGGGCGCGGCAAGTTACCCGCCAAAACCTGAAGCGAGGCAGCCCCCTTCAGCAACGTGAATGGACCACCCAACACTTCACGGAATCCGGTAACTTGGGCACCCCTCCTGGGTCAACCTGTACCCCCTACGAGTGCGGCGAATAGCCCGCCAATTCTAGAGTGAAGCCCCCTCCGTCTCAATGCCATGAGATGCGGGCTTGTTGCCCTCTAGAACCCGGCTATCCGTGCACCCCTCCGCGGGGCAATCCTAGTACAGAAAGTAAAATATACATACAACGGGTACATCGACCGCAACCTGGTCGTGCCCCAAAAGAATAATACAAACAGGCAGTGACGGCAGTCCACATGTCGGACGCTCGCCCCGCAATACCAAATGTACAAAATACAACAAAAACTGTACTAGCATTGCATCCAGGCTATCCCCCACGACTAATCCGCAACATCACAGCATAACACAAAACATCAACGTGAAAGTCACGTTCGCAAATCCGTCTAACCGGGCTATAGCAATTAGATAGGATTTACCGATCAAGTGACATTCACGGTCGCAGATATAATGTAAATACTGTGAACTAATGTGTTTTAATATATCCGATCGATCAAATTTTACCAAGTGGGCCCCATACTTTACTGTAGCACTTAAAGAAATTCTGGGCCCAAAAAGAATGTTCCAAAAACCCTATTTTCAAGTCAGGAGCTTTCTGCAAAATTTTGGTACACTAAACAGTTCAAGTCGCGGCGGAACCGCGGCCGAAGCATGGGTTAGGCCGCGGTTCCGCGGTCGTTTAGACTGTTCACGAGACCAAGTTTTCACAGAATTCTTAAAATACCTTGCACATCATTTTGCAACATACTGAAAAAATTTTGGAGCCAAGAAAATTTCGACAGAAAACTGATGTGTATAAAAAGGCGGTTTTGGAATTTTGTTCGATCGGAAATGTAAAACACATTAGACAAAACTAGACTATGTTAATGGCGAGGCTCTGATACCACTGTAAGTGCACGGCGGCGGCCCGGCCTCCATCCCGAGGCCAAATGCGGAAGCGATGGTTAACTTTAATTTTCAAACCGGCACCACCGCGCACTATAAACCCGGATCGTACCATTAACTAGTCCTAACTAACTACAATATGGGGTGGAGAGATATACCGAGCGATCCGTGTCCTCCGGTCTTCTCGTCGTCGTCCCGATCTCCCCGCGGAATCTCCGGTCTCCTCCTCGTCGCCGGAAGGGCACCACGTCGCCTGCTTCTTTTACGGGCTCCCACCTCTATACCGAGGCAACTCGGGCACGAAGTTGGCGATCCGACGTGCCCAAGGTTTGCTGTAGAATGTGTGTAGAACCATGTCTCATTTTGGGGTTCATGGAGGTTGCCATTTTGGTGGAGGGATGATACATGAACTTTGTATAGGAACTTGGGGATTTTTCCTAACATGAAAAGAACCAAAATCCCACACTACAAATTTTGGACAGCCCACAAGAGCTTGGCCGGCCATGCTCATGGGAGTGAATGAGAGGAGTGAAAAATATAGCCACAAGAATAATCAAGTGAGAGAGAATGGTATGTGATCATGCAAGAAAGAGAAAAGCTCATCATGATGAATAATCATCACACAAAACCAACACTCCAAATCAACTATCATCAATAACCATGATCACACAAAAGTCAAGCCATGATGGATAAATCAAGTCAATGGATGGTGAAATGCAAAGAACACCCTCCACAAATGCTTATTTGCACAAATGCAAATAAGCCCTCTTCCACCAATCTTCGGCCATTGAAAGATACAAATGAAAATGGCCGAAACGGAAAGCAAACCGGCAACTCCAGAAAACTGGTCCCGTAATAAATTACAGGAAAAACCCCGCTACTGTGCATACACACCCGCATCTGTATTCCGACCGAATACAAATGCAAAGAGACAAAATCTACACTATACTAGGATCCGGCTTAAACCAAAGCCCGCTAGTATAAACCCGTCCGATCATGATCCGTGCAATACCGCACGTATCTGATCGAACCCTGCCATATCTCCATACGGCCTCTACAGCGTTTCGCCCGAAAACTTGAGCAACTGAATGTGGGGGACTCTAAAAACTCGTCAACACCTTGGTTGTGGATTTAACCACTAGCACGTCAGAGGTATAAGCCAATACATAACGGGATACCAGGTATTGACCAAAAGGGACGTCGATGAGCGAACTCATCCTGACACCCTACTGAGCCTGTCAGTGACAATATCCGTACAGTCCAGTCCGTTCGTCTATGAGCATCGCATGGCAGGCCTAGGGGGTTGGTAAAAGTCAGACCCCCAAAAGCGGTAAGTCATGTTAGAGATCAGCCCAGAACACCCTGAGATACTACTGGAATACCTACCAGTAAATCTCCTGCCTTGGCCAAGGACTTTTCATGTTCTGGCTCTCCTAGACACAGCACGACCTCACCCCCAATACCGGGAGAGACGAACCCCCGAAGATCCGCTCACTGCCTCCATATGGCTCGGGACTGTACCCAACTAAAACCTGTTTGCACGTCTCCTTTGAGCGTGGTAGGGTAGTAATCAAAGTACAGTGGGAACTCACACGAGACAAATGACGATCCTCAGGTCGATGAACTAACCTGTACACATGTCACCAGGGAACTGCTATCTGACGTCAGGTATAAGACCAACTAGTATGTTCCCGGCGAGTCCTGTCCGGTGTACTCATAACCCAATGAGCACCTGTATACATCTTAGGTGAACCAACTGACACCAGTGGCTTGTGAGACCGGCCACCGCCCCTCGTCGGGGTCTCGACTGTATACACTAGTCTACTATGGAGAATCGATGCCCTGTCTCGAAACTCCCACGGCTAGGGACCTTTTAAGGATGTGCTTATAGACCACCAGCTCTCACGTATATGATCGCCCTCATACTGCTGGCAGTCAAGCAAGAATCCTAGGGGCTCTATTAACGTGTAATAGCGACATGTCAGGTCACCTAAAGCAGTATACGATGATAAAGATAAACCAGATAGCATACTATCATCTTGAGTAAGACTGTCCTACCGGAATAGGTCCTCCCTCAATCATTGCAATCACTTGCCTGTGATCCAATAATTGACTCTAAGGGCATTATCTCCAACAGAGAGTTCCTGCGCAGCTTGTTCAGCAATTCAAAGCTGTTCCTGGTTGGAACAGCAGCATTGACTTCCACCGTTGGGGCTGGTGGAGTTAGCCCAGAGGGGGAATTGCCCCCAGCCTTCCTTACTCGGTGCCAGTGGCGGCGTCGAGCGTGTCGAGCCGATGGAGTTAGTTCGGTGATGGGGATGGCTTTGTCTTGTCCCCTGTTCAGATGAGGGGCTGTTGCTGGTGTCAGCCTCTTGAAGACTGATGTCCGTTGAGAAGCGGTATCCAACCGGTCAAAAACAGACTTCTGACCAGGGACGGGAACCGTAGTGGGAGCCGGAATAGTCAGTCTTGTAAAGACCGACCCTTTGGCGGGAGAAGCCGCCTTGACGACTTCAGGAGCAGGGATGGCTATCCTTTTCGGAACAACCTTCTCTGGGATTGCAGGCTTCATCACGGGCCCACATGAACTTTGGCCCAGTCTGGCGAAGACCGAGGAGCTGGAGCTGGATGACCCGTTGAGAGGGGCCGCGGTAGTAGAAAGCCGATCAAAGACCGACTTCTTGGGAGCTTCTTGTGTTGGTATAGGAGCGCTGAAGCTCATCGGTGGGAGCATGGTCCCAAAGAACAATCCGGTGGTGGTCTGAGTCACCTGGTCCACCGGCATCATGAACAAGGAGGCCGCTTGAGTCCCGTAAGCTATGCCTCCAGACGAGGCGGAGCGCGAGTTGCAGTTGCAGTTGGAACACTTCACGCAAGTAGATGCCATTGCTGTTTGGCTTTCTGCGCCAAGCAAGAAACCAAATCTTAGTACCTCGAACCCAAGGGCAATCATATCAAACCGCGATTCTTTCGCGAACACGACATACGAAGTAAAGAGTGGAAAGAGGAAAAGCAGTCCCACCGGGCGTGCCAGAATATGTTTCCCGCCGAACACAGAGACGCGACCGCGCAGGTCCGTCTTGCCTGAAATTCGGGGCAGATGCTAATTGGTGCTATCCATCCACCTCTCCGAATATGCCAAGTTGATTTATGGCACCATGTATCGAATGTTTAAACGGATGCGGCCGATGTAGCAGACTTCGTCAGATTCCCCCTCGTTTGAGGGGTTTTTGATTGTGGGGACGCTCTTCCCTGCAGGCGCAAGCCCTGCAGTTAATTACGCTACCGCATCGCGGTAACAACTTTCTCCTTCTCCAGATGGTCACTTCGTGTCGTGGGTGTTTGTTTTATTTTTGGTTGCCCGTGGATTGTATACGGAGACTAATTTATGTTATCGCCCGTAGGACGTGGATTAGTCCAAATCCGTATCTTCTTAGATTTGGGTTTTGGTTTGGGTTTAAGGATACGTTAGCCTCATTTGAGACTAAGATCAAGTTAAACGTTTGTTAAGGATACGTTAGTCTAATTTTTAGACTAAGATCAACTTAACGGGATCGTTTAGATCCAACAAAAGAGCAATTGGACTCTATTGTTTAGTTTAGGGACATTGCGGTCAGTTAGTTTAGGGACATTACGGTCCATTACCAGTTTAAGGACGTGGTGGTCCAATGTTAGTTTAAGGACGTCTCGGTCCATCGGTAGTTTAAGGACATTTCGGTCCAGATTAAGGACATCGTAGTCCGTGGGTTTAAAGGGACCCCACAGTCCAGGTTAAGGACATCGTAGTCCATGGGCTTAAGGACCCCACAGTCCGGTTTAAAGACATCGTAGTCTATAAAGTTTAAGGACATCGTAGTCCATGAGTTTAAGCACCCCACAGTCCGTAGAAATGTGTGGTCATCGGGGCCCATCACCTCTTTGAAGACGTTGAAGGATTACAACGACAAACATCAGAGGAGTAACGAGATGTACCCTCGAACCGGTGTGAATTGTTTGAAAGATCTGTAGCCCAGCTTGGGACTAAGATCTGTTGAATATTTGTGAGCAGATGGGCTCAGTTCATTATAAGTTGAGGACTTATGGCCAGAATTGGGCTAAGTCCAATTAAAATGTTTAACATTTTTTATTCTGGCTATTGAGCCTTCATTTGGGCTCGTCCCTTTTAGTAATGCTGAGCATTAGGTCCTAACAATTTTTGTCTTGTATTGAATGCACAACATTCATCAGAACAAAGTGTGTTCTGACAGCGCGCCACGTGGCGCATCAGGCGCTTTGTGCCAATTAAAGAACGTATTGCGCTTCTGTCAGGTAGCGCACACGAAGGTGACACGTGTCGCGCTTAGCGCTAGTTTATTAGCGTATTGCGCTTTCCATTTATGAGTGATTTGCGCTGATTTAGGGCCGCGCCAGTGAGTGACACGTGGCGCGCTTGGCGCTAAGCGCCAGCCCATAAGCGCAGTGCGCTATTTCAGAAGGGCAAAGCGCAAGTTGTTTCTGTGATTGACACGTGGCACGTTTTGGCACTGAGCGCCGGTCCAAGGAGAGCAAAAGCGCAGTTCATGAGTGCAAGGCACTGTTCAGTAGTGCATAGCGCATCTGATCAAATTTATGATCAGAGAACAAGTTTATGTTCTTCTTTTAAAGGAGGCTTTGCCTCAAGATTCACGAACAAAAGTTCTTGTTTATAAAAGGGCTCTGCCTTTGTAGATCAAGGATCTGTGAATGAAGTAAATACTTCTTTTATTTTCATGATTAGATCTTTTGATTTTTTTCTTTTTATCAAAAATCTTGGTCTTTTGTAGATCTATGATCCTTTAAGAAGATAGTTCTTCTTTTTTAATGAGATGATTTCATCTCAGTTGTTCAAAAATTAATTCTCTACCTTGAAGAAATGATCTTCTTTTTCTAAGAATTTGCTCTTCTTTCTCTTTGAGTTTTTCTCAAAATTTGCAGGGGGGTTTCTCTATATGAGACTTGAAGTCTTGGGGCATTTATATAGGGCCAATTGATTTGTTGAATCAGTTAAAGAAATCTTTATCTAATTGATTTGGGGATATTTCCCCACCGTTGGATCTTTGATCCTACGGTTTCTGTTTTACAGAAGGCAATCTTCTTGTTTTTTACAAGATTGGAAAGATTTTTCCATAACAGAATTTTAATTCTGATTAATTAATGATTTATCATTATTATTAGATCGTTTGATCTAACGGTGGGGAATTTCATAATTCCAGCACTGGCGCACCCGTGCTTTGCATGTGGTGCGCTGCTCAGAGCGCAACGTACTTTACGCTAGCACACATACGTTTGACACGTGGCGCGCAGCGCAGAGCGCAGCGCATCTGGTGCTAGCGCATCCGTGTTTGACACGTGGCGCGCAGCGCGCCTAGCGCTGGATATGAAGCGTTGCTTCAACTTTTAAATTTTGAATTTTAAAACAAAATTTTGCTCTGATTGGGGGAAACAAGGAGATAAAATAATCTCTAGGTTTTTTCTTACCTAGGGTTTCTTTTCTTCAAAGAGAACTTCTCCTCTTTTTTTTTCTTGTTTCTCAAATCTTATGGGGGGTCTTCTCTCTTTCTCCTTTCAGTCTCGGGTCCTTTATATAGTAGAGGCAAGTTTGTTGATTTAGTTAAGAAAATCTGTCATTGAGAGATTTTTAAATTGATTCGGGGATTTTGTCCACCTTTGGATTTTCGATCTAGGGACTTCTGTTTTACAAAAAATATTTTTCTTGTTTTCAACAAAATTGGGAAAATATTTTCCCAAACAGAGATTATTTTGTAGCTTGGTGATTTTTAATCACGTTTGGATCTTTAATCCAACGGTTCTCTATTTTACAGAGTGTAATCTTTCTTATTTAGAAAGATTGGGGAATATTTTCCCATACAGAGCTTATTCTGTTGCCTGGTGATTTTTAATCACCATTGGATTTTTAATTCAACGGTGCTCTATTTTACAGAGCGTAATTTTTCTTGTTTAGAAAGATCTAAGGAAATATTTCCCAAATAGGGTTTTGATCTCTCTTATTTAGAATTTAATTCTACCGGCTCAGAAGGCATTAAGAACCCTCACGTGTAGCACCTGACCCCATAGCATTAAACCTATTTGCTTATATGCAGCAGTCCTAGAGAAAAGTATCACGTGTTAGCACGTGAGCTAATGTTCAGGAATGTCACGTATGGCACGTGACCCCCATGAAGTTGAGCCCAACAACGAGCATCACGTGCTAACACATGAGCTTTTCTGGCCTGTTATTTGTTTTAGGAAGGCGTTTATATACTTTGTATATAGATGCACACTTGCCTGCACGTGATACTCAAATTTAGCCTTATTTGTTAAGCGCAATACCTATAATTTTTGCTCCAAAGCGCATCACGTGTGGGCACGTGACGCTCCATTTGGGGAATTTTTCCCATCGCCTTTTATTTATTTTTATAAGGGAATACGGACGTTTGATAATACTAGCCGGTTTCTTACAAAGCCGGATAATTTAATCAAGTGTTGATTATATATATAGTATTATGTTTATTTTCCTTTTTTTCTTTCATTTTCTATTTGTATATGATACAAATACTTATATATGTATATGATACATATACAATGTGTATATGATACGCTTGCATGCATCTAGAAAGAGACACCTCATTTCTTTATTTATGAATAAAGAAATGAGAATGTTGTAGAGAGGCATGGTTGCTAGAAATAATTATTATTATATTGGATATAATTATATATTCTAGCATGGTGACCTCTCCTTTTTGCCAGTCCATTCACTCTCTCTCTTTCTCTCCCTCTTCGTTTTCATGAGAGCTAAAAAGAGGGGAGGAAAAGAGAAATAAAGAGCGATTACTACATCTCTTCCTCTCATTTTCTAGTAAATTTTGAGAGCACATTACTTTACAAAAGTGTGGATTTTGGTGAAGTTGAAGATTAGGCCGGGTTTTTTTCCAAAGTGGATCATTTTTGGCGAGATCCGCTTGCAAGCTCTATCCTTAAGTCGCGGAGTCTAGCATGAGTCTTCTACTAAGAGAGTGGACACGTTACAAAAGTTGTAGCCCCCATAAACTTGTATTTTAGTTCTTTAGTTAGCATATAACTAATATATAGTATTTGAATGATTTTGGGATGCGTATTTAGTGCTACGCTCTTGAAATTTTTTGTTCACTATTCTGCCGTGGTCCACAAATGTTGGGACTCTAGCACCAAATACTAACAGAGTGTGGTGGAGGGAGGAGTGGAGGGTTAGGGTTAGATGATGGGGGAAGGGACGAGCGGCTCCAGTAAAGGGCAACACCAATGGTGACGGGCGGTGGATGGCAGGATTAGGTTAGGATGAGAGGAGGAAAAAGAAAAGGGTATTTTGATAGAGAGGAAGATTGTGCTGATGGGGCACCAATCAGTGTTGACTGGACGACATGGGTCAGGATAGTTTTTTAGAGATTATAATATTTGGGTTTTTAGATATGGGTATCCCAAAATATTGCTATTTTGAAAAACACACCAAAATCTTCATATTTTTAAATACATCCCTAAAACTCATTCGTTAACTAAATATACCCCTTTTCTCATGTTGATTAAAATTAAAAATTAGATTAGAGCTAACATGATGAATTATGAGATAAAAGGTCTTATATATCCTTGTCGTCCTTTATGAAACCATCGTCTTCTTTCATTTTCATGTAAAACCCAGCATTCTCACTCTTTCCGACTCTCATCTTCAAAATCCTTCACTCTCCCTCTCTCTCCCCCGACGCAAAACCTATTTTTCTCTCTTCCAACGCAAAATCCGTATTTTCTCCTTTAATCCTCCAAATTGTTATTAATAATCTCTCTCTATCTCTCTCACCCAAAGGCATAATCCACTTTAGTCATTCTCAATTCTTAAATGCAAAACTTATATTTTCTACTTCAATTCTTTATAATATTACTTAAAAATCTCTCTCTCTCTCTCTCTCTTCAATGCAAATGTAAATCCATTAGAAACACAAAATTGTCATTTTAGCTTCTTAATGAAGATTTCTTACAATGTTAGGAATGATAATTATTAAGCATAGTGACCAACTTAGTTTAATTAAGAGTTTTAGAGGATGTATTAAAAAATATTAAGTTTTAGGGTGTGTTTTTCAAAATAGCAATACTTTAGGGGGCCTATTTAAAAAAAAACTATAATATTTTGGGTTTAACGAACATATGACTCGATTATTTTGTCTAATAATAATATTATAAATCTATTTAGCCTCAGTGTTTATAGTTCACTTTAAAGAAAAAAACACAGATGCAGATGCTAACTGGATTCTCATGGCATCAAATTTATAGATTTCCTAAAATCTCTGCTCTTTTCTGTCTATCCCCGAAATTCAATAATGGTCACTCAACATCCTACTCTCGCCGTAGCCTTTCCTTCCTTTTAGAATCTAAACTATCAATTATTTTCCAAGGTGTAGAAACAAAACGAGCAACCTTTGTCACAGGAAAAAACAAAAAAACAAATACAAAAATCGAAAAAGAAAGATAAATATATACCATCCCAAAAAAGAATCAGTGCCAAAAAAGCTTCAATGATAACCAACATTTCTCGGCTTCTTCGTTGCGTTGAGTTTTACGAACCCGTCTTTTGTAATCCTCATTAAAGGATGGATTGCATGCTGGCCGCAAAGCTCAAAGATGGAGAAACGTCCTTTCGACCGCACCATAAATAGCTGGATCTTGATCGGTAATTATAGCTCCCAGTGCATTCCCCACATGCAATTTAAGAAATTCTCAAACGACCAAACAAATGTTTCTTCCTTCTCCTCATCAGCTGGAAGTGCACAGCTATGTAGATAGGTTATGATGATTCACGCCCGGTGAGTGGTGCAAAGGGCAATCTAAATTTATTTGTCTTGCATCTGACATCAAAGACAACAACTTCACTAATTGCATGTAAGATGTCCTTGCCCTTCCATCGGCCCAGAAAATACTTTTACATACGCTCTGGCCGCCGATCTCAACGGCATGATAAAATGAGAAATCAGCAATGTGGCTTTGCAAAAATTCCTTAATCATGTTCATGCACTCACGCCCAATGTTGCTCTCTTTTCTCTCACTCTCAAAATTTCCACATGTTCTTCTGGGGTGATATTCATGGACCTGTTTTTGCTTGTGGAATTAACAAGACCTGCAGTCCTTGACTGGCCGGAATCAGCACTACGAAATTGATGAACCGATGCTTTACACGTAGGATCCTTCTCAAACTTACGATGGGACTTAAGCGTCAAAACTTTCATAGGAGTGGTGAGTAACTCCTGGTTTTGTTCATCGTCGAAAAACTTGAGCTTCCATACCCCTTCATTGATTCTATATTGCCTTGCAACCTTCCCTTTCTAGAGTTTTGCGGCGCTTTACACCTCGGCCAGCTTCTCTTTTGTCGTTCAAGCTCTTGTATATAGCCTTGTTTATAACAAACAAAATGTCTTCTTATGAATTCGCAGTCTTTTAGCTCGTATGATTACGAACCCCAAATCCTTCTCTTTATAATATTCATAAGCTTCTTCGTCCCTCGAAAATTGCATGCATACCAATATGTGGAGTGCCTGCTTCTAATTCAACTACAGTGAGTTCGGTATCCGTATCCTCTAACTCCGTGATTTCTTCTACATCTTGATTCTCTTCGATTTGTGGCAATTTCCTCTACTCATGAATGTGCATCTTGAATACAGTGAGGATTCTCACCGTGTTCTCTTCGATTTGCAGCATTTTCCTATAGGCGAAATTTATGAATGCAAATTAAATAATTATTGAGTTCAGATAACCAGAGTTTCATAAAGTTAATCTAAACTTAACTCCAAAATCCTAACTATGCCATGTTTAGAATGGTTTTTGCAGTTCAGAAAACTACGGTTATCTAAACTCTAAAGTTGAGATAACCGTAATTTATTAAGCTCTCTAAACTCCAAAATTTGTAAAGAAGATTTTCGAGTTTAGATTAACTACAAAGCCGAACACTGGACAGCAAGAACACATCTAAGCTGACAAAATTAAGAACATCAAGGAACAAATGATCTCCAAAAAAGTTCAGCAAATTAGCAAACCCTAATCAGTAGATAACCCTAAAATTCATGCAAAGTTCAAAGCTAGCACAAACCTTTAGAGGAGAACGGATACATACCCTTGAGAGAGAAGAAGAAGAGCAGGAGCGAAGAGAGGCGCGCAGAGGAAAGTCACGGGTTTTTTTTGGCACTGGCCCGTGAGCCCTAACCCTAAACACACAACACACACAATCCTACACACACCACAAACAAGCACAAAAACAGGAATCCACGAATTTGCTCCCAAAACGTTAATTTGTGGCCATTTTGTCTCTTAGTGTTCCTGGGATTCAAACCCCGTACTTTCTGCAAGAGAGGAGGTGCCCATCAACCGAGCTAATGCTCAATTTTTTTTGTTGGTTCTCTCTTTTTTCATTTTTTCCTATGAAGCTTCTCAGGATCAGTTTCAGATCCAATCTTACGAAGGTGTAACTGGATCATAATGTTTAGGCTAAATTTCACTAAACTACCTTAAATTTTTTTCTTATCTCCACAATTATTATTATAACTAGAAACAAAAAGGGATGACATATGTCGTTCCATTATATTTTCAAGTAAAAACTGGAAAAATGAGAAAACCTCTCCTCATTTGATGTAATTTGTGCCGATCAAAATTTAAAGTTGGAATTAAATTTGCAAGATACCCCAACCAAATTGAATGTTTGCATAATATTCTTGTTATTTTATTTCCTCGTAGAAGCATATGTTAGCAAAAAAAATATTAGCATTAATTTACCTGTCTGCTATCTTAAACATTTATAATGCATAATATGTAACCAGATCAAATATTTCTTTAAGACAAAGAAGTTGACTATTTGGAATTGCAATTTTTGTGATTAGTTGTTTGAAAATGCTGAAGTTTATTTTTACGTGCATTGCACGTGCCAAAATCGAGTTACAGTTAACCCCATCAACGTTTGGATTCAAGGGGGTTTGTTTTTCCTCTAAACCCTCATCCCATAAAAAAGAAAGTTAAGGCAGCGATAAAGGGTATTTTAATGTAAAACTAAGCCAATAAAAGATATATTTTATTTCCTTACCCTTTCTTGCTTGACCAGTATAAATTTTTGTTGGCTCCAGTTTCATTTTCACCCCCAAAATCAATGTTGTTGCTACTTTTGGTGCTTGCATGCTGCACATGATTGTTGCCTTGAAAGGTTTAGTGTAGATTTAACAACTTTTACTAAAATATCCTGATGATGCTTACATGCTGCACATATAATTATTAAATTATAATTATCATGTGCTTGCATGCTGCACATATTAAATGCCTGATGATGTTAAATCTACATATTAAATATCCTTTTTGCACTTTTAATAATTATAATTAATTAAATCAAATTATTATTAATTATATTAATAAAAAATTTAAGATGGGGTAGAGGTGGAGGGCTGACGAGGGTGGTAAGGACGGAGTTCGGCTAGAGTGTGGCGGGGGAGGAGACGAGGGTGCGGCCGAGATGGGGGCAGAGGGAGAAGTGGATGATTGAAAGGTTTAGTGCACATGATTGCTGCTTTTGGTGCTTGCATGCTGCACATGAAAATGCATCCAATGGAGATTGCACCAAAAGCAGCAATCCTGATGATGTGCACATGATTTAATTAATTATAATTATTAAAAGTTGTAGCCTCCATAAACTTGTATTTTAGTTCTTTAGTTAGAGTTATCCCCTAAATTTTAATGAACAAAAATAACATAGCATAATCCTATTAGTCATATATGGTATAGATTGAACATAACAAATCTGTCTAACAATTAGCACCAAATTTTCCTACTACCATACATAATACTATCAACAATAAACATTTAGGATATCAAAACCATAAGTGGCATTTTAATAGCGGCTTAATTAAAAAACCACATATCCAATCACAACAATCAGAGAGTCTCACTTCAGACGTTTGTCGTCGTCTTGGGCCGGATATTTATAGTTTCGAAAAAGTTGGGAAATTAGTTATTTGATCTTATCTGTCTAATACTATAATATTATAGTATTTTTTAACTCTAGATCTGATAGCTTTTTTTGTTTGCTATAGTGCCCTTAAGTCAATTATTGAATCGCAAGCACGCGATTGCGATGATTGAGGAAGGACCTATACGGATAGAACAGTCTTACTCAATATGATAGTATGCTATCTGGTTTGTCTTTATCATCATGTACATACTTTATATGGTATTACAGATCACTATTATATGTTGATAGAGTCCATAAGATTCTTGCTTGACTACCAGCATTATGATGACGATCATATACGTGGGAGCTGGGTGGTCTATAAGCACATCTTTAAATTTCTCTAGTTGTGGGAGTATCGAGACTGGGTATCGATACTCCAGACTAGACTAGTGTATACTGATCGAGACCACGACGAGGAGCGGTGGCCAGGTCTCACAAGCCATTGGTGTTAGTTTGTTCACCTAAAATAGTATATGGGTGCTCATTGGGTTATGAGTACACTGGACGGACTCGCCGGGAACCTGCTAGTTGGTACTATATCTATTGTCAGATAGCAGTTCCCAGATGACATTTGTACAGGTCAGTTTGTCGACCTGAGATCGTCATTTGTCTCGTGTGAGTTCCCACTATATTTTGATTACTACCCTACCACGGCTCAAAAGAATCGTGCAAACAGGTTTAGTTGGGTACAGTCCCGAACCACATGGAGGCAGTGAGCGGATCGTCGGGGATTCGTCTCTCCCGGTATTGGGGGTTGATATCGCGTTGTGCACGGGTGGCCATCACCAGAAATTCTTGGCCAAATTAGTCGAGAATTACTGATTTGAATCGGTAGTTTCTCAGTTGGTGATGGACTTCATACCGACACGAAATGTAGCGTTATTAGGGGTCTAACTTTATCCACCCCCTAGACTCGATATGCGATACTCTTAGACGAACAGACCGGACTGTACGGATATTGTCACGGACAGGCTCAGTAGGGGTCAGGATGAGTTTGCTCGTCGGACTTCCTTTTGCTCAATACCTGGGTAGCCGTTATGTACAGCTAGTGCCGCTGACGTGCATGTGGTTAAACCCACTGTCAGCATATTGACGAATCTTTAGAGTCCCGCATAGAGTGTTTCCCTGCATCGGGCGAAACGATATAGAGGCCGTATGGTTTTACGGAAGGGTTCGATCATAAACGTGCACTTGTGCACGTATCATGATTCGGACGGATAATACTAGTGGGCTTTAATTTAAGCCGGCGGATTCTAGTATTATATTGTTGGATTATTTTCGTCTTTTTGTATTCGTATTTTTTGAAATACGGATACGGGTATGTATATACGGATGAGGGGTATTTTTGTAATTTATTACAAGGTGATTCTAGAAGAAAACACCTTATTTAGTTTTAACCATTTTTGATTAAATGGTTAATGAGATGGAGGGATGAGATGTGCATGTGCATTTATTGTAGCATGGCTTTGTAGTGACTCATGATTACTATTCTAGCCTACTTGATATTTGTTTGTTGTGAGATTTTTTGGAGAATTGAGATATTTTGGGGACTTAAGATATTTTTGGAGACTGACTTGAGATATTTATTTGGAGGCTTCATTGTTGCTCACAACACTTAGCCATTTTTCTTGAGTTACCTCACACTCCCATCCTCAAGCTTCTTTTTCTATCTCCACCCTTCAAGTCTCATGTGTTGAGTAACCTAAGGTGTTTGGAGATAAATTAATCCATCATTAGATTCTACATTCTTTAGGCTATCAAGTTTAGCGAACTAGGTATCCTAATTACTTCGGCTATGAGGTTGGAGTTCGAAATACAAATTCTCAGGTGGGTCATCTTCAATGGAGGGAGACCGAAGATCAAGCTTGATCATGGAGGTCTCTGGGAGTTTGGGATGATGGTTAAAGACCGAAAGACACGGCTCATTCGGTATAACCTTTCTTAACTCCTTTTAAGTTTGCTAGCTTTTAGGGTTTATGGTTCGATCCATATTATGGGGTTATTCTAGCGCCAATTTGTAAAAATTTTGTTCCGCATTCGGCCACGGTTGATGGCCAGGGCGTTGGCATAACCCAACATTTTTTATGAGAACCCTTTGTATTTGTGAGAGGAAGCTACGGTTTTGTGAGATTTCGTTCACCGTTTGTACCACTCCATATTTATTTGATTAGTAAAGATTCTTCACCCGTGGTTTTTCCCCAAGGGTTTTCCATGTAAAGTCCGGTGTCTGGTTAGTACTTTTATTCCCATCGCGTTTGTTTATTTAATTGCTTCTCTATATCATTTTTGATTACTTCGAAATCATATTTGTTGCAACAAACTGGCATCAGAGCCAATAAACTGGTATCTGAGCCAATTATTAACCTGACCCACAACTCTTGAGCCTAAGATTTTCCTAGGATATAAGAAAATTTAAATTACATCAAAAGATCTGAGTATTTGGCATGCATCCACCAAATATTAGAATGTGAGTTTCTATATGTTTCCAATAAGGGTATGTGTGACTTTATTGAAGCGGCTAGTTGAAATGATGGCAAGGTTCGAGGGTTTACAAACATTAAATAATAATATAGAATTTTGCTTTGCTTGTTTGCTCTTTTCTACAGGTTAAAAAATGTTGGTATTGTGTCTCGTCCCACTTCACAGAGTGCATGAACTACGGCACGTGACAGAGCCAACCATGCTATACGTGGATAAAAAATATCCCTCCACAGTCACATTACGGCTGTTTATAGGATATCAAGAACAGTAAAATATTAAAATCTATCTAATACATGTTCATTTGCCAAAATAAAAAAAATCAAAAAGTGTATAAGCGGAAACGATAATAATATCCAAAAACAATATCTGAAAATATGTCCCAATATGGGCTCACATCAAGAAATAAAAACTGCGGAAGATAACTAAACTAAATATCACTAAACTCAATTCATCACTGCTCGGCTCGACAGCTAAAGTACTCCTGTTCAGCCTGCGATAGAGATAGAGGAACTGGGTCATGCAAAACCCAGACGTCAGTGCTTCATAATATCAAACAATAGCAATAACCAAGATGTAACAATTATATAGGCATGAATATAAATCAACAGCATGAATATAAATAGTGAGGTGTGTGTGTATGTGATGTGCAACCTAAAACTGGGATTCTGGGTTATCTAATCTAAAGTCTTCGAAATTAATTAATATAATTCTCATTGTAACCTATCAGTGTATGCCCCGTTCATTCCCTACGGGACCACGGTAACAAGATTATTCTGTAACGTCCGGAAAAATGGCAAACAGGATATTTCGTAACGCCCGGAAAAACGGCAAACATATAATAATAGTCTTTTGAGTTACGTTTTGGTTATATTCTTGATTTACTCTTTACCCCCAGATTTGTGTTCAAGTCAGGTATTACCAAGATAGATCTAATGCCAATACAGGATCAAGTAGGTACAAGTTTTCGTCTATGCAGACAACAAGTAGCGTCCGTCAGGACAACATGTTAATATTGTTGGCATTAGTAATTAGATCCATGTAACAAGTCAGTGGGGTGTCGTAAACCTGTCAGGTGATGTATATGCATCAACTAGATATCCAATGTAAACTGTAATGAATATCGAAACACGATTAATGAACGGATGCACATGTAACTATCTGTGATAACCTTTTATAAGTCCATGACTACGTATGATGCATAATAGAAATTACGTTGTACTAATATACAGTAATATGATATACTGAGGTTCCGGCATGCAACTAGATATGCAATAGACGGTACGGATGCGTACGGGTATCCAAAAACGGTAAATCTATAACATGGGATGCATAACTAACATACATGTATTATTTTTATTCATATGGTTATAAATATAATAGCATAGCATGTAGTAAGCTAAACTTGCCTGATCGGATCTCACGTCGGGGTACGTACGTCACGTTCGACGTAGGTAAACGTCGCGATGCGAACCACGTGATACAGAACTAGACTTGGCTACCCGAAGACGTGACCACGCTGGATGACGACGACGACTGGGTCGTCCAGATCGTCGGCGACGTGCACGGCTCCGGTGACGTCAAGAACAGAAAAGAAAAGAGAAAGAAAGAAGAAGAGAAAAAGAAGAAGAAGAAGAAGAACTGTGTTCTCTGGTGTTGGCTTTGGGGTTCTGGGACAGAGAGGGGTAACGACGATGATTGGTGATCGGCGGTGAGTTGCAGGCATGGGTTAGGGTGTGGGTTTCTCGGGTTCTGTCGTGGTTGTTGGGGGTTTGCAGTGGGTTATGATGATGCACTATATTGGCGACCTCGCAGATCATGACACATGACAGATGACGTGTCCCAGAGCTCAGAAGAAAGGGACCGCAGGGGCCTACTAGGCCACCCCTGTATCCGACCTGCAAATGCAAGCTGGCTCACCTGCAAATTGGTTTTCTCGGCCTCTCAGCTCGCCCTCGAGCTACCATAGGACCAAGATACCTCGGCCCCTCCCGCTCGTTCCCGAGCTCTCCTGCCGAGGCCTTCTTCCTCGGTCCCTCCAACCGACCGACCCCACCACTCACAGGCGTAACCGCCGCTACGCAAATCTCTCCATGCGCAGATTCTCCGCCGGCAACATCCCACGTTCCACGCCATCACGATCCCCATTAACGGGCGATCCGCTCGTTACATGGGCGTGACGTCGGGAGCGTAACTACCGGCGAGATTCTCACGCCTGCTGCTGCGTGCTGCCACCACTATATAAACCCCCATCACAGAGGGGTCAAGTAAGCTTTTTTCACCCCATTTAGCCGTTACTCTGCTCGGATCTTGTGTAAACTTGATCGTCGGAGGGTGCTCGGTGGTACTAAACCACCCCGGGACTTCTTTGCAGGTACTCAGCGTAGAATCCTCAAAACCACCAATCTCCTCAAAACCCATTGAGACCCACACGCAACAGGAGATCACCTCCAAGTTCCACCGGGAGATCGACGGAAGACAACATCTGACGGAGACCTGAAAAGGACCTCCATCAGTTGGCGCCGTCTGTGGGAAGCGAAACTCCACAAAAAACAAAGTTGGCCTTCCGATCTCCATCCACATGGTAAGCGATCATCCTGAAGATCCAGGTACCAGCCGCCGCCTCCTCCTCATCGGATGCGTGGATGAACCTTCTCCGGCGATCGTCATCAACGCCCTCGCCGGCCGAATAGATCGACTGCAGTCTCTCGTGGAGGCGCTCGTCCGCGTCCAAACAGCCGGGCCAGGGCCCCAGATCGCCGCTCCTCCGCCTCCAGAAGACTCTGCCCTCGTCGGCACGGCTGACCACCGGCAGGTTACGACCTATGGCCACAGATCTCACGGGCCGATACCCCCTAAGGCCCGTTGGGCGCCCCACAGCTCCACACCAAGATCCGCCGCCAGAGCGCCTCGCCTCGAGCCTCCTCGCGACCCTCACCCCCCTGAGGAGATGTCGGTTGCCTCGCCTGTCCCCAGGCATGACCGACACCCCCTCCCCCGACGGGGTCGCACAGAAGGGGCTCGCCATGGTGGCTCGAGGGCCACTTCGCCCGGGGATCTGAGGAACCTCATCGAGAGGAACCGGAGCCGCGCCCAGACGCAGATCTCCCACAGCAGAGGCCCGGGATCGCAAGGCGCCGAATTCTCGGGGTACCACTGCCGACTTGACGCCCTCGAGAAAAAGATCGAGGGCATGCGCCGAGAAGGTCACCTCTCGGGCGACGGGGCTAAGTACTCTGCCGACTCGCTCACCAAGCCGTTTACTGAGGAACTGTTCGCTGTCCACGTCTCCTCGCGCAACAATCCCTCGAAGGTCTCTCTATTCGACGGGAAAACCGACCCGAAAGACCATTTTGATGCTTTCTGTTCCCCTCCGAACGGTGGCCTGGACTTCGCGTCCGTGCCTGAGGTTCGGGACAGATGCTATTTTGGTTTTATCCGTCTATCTCCCCGAAGATGCCAAATTGATTTATGGCACCGTGTATCGGAGGTTTAGACGGATGCGTCCGATGTAGCAGACTTCGTCAGATTCCCCCTCAGGGTGAGGGGTTTTTGATTGTGGGGACGCTCTTCCCTGCATGCGCAAGCCCCTGCAGTTAATTACGCTACCGCGTTGCGATAACAACTTTCTCCTTCTCCAGAATTTCACTTCGTGTCGTGTATGTTTGTTTTGTTTGTGGTTGCCCGTGGATTGTATACGGAGACTTAGTAATGTCGTTGTCCGTAGGACGTGGATTGGTCCAAATCTGTATTTTCTTAGATTTGGGTTTGGTGTTTTTAGTTTAAGGATGCATTAGTCGCATTGCGGCTAAGATCAACTTAAACATTCGTTAAGGATACATTAGTCCTGTTTTAGACTAAGATCAACTTAACGTAGTGATTGATTTAATTATCTGGCCATCGGGACTCGTCACCTCTCTGACTTCGTTGAGGGATTACAACGACAAGCGTCTGAGGAGTTCAGAGATGTACCCTTGAACCAAAGTTGATTTGGGGTTTTATTGTTTATTTAAAGATCTAAGGACACATTAACCGTAGCTGGGGCTAAGATCAACTTAGACGGGACCGTTTAGATCCGGCAAAAGAGCGTTCGGGCTCTATTGCGCCAATTTAAGGACGTGGTGGTCCATCGCCAGTTTAGGGACGTGGTGGTCCAATATTAGTTTTGGGACGTTTCGGTCCGATATTAGTTTAGGGACGTTTCGGTCCGTTTAGATAAGTGGTCGTTGGGACCCGTCACCTCTTTGACATCGTTGAGGAATTACAACGAGGGATGTCAAAGGAGTTCGGAGATGTACCCTCGAACCGGTCGTGAATTGGTTTAGGAGAACCATTTTGCTCAATCAATTTAATTTAAGGACTTACAGCCAGGATTAGGTTAAGTCCAATTTTTTTATTTATTTTAGGCTCTGCCTGACTAAAAGAATAAATCCAAACAGGGCTCTGCCCCTTTATTATTTTGCAATTTGATTTGGGCCAGGCCCTTTTAAATAATGAGTTGCATTCATGCAGGAACTCGAGAATTTTCCAAACAGGGCTCTGCCCTTTTATTATTTTGCAATTTGATTTGGGCCAGGCCCTTTTAAATAATGAGTTGCATTTATGCAGAAACCCAAGAATTTTCCAGATTTAAGAACAAAAGTGCATAGCAATTTTGATCTAAATTTGGATCAAAGGAAAACAAGTTTTTTCTTCTTGTTTTCCCTGATTTCACAGAACCAAGGGTTCATATCAAGTGCAAGGCACTATTTATTTCTTTTTATTGAATTATTCATTTTTTTAATCTTCTGTTCTTCAGAGATTTTTCTCTTCTTCAAAAGAAGTTTCTACCTTTTTCTTTTTTGTGTTCTTGATTAATCTTCAAGAGTTCTTTCTCTTCTTTTTTTTTTGCCAGAAGTTGATTCTTCTTCCCTTTTTTTTCGAATGAGGTCTGGGGTCTTATTTATAGTGCTCACAAATTTGTTGAATTTGTTAACAAGATCTTTTCTGAATAATTTTGGGACTTTTCCCACCATTGGATCTTTGATCCAAAGGCAGAAGAAAATCTTCTGGTTTTGGAAAGAACAGAAAAGATTCATTAAATTTTCATTCTGTTTCTGCGCAACTCCCCAATGAATGACACGTGTCGCGCAGTGGAAGGCTTGCGCAACAGTGCTTGCGCAACTGCGCAGACACGTGTCGCGCAGCAGTGCCCTTGCGCAACAGTGTTTGCGCAACTGCGCAGAGACGTGTCGCGCAGCGGTGCACTTGCGCAACAGTGCTTGCGCAACTGCGCAGACACGTGTCGCGCAGCGGTGCGCTTGCGCAACTGCGCAGACACGTGTCGCACTGTGGACCGCTTGCGCACTGCGCAACGCACGGAATTTGAAGCGTTGCTTCAGAAAATTTGAATTTTCAAAATTCAAATGAGCCTTGCTCAGATTGGGGGAACAAATGCCCCCCCACCGTTGTGCTTACGTGGCGCGACGTAAGCGCAACGGTGGCCAGATCCTAGCCGTTGGATCAGGGGAGGTCAGTTGAAGGGGCGCAAGCGCCTATAAATAGGACTCTTGGTCCTCAACAGATGATCACCATCTTCAAGATTTCTCATTTCCAGAGCCTTGCTCTTGCCTTCAAGAACTTCAGAGTCTTGCTCTTGCTTCCAAAGTTAGAACCTTTTAGAAAAACTTTAGGTAAAAATTAATCTTAAATTACATTAATTTTAATTAATAGAGCCTTGCTCTCATAGATCTTTTGATCTAAGGAAAACCCCTTTGGGGTTTCACCAACAGAGCCTTGCTCTCAAGAATCTGTTTCAGGGTTTCTTAACCCATGAACAGAGCGTTGCTCTTTGGCAAAACATAGATCTTTTGATCTAAAAAAATGAAGAACTCTTAAGAGTTTTCATGGATCTTTAAGATCCCAATTTTTTTAATTTTTAATCTTCCTTTGATGGATATTTCCATCATTATCACAGAGCCAAGCTCTTTTAAGGAATCTTGTTCCCTTGAGACCAGAGTTTGACAAATGTCACTCTGTGACAGAGCTTTGCTCTAAAAGAGGAGGTTTTCTCTTTGTCTTTGGGGACTCCCCACCAATGGGTGTATCCTATTGGGAATTTTTTTATGAATTGACAGTCCCATTTAATGATGGGATTGTCTTATTAAATGATGCACATCATCCCGATTTTGTGGGTACCCCTTTGGTCCCCTACCTACTGCATCACAGTGTGGAGCAAGATATATATTTTTTCAAATGCCAAGCGTTAGGCCACTAATGATGTATGTTTCTTTGTCTTTCCACAGAACATGTCTGACGACTTGTCTTTTCCCTTCGTTCGCTCGGAAGGAGGGTTCCCCCATGCGCCAGTGGATCGGGTGGTATTCGCTCTTATCAAAGATCGCGATCCTGAGTGCAAAAAGCTCCATCTGTGGGGAAGGTGGTATAGCCAGATCATCCAAGGCCGTCGCAGTTTTAGTTCCGCCGCGCCCTCTGAGCCCATAGTCACGCTCCCTTATGCGGACGAACCCCCGGTGAAGTATGCCGTGGAGGTTAAGAATTGGAATTCTGATGACCTCCTTCAACCTGCAATCGGCGCCATCCCCGTGTAGCCACCGCCGGCGATAGATATTCTGGGGAGGCGAATCTGTCAGGACGAAGCACGCCCTTGGGGACAGGCTTATAACATTGGAATGATCCCGCGACCCCCCGCCGGATATTTGCAGTGGGCCCGGTACATTCTATCGGCGAAGAGGACCCACCTAACGAAGATTGGTCTATACTCAGCCGTCTTCGTCTCGCTCTTTGAGTACCCCTCTCCTCCAACGTGGTGGATAAAGGCCTTCGTTGAACAATGGAATATCCCTACCCATACCTTCCTGATGGCGGATAAGGAAGTTTCTATCTCTTTGGAGGAATTTGCCGAAATTTCAGGTCTGCCAATGAGGGGAGAGCACTACGAGGAGTTGCTTCCTCCTGATGAGTATGTCTTTGCCACCAAGCAGCTGGTATTTGACTTAACCCCGGAGAATGCCATTCAGCATCAGCATCCGGGTTTGGTGAAAGTGTTGGAGATCTATGAGGAACTCCATTTGGAATCGGGAGACAAGGGCGTCAGTTTCGCAGCTTTCATTGCTCGCTTTATCCGCCCGGAGTTCTTATCAGAGCAGAGCGAGAAGTTCGCTCAGCTTGACGACCCCTTTGGTTTCGGTTTGGATCGCCGACCCATATCGGAGGATAACCAGAGGGATTTCTATCTCCCCAATGCTGCCATCGTCGCTTTCTCGGAAATCGCCGTCCCCGGCATGGATGAGGAAACCTTCTTTATTGGGTTCTTGGGCTTGTGGTTATGCAATTTTGCGCTCCCTATGCACCCGCGCTTCATGCGGCCCTCTGTCTTTTACCCGGCGCATCGGATGGTGGCCGGTCTGCAGTTGTCGGTAGGAATTGCTGGGTTAGCTTACCTTTATCATGGACTCAGCGTAGCGGCGGACGCCAATGATCCTGGGGCACAGCCTGCTAACTTCCCGATGCATTACTTCGTTTCTTGGATGGAGATGCACGTGCGAGGGGTGTTTGGCGCCCACAAGACTCCTCCATTCTTTGAGAAGTACAGACTCCCGAGAGTCATACGGTTAGTCGGGGCTTCAATTGTGTTTGCATCCCCGCGGGATTCTAGGGGACTCCTCCTGTGCCCACATTTGGTCGGAGCGACGATTTCTTTCGTGGATAAGGTTATCACCATAGGCTCGGAGACTACTAAGTCGGTGGTGCCCCTACGTGACGAGTTTAAGGGCGGGGCTTCTGTACTGAAGGCTCGGGAAATCCTCCATCTCTACTCCATTCGGCCGGGCTACCTAGTGTTTCGGCAGAATGAGACGGCTTTGTTTATGAGGTATAATCCGCATCGATTTGCCCAGCAATCAAGCTACAATCAGGGGATCCCGATGGAAGCTTTCTTGGAAACGCCCGTGGTTGGCCCAGAGGGGATAAAGAATGCGATGCATCACTTTATACGGCTTAACACGGGTTCCTATTTCTTCATTAGTGAACCCAGCTGTGTCCCAAAGATGCTCAATTCATATGTGGCCTGGTATGCGCACGCTATGGGCCCAATTATTTTAATGGAGAAACGCCTGCTGGTTGACCGTAGGGTTGCGCCTCCTGGCGGTGATCGCAAGGCTCCCTTGCAGCCAAGGAGCCCGGTCGTCCCTCCGCTAAAAGAGGCCGGAGCCGACCGACCACGCGTGTTGGCCCCTCCGCGTGGATTGCCACTGTCTACTACGGTGGATGCACCAACGGCGCCCTGTGCTCCGACAAAGACGGTTAAAGTGGTATTGCCAGAGTCGGGCGCAGGAGCGGATATCGGGACTCGCCGTCCGAAAGTGACTGCCAAGCGCAAAGCTGCTGCGAGTGGATCTAAAGCTGGCGGACAGAAGAAGAAGAAGTCCACCCTATCCCTCGATGCGATCCTCAGCTCAAAGCCTGCGGTTTCTCCTGCCGAGGCCATATGTGAGTACGGCAGCAATGAAGGCTTTGTGGTGGACCCTGAGGATACCAATTTAGCTGCCGCCATCGCAGCTTCGGAGCGATCGGCGAGGCTTGAAGCGATGTTAAGCAAACTCGCTGAGTCGGGTAATCATCAGCCGCTATATTTGTCATTTCATTGCATTTGTTATCATTACCTTTAACTGATATTTGCTCCCTTTCCAACAGGTGTTTCTACCGAAGAGGCCATTGCTGCCTCCTTGAAAACCTTCCAGGAAGAGGAGGAGAGGCGTGCCCTGGCAGGTGTTGGTATGCTTCCCCCCTTTTCTTTTTTTTATAGGGAAAGTTTGTTATTTCTTCTGGTGGTCAATTTAACCTTCTTTTGTTTCTTTACAGGGGCTATATCAGTTGATGCGGGGATCCTTCCCGAGCTTCCCACCGAAGTCCCGGCTCCGTCGAAGCTGCCGCAAGAGCCTCGGCTTGACGCAACGACGAGGGATGCTCTGAAAGATCTGGAGGCATCCCTCTATACGGATGAGGATGCTTCAGTTAAGGCCGCCCTAGTGGCATCCGTCTCAACGGCTCGGGAGGAGCGGAAGCGGTTGAGACGTGAAGCAAAGGCACGGAAAGCTGCTTTGGCCATGGGAGCGGGCCCTAGCACTATTCCTCGCGCTAGTACTCCTTCTGAAGAGCCCCCTGTTGCCCTGTCTACTGCTCGTCGGCAAGTGGCGCTCGCGGTTCGGAGCGCCAATGATAAATCTGCTTCAGGTAGTACTCCTTTCAGATCCTTGTTGTACGAATTGTAAAGCTATTGGCTCATACGTATTTCATCTTGCAGGGCCAAGTCCAACTGAGGGGGAGGCGGAGACGACCGTCGAACCCAGGGGAGTGGAGGAAGCGGTACTTGCTGAACCCGAACCGACAGTGAGCAACGTTGTCAGGGTCATGGGGCCTGGAGCCAAGATTGAGGGACCTGCCGCGGAGAGGGCCATTGATGTTGCCCCTGAAGTGGCGGCAGATGAGATGATTGTCTCAACCGAGCCGAAGACGGTAGAGGGCGAGGTTCTTGAGGCTGGGGACCTCGTGGTGCCGATGGACGAGGCAGCTGCGACCGCCGATCCTGAGGGAGCAGCGGATGAGGCGGCCATGATTCCTGAAGACGGGCTAGGCGCTCCTTCTCAGGAATCTGGTAATGTCCCTATCATACCCCTCCCTGCCTATGGTCCCCCGCCGCCCGTAGAGCTTGCGAGCATAATAACAGTTCCCCTCGAGTCGGGTGATGAAGCTACAGGCGGTGGCCTTCCGTCAGTGGGGGAAGGGACTGCCTCGGTTTCTGCTGGCAGCTTGTCGGGTAAATTTTGAATGACCAATGCTCTTCGTTTATATATACCTCACAATCTCTTTTAACCGATTTGTCTTTATTTTAAACGCAGGTGCGGCTAGTGCCAATGCTCCATTGCCAGAAGGCACACCGTCAACTACTGCTTTGGCGGTGGTCCTTCCTCAGCCTTCTCTCGTGCCATCGCGGATGCCGGAAGGTATGAATTTACGACTTGTGCATTAATCTTTTAACGTGTAGCTTATGTGCTAACGTTATACCACTATGCTCTTTTCAGGAGTGTTCTTCGATCATCTATACCAAGTGCTGCTCCCACACTTCTCCTTCCCATCCGAGCTCGCTTCTCCCTCTAGTGGTACCGGTAAGTGCTGTCTTGATCTCTTTTAAGGGAATATAGGATCGTATCTGACTTTTCCTCTTCCTTGTTGCAGTGCCACAAATCGAAGGAGGGGACGCAAGAACTGCCACGCCACCGGCCCTTCCCGCTTTGCCGTCTGTTGCCGCTGGTACAGTATATTCCACCCCCTTTTTATATGATCCTTTAACATCTTTTCGAATCATTGTTTAACCATGTTTCGTTTTGCAGTTATTGTTCCAGCTCCGATCCCCTTTGAGTCTCGCATTCTCTCACCAGCGGGCCCTTTCTTGAAACGTCCGTCTTCAAAAGGTGCCGTGATGAGTTTGGGGATGCTGAGTGGGTATATTGAAGAGCTTAACGTGGACGCTCTCCCCTCCGCCGTAGATTTCGCTGTGGAGGTTAACCCGATGTTGGCGGCGCTCGTAAACTTTCACAACGAAGGCGTCGTCGAATCTTGGGTTAACCACTGCAGAGAGATCGAGGCCCGCCTGCATCGGTTGGAGTCGACACGCCCTTCTCCCGAGGTTTTGGCCGCGAGCGCCGAACGGACAGCTTGGCTTGAGCAAAGCGCCTCTTATCTCCGCCATTTGGAGCAGGAGGCAGCTTTACGGCTAAAGGCGCATCGGGAATCTTCAAACGCGACCGCTTGCCTTCGTGCTGAAGTTAGGACGAATGCTGCTGAAGTGAAAGCTGTCTTTGAAGGTCTTCTCAAGCGTATATCTAATGGGCTAGCACTGAAGCGGAAACTTGATGCTGCTGAGCGCGATGCCCGAGGCCAAGAAGCAGCTCAGCAGGTTGTTGGGGAAGAGCTCGCATCCTTCACGCAGCAGCGGGCTCAAGTAGAGGCTGAACTGGCAGTGGTAGTTGATCAGGAGAAGGCGTGGGAGGAAGTACGCGAGCAATTGATAGGGCTATTTAAGACGCTTCCTTCCCAGTAGCTGCCCTTGTATCAATATACTTGTAATTTTCTTTTTCGAATAAGATGTATACATTCTTTATTCTTTTGTACGATTCGCCATGTACTTGATTGAATTAATAAATAAAGATACACATTTTTTGTAATGTCTTGTATCATTTCTTTGCTTTCTCCCTTCTCTTATTATCAGCATGCTGTCTTGATAAACATGATTGACAGGTAATAGAGTAAGCATTTTGGTTTCTTCGAGATATAGCTATGGCTTAGGCCGCAGGTTCAGATCTGCTGCCTAAGACTTTTCAACTCTATGAGCCGTGAGGGTCTCATAGAGACTTTTCTCCCTACGGATCGAGAGGATCTCGTAGGTGGATTTTCTCCTTAGGAATCGTGAGGATTCCCAAGTGTGGTTTTCTCTCATAAGTCGAAAGGATCCTATAAGAGAATTTCTCCCTCTTACGAGTCGAGAGGGCTCGTAAGCTGTTGTTTCCCTCTTTGTCGAGAATCGACTTCAGAGAGTGAGACCCGTGAATAGTATGCAAGAGACCATTTAGGATTGACTTGCAGGATCCCATTGCCCCTCTTACGAGTCGAGAGGGCTCGTAGGCGGTTGTTTCCCTCTTTGTCGAGAATCGACTTCAGAGAGTGAGACCCGTGAATAGTATGCAAGAGACCATTTAGGATTGACTTGCAGGATCCCATTGCCCCTCTTACGAGTCGAGAGGGCTCGTAGGCGGTTGTTTCCCTCTTTGTCGAGAATCGACTTCAGAGAGTGAGACCCGTGAATAGTATGCAAGAGACCATTTAGGATTGACTTGCATGGTCCCATTGTTCAGGAAGTAAGTTTTTGAATCCTTACTGCCCGAGATGTGAGTCAAAGAAGCTCTCGTCACGGAGTGTTTGTATCCGTGAGTTGAGTATTTTGCTAGGGATTATTTGTTTCCCAAGCGCCAAGGATTATTTGTGTCCTTGGGGTTTGAAACGAGTCGAGGGTTCCCGCGGAGGCGCTGGTGGCTCTGCGAGTCGACGCGGATCAGAAGGCTCTCGTCAAGGAGTGTTTGTATCCGTGAGTTGAGAAGTTTTGCGAGGGATTATTTGTTTCCCAAGCGCCAAGGATTATTTGTGTCCTTGGGGTTTGAAACGAGTCGAGGGTTCCCGCGGAGGCGCTGGTGGCTCTGCGAGTCGACGCGGATCAGAAGGCTCTCGTCAAGGAGTGTTTGTATCCGTGAGTTGAGAAGTTTTGCGAGGGATTATTTGTTTCCCAAGCGCCAAGGATTATTTATGTCCTTGGGGTTTGAAACGAGTCGAGGGTTCCCACGGAGGCGCTGGTGGCTCTGCGAGTCGACGCGGATCAGAAGGCTCTCGTCAAGGAGTGTTTGTATCCGTGAGTCGAGAAGTTTTTGTTGAAGTCATTGGCTTCTTCGGTTGAAATGAACCGTTGAGGTTTGGCTTCGTCGTTTGACGGAATCCGCTGGGGAAGTATGGTTCCTTCTTTGTTTACGCCCTTGGATTGTATACAGGGATCGATGTGATCTTAACTGTAGGGCCAAAGTTTTATCATTTCTTCTTTTTATTTTATTTTATTTCCGCGATGCTCTATCATTTCAGCTTTATATATCGCGAAGGTCACGATTGCCCAATCATTTCGGCTATTTTTCGCGGTGCCCAATCATTTCGGCTATTTATTTTATCTTTACTCGTTGCTTTTTATTGCGAGTTGCCCAATCATTTCGGCTATTTTGCATGCATACATTTCACTTGCTGCTTTTTATTGCAAGATGCCCTATCATTTCGGCTATTTTGTATGCATGAGCGGCCTACTGGCTTTCGCCGTAAACCTGAAATTGGACACCGATTTCGGCATCAGCACCGCTGCAACTGGGATATTGCCAGGAGCGAATCATCATTTGCCTCCGTCGTTGTCGAACAAAGGAGGCTTAGCGACCAGGGTTAGGGTCCTGTCGGCTAAGGCTTTTAACTTCATGAGCCGTAAGGGTCTCATAAAGGTATTTCTCCCTACAAGTCGTGAGGATCTTGTAGGTGTATTTTTTCCTTAGGAATCGTAAGGGTTCCTAAGTGTTTTGTTCCTCTGTAAGTCGTAAGGATCCTACAGGGGGGTTTTCTTCTTGTAAATCGAGAGGACTTACAAGGGTTATGCGAACATATCCCCGGTCACGGATGAACCTTGGTTAGGGAAACGTTTATTCGCGCCCGTGGATTGTATACAAGGGTCAATATTGAACCACTTGTAGGGCAACATTAGAAGTTTGTGGGGGTTTGCTTAAGCACAGGTTTAGGTCTCTGTGACTTAAGACTTTCAAATCCTATGAGCCGTGAGGGTCCCATAAGAGAGTTCTCCTTACGAGTCGTGAGGATCTCGCAAGCGTATTTTCTCCTTAGGAATCGTGGGGATTCCTAAGTGTGTTGTTCCCTTGTAAGTCGTAAGGATCTCACGCGGGTGGTTTCTCCTTACAGGGTCGAGAGGACCCTGTAAGGGTTCTTTAACGAAGTTGCGCCCTTTCGGGTTTTCACAAACACTCGCCGGTAGTCCTGCTGTTTTTACTCACGGAGCCCTTTCGGGTTTTCATCCGTGCCCATCTTGCTTATGGACATGCCGTTTTTTTTTTTTAATTTTATTTTCTTTTTCTCTTCCCCTTTTTTTTTACGAGGTCGCGCCCTTTCGGGTTTTCACGAACACTCGCCGGCAGCCCTGCTGTTTTTACTCACGGAGCCCTTTCGGGTTTTCATCCGTGCCCTTTTTTGCTTATGGACATACCGTTTTTTTTATTTTATTTTTATATGTTTTTTTTTATATCTCGTCAGCCTAAAGATGCTGCGGTAGTAGTTTAAAGACATTTCGGTCTGCTATTAGTTTAAGGACATTTCGGTCCGGCATTGAGAGGGCTGGCTACTGCTTATAAAGCTTGAGCTTAGGAAGATAGCGAGCGGACATAGTCGTCGTCATCTACCATTGACCTAGGCTGTGGCTCATTAAGCGTAGTATTTCTTTAGGAAGCGACCGTTTATTGGCCTGAAAGGCCTTTCACCGTGTATGTCCATGAGTAGATAGGCCCCACCCTGGTAGACCTTATCAATGATGTACGGTCCTTCATAGTTTGGCTCAAACTTTCCCCGCTTGGCGCGATTGGGGATCATGGGCCTTTTGACCACTAGCACGAGTTCGCCTTGGTGGAATGTCCTCGGCCGGCTCAATCTTTCATATGAGCGCGTCATCTTCGCTTTATAGGCTTCCAGATTTTGCTGTGCTAGAAGCCGGATTTCATCAAGGGCGTCAAGCTCTTCAAACCGAAGGTGAGCATTTTCTTCGTCTGTCAGCTCATAGTGGACTGCCACTCGTAGAGAGGGTAATTCTATCTCGAGAGGGAGTACTGCTTCCGTCCCAAATACCAACGCGTATGGCGTTGTGTTTGTGGCCGTTTTAAATGTAGTTCGATACGCCCAAAGAGCCTCTTGCAATCTTTCGTGCCAATCTCTCTTATTTCGTGACACTGTTTTCTTCATGATCTTCGTCAAGGTCTTGTTGAAGGCCTCAGCTAGACCGTTAGCTCGCGGATTATAAACTGAGGAATATCTCCAGTCTATATTGTGCTGCTGTGCGAAGCGGCTAATTTTATGACTTCGGTAGGCTGGCCCATTATCAGAGATGATTCTTGTCGGGGTCCCAAACCGGTATATGACATGCGTTCTGAAGAAATGGAGGATGTTCTCCGTTTTTACTTCCCTCAACGGTACCGCCTCTGCCCATTTGGAGAAGTAATCAGTCGTCGCCAATATGAAACGATGTCCCTTTGACGATGCTGGTTCGATGGGGCCGACTTTGTCAGTCCCCCACATTTCGAATGGCCAGCTAGCCACCGTTGGATGTAGTGGATTTGGGTGCTGGTGGATGAAGTCCCCATGAATCTGGCATGAGTGGCATTGCTTCGCATATTCGATGCAGTCATGGATCATCGTGGGCCAATAGTAGCCCATCCGTTTGATCTTCAACTTCATCTTTGGGCCTGCTTGGTGAGAACCGCAGAGTCCGTCATGAACTTCCTGGACGACACTTTTCGCTTCGTCAGGTCCTAAGCATCTCAGCCACAGAGAATCAAATGACCTTTTGTACAGAGTATCATTGACGAAGGCGAAAGACAGAGCTCGTTTCATGAGCTGATGTCTTGTGGACGCTTCTTCAGGCAGTCGGTGGGACTTGAAGTAATCTATGAAGACTTCTCTCCAATCCTCAGTATTTTCCCAATCTTTTACTTGCAGGGTAGTCTGCTCGTTTGCTCCTTTTTCTTCGAATGATTCCCGAGATATTTCTGCTGGGGCAAGCACCCGACGGCTTTGTACCATGATTCTGACGTCATCGAGATTCTCGTCAGCCAGTTCTTTAGCAAGTTTGGCCAATGCGTCTGCCTTGCTATTTTCCGCGCGCGGTATGTTTTCCAAAGTGTAGGAAGGAATTTGGGTCAACAATTGTTGCACCTTTTCGCCGTACTTCACCAACTCCGGCTTGCACGTCTGGTAGTCGCCGTTTACTTGACTAACGACCAGTTGAGAATCCCCGTATATGAGGAGATTTTCAATTCCCATGTCGATGGCGATCTCAAGACCTGCTATCAAGGCTTCATATTCAGCTTCATTGTTTGTCCTCGACTCTGTTAAGGAGAATGCGAAGCGCATTATCCCTCCTTGTGGAGTTACAAAGATGAGGCCTACCCCCGATTTGATTATAGGGGTGTTTTGTTTGCGCTTCTTCATGGAAGATGCACCATCAAAATAGAGTTCCCATCGGGTATCACCACCGTCGATTGCATCAAACGCATGTTCGTCTGGAAGATCGCAATTTAAAGGAGAATCGGCGGGTATGGGATGTTCAGCGAGGAAGTCGGCGATGGCCTGGCCTTTCACTGCTTTGAGAGGTTGATACGTGATCGAAAACTCCATCAAGAGTAGGGCCCATTTAGCGAGTCGTCCCGTCAATATGACCTTTGACATTAAGTATTTAAGGGGGTCCACCTTTGAAATGAGACGGACTTCATGCGCCAATGCATAGTGCCTGAGCTTTGTTATCGCGAAGATCAATGCCAGACAGTGTTTTTCAATGGGAGAATAGTTGCTTTCTGCCCCTAATAGAACTCGACTTAAGTAGTAGAGTGCTCTTTCCTTCCCTTGGTCGTTCTCTTACGCCCATAATGCGCCTAAAGAACCTTCGAGGGCGGTTGTATATAGAATGAGAGGCTTTCCCTTAACCGGAGCAGCCAACACTGGAGGGTTTTGCAGGTACTGTTTGATCTCGTCTGGTGCGCTTTGGCATTTTTTATCCCAGACGAACGGGGTTCCCTTCTTCATCAGGTGGCTGTAAGGACGGCATTTTCCTGAAAGGTTGGCTATAAATCGCCGTATGTATGCGAGTTTCCCTTGGAGAGACCGCAGCTGTTTGAGAGTCCTCGGCGGAGGCATTTTCATGATCGCTTTAATCTTTGACGGATATATTTCAATACCTCGGTGTCGAACAACGAATCCCAGGAATTTGCCCGAGGAAACCCCGAACACACATTTAAGAGGATTCATCTTCAAGTTGTATTGCCGGAGGCGTTGAAATACAGTCTTCAGATGCTCGAGATGTTCCTCGTATGATTTGCTTTTAACCACGAAATCGTCGATATAGCATTCAACGATTTCGTGTATAAGGTCGTCGAAGATCTTTGTCATGGCCCTCTGATAAGTAGCACCGGCGTTCTTTAAACCGAAGGGCATCACCTTGTAACAGAATATTCCCAAAGGAGTCCGGAAAGCCGTATGTTTCTGGTCTTCAAGATGCATTTTTATTTGATTATATCCTGATGAGCCGTCCATGAATGAGAAAATCTCATGCGTGGACGTATTGTCTATCATCAGTTCAGTGACTGGTACTGGGAAATCATCCTTCGGGCAGGCTTTGTTGACATCCCGAAAGTCCACGCATATGCGCACTGTTCCATTTTTCTTCATCACTGGGACGATATTAGCAATCCATTCAGGGTATTGGACTTCTTGGATAAAGCCGGAGTCTATCAGCTTTTTGACTTCAGCGTTGATGCTCATCTCAAGCTCAAGCCGCATTCTTCTCGGCGCTTGTTTGACTGGCTTGACACTCGGGGATATTGCCAGTCTATGTACAGCAACTTCTGGATCAAGTCCTGGCATCTCGGAATAGTTCCATGCGAAGCAATCTTTATGCTGCACAAGGACATCTTTTAACGCAGCCACCCTATCTTTAGACAGCAGCTCGCTGACGAATGTCGGTCGCGGATCATTTATTGTCCCCAACTCGATTTTCTTGAGGTTATCCGCGGTAGTATGGATTCCATCCTCCAGTTCTTTCGGAGCTGGGGGAAATTCTGAGATTACCTCATCGCTGCCGCTTTCAAAGCACCAAGGAAGGTTGTTCATGTCCTCGGACCCTTCTTTTAATATTGTTATCACATGGCAGGTGCGAATTTTCTGCCAATCCCAATGCGGAGTTGGTTCTATCCTTGTGTTTTCGGGTTCGTGCTTTTGCGGCGGCGCTACCCTCCAACTGTCAGACAACGCAAATTTGCCAAGCTGATATTGGTCATCAACCCAATTCTTAAAGGTGAAACAATCTTCAAGCGGATGCCCTACTACTCGATGGTAAGAGCAATAATTTGGGTTGGAGACTTCGCCCGCTTGCTCAGGGTGTTTAGACTCCGGCAGAGTAAGCATTTGATGTTTTAGAGCAAGATCAAGTATTTTCCTTGTTTTGTTCCAAGGAAATGAGTATGCTCGACCCATTTTCTTCATGAGGGCTAGGTCAATAACGCTCGACTCTCGGATGCGTGGCTTCTTAGCTCTGCTTTGTGGTTGTCGAGCACCTTTTCGGCCATTCGACCTGTTTTTGCTTTCGCGTCGAACCCTTTTTGTAGCAGGCTGACATGGGGCAGCATCTTCGTTCTTTACTGCCTGTCGAAGGAGACGCTGTGTCTTGGCTTTCTCATAGATTGCCATTTCACGATCGTGATCATCTCGGGCTTTTTGACTCGCATCCTTTATAAGTTTGCTCACCTGGTCTTTAGACGATGGACTGGGCGGTTTTGTGTTAGGAATTTTTGCTGATTCAGGATTAGCGTCCTCCTATTGAGCGTCCGCCTCTTCATCGAAGTCATACATGGCATAACAGCTGTTTACTAGCTCCCGTTTCTTTGGCCGGATATACCCAAGCCCTTTTGTTTCCGTTCTCCCGTTAGGCAGTTTGCATTGAGTCCCGGGAACGTTTCAGACCTTGTCATAGAATCTGGCTTTTCTAACGGTCTGTGTGAAGGACATCCCCTGGCGTTTCAGCAGTTTCTTCAAACCTTCGGTATAATATCTGGGAAGATGGATAGGCTGAAGCCCGTCGAGCGTGGGATCTGTGCCATGCCAAATTTCTCTTTCCACCTTGTTTTCTTCAGAGCGGTAGAATAGGATTGCCTTCTCGCCTTTTCGTCTGGGAGGGATATAGAATATCTGCAATTCTTCTACGCTGTTGGTGTCGAGTGCATCCAGTTCTTTGTAATGTTCAAGCGGCACCATGGTTATCTGTAGACTTCGCTCTTCATCAGCGAAGACTCGTATTGAAGGCCGAGCAGGGAATACAGCATGAACTTCATCCTCTGAATCACTACCGAAGATCAATGAAGGAACGGATGGTCCTGGCCTGGTGGATTGGGATGGACCTGAATAAATTATATCCTCCTCCGCCTCGGTGTCACTGCCGAAGACAGGGATGGTTGCGTTAGTTTTGTTCTCCGGTTTGTGACACCTTTCCGTGTCTTCGAAACTCGGTAAGAAGTATTTGGCATCTTCATACTTGCGAACTTCGTTTACGGAAAACGGATTCAACTCTCCTGCCACTGTGTACTCGAGGCCATCCCTAGAATACTTCATGCACTGATGCTGTGTAGAAGGGATGATATTGTACTCGTGTAGCCATGGTCGGCCGAGCAGAGCATTGTAGCACGTCTTGGCGTCTATAACATGGAATTTGATGTCTGTGACGAGCAACCCGAAGCGTAGCGTCAATATCACAGATCCATTGAGAGTCGAAACCGGAGATGGTGATTTTGTCCCGGGCGAGGTGTTGGACACTCATGCAAATCTCCTTTAACACTCGCACATTGAGTAAATTGACAGACGATCCGTTATCGACCAAGATTTTTCCTATCTTTATGTCACGGCAGTATCCTGAGACATAAAGGGGGCGATTGTGTTCACACGTCCCGAGGAGAAGGTCTTCATCACCAAAAGCAACGTCGGCTGTGTGCACCTCTTCCAATTCGTCTTTCATCTTTTGTTCGGCTAGGAAGGCTTGGAACTGGTCCGGATCTTGTAGGGCCTTAATCAAAAAATCCCTCGCCTCTTTTGATAGCAATAGGGCATCGAGAATGCTGAGTTGTGAGGGTAGCTTCCTCAGATGCGCCAAGACATTGTAATCTACTTTATTCCTCTTTGGGGGATTCTTGGCGGTTAACTCTTCTGCGACCTGGTCATCCAAAGCGATGTCTTCAGAGACCTTCTCTTTCCCTTTGTTTTTCTTGTTTAAGGGTCCGAGATTCTTTTCAGGTAGCGTCCGATTGCGTAGCTGTATATTTTCGCAAGCCTTCGGTTCTTCTTCTTTTCCCGAAATGGATTCTTTGAAGAGGGGGCCAAGCTCTAGCTCCTCATCGGAATCGCTCCCAAATGTAGGCACTTGTGACCTGGCAGTGTTAATCATGTGACAATTGTTGGCAGTTCTTTCAAGTTCTTTGGTCGTGTTTCTTTGTTCCCGACGAATTTTACGCTTTTCCCGTTTAAAGCGTTGTCGATTAGCGACGTATCCTTGCCACCACTTATCGAAAGCTTTGCAATCTTGGGTGGGATGCGAGACCTTCTGATGATATAAGCAATAAGAGGGGTGCATTTCTACCACTCCAGTAACTTTTTCTTCAGAGGGTGGTAGCTTCATGCCCATCGATATGGCCTTAGCAAACCTCTTTTTTATCTTGAACTGGCCTTTGTCAGCGGTGGAGGCATTTTGCTCCAGCGGGATCACCTCAGCTCTTTCCTCAAGTCGCTGGCGCTTGGCCCTTTCGAATATAGCCGTCTCGCGTTCTTGATCAGCTTTACTTTTCAACCGAGCTTCATTAAGAAACGCGCTAATCATTTCAACTGATAACCCTGAGGCTCTTGATTCGGCATTTGCCCCAAGCGTTTCAGTGCCAGAAGTCCCTTCATCGTTCGTGGTCGAATGGGAGATCATATGACAGCTCGCCACATATTCCCCGGCTTCATTCGATGAACTTTCTCCCTCATCTTCCTTTTGGAAGACGTGATCAAGGAAATCTTGGAGCGTAATGGGAGTCCGCGCCTTTTGGTTGTACTCATCCAGTGCGTCGATCTGCTTTTGTAGCTCCGTGCGCTTGTCTCCAGGCTTCACGGGCTTCTTAGATTTCTTCTTCTTCTTTTTCGCAGATTTTGACGGCTGACTATGAGTGCTTGAACTCCCACCATCGGTCTTCGGAGTCGGTCGTGGCTTCAACATCCCCTCAATAACCTGCGGTTCCAAGGGGTTCTTCCACTTGACCGCTGGACAGGTCTGAAGATCATTTAGCATTCTCCTCGTTTTGGCTAATAATACAACCTCCCAGGGAGTTTCTTCAATAACAGAGCATGTTGCCCCCGGCGTATTCGTCCCCTTAGAGGTGTGGGGCTGCGGAGGATTCACCTTCCATTTGTCAGATAGCGCAAATTTGCCCTGACGGTACTGGTTCTCAAGCCAATTCTTGAAAACGTAGCAATCCTCAATCGGATGGCCTAGCACTCGATGATAAGGGCAGTAATTGGGCTCGTTGGCGTCGTTCGGTTGCAACGGACGTTTTGGATCTGGCAGATTTATTAGCCTGTTGCGCAATGCCAGCTCGAATAGCCTCCTTGTTTTATCTCGGGGGAAGGAGTAAGCACGTCCCATCCTGTCCTCAAGGGGTACATATGGGCGCGTATTGTTTGGACGAGCAACCGGCTTCGAGTCGTTCGGTTGTTGTTGAGCATTAGCGACGATGATCGCTTTTCCCTTTCCTTTATCGTTTCGGGAGTCCGGCTCCGGGAGAGGGGGTTTATGGCCCATCTGGTCCATCTGCGCCAATTTGTCGATCAAAGCCTGGAAGGAAGTCGGCTTGAAGAACATCATAAACTGTGAAATGGTTGCTTGTGGATCAAGGGTTCCAACAAACATTCCCACCGCAGGGGCTTCTTCTATGCGCTGTTCACACTTAGACCATAGATTACGCCACCGTATAGCGTACTGAACCCACGTCTCGCCGGGTTTTACCCTGGCGTTAATCAGTGCCGTCATCGGGGTACGCTCGCTGGCACTTGCAAAACGTTGGGTGAAGAGCAGCTCCATCTCCGCAAAGGTTTTAATAGAGTCGTTGGGGAGCTCGGAATACCATTCGAAAGCCGTATCTGATAGGCTTCCAACAAACTGGCGCAGCAAAAGCTTGTCGTTGCCGCCGGTGTTACCACAAAGCGCCCTGAACTGGGCGACATGCTGATGGGGATTGCCAGTCCCTTTGTAGACGTGAAACTTGGGAATTGTGTAACCTGGCGGGTACTTGATTTGGTCATACCAGCCCGGATATGGCCGCCCCGTTTTTACAACGTGGCCGGCTGCTTCGGCCGCGTGATGAACCTTTATCTACTGGGCTATATATTCGTCCAGATCAGTTTTAGAGATTGTATCCTCTCTAGCCGTTGATAGAACGGGCTGAGGGTTTGATGTTTCTCCCTTATCATCCCCAAGGACGATCGGGGGTTCTTCAGTTGGGGGATCTGGTTGTATCATCATCCCTATCATGTCCTGGAAGAGGAGGCCCATACGCTGTATATTGGCTGCTTGTTCAGCAGCCTCTTTGTCTCTCTTTTCCAGTACTCGGCGGAGGAACTCGGCGTCGGTCTCTTCCTCTTGACGTTCATCTAAGGACGTCTCAGGATTCTCTTTTGGCCCCGTGAGTGCAGCCATTGTGGTCATCATCTCCTGGAGCTTTTGTTGCTGCTCCTGAGCCTTGGTCACTGATCGGGTGAGCGGTCGGTGACCCGTAGAAGTACGGCTTTCTTCCTTTCCAGAAGCCATATAAACCGTATGGACAATTATGCCCCCTGACTTGGGGCGTTTAGGTTCACCGCTTTCAAACTTTGCCGCTGACGCGGGAGCTTTCCCTGGCCTCCTTCTTTTGTGGGCCATCGAGGTTAAAGGAGCCGTTGGAGTGGGCATCCTAGCAACTGTCACCCTCTGCTGTTTAATGGGGCAGTTTTTGTTATTTTCCACCCTCGCCTTTTTCTGGTGACGCAAGTGGTCTGGATCGATCACGGAGTCTTGAACCCTCCGCCATACTTTATAAACTTTTGAGGATAGCCGTTGAGGGGGCTGTTCTTGTTTTGTTTCTGGAACTCTCTCCGCAGGTGGAGGAGATCTTTTCAACGTAGCAATTGGAGAGTTCTTTCTCACCTTCCTCAGCAATTCAAAGCTGTTCCCAGTTGGAACAGCAGCGTTGACCTCCACCACTGGAGCAGGTGGGGTTAGCCCTGAGGGAGAGTTGCCCCCTGCTTTTCTCACTCGTCGCCAATGGCGACGTCGCGCACGGCGAGCCGTTGGGACTGGCTCGGAAATCGAGATGGTTTCTTGTTGCCCCCTGTTTGAGTGTGGGGTAACTGCCGATGTCAGCCTATCGAAGACTGATGCCTTTTGACCAGCTGGGGGAGGATTGGGAGCCGTCAATCTTGTGAAGACCGACTCTCTGATGGGAGAAGCCGCTTTAACGACCTCCAAAGCAGCGGCCGTTGCCCTCTTTGGGACGGCCACTTTATAGTTCTGACCTAGCCTGGTAAAAACGGAGGCTGTCGGCTTAGTAGCGGGCGACCCATTGACAGGGGTCGTGGTAGCGGTAAGCCGGTCGAATACCGACTTCTTGTTCACTTCCGGTGCAGGTGTCGGCGCGGAGAAGCTTGTAGGTGGGACCATGGTCCCGAAGAACAAGCCGGTGGTGGCTTGGGTCACCTGATCTACCGGCAGAGTCAGGAAGGAAGCCGCTTGGGGCCCATATATTACACCTCTCGGTGAGGTGGAGCGTCTGTTGCAGTGGCATTTCAAGCAGTTGGTGCAGTTGGTGGCCATTGAATCTTGAATTCTGCGCCAGGTAAAAGACCCAATCTTAGCAACTTGAAATCCGAAGACAACCATTTAACAAACCGCGATTGGTTCGCGAAGACGACACACGAAGTGTGGAGTGGGAAGAGGAAAAGGTCCCACCGGGCGTGCCAGAATCTGTTCCCCTCCGAACGGCGGCCTGGACTTCGCGTCCGTGCCTGAGGTTCGGGGCAGATGCTATTTTGGTTTTATCCGTCTATCTCCCCGAAGATGCCAAATTGATTTATGGCACCGTGTATCGGAGGTTTAGACGGATGCGGCCGATGGAGTAGACTTCGTCAGATTCCCCCTCAGGGTGAGGGGTTTTTGATTGTGGGGACGCTCTTCCCTGCAGGCGCAAGCCCCTGCAGTTAATTACGCTACCGCGTTGCGATAACAACTTTCTCCTTCTCCAGAATTTCACTTCGTGTCGTGTATGTTTGTTTTGTTTGTGGTTGCCCGTGGATTGTATACGGAGACTTAGTAATGTCGTCGCCCATAGGACGTGGATTGGTCCAAATCCGTATTTTCTTAGATTTGGGTTTGGTGTTTTTAGTTTAAGGATGCATTAGTCGCATTGCGGCTAAGATCAACTTAAACATTCGTTAAGGATACATTAGTCCTGTTTTAGACTAAGATCAACTTAACGTAGTGATTGATTTAATTATATGGCCGTCGGGACTCGTCACCTCTCTGACGTCGTTGAGGGATTACAACGACAAGCGTCTGAGGAGTTCAGAGATGTACCCTTGAACCAAAGTTGATTTGGGGTTTTATTGTTTATTTAAAGATCTAAGGACACATTAACCGTAGCTGGGGCTAAGATCAACTTAGACGGGACCGTTTAGATCCGGCAAAAGAGCGTTCGGGCTCTATTGCGCCAATTTAAGGACGTGGTGGTCCATCGCCAGTTTAGAGACGTGGTGGTCTAATATTAGTTTAGGGACGTTTCGGTCCGATATTAGTTTAGGGACGTTTCGGTCCGTTTAGATAAGTGGTCGTTGGGACCCGTCACCTCTTTGACGTCGTTGAGGAATTACAACGAGGGATGTCAAAGGAGTTCGGAGATTTACCCTCGAACCGGTCGTGAATTGGTTTAGGAGAACCATTTTGCTCAATCAATTTAATTTAAGGACTTACAGCCAGGATTGGGTTAAGTCCAATTTTTTTATTTATTTTAGGCTCTGCCTGACTAAAAGAATAAATCCAAACAGGGCTCTGCCCCTTTATTATTTTGCAATTTGATTTGGGCCAGGCCCTTTTAAATAATGAGTTGCATTCATGCAGGAACTCAAGAATTTTCCAAACAGGGCTCTGCCCTTTTATTATTTTGCAATTTGATTTGGGCCAGGCCCTTTTAAATAATGAGTTGTATTTATGCAGAAACCCAAGAATTTTCCAGATTTAAGAACAAAAGTGCATAGCAATTTTGATCTAAATTTGGATCAAAGGAAAACAAGTTTTTTCTTCTTGTTTTCCCTGATTTCACAGAACCAAGGGTTCATATCAAGTGCAAGGCACTATTTATTTCTTTTTATTGAATTATTCATTTTTTTAATCTTCTGTTCTTCAGAGATTTTTCTCTTCTTCAAAAGAAGTTTCTACCTTTTTCTTTTTTGTGTTCTTGATTAATCTTCAAGAGTTCTTTCTCTTCTTTTTTTTTTGCCAGAAGTTGATTCTTCTTCCCTTTTTTTTCGAATGAGGTCTGGGGTCTTATTTATAGTGCTCACAAATTTGTTGAATTTGTTAACAAGATCTTTTCTGAATAATTTTGGGACTTTTCCCACCATTGGATCTTTGATCCAAAGGCAGAAGAAAATCTTCTGGTTTTGGAAAGAACAGAAAAGATTCATTAAATTTTCATTCTGTTTCTGCGCAACTCCCCAATGAATGACACGTGTCGCGCAGTGGAAGGCTTGCGCAACAGTGCTTGCGCAACTGCGCAGACACGTGTCGCGCAGGTGTGCACTTGCGCAACAGTGTGTGCGCAACTGCGCAGACACGTGTCGCGCAGCGGTGCACTTGCGCAACCGTGTTTGCGCAACTGCGCAGACACGTATCGCGCAGCGGTGCGCTTGCGCAACTGCGCAGACACGTGTCGCACTGTGGACCGCTTGCGCACTGCGCAACGCACGAAATTTGAAGCGTTGCTTCAGAAAATTTGAATTTTCAAAATTCAAATGAGCCTTGCTCAGATTGGGGGAACACTTTCACCGCGGGGATGAGTTTCCAGGACCATTCCGACGCCGCTCAGTGCAGGGCCTTCCCAGCCACCCTCATCTTCTCTGGTCGGGACTGGTTCTCAGGACTCGATCCTCGCTCAATCTTGACCTTTGACGAGCTGGCTACTCAGTTCCTCGGCCACTTCGTCGGGAACCGTCGGCAGAAGCGCACGGTCGACTACCACTTCATAATTAAGAGCGGGGACAAATAGACGTTCAAAGTTTACATCACCCGCTTCTACAATGCCCTCCTCGAGGTCCCCGAGCACCGGGACGAAACCGTCATCATGGCCCTCAGATCTGGTCTTAGGCACAAGGAGTGGTTGCGCTCCTTCGCATTGGCGCAGCCTAAAACCATGGCCGAGGTCAAGGCGTGGACCGAGCGCGAGGTCCAGCTGTAGTCCGAGGTGAACGCGAACCTCTCTCGAGTAGAATGGTCCGACCAGAAGAAGAGGGCTCGGGAAGAGAGGCCGGAGCGTCATCAGCCCTACCACCCGAAGTTCCAGGAGTACACCCCACTCAACGTCTCCCTCGCTGTGTTACTAGAGGAGGCCCAGGGCGATGGGTTCTTCAAGTTCCCTCCAATCCCGCGTCAGGCCTCGAAGCGAACCTGGGGCCCCTACTGCGCCTTCCACCGAACGCTGGGCCACGCCACGGAGGATTGTAAGCAACTCCGGGACTACATCAAGGAGCTCATCCGATCGGGGCACCTCGCTGCCTACTTGAGGGATAAGCGGCAGGGCGACCGCGAGCAGGATCAGCGCCCCCTCCCGCCGAGCTGACCATCGGTCAGATCATGCTCGTTTCGGCAGATGACCAGTCCAGAGACCAGGGAGCCCCATACCCGGTGCCGAGCACGGAGACCAACAAGCCTCCAGGGAGCTCGGGCCACGCTTATAAGGTCATCTATTAGCATGTACTTTTTTAGGGCAATGTAAACTCTTCCTAGGGTCTGTTGTAAATTTAATAAAGATCAATGGAACATTGCGAAAAAGAAGGAAAGGTCTCATTTATTCAAAATGGTATTATGGGCTCCTCAGCCATACATACAAAAAGAAAAAGAAAATTACAGCAGCGGGGGAAGGGGGTGCAGAGAGCACTGCTCATGGTACTCGGTAAAGATCTCCGCCAGCCGAGGCCTCGCGAGATCCGGCCTCAGCCCTCGATTCCCCCCGCGCGCGTTGACCTCGAGCCTCAGTTCGTAGCACTCACGGACGAGCGCCACCGAGCGAGTCGGCCGACTCGCGGAGATCAGGCCGAAGCGCCTCAGAGACCGCAGCTCGCCCACGGCCTCGTCGTAGAGCTGCTCGGACAGGGGGTTGTAAAGCCCCGGCGACGCCCCAGATGGAGTACATTAGCAGCTGCAGCAGTAGGGAGCGCCGGGGGAGCAGCCGGCCGAAGTGGTCTTCAATGCTCCTGTAGACCAATTGCACCGTGTCCTCGGTGCAGTTCTGATCATAAAGATATACGTCTTCGAAGTGGATGATATCGGGGATGGTAAAAGGGAAGTCTTCCATTCTCAACGACCTGTTTACGAAGGACCAGTGCTCCCTCAGCCTTATATAGCCCACTGCGCCCCAACGGACCCCAACAGTCGCCCATTTTCGCCCACAAACTCGCTACCACGCGGCAATCATTAAGCCTCCTCTGGCAGAATCGAAACGACGCGACTCTGGCACTTCGCCTCCCCACGCATTCAATGCGCATGCTACGCACACTTTCGCCGCGACCGTTCCTGTTCCCTATACCTACCACGGGATGGTCGGGCGAAACCTCATGAAGAATCGGCCAAGCATCTACCGTGCTCGGTCATCCCTGGCTGGTAGCTTCCCTACACACAACGCCGGGGATCAAAGCCCTCGCCGAGAGGAAACCGCGCAGCTTCACTGCCCGGTTATCCTTAGCAGGCCTGCTACGGCCCCTCCAACGCTAAGGATCAAAGTCCTCCGTAGAGGCAGCCGAGCGGCTACCCTGCTCGGCTATCCCTGGCTGGTAGCTTCCCTACTCGCAACGCCAGGGATCAAAGCCCTCGTTAAGAGGCAACCGCGCAGGTTCACTGCCCGGTTATCCTTAGCAGGCCTCCTACGGCCTCTCCAACGCTAAAGGATCAAAGTCCTCCTTAGAGGCAGCTCAGCAGCTACCGTGCTCGGCTATCCCCGGCTGGTAGCTTCCTACCATAACCAACAGGGATCAAAAGCCCTCCCAGAGGCTGTCAAGCCTGACCCTCGCTCGGCTATACTTCAGGACAAAATCCCTCGCCAAGAGGCACCGGGCAGTTACCCTGCTTGGCCAAGGGTCCTTGGTAGGCTTCTTACAGCCCCTCCCGCGCTAAGGACCAAAGTCCTCCTTTGAGGCGGTCGAGCCCGACCCTTGCTCGGCTATCCCCGGCTGGTAGATTCCTATCACAACCGACAGGGATCAAAGTCCTCTCCAAGAGGCACTGGGCAGTAACCCTGCTCAGTTCCTGTCCTGAAGGATCAAAAGCCCTCGCAAGAGGCAACTGAGCCCGACCCTTGCTCGGTCATCTCCGGCTGGTAGCTCCCTACCCATGACACCAGGAATCAAAGCCCTCGCAAGAGGTGTCCGAGCGGCTACCCCGCTCGGTCATCCCAGGCTGGTAATTGCCTACCCATGATGCCAGAGATCAATGCCCTCGCCAAGAGGCAACCTCGCAGCTTCACTGCCCGGTCATCCTTAGCAGGCTTGTTACAGCCCCTCCAACGCTAAGGATCAAAGTCCTCCTTAGAGGCAGCCGAGCGGCTTCCTTGCTCGGCTGTCCCCGGCCGGTAGCTTCCCCACTCGAAATGCCAGGGATCAAAGCCCTCGCCAAGAGGCAACAGCGCGACTTCACTGCTCGGTCATCCTTAGCAGGCTTCTTGCAGCCCCTCCAACGCTAAGGATCAAAATCCTTCTTAGAGGCAGCCGAGCGGCTTCCCTGCTCGGCTATCCTCAGCCGGAAGCTTCCCTACTCGCAACGCCAAGGATCAAAGCCCTCGCCAAGAAGCAACCGCGCAGCTTCACTGCCCGGCTATCCTTAGCCGGCCTCCTACGGCCCCTCCAACGCTAAGGATCAAAGTCCTCCTTAGAGGAATCTCAGCAGCTACCCTGCTCGGCTATTCTTGGCCGGTAGCTTCCCTACTCGCAACGCCAGGGATTAAAAAGTCCTTCCAGAGGCAGTCGAGCCCGACCCTCGATCGGCCATCCACGGCTGGTGGCTGCCTGCTCGTAACGCCAGAAATCAAAGCCCTCGCCAAGAGGTAACCGAGCAGCTTCCCTGCCCGGTCATACCCAGCAGGTATCCTCCTGCCCAACAGACGCTGCGGGTTTGTAGCCCTCATAACGAGGCCTCTGAACCCATTCATGCTCGGCACAACTATGGCGAACATCCCTCTGCCCATCACATGCAGCAGATCCGAAGCCCCAACAAGGGACATCAGGTCTATCCAAGCCTGAGCGACCCCCCTCGTCTTCGGGGTCATGGAGATGCCTCCTTCTCAGCAGCGCTTGGCACACTTGGTAAGTGATCGATCAACTCGACGAACGATCGCTAGACAGATAGCCGACCTGACATGGAAGCCCAACAGTGTAAACAAAGATATTTTACGAGCATTCTTCACAAACAAAAGATAAAGTGCAAACTGATGAAACAAAAATTTTACTACAAAAAGCAAAGTCTTTACAAAGGGTATTTTGGGCTCCCCAGCCTTACAGACTGCCCGGAGGCTTACAAAATAAAGGAGGAGGAAGACGGGGGCTTTAGGCCTCGGGGCCAGGCACGACCTCGGGGTCCTCGATATCTACCACATGTCGAGCAGGGTCCTCGGCCAACTCCTCGTCAGGAATCTCTTCCCCCTGCTCATCGGCGTCCGCGAGGGGGTATTCGGCCCGGAGCTCTTCATCGGTGAACTCCGGCATCCGGGCCTTAACGGCATCGAGGGCCTCGTGCCAGATGCGGGTGGTGGCCACGGCTAAGTCATTGTAGAAGTCCTTCGACTTCTTGTAGCCCTCCACCGCCTTTGCCGCCGAGAGGTCGGCCTGCTCCGCCGCCATGACCGCCGCCCCCAGCTCCTTCTGGAGGGTCCTTACCGTCTTCTTCAGGTTGCCGGCGAGCGCCTGAGCGTCCTCAAGCTTGACCTCGGTGGCCACGGCGGCCTCACGGTGCCGGGCAACCTCCCGTTTCCCGGCTCCACCTCGCCCTCCAGGGCGGCTACCCTCGCCATCGCCGCCTCCAGCTCCCTCTTGGAGCTCTCTTCCAGCGAGGAAAGCTGGTCCGCGGCTTCCATTGCTGGGGCTATCACCTCGGCCTCCATGCGTAAGGCACGGGCGACGTGCTGGAGGACCTGAAAAAATAAGAAAGAGGTCAGGAAGACGAAGGAAGCACCAAATTTCACAAGCAACCGAGCACTTACCTGCACGGACTCCTGGGCGATGGACGCCATCTGGGCCCTGAAGGTCCCCCCGGGGACCCTGCCCCCTGCCGACCTTTCTATTTCATGCAGCAGGCTATCCGCGACGGATAGCCCCGATAGAACCGCGAACCGGAGGCCCCCCTCCTCCACCATGATCGGCGAGGACGGGCCACGAGGAGGCCTCCGAGCCCCCCTCTTGAGTGGCTCCGATGGAGAGCCGGTCTCCTCCTCCAAGGCCGGGTCCTCCAGAATTCGAGCCCGCTTCCGGCCCGGCGCTCTGCTAGGCCCTGGGGCGGGATCCGCCCCCGAACGCTCAAGGGACGCGGCCACCGGAGGCACTAGGACGGAGGCCGAAGGAGCCGGGGCAGGCTTCGAACGAGAAGAGCTGGCGCCTCCGGCCTTCGTGACCTTCCCCGGCTGGTGCATGGAGGCTCGGAGCTCTTCCATATCCATGGGTCCTGCACAAAACCAAAGGCGAAGAAGTCAGCGACACTTGCAATATACAAGCCAAAAAGCAAGCCTAACTTACCGACGAACCTGACGGGGCTGAGTCCGGCCCAACTCAGGACCCTTTCAGACAGCAACACGTCAAATCGGGGGACGGGCTCCCACGACGCCACTCTCACCGCGGCGGGGTCATTGGACTGGATCCCCGACAAGCACTTTTCCCTCAACCACTTGGTGGGCACGGGCCAGTCTTCGCCCTCGGGCGGCGCGACGAAGAAAAACTTTTTCTTCCAGTCGTGAATGGAAGAAGGCATGGCCACAACCCCTATCCCAGCGGCGCCCCCCTGTCGCTTTTTAAAAGAGAGGTGGACCCACCTCAGGTCGCCCGCTCGGCCCCCAGGATGATTTTTGAAAACAAGGGAAGAATCAAGGATGGAGAGACTGAAGGGAACCTCCTGTAGCTTCAGGAGGATCAGGAACCCGAGGAGAATCCTTCATGAGTTCGGCACTAGCTGGCCAGGGGCTAACCCGAAGAAGTTCAGCGCTTCGATGACCTTAGAAGGGAAGGGCAGGTGCATTCCACCCCAAAAAGCTTCCAAATACAGGACGATCTACTTACCCCGTACTTGGTCTGCCCTCCCTCCCTCCTTGGCCAGACGAAGCGTATAACGTGAAGGGATATGGAAGCGAGCCCGAGCGTTGGCAAGCTCATCCTCATGCCTCACCCAACACGACGTGCCGGGGGCAGCGTCTACCGCCTCCTCCCTGGGGGCTACCCTCGCCGCACGATCCCGGAAAGAGGATCTGACCCCTGCTCCCCGGGAAGACTCAGGCTCAACTAGAGAGTCCCTAGAACCTATTCCTATGGCATCTACAGATTCTGCAAAAGATGACATCTAATCTGAAGAAGAGAGATCCTCGGGGAACGAAAGCAGAAGAAAGAAGACAAGCGCCGAGCAACCAGGACTTAGAGAGAGAAAATATGAAGGAGTAGGGGCCCTGGAGTGGGCCCACCCCTATTTATCACTGCTATCGCCCTCATCCAATGGTGCCCTTCATCTCCTTCCAAAACGCCTCCTCGCGTCCAACGACCCCGATCGCTCCACTTGTTGTTCCCACACTGGGCCGCATCCCATCAGACGCCGCATGTCTGCACACGTCGCGTCGGCCAACCGATGCTTCACACGCAGACCGTCACTTCAGTGACAGGATGCACAAACCGGCGCACCTTCCTTAAATGCAAAGATCTCGCCTTGATTCGCTGGCAGAAAAGACAGCTGACAGCCCGGGAACGCGTCCCGACAAAATCTTGAGAGAGAGCTCACCCGGGACGGCCCGGCAGACCACTCTTGACCCGACCCGCCAGCTGGTCGGGAAAAGAATGGGGGGCTAATGATGATGCTCTATATTGGCGACCTCGCAGATCATGACACGTGGCAGATGACGTGTCCCAGAGCTCAGAAGAAAGGGCCCGCAGGGGCCTACCAGGCCACCCCTGTACCTGACCTGCAAGCGCAAGCTGGCTCACCTCAGAGCCCCCTGCAAATTGGCTTCCTCGGCCTCTCAGCTCGCCCCCGAGCTATCACAGGACCAAGATGCTGTTGGAGATAGTGCCCTCAGAGTCAATTATTGGATCACAGGCACGTGATTGCAATGATTGAGGGAGGACCTATCCCGGTAGGACAGTCTTACTCGAAATGATAGTATGCTATCTGGTTTACCTTTATCATCGTGTACTGCTTTAGGTGACCTGACAGGTCGCTATTGCACGTTGATAGAGCCCCTAGGATTCTTGCTTGACTGCCAGCAGTATGATGGCGATCATATACGTGGGAGCTGGTAGTCTACAAGCACATCCTTAAAAGGTCCCTAGTCGTAGGAGTTTCGAGACAGGGCATCGATTCTCCTGAGTAGACTTGTGTATACAGTCGAGACCCCGACGAGGGGCGGTGGCCGGTCTCACAAGCCACTGGTGTCAGTTGGTTCACCTAAGATGTATACAGGTGCTCATTGGGTTATGAGTACACCGGACAGGACTCGCCGGGAACCTGCTGGTTGGTCTTATACCAGATGTCAGATAGCAGTTCCCTGGTGACATGTGTACAGGTTAGTTCATCGACCTGAGATCGTCATTTGTCTCGTGTGAGTTCCCACTGTGCTTTGATTACTACCCTACCACGGCTCAAAGGAGTCGTGCAAACAGGTTTTAGTTGGGTACAGTCCCGAGCCACATGGAGGCAGTGAGCGGATCTTCAGGGGTTCGTCTCTCCCGGTATTGGGGGTGAGGTCGCGCTGTGTCTAGGAGAGCCATTACGCAAAGCCCTCGGCCGAGGCAGGAGATTTACTGGTAGGTATTCCAGTAGTATCTCAGGGCGTTCTGGGCTACACTCCGACACGACTTGTACCGCTTTTGGGGGTCTGACTTTTACCAACCCCCTAGGCCCGACATGCGATGCTCATAGACGAACGGACCGGACTGTACGGATATTGTCACTGACAGGCTCAGTTGGGTGTCGGGGTGAGCTTCCTCATCGACGTCCCTTTTGGTCAATAGCTGGTGGCCCGTCACGTATTGGCTTATACCTCTGACGTGCCAGTGGTTAAATCCACAGCCATAGTATTGACGAGTCTTTAGAGTCCACCACACTTACAGTTACTCAAGCTTTCGGGCGAAACGCTGTAGAGGCCGTATGGAGATATGACAGGGTCCGATCAGATACGTGCGGTATTGCACGGATCAGGATCGGACAGTTTTGTACTAGTAGCCGTATAGTTATATGGCAGGGTTCGATCTGATACGTGCGGTATTGCACGGATCAGGATCGAACGGATTTTACTAACCGGTTTTGGTTTAAGCCGGTCCTAGTTTAGTACAGTGTAGATTTTGTCTCATTGCATTTGTATCCGGACGGAATACAGATGCGGGTGTGTATGCACAGTATAGGGGTTTTCCTGTAATTTATTACGGGACCAGTTTTCTGGAGTTGCCAGTTTGCATTCCGTTCCGGCCGGTTTTCCTTTGTTCTTTCTCGGCCGGACTTTTCCGATGGAGGGGGTAATTTGCAGTTTTGCAAATTACACTTTGTGGAGGTTTTTCTTGCAAATGTATTTATCATGATAGCATCTTTAGATGCCATTCTTTTCCTTGATCTTTTCATGCTTTATCTTGATTAGAATTGATAAGAATGGTTGATGTAAGTTTGTAATGATTATGTTTGGCTATGGTCACCACTTGTGCTCCTACCATCACCTCCCTTCATGCTTCATATTATCTCCTCCACCATTCTCATTTACTTAATATAAGTTTTTCAAAAGAAAAGAGGAGAAGAAAAAGAAAAGAGAGAAGAAGAAAAAGAAAGAGAGAAGAAGAAGGAGAGAGTTCTTCATTCTTGAGAGTTTCATCTTCTTGATCTCATTCATGCTAGAAAAATGCAAGCACCATTTTTCTTATCTCATTTCCTCCATCAAGGCAACCAAAACCCAAGTGAGACACTACACTACACATTCTACAGCATATCTTGAGCATGTCGAGTTGCCGGCTTCATGCTCGAGTTGCCTCGGTATTGAGGCGGGAGCCCGTAAAAGACGCAGGCGATGTGGTGCCCTTTCCGGCGAGGAGGCGACGATATGGAGACAAGACTTTCCGCGGGAGATCGGGACGATGAAGAGAAGACCGGAGGACTCGGATCACTCGGTATACTTCTCACCCTATCTCTTAATTGCTAGCATTAGGTTAATGGTAAACGATCCGGGTTTTCTTTGTCCGCGGTAGCGCCGGTTTCCGAGTAAGGAAAATTTTTGATTCCGCATTTTGGCCTCGAGTACGAGGCCGGGGCGCTGCCGTGGCGCAACATGGTATCAGAGCCACGCCATTAACCTTACCTAGCTTCGTTTGATGTGTTTACGTTTCCGATCGACCGAAATTTCCAAAAACCGTATTTTTCTAGCACATCAGTTTCTGTCGAAATTTTTTGAAGTCCAAAAATTTTTCAGGTGGTCTCAGAATGATGTGCAGGTAGTTCTAAGAACACTGCAAAAATTTTGTGACATGACTCATCCGTACGACCGCGGAAGGGCGGCCAAAACCCCCTTTTGGCCGCGCTTCCGCCGCAGTATTGTGGGATCGTGTGATTATTTTTTTCAGTGGGCTCATGGGCTGAAATTAGGGGTTTTGGAATGTTAAAATTGGGCCCAGGTTTTCTGTGAGTGCTACAGTTTTGATTGGGGGCCCACTTGTTAATTTTTGATCAATCGGAAAATTTTAAACACATTATTTCACAGTATTTACATTATATCTGCGACCGTGAATGTCACTCGATCGGTAAATCCGGTCTAACTGCTATAGCCCGGTTAGACGGATTTGCGAACGTGACTTTCACGTTGATGTTCTATGTTTATGCTGTGATGTTGCGGATCGGTCGTGGGGGATAGCCTGGATGCAATGCTAGTGCATTTTTGTTGTATTATGTACATTTGATATTGCGGGGCGAGCGTCCGACATGTGGACTGCCGTCACTGCCTGTTTGTATTATTCTTTTGGGGCACGACCTGGTTGCGGTCGATGTACCCGGTGTATGTATATTTTACTTTCTGTACTAGGATTACCCCGCGGAGGGGTGCACGGATAGCCGGGTTCTAGAGGGCAACGGGCCCGCATCTCATGGCATTGAGACGGAGGGGCTTCAGTCTGGAATTGGCGGGCTGTTCGACGCACTCGTAGGGGGTATAGGTTGACCCAGGAGGGGTGCCCAAGTTACCGGATTCCGTGAAGTGCTGGGTGGTCCATTCACGGTGCTGAAAGGGGCTGCCTCGCTTCAGGTTTTGGCGGGTGACTTGCCGCGCCCGTAGGGGTCTAGGTTTTCATTGCACAGGCTATCCACACGACCAGGGGAACGTCGGGTTTCAGCAGCGGCTCTGTGAAACCCGGGGCTTCCAGATATCTGTATTGTTCTGTGATGCTATACATTTCTGTGATGTTGCATTTTTATTCACGCCTTGAGCGAAATACTATATATTGGTATATATATTAGTAGATGTTGTATATGTTTTACATCCGCGCTAGTCCAGTCCCCGCTCTGCCGTTAGTTAGCTAACCTAACGGGTGATGACGGGACCCAGTGGCGAATGCGGATGGCATATACGTACGTCAGTATATTTTCGTTCTTTGTGGTGTAATTAATTGATGGGACTGCGTTGATTCGGATCAATGCAAGATAAACAAACCTATTCTGATGTTGTTGGAACACTTTTTCAAAAAGCTGTTATTGCAAGGACGTTCACTTTTGTTTTGCATCGTGGTATTCATTTGGAATATCCTGCTCCTCAGTCGACGAGGCAAGGGCCGAGATCCCTTCACCGGGAGTGACCCCTTGGACAGAAGTTTGCGTCAGGGCATTAACTTCACTATAGCCGATTACTTTTGCTTTGCATCGTGGTATTCAGTTGGAATATCCTGCACCTCATTCTACGGGGAAAGAGCCGAGATCCCTTCACCGGGAGTGACCTCTTTAGTAAAGGTTTTCGTCACTATATTTTTATAAAAGGCTATGCAGTTCCTTCAACGATATCAAGTTCATTACGTTAAAAGTTTTTCGCCAAAAACTAGACGTAGCCCTCCGTCATTTCTTACAAGTATTACTTAGTATTCGTGCTGCGTTTGTTGACTGTGTCAAGGCGTAGTGTGCGGTAGCTAAGTAGTGTTTGTTTGCAGCATATAAATGGGATTGGTTAGGACAGTCGTGCGGCCTTGTTGACTGTGTCAAGGGCTCGTACGGGTGGGTTTAATGCAATCCAGGATAATGACGGGTTGAACTTGACTAGGACTCTTTGATTTGTTGACTGTGTCAAGGTCACTTGGGTCCTAGGGGTAAAACTTTCATCGGGAGTTTCAAAAGAACTGAAACTTGCCAGGCATGCGCATACCTTCTGGAGTGTGGTGACTTGAGTGGATTCCGTCAAGTTATCATGCAATGATAGTTGGATCCCGATTCCCACTGATGAGTTAGTTTACTCCTCGGGTGACCCCGACTAATTCTTCTTTAAGGTTTGGAGGAGAATTTGAGGTACAGTGGGAGGATTCCTGATTAGGAAAAGTGATAACCATTCTGATCTTGGTTAGAGTGCACGCTGAGTGTTTCTTTTCTCTCTCTCTGGCAGCGACCATTGACCCGACCCTGGACTTTGACTCAGTGACCAAGTTGACCGAACCTTCTTAACACTGGCTTTTGGATTGTCAGAGTTGCAAACCTCATTGCCACTCCTACTTTTACCCTTTTCTCCAGGACACCCCGTATTGCTACGAACGTCCACTTCCATTGGACAAAACCATCGTATGGTTAGATACGAATTCGAAGGACTTCGAGGATGGTTTCTGGTTCTGGAGAAAACGGATAGGATTATTCAGTTGTCTTTTCTTTTCACCTTCTCTCAGGTTGCGAGTACTCCTTGGTTTAGGAGTAGTATACCTATTACGCAAATTGGATAGTCTTCTTCCAAACCATAGGCTGGTGCCGACCGGTAGGGAATGAAGAAAACCAATTAGCCTAAAACGGTGTACAGAAGGTATTAAGTTAAGACAAAGCAAGGGATTAGTAGGAGGGCAAAGTAAATTGCGACTGATATTCACGACCAAACCAAGTATTTCTTCGCCAATCCTAAATCACCTTTGTATTTCTCCAGGACACTCCGTATCACTACGAAGATCCACAGTTTATTGGATACTCCATCGTATGGTTATATACGAACTCGAAAGGAACTTGTTCCAGTTCGGGGATGGATTCTGGTTCAGGAGAAATAGGAATAAAGTACATTCAGGTGTCTTTTATCTTCACCTTCTCTCGCATTGCGAGTGTTCCTAGGATTAGGACAGTACACCCTTTATGCCTTTTGGATAGTCTTCTTCCAAACCATAGGCTGGTGCCGAACGGTAGGGAAGGAAGAAAACCATTTGGCCTAAAGGGGTGTACAGAAGGTAATGACTAAAGACATATGAAGGGATTGAGAAAGATGGCAAAGAATTATACGGTTACAGTTGTGAATCTGGATAATGGAAGAGGCATTACTAGGAATACCAGGATACCCCGACGAAACATTTCAATGTTTCAGTTTCACTGTGTAATGTTAAAAGAAAACTGATTTCCCGATTAGACACTTACTCCAGGGTATGTATTTATCAGGTATGATTCTCACATCTGTATGGTTTTACAGATGATGAGTGGGAGTAAGTTATTGGGAATTGGGTGATCATCCTCATTATATCGGGATTCGTTGTAATCGGTGATATTTAAGGAAGTCACCTTGGTTGTTTGCCGGACGGCAATTTTTTGGTTTTGAATATCCGCGGTTATGCACCAATTTCAAATTGATATATCTGTACGTCTATTTTCATAGAGTGAGATATACCTTTTGATATTATGTCGATGACATTTACCTATATCAGTGGATGGTTAGGTAAGGAGCATTAAACAGCGGTGTAATTCTTCTTAACCATAAGTACAGTTTTCAACCTGCGACGCACAGTGAAAGAGTTGTTAGACTCAGCGGACTTATACAGAGTATTGTATGTTGTCCAGGGTCCATCAGGACAGAGGGGTAGGTCCTCGTACTATATTCGGTTTACTTATGACTTCTCTAGTTTTTAGACAGGTGTTTCGTGGAAACACAGGGTCTAAGTTTTGAGGAGTTATAGGTATTTGAATAGAGTAGAGAACCAGGTGTAGCAAGTATCGGGATTCTTCAAAGTGATCGAAGATGTAGATACTTGTGTATGGTGTTCAGTTGATAGTAATGATTAAGAGAACTGGATTCTCTTTCAGGTTACTCATAATTGGAAACATTCCTAAGTTGAGTAACGCTGATCGGCCTCTCTCCATTTAGTTTACATGCACTGGAGATAGCTGCATGATTTGAATCTGGTTCATTTAAATCAGTGCCTCTGGTTCTATATTGGATATAGAACAGTTCATATCTTAACGTTGTTAAGGTACGGGGAGTTGTCTGGCTTATGCTTAAAACCAGACACTGGACAACTCAAGGCACGTTTCTGTAATGGCTGTTTTGTGGGTTGACCCAGGCTATGACGAGGGTTGACTTTCTACCATCTGGATGAACAATAGCAATATTGTTCTAGACTCGCCACAGTTTTTATTAAAAATGGATTTTTTCAGAAAAAGTAGTGGGAGTATGGTAGGACTGGAAGTGATTCCAGAACCACAAACGATTACTGAAGATTTGATAAGGAACCTAAAGATTCAATCTGGATTGACATTCCACTGGCCACTCCGCAGATACGGTGGGTAACTTCAGGCACCCGAGAGGTACTCCGGTAGCCTCAAGGACGGTGACAGGGAAGTTCTTGTTTACCCAAACTTACCATTGCTGTTGTTCCAGGCTGCGAGACCCGGCAGGAGGATGAGTGTAGCGTCGTTCTAAACTAGCTTTAGAAGTGCACGTCTGTATGACTCTGCCAGAGGATTGTCGTAGTCAGTGGGAACAGCGGAAGCATTGGTGGACATCAGACTTATGTCTATTTATAGACTAAAGCAGATGTAGCGGAGATAGATCATCCATTTCTGATGTGACAGTCATAGGTTTGACGTCATCAGAATAGGGGATGGATCTGTTGAGAAGGCAGTAGGAAGTGATATTCCTATACTACGATCGGTTATACTTTGGTCGTCACACAGTGTTTTCTCCACATAGGACTTGGATATTATATCAGACATACTGGTTACTAGATCTATGGTTTTAGATCTAGATTTGGGTGGTTTCCCAATCTGGGTACCTTGACAGCATTCTATGAGTATTTAGAATGGACGACTCCTGACACGGTAGTGTACCTGCAGTTGATGGAGTCACCCTCTCTAAAGGTGTCTTATAGACTAAAGAGGAGAGGGATACTCATGATTGGCAGATCACTTGCTTAGGCAATTGAGTCAATCATGAGATGTCAAGTACCACACCAGATGTTGTTCTTGCACTAGATGCAACAAGTTGATATTGATCCAATCCTGGAGAAATAGTCGGAAGCAGTCTTAGAACATAAGTGAATGTTCTAGGGATATGATAATGACAGCCTCATTTGGGAGACAGTTATCATTCCAGGCTTCCAAGGTGACATAGACGACAAGGAGGTTGTCAGAGTTATAGTTTTCCTTCTGACGAGGGGCAGTATTTTGGACAGGTGGTCCAAGGCAATACTGAGGGTGGCATGGCGCAGGATACTGATTAAGTTCAGTTGACGATACAGTCTAGGAAGTTTGGATTTGGAGTTCACTTATGAGCTAGGTCCCATCAGACATCCAGACATTCCAAGACAGGTATTGCTCATTTCGGGAGATGGTTTTCTCCGCGAACTTGAGATATAGAGAGACATAGAAAGAAACATCACAGCGGATCCACTCACTGAGGCTATTCCTCGAACGCAATAGTTTCGCAAACGGGTTTTGTGAGACTGACTAGTAGAGGAGTTGGGTGTTCGGTATCACACGGGCTGTGAGTATGCGACATCGCAATAATTAGCCTTGAGTGCAAGTGGGAGATTGTTGGAGATAGTGCCCTCAGAGTCAATTATTGGATCACAGGCACGTGATTGCAATGATTGAGGGAGGACCTATCCCGGTAGGACAGTCTTACTCGAAATGATAGTATGCTATCTGGTTTACCTTTATCATCGTGTACTGCTTTAGGTGACCTGACAGGTCGCTATTGCACGTTGATAGAGCCCCTAGGATTCTTGCTTGACTGCCAGCAGTATGATGGCGATCATATACGTGGGAGCTGGTAGTCTACAAGCACATCCTTAAAAGGTCCCTAGTCGTAGGAGTTTCGAGACAGGGCATCGATTCTCCTGAGTAGACTTGTGTATACAGTCGAGACCCCGACGAGGGGCGGTGGCCGGTCTCACAAGCCACTGGTGTCAGTTGGTTCACCTAAGATGTATACAGGTGCTCATTGGGTTATGAGTACACCGGACAGGACTCGCCGGGAACCTGCTGGTTGGTCTTATACCAGATGTCAGATAGCAGTTCCCTGGTGACATGTGTACAGGTTAGTTCATCGACCTGAGATCGTCATTTGTCTCGTGTGAGTTCCCACTGTGCTTTGATTACTACCCTACCACGGCTCAAAGGAGTCGTGCAAACAGGTTTTAGTTGGGTACAGTCCCGAGCCACATGGAGGCAGTGAGCGGATCTTCAGGGGTTCGTCTCTCCCGGTATTGGGGGTGAGGTCGCGCTGTGTCTAGGAGAGCCATTACGCAAAGCCCTCGGCCGAGGCAGGAGATTTACTGGTAGGTATTCCAGTAGTATCTCAGGGCGTTCTGGGCTACACTCCGACACGACTTGTACCGCTTTTGGGGGTCTGACTTTTACCAACCCCCTAGGCCCGACATGCGATGCTCATAGACGAACGGACCGGACTGTACGGATATTGTCACTGACAGGCTCAGTTGGGTGTCGGGGTGAGCTTCCTCATCGACGTCCCTTTTGGTCAATAGCTGGTGGCCCGTCACGTATTGGCTTATACCTCTGACGTGCCAGTGGTTAAATCCACAGCCATAGTATTGACGAGTCTTTAGAGTCCACCACACTTACAGTTACTCAAGCTTTCGGGCGAAACGCTGTAGAGGCCGTATGGAGATATGACAGGGTCCGATCAGATACGTGCGGTATTGCACGGATCAGGATCGGACAGTTTTGTACTAGTAGCCGTATAGTTATATGGCAGGGTTCGATCTGATACGTGCGGTATTGCACGGATCAGGATCGAACGGATTTTACTAGCCGGTTTTGGTTTAAGCCGGTCCTAGTTTAGTACAGTGTAGATTTTGTCTCATTGCATTTGTATCCGGACGGAATACAGATGCGGGTGTGTATGCACAGTATAGGGGTTTTCCTGTAATTTATTACGGGACCAGTTTTCTGGAGTTGCCAGTTTGCATTCCGTTCCGGCCGGTTTTCCTTTGTTCTTTCTCGGCCGGACTTTTCCGATGGAGGGGGTAATTTGCAGTTTTGCAAATTACACTTTGTGGAGGTTTTTCTTGCAAATGTATTTATCATGATAGCATCTTTAGATGCCATTCTTTTCCTTGATCTTTTCATGCTTTATCTTGATTAGAATTGATAAGAATGGTTGATGTAAGTTTGTAATGATTATGTTTGGCTATGGTCACCACTTGTGCTCCTACCATCACCTCCCTTCATGCTTCATATTACCTCCTCCACCATTCTCATTTACTTAATATAAGTTTTTCAAAAGAAAAGAGGAGAAGAAAAAGAAAAGAGAGAAGAAGAAAAAGAAAGAAAGAAGAAGAAGAAGAGAGTTCTTCATTCTTGAGAGTTTCATCTTCTTGATCTCATTCATGCTAGAAAAATGCAAGCACCATTTTTCTTATCTCATTTCCTCCATCAAGGCAACCAAAACCCAAGTGAGACACTACACTACACATTCTACAGCATATCTTGAGCATGTCGAGTTGCCGGCTTCATGCTCGAGTTGCCTCGGTATTGAGGCGGGAGCCCGTAAAAGACGCAGGCGATGTGGTGCCCTTTCCGGCGAGGAGGCGACGATATGGAGACAAGACTTTCCGCGGGAGATCGGGACGATGAAGAGAAGACCGGAGGACTCGGATCACTCGGTATACTTCTCACCCTATCTCTTAATTGCTAGCATTAGGTTAATGGTAAACGATCCGGGTTTTCTTTGTCCGCGGTAGCGCCGGTTTCCGAGTAAGGAAATTTTTTGATTCCGCATTTTGGCCTCGAGTACGAGGCCGGGGCGCTGCCGTGGCGCAACAGATACCTCGACCCCCCGCTCGTTCCCGAGCTCTCCTGCCGAGGCCTTCTTCTTCGGTCCCTCCAACCGACCAACCCCACCACTCACAGACATAACCGCCGCTCCGCAAATCTCGCCATGCGCAGATTCTCCGCCGGCAACATCCCACGTTCCACGCCATCACGATCCCTATTAACGGGCGATCCGCTCGTTACGCGGGCGTGACGTCGGGAGCATAACTGCCTGCGAGATTCTCGCGCCTGCTGCTGCGTGCTACCACCACTATATAAACCCCATCACAGAGGGGTCAAGTAAGCTTTTTTCACCCCACTTAGCCGTTACTCTGCTCGAATCTTGTGCTAACTTGATCGTCGGAGGGTCCTCGGTGGTACCAAACCACCTTGGGACTTCTTTGCAGGTACTCGGCGTAGACTTCTCAAAACCACCAATTTTCTCAAAACCCATTGAGATCCACACGCAACAGGAGATCACCTCCAAGATCCACCGGGAGATCGACGGAAGACAATATCTGACGGAGACCCGAAAAGGACCTCCATCAGGTTGTGAGCATGGGAATGGAGGAGAAGGATGAGAGGAGGTAGTGGTGAGGGTGGTGATGAGGGTGGTGGTGACGGGGTGAAGGTCTCCAGGGATGAGAGGTTGACGGCGAGGTCGGGTGATTTTCTTGCTCGGGTTTGTTCGCAGGGGTCGTTGTATGCAGGGTCTGGAGTTGTAGGCTCGGAATGGAGAGGAGAAGAAGGTGGCGAGGGGAAAGGTGAGGTCGGGTGATGGGGACGACAACGAGATCGGCGGCGGAGATGGGTGCCGCAGGTTTCTTGGATGGGGTGTCGTCGGGATTGTGATGGCGGTGGTTGAAGAAGGAGGTGATGAAGAAGATGAGGGTGAGGAGATGGTGAGGGGATGAAGGTGAGGGCGGCGACGGCGACGGCGAGGGTGAGGCCAGAGTTCGGCGTGGGTTCTTGCGGAGGTGAAGGGAAGAGAGCTGAGGAAGTGAGAGAGAGAAGGCTGTGGGTATATAAAGGATTATGTAAATTAATAATATGTAATATATATTTATATAGGGGAGAGAGAGATAGCGGGGGGAGAGAGAGAGAGAGAGGTGAGGATTGAGGAAATATTAGATTGGTTAAAAAATATTTAATATATATTTTCGTATACTCTGAAGTTTTTAGTTTAGGTTTTTAAAATATATTATAATATATATTATAGGTTTTATAGCTAATATAAAAAATACTCTGAAAAATACCTGAGTCTTGTCAAAAATCTAGTTTGAAAATGCGGATAATATACATATCAACCAAAACTATAATGCGATGTCCGGTTAAAGAAAATGCATACCCTCAAGAACGGATACACGTAAAAACACGTAGCGATCCAAACGAGTCCGTTTCACTAAACTGGATACGAACACGATGTCAGGATGCAGCCATAGGGTACAGGGTATGATGCAGACTATGCTAGGTATTTAAAATATTATATTTGGTTATAATTTGTATTATTTAAAATATTTGCAGATGCTAAAAATATGATACATGTTCATAGAACATATATGTGTGCACGGATGCTCTGTACTAGTAAGGATGTGTCGTAATCTAGAAGCACAATGGGTTTCAAACATGCGGGTCGGGTCGGATACTAACCATAGATACCAAAGAACTATCCGCACCCAAGCAAAATAAGCAAGAAATAGCCATAAGATTAGAAAATACTCAAATGAAATATGGTATAAATGAACTATGGCGTTACATATTGGCATACTCTTCACATGCTTCCTGAAAAATAATTAGCTTTAAGTAAAGGTTGTAGTTTAACATATATTGATTCTACCGAGATACGTTACTACCTTAGAATAATATTTTCTAACATCAGTAACCAACCACGACAAAAAGATCCTGCATAGAACAAACAAACACCAAAGACGTCACAGGAGTTTTGGCACCGAGGTACCTCCTCTGATGCCTAAGTCAGCGACGATGCAGATAAAGGAATCCCATATTTGCATTTGTGTGGATGCAACTTTTAAGATTTGCTATAATTGTATATTGCTCTATGTTCCTAATTTAATCTTTGTGATACATGGTTGTATACTTAAATTACTTAATTATTGCAGAATAGTTAACTGAGAGCATTTAATTTTTTGAACTCAAGATGTTAGCTGTTAATATTTCCTGCTTGTATCCGTATCTATAGAAGAAAAATAATGGCTGATAGTTTATCCAACCTGCGGAATTTACTAAAACAGAAACAGACATTAAACACCAAACTTAAACAATGTATTGGAAATAGACGAAGCCAATGGCACTATTGAATTGCTTAGTTCATTTTAGAAAACATCAACCAGATTCATCAATTCACGAATGTTAACAGACATATATATAATTTAGAATCAATCAGCGAGAAGTCTCATCAAGAAGAAACACAACAGATTATCTATAAGAGACTATATATCCTCAAGAAATATGTTGGTGAATAAGAAAAATAATCCATCACCAACGTTTGTAGAAACACGCAGAGATATTTGAGATTCAGGTGCATTCTTTAAGTCATCGCCATATATTTTAACCCCTCGGCCTCTTTCAATCTGCAGTTCGAGAGAGGATGGCAATTTATCAAATTGTACTGAGCAAAAGAATTTTCACAAATATTATGATAATAACATATACTCATGATCACTACTTAGATTATTATGAATTAACGTAGGAAAGTAGGAGAGAAATACCATCTAAAACATTCAAATGAGCACGGCTGTATTATTTCATGCCATTCTCGATCTTTGGTTTTGGGAGTTTACCGAAAGGTTTCACGTCTTCTATCTTCGGAATCGGGAAATTACTGAAATCTTCCATGACTTCGGTCTTCACTTTGGAGAGATCGATAAATGATTTCTTGTCTTCAGTCTTTGAATCTGATAAGTTGCTAGAAGAAGCCTCACTCTCTCCGATCCCCTATATGGAAAAAAAAAACAATATACAACAGTGAACGGATGCTCATCGCAAATATAAGGAAAATCAACACTTAACTTTGTTTAGGGGCTCAAGATTAATGTCATTATGATGCTATTTGTAGCAATAATCTCTTGAGCATCAATTAGCCTTTTTTTTCTACTAGAAAAAACCAGGAAAGTTGATATCAAATCCATTTTCCGAAGGATTGACTGGATTAAGCAATTACACTTAACCATCCTTAACTATCAGTGTTTTTCACTATATTACCTTACTGATTACAGTAAACTCCCTTCAACTTTGAATTGAAGAGATTATTTTCACTAAAATATATGCCCTTGAGGTAGAATTTAACTGAGCTAACTAACTACAATGAAATAAAATTAACGTGAGTGAAAACAGCTGCTAGTTTTGGGGTAGTATAATATAAATTAGTTAGCAATATAACTGAGAATATATATTCCCTTACCCTTAATTGACTAAACAATATTAAAGAGGATATTATTTCCTACCCTTTCTTGCTTCACCGTTATAGGTTCCGTAGGCTCCAGTTTCACTTTCATCCCACTAAATTGCTGCTGCTGCTGCTGCTGCTGCTGCTGTGTAAGCAACTTTTGCTGCTCGCGCCTCTTATGAAATGCAATTAGATGATTTACGTTCTCGAGTTCTTGCTGCATTGAATGGAGCTGCGTCGAGAGCTCAGTTACAATCCCAAGGCATCCGTGCACCGGGTCTCTGCGCCGAATTTCAGATTCAAGTATTACTGACTCCATGAACATGTCCCGCTGCTCGCGGCCCACGCTATTATACATTTTCACCACATTGCTGAGTCCAAATAGCCAATGCACATCAAGAAATGCTTGGAGACGCTCTTGAGGGAAATGTCGTGCAAAATTGCAGTCTCGCGAGCACTTGCGCTTCTGGTGCTTGCAAGCTGCACAAGAAAGTTGCTGCCTCGAAGAGCTCATCTTTGGTTGGTATTTCTTTTCTTTGGTTGATTTTTTTTTCTTGATTGATTGATATATTTCATCCTAATCTTTAGGCTTTAATAGGGGCAATATTCAGGGGTTTGGATTATAAAAGGAAGGAAAGGCTAGCGGCGAGTAGGCGCCAAGGAGGCGGTGAGCTGGCAAATCCCCCCTTACCCACAAAAGATTATCCAGTGTTTCAGGTGCAATGCACTCAAGCGGAGAGAGATATAGAAATAATTTCCCCCGTGCCACCATTTCATTCAAAATTGGTTTCTCTCATTGTATGAATGGACAATCCAATCTAAATATATATTGCAATACAAGAAGTAATTTTGAAATTTTGAAAATTTTGTGTCCTTGGTGGAGTTTCATGAGTGAGTGTATTAAGTGTGAAAAGGATGGATTTGGTAACAATTAAATATGCCAAGTTGTTATAGGACGTTGGTCGAGTGACCTTTCACTAAATCATGGTCTGCAATTTCAGTCAATCCGATTCCGATCCCAAAATTGGTTGTCTGAGTCCCAATACTTGTGTGCTACTGGTTAATATCGGGTTTACCATTTTATTGTTGAGGTTTTAGTATTACGTAAATTAACGAATAAGTGGATTGTTAATAAGTAGCGGTTTTTATTATTGGGTAAATTGTTTTATCGGTAGGTTTGAGTTATTATGAAGTATTTGACATCATCTATTATTGAAAATATATCAAAAAGTTTATAATTCATTTGACCAAGTATTAAGACAAGTAATGTTTTCAGTATGGTACGATACACGATACGTATCTTACGATACGATACACGATATGTGTCTTACGATACGATATGATTCATAGCCAATTCGATACGTATCGTAGCCATGTATTGGATCCTTTATGTATTGTACTATACAGATACTGTGCTCAACGATATGTATCATTGATACACAATGCGGTCTAGTATGTCGATGTAACTCATATTTGATTTTAAATTCTGGGTAAATGTTTTGTTTATTTATAAACACACTAATACACTATTCTATATATGAATTATTTATTTTTCTCGATCCTAGAGTAAAAATTTCAAAATATCACCGTCTTTTAGATTTCAATCGTGGCTCACAGTGACTGTTGTCTCCCATCGGAGACTCTTCTAGCATTTCCTTCGACATTACTGGCATGCCTCTCTTCTTTCAATTAAACTTGATTTAATGCTATCCAATCGTGCACATGCTTCACTCGTCCTCTTCTTTGTTGAAAAAACTCTATTTCCTACATCGCGTAGTCACCAACTAGGTTCAGCAAAAATTATAATAGTGATTTTTTTCAAACAGAGAAGATTGGGAATTCATTGTTTTTAGGCTTTTCTTTTTTATAAAAATTAGGAGAGGGCTCTATAAACTTGGATGAAAGCTTTATTCATGAAAATTATGAAGTTCATGTTTATCTCATATTGATAGTTTGGGTATCATTTTGATTACGCTTTACTCGAGTTAGCAAGATTTATATTTTTGTATATGCAAAGTTACAACGTCTAAATTGTTTCTAATGCATATTGCTTCATATTGTTAATTAATTTGATCATTTTTTAATTATATTCATAGCTGTATACTTAATTACTTAATTATCGCACACAAAAAAATATCTTATGATACATGATACCGTATGATACGCGATACGATATTGTATTACAATTTGATAACTTTGACTAGTCAACTACTCTAGACATTTATAATTACTAAAACAAGTTGTAGAACCGTTATAATTACTTACTCTTACTACTTATTTAGCAAAAATCTTTTGCCAAACAATATAAAATTCGATTTTTTAATCTGCGGGTGATGATATATTTGACCAATCCCGATAACAAAAGTGACAGTCCAATATAGATTTTAGACCTTGCACTATATTTGGGCGATCGACAGAAAATGACTGTGGGAGTGGATGATGCACTAAATTGAACCGACACGCGCTTACACCATTTATAGGTATATAACCAGTTTGGTGTCTCTTCAAAGTAGAAATTCATAACACCCCCCCCCCCCACCCACCCCCCAATGTATCAGGTTCTAAAGCCTCTCTTCTAGTATTAGAAGACATTTAACACCTTTCCATCTAATCATTGACATGCAGTTGCTAAGTTTACATTGGCAGGTATGGTAAAAGGAGTGTTATTGATGTCCATCGATCTAACGGCCAGCTGAAGGATTAATATATAGTTTATTAAGATGGAATGTAAATTTGTTGAGCATATAAATGTAAGGAGTAAATATCATATGGCCATTGAGCTTTAAGACAATTAATATACAGAAATATATATCCTAGAACAGCATAGAAAAAAGTTTGGTTGATAGATAATACTAAAAGCAAGTACAATTATAAATATATAGTGTTTACTTACTGTCGATTTCAACCACCTTTCATGAACTAATCAAATATGTACATATGTATACATATGAGCGCGCGTGCATCTTCCCTGAACTTTATATGCATGTACATATCGACGTTGGCATTCAGAATTTGCTGAAACAATAATAGCATCAAAAACACAATCTATGTAAGTGAAACAACATATACTGGGATTAGAAGAGATCAATAAATTGTATTACTTATCTCATTATAGTAATCATAAACCAGATTCAATTGACTGATAGAAACAGAAACAAATAATTTTAAACATTCAGCTACAAGTTTTATTCAGATGAAAAGTAAAAGAAGATACCACTAATATTATTCTCAAGATATATTATTGGGTATAATGAGAGTATATAATCCTTCACCGACGTTGGCAGAAAACACAAAGATGGTTTTGATCCAGACACATTAACATATTGACATTGATATCCTACTTTAACCCCTCGGCCTCTTTTAATCTGCAGTTCAAAAGATAAAAGCAATTCAAATTGTAGTGAGCAAATAAATTTTCACAAATATTATGATAATAAGAAATACACATGAATGCTATTCAGATTCTTATCGAGTAAAGGAAGCAGAGAGAATTATTGTCTGAAACATTCAAATGAGCCTGATGGAATTATTTCATGCCTTTCTCAATTTTCGGTTTCAGGAGATCGCAGAAAGGTTTCAGGTCTTCAATCTTCGGTTTAATGTCTTCAGACTCCACATTTTGAATATTGCTGAAAGAATCATCAACCTTGCTTGAAGAAGCCTTGCTACTCGCTCCATTCCCCTATCAAAAAAGAAATATACAAAAAGATAAATGATGTTCATTGCAAATAAAAGGAAAGTTAACAGTTAATAAGATGAGTTGCATGCTTGCAATCACTCTTTAAGAATTCTATTACGCTAATTCTATTGATAAATGAAAACAAAAGAGATAATCTAAGTAAAAAAGGGAAACCCATTTCACATCCAATCTTTTGAGGCTAAATTAAGAAATCTAAAGAACAAGAAAGGTTAAAAAACCAAGTCGGTTATTAACCTTACCTATAATATGTTAGCCTTGGATATTTGTGAAATATAAGAATTCGTACATTACATCAAAAGATCAGAGCATCTGGCATGCATCCACCAAATATCAGTACCACCCGAGTGTGTATGTTGCCAATAAGGGTACGTGTGACTTTGTTGAAGTAACTAGTTGGAATGATAGCAAGGCAAGAGGTTTGCAGATAATATAGCATTTTTCTCTGCGTGTTTGTTCTCTCTATAGGTTCTAATAGGTCTATATTGGGATGCTCTGCACATGATTATCGATGTATATTGATACCTATGTAGCACGGGTTCGGATACAGATACGAGATACGATACGGATTCAAGAATTCGCAATTTTCCAAAAAAACTAGGATAGCAGGTACGTTTTTTACATCGATTTTTAATTAAATAAATATGAATATATATTAAGATATACATATAAATATATAATAATATATATAAATAATGACATTATGTTAGATACTCAATTCACTTTTAAATTTTTGAGTCACTTAATTTCCGAGAGAAAGAAGAGAAGAGTCGATATGAGATAGGTTAGTGAAACATTTACAAGTCTAAGAGAATCCAAAAGAATTCGAGAGTTTCCGAGAGTTTCGGAGTCCGATACACGATTGGGGACGATTCGTGAGGCGCTTACAACTATCCCTGCTTTATAGATTGACGCTACCAAGATATGTCAATACCTCAGAGAACCAATAAGATTAGTTTAAGTGGCTTGGAACATGCAGTGTACAGCTAAGACGACGAGATCCTGCACAGAATTAAACAACAGCATAGACATCATCGGAGTTTTGGCTCCGACATTACCTCCAATGCCTACGTACGTCAATGACAGCGCAACTGAAGGGTTTCTAGGGTTTCAGGGATTAGAGATGCGTACCATATTAGTGTTTAGTGATGGTTCTATACTATTCTTAGATGGGAGGTAAATCTGTCTTTCCACTTCATGGTAGTTATTTTGAAATCTCAGCCAAATCTCCCGAGTAGCAGGTATACACCCACTGCCTCAACTGTCGGAGGATAGCTGTTCTATACGACATATCTTTTTCCCTAATCTAGAGCTCATGTTGATACTCTGCTTCATTTGACTGTTCACTGCCGGAAGACGGACCGAGACGTCTGGCCTGAATTCTGGGAATAGATGCTATTTGGGCTTATCCATCCACCTCTACGAAGATATCAAGTTAATTTATGTCACCGTGTATCGGAGGTTTGGACGGATACGGCCGTTGTAGCGTGATTTCATCAGATTCCCTCTCGTTTTACGAGGGGTTTTTGATTGTCGGGACGCTCTTCCCTGCAGGCACAAGCCGCTGCAGTTAATTACGTTACCGCGTCGCGATAACCACTTTCTCCTGCTCTGGAAGTTCACTTCGTGTTGTGTGTGTTTTTGTTTGTTTTGGTTGCCAGTGTATTGTATACGGAGATTAATTTACGTCGTCGCCCGTCGGACGTGAATTAGTCTAAATCCGTATATTTTTAGATTTGGGTTTGGTTTATTTAAGAACCATTAATCTGGTTTGAGATTAAGATCGACTTAAATATACATGAACAGTGGGGGCTCAGTTTGTTTTAGTTTAAAGACGTCACAGTCCATTATCGCCATGTTTGAGGCGAGAAGTTAGTTTAAGGACGTTTCGGTCCTTTATCGCCGCATTTGGGAGCGGGTATTAGTTTAAGTATATTTCGGTCCATTATCGCCGTATTTGGGGGCGAATATTAGTTTAAGGACATTTCGGTCCATTATTGCCGTATTTGAGGGCGAGTATTAGTTTAAGGATATTTTGGTCCAACATTCAACTCGTGCGCATGTGTCTTTGTTACGTGGTAGAGTGAACGATATTGATATGGAATGTGCCCAATTTGGGGCACGACCCGATTTGAGACATGCACGTCAATTTGTAAGTGCATTAAAAGAAGTTGTTGGTTGTCGGGACCCGCCACCTCTATGAAAACGTTGAAGAATTACAATAACATATATCAGAGGTGTGAAGAGGTGTACCCTTAAACCGAATCCCATATTTAAGGGAAAAAAGGTTATTGTGGACTTAAGAATTCTTGGTCATATTTGAGACCTTGGAAATCAAGAGCATATAGGCTCGATTTGTTTTTTTTTTTTGTTAAGCATACGTTAGTTCAATTTGAGACTAAGATCCACTTAATAATAATTCAGGATCTTCTTTATTTAAAACCCAGCAACAGAGCATTTGGACTCAGTTGTAAGAATTTAGCAACTTAGCCAATTTGGAATTTGGTCTGCTTAGTCTTCCCTTTTTTCTGAAAAAAGTGCTAAGCACTTATTTGGGCTCTGTTTATTCAGTCCCTTTTTTTATGCAAAAAGTGCTGAGCACTTATATGAGTTCTGACGTCCACATATAATCATGTGGAGCTTTTAGTCATAGGTATCGCCCAATAAGTGTTGAACACTTTACTTATTTTGTATTTATATGGAGTGCTAGGCACTCTTTATGGTGTCCACGTGGGGAGCGCGTGAGGCCTTGGACGCTGCCCAACGAGTGTTGAACACTCAGCCGTTTTGGGCTGCTTGTGGAGTGCTAAGCACTCTATGGCACCCTTGTGACTTTCACGTGCGTCACTGGGCGCCGGGCGCTGCCCAATGAGTGCTAAGCACTCTTCTCTTTTGTGGCACCCACGTGAGAAGCACATGAGACGCTAGGCGCTTTTAGAGGCGCCCATGTGGGAAGCACATGGGGCGCTGAATTCTTTTCTCCTCTGTTGATGGCATTTTTGCCCATTAATGATCACTGGGATGTTTGTTTTGAAGATTTAGGATCAAGCTTCATTTTTAAGAACCAAGTTCTTTTATAAGAACCAAGTTCTTTTATAAGAACTAGGTTTCTCTTGTATGAACTAGGTTTCTCTTGTATGCTTTTGTTTTGAGAAACTCAATTTCTGGTTCTTTTCTGAATCTTTGATTCTCAAGAACAAGTTCTTTCCGATGAGAATTAAATTCTCAACTTGTGGGAGACTTGCCTTGTGAATCTCAGATCCAGAGAAAAAACTAAGTTCTTTTAAAAGGGTTAAACCCTTCAATAGGTAAATGAGATATTTTGATTTCTATTTTTTTATTTACCTAGAGTTTTGAGGAGGGAGATCTTCTTCCTTGAGAATTTAATTCTCTGTTCCTTTTGAAGCTTTTTGTCTTTTTTTCAGAAGCTTATGGGGGGTTCCTCTATATCAGACTTGATATCTTGGGTCCTTTATATAGTAGAGGCAATTTGTTAATTAGTTTTGAGGAAATCTCTCATTGAGATATTCCAATTGATTTGGAGAATTTTACCCATCATTGGATCTTTGATCCAAAGATTTCTGTTTTACAGAACATATTTTCTTGATTTTTAACAAGATTGGGGAAATATTTTCCCATATGCAGAGTTTTATTCTGTGAGATGGCGATTTTTAAACACCATTGGATTTTTAATCGAAGGGTTCTCTGTTTTACAGAGGACAATCTTTCTTGTTTAGAAAGATTGAGAGAATATATCCCAAAATAGAATTTTATTCTTGTTAGTTGTATGTATGCCCTAGAGGTCATTATTGTACATATGATATATATTATAGCGGATGCTTGGACATATATAGAGAGGACTTTCTTGCTCGACATGATAGTATGCTATCTGGTTGCACTTTATCTTAACATGTATACTTGTCTCTTGATATTGTCTTATGGTTACATCTTGGTAAAGCCCTTAGGATGTGTACTTGACTACCAGAATTATGATGCAGATCATACTAGTGGGGCCATGGTAGTCCATAAGTTCATCCTTTAATGTTCCTAGTCGTGGGTGTATCGAGACAGGGCATCGATATACCAGAGTAAACTAGCGTATACGCTTCTCGACCCATGAGATGGGCAATGGATGATCCCATATCCATTGGTGTTTGACATCAGAGATGGTATACGGGTGCTCAGTGGAGACTGGGTACACTGGACGGACTCGCCGAGAACTCCTAGATGATATTATACCTGACGTCAGATAGCAGTTCTCTGGTGACACTGGTACATGTTAGTCTGTAGACCCGAGATCATCATAGAGTCTTGTGTGATTCCCACTGTGCTTTGATTTCCACCTTACCACGTTCAAGAGGATGTACAAAACGGTGGTTTTTGGGTACAGTCCCGAGTCACATGGAGACAATGAGCTATAAGAGGGGTTTCGTCTCTCCCGGTATTGGGGGTTGATGTTGCGCTGTGCTCAATTAGCTATAACAGGGAAGTCCCTGGCCATAACTGATTTAGAGATCTACTGGTAAGTGTTATCAGTAGTTTCTCGACCCGTTATGAGCCTCATATCGGCATGACTTATCGGTTATTGGGGTCTGACGTTTACCACCCCTAGACTTGATATGCTTCATATCAAACGAAGAAACCAGACTGTACGGTAGTGTTACTGATAGGCTTTACAGGAGCTAGAGTGGGCTTGCTTGTTGATATTCTAATCGCTCAATACCCGGGTAGCCGTTACGTCCAGCTAGTACCGCTGACGGCTTGTGGGTGCTTGATGTGATCATCACCTACTGCCGGCGTATTGACGAGTCTTTAGAGTCCTACATAGAGCTTTTATTGGCTCAGGCAAAACGAACTAGGAGTACATATGTGATAAGTGCGGGACCGAGAATAACACGAGTATGAGATACCGTATTCTATTCTCGCGACATTTGTATCGGTCGGCTATATGTGATATAGCCGGATTATCGAATCAAGTGTTGATTCGATAAGTTGGTACATATAATATTAGTCGGTTATATAAATTATTAAATCAAGTGTTGATTTGATAATTTAGTGTATAATTGTATATTTTATATACTAGTTTACATTAACTAATATTAGCTCACTTAAGCATTTATTTTCTCACATGTGCACACTTAATACATATGTGATATATTAATTGTGTTTTTCTTTTGTGTCATGGTTGTTGATACACACTACTTGGGTGTATGAGAGTTACACCATACTAATTATAATGTAGGGTTTAAATATTTAAAGTAAATCCAAATTAGTGGATAATTGCTCACATGCATGAAGCTTGTAGAAGCTTATGGATGCATTGACTTAGTCCACTTATTTTGTTTTACTTAAGATATTTATTAACCTAACCATTATAATTTAGCCATGGTTATCTCTCTACATGAGTTAGTATATGATACAAACTCACCCATGGTTGATTCTCTCACCTCATTAGTTCATTCTCATCTCTTGACTTCATCTTCTTCATTCTTGAGAAAAAGCTTGCTAGCTTTGTCCAAAGTGAGAAAATATTGTGAGAAAAATAAAACTAAAGTGAGCTCACTTCCTACTTCATCATCCTCTACTAGATTAGCACTTTAGTATAGGGTGTTAGCTTCACTAATCTTTCATTAGTGAAGTAGTAGCTTGAGTCAGTGTCTCCTCGACGTAGATCATTTTCGGCCTCGAAGACTTCAAGTAAGTTCGTTTCTTTCACCTTGAGAAGCCATGCAAGAGTCCGGGAGTTCCATGATCGCAGCGAAGGGACCACTACAAGGAGCAATTGAAGTGAAGGACCGGTCTACAAAGATTGTATTCCGTTATCATTTAGATGTAAAGTAGTTTACATTTCGTTTCGTATGATTCTCTAGTTAACGATTCTAGTTTAGGGTTCTTTAAAATGACAAAATTTTGAAAATGGTATGGACGATACCTCCCGAAACCTTGCTGTCGTTCATAGAAACCCTATAGTGGTATCAGAGCTTAGCTAGAGAATTAGACGGATTGTGTTAGATTACGAAACCGAAACTACTCCGAAACTTGAAACCCTAGAATTCAGGTTCTGTCGATTTTTAAATGAGCTCTAAATTTTTTTTAAACAACTGCAGAATATTGTATGGGACATTATATGAACACAGAAGAAAATTGAACCCAAACGGCTGGATTTTGGCCGAGCACAATAGCCTAAAATCCGAGCAGGCCGGCCCCTTTGGGGAATTCTGGGTTCAAATTTTTTTGTGTTCTGGTCTCTGGGTTTTGGTGTTTCAGGTGTTGTTTGTTTTTGCTAAATTTGCATGTGATGTTAATTTACTATAAAGGTAACTCGGATTGTTTCGTAGTCGTAATTCTAACAGTTTTTCGGGTTATTTTAGACGGTGTTAAAAAGTTCGAACGGATATCAAATACCCATTTTAACCCTCGCCGGAAATTTTCCAAGTGTTGGATTTTTCCTTAGTCTAAAACTTTCAGAAAATCATGCAAGCGATTCTGTGGACCCCCTAGAAGAACGAAACCCTATCTCGATTATGTGACCATCAAAACCGCCACTGAACCTTAGGGTTTGTGGTAGTTCAGCGGTGCCACATGTGAGGCTTTGGTTGACCCTTCTACGGCTGGTTCATGGGAGCTGTAGCATATTCTGGGACCTTTTAAACTACGCTCAAATGTTGAGCTTTTTGGGTAATTTTGGGTGTTTGTTGATTCGATCAGAATGTTTAATATCGTCTAGCTATTTCTGTAATGTGATACAATATGTGGAATTCATATAGTTAGGCATGAAATCCGAAATATATGATATTTTGGGTTTATGATGTCTAAGGTTATTATGGATTCCAAATATTGTAATTTGACATTTTCTTTTCTGCGACCGTAAGTGTAATATGTGGTGTATCGCCGGTTTCGTTGCTATATGTCAACGACAATTGGGATAAGCATATTTACTTACGTTGATGACATGTGATGTTATGTGTTGCTGTATATGTTATATTGGATCGTCGCCTTTTGAATAGCCGGGGATTTTATGTGAGATGAGAGTTTTTATTTTCATTCATGTAAAATTAATTGTATATAATATTCTTTTATTGGGGAACTTCCGGGTTGAGGATGATTTCACCATTGTTATATATTATTTACTTTTCCGCATCAGGATAGACCCAAGAAGGGGAGCACAAGTAACCGGGTTCTAAGTCCAGTGGGAGACCATCCTAAGGAGTCGAGTCTGGGTCTCCTAACTCTAGAATTGGTAGGGTTGCATGCCGCTCTCGTAGGGGTCAGGGATGTGGGTTTGGCTATTCATCGCGACCGTGAAATCCGTGTTTTATACAGGCTCAAAATAAAACACGGACCTCCTAGTATATACAATATTTCATATGTTTCTTCTGCTGCTCTGTGATATGATCACTATGGATTCTGAGACGAATGGATATACATTATATATGAGATATATAATAGACGTTGCTTATGTTTTGCACCCGCGCGAGTCCCGACCCGCTATGCCGCTAGTTAAGTAACCTAACGGTGCATAATAGGACACTGTGGCGAATGCGGATGGCATAAGCATACGTTGTATTTTCGTTTCTTCTGTAATGCTTAGGAAGTATAAATAATGGGACTTCATTAATGAGATTAATGAAAGAAAAGAAACCTAAAAGATGTTGTAGAATCAAATTTTCAAAAAGGGTAGCTCTAGTTTTTGCTTAGCATAGCGGTATTCCTTATAGAATATCCAGCACCTTATTCGATAAGGAAAGAGCCGAGATCCCTTCACCGGGAGTGACCTCTTTAGCAAAACTAGCAGATACTACAAATACTCGGTTTTGTTTTTGATTGCTTCTATAGTTTTTGCTTTGCATAGCGGTATTTATGAAATATCCTGCATCTTATTCGATAAGGAAAGAGCCGAGATCCCTTCACCGGGAGTGAGCTCTTTAGAGAAACTAGTAAAAGACTCAAAAACACTCCTTTTAAAAAATCACATGATTCTGCAACGATATCAAGTTCATTACGCAAAAGGTTTTCATAAAAACCTGTCGTAGCCTTCCGTCATTTTAGATAAGTATTATTTAGTATTCGTGCTGCGTTTATTGACCTCTGTCAAGGCGTAGTGTGCGGTAATTGATTAGTGCTTATCTGTAAAGCATGCGATGCGATTGGATTAGGATAGTCGTACGACCCTGTTGACCTCTATCAAGGGTCGTGCGGGTGGGTTTGATTCAATCAGAAATGACGGGTTGAACTTGACTAGTGCACTATGATTTGTTGACCTCTGTCAAGGTCATAGCATACTAGGGGAAAAATACTATCGGGAATTTCAAGTTTTGAAATTTGCAATGAGATTGCATACCTTCTATGAGATAGTTGAATCCCGATACCCACTACGAGTAAGAGTTACTCCTGGGAGAATTTTACACAAGACAATTAGCCGATCAAGTAGGTGTCTAGAAATGTGTCAACGGAGTTATGCCTCTGGGAAAAAGAGCTTTATTTTAATTAGGTCCGTGCGAAAGCACGGGGAACCTCTCTCAAAGTACCGGCACTGGCCTGGCTGAAACATTGGCAAAATTGTAGGGTGTAATTAATCCCGGCCAGTCTTTCCTTTTAGGGTTTGAAGGAAGATTTGATAAAAACAGTGGGAGCCATCCTGATTAGATAAAATAACCAATTTGATCTTGCAAGAGCATACGCTAAAGTGTTTTCTTCTCTCTCTCTCCAGGTAGCGACCATGTCAGGCCTTAATCAAGATATTAATATGGATGTATTGACCGAACCCGCTTGTTATACTGAGCTGGGGAACGTTGGTTCCTTTCTTTCTTATAATTGTTATAAGACTGAACAGGAAATAGGGGTATATCCGGATTCCCACGCCACCTAAATGAAGAATAAGCATGTTGATGCATTTTCTTCGGGTGTGTTAGTTGTTGAGAACTGTTTCTCAGTTCACTCTACGTCCTGGGTATTAGATACCAGATCGGGATCCCACATATGTAATATGTTACATGGGCTAAGGAAAGGTAGAGAACTGAGAATGGGTGATCATTCCGTAAGCGTAGGGAATGGTGCAAATGTTGCAGCCAAAGCAGTTGGCGAATATCACCTTATATTACCAAATGGTAATACATTGATTCTGAACGAATGCTATTACATTCCGACCCTGATATGCAATCTTATATCAGTTTCTTTATTAAGTAAAGAAGGATATAATTTTGTCGTACAAGATAATATTATGAACATCTTCCTGAATCAAAAGTTGATTGGATCAGGCTCGTTAAATAATTGCATATACGTTCTAGATCAAACCACAGTTCTTAATATACAAAACACACACAAGAGGAAGAGTTCAGAAATGAACGAATTCTTCTTGTGGCATTGTAGATTAGGTCATATCAATGCGACACGACTAGCTAAGTTGCATAAGGATGGATATTTGAATCCGTTCGAATTTTCATCTTATGACACTTGCCAGTCATGTCTCAAAGGCAAGATGACCAAAACTCCGTTTACAGGACACGGAGAAAGAGTTAGTGAGCTCTTGGGACTGATACATAGTGATATATGTGGTCCTATGTCTACACATGCCAGGAATGGTTCTTCGTACTTCATTACATTCACTGACGATCTCTCAAGATTCGGACATGTGTTCCTGTTGAAACAAAAGTATGAAGCTTTTGAGAAATTCAAAGAATATAAACACGAAGTCAAGAACCAAACGGATAAAAGTATTAAAATCCTACGATCTGATCGAGGAGGTGAATACTTGAGCACGGAGTTCCTGGACTATCTAAAAGAGAATGGGATTCTCTCTCAGCTTACTCCTCCGTATACACCACAGAACAACGGTGTATCGGAACTGAGGAATCGCACCCTATTAGATATGGTGCGCTCTATGATGAGCACCGCTGAGTTACCTATTTCCTTTTGGGGCTATGCGCTTGAAGCAGCAGCATACCTATTAAATCGGGTTCCATCAAAATCTATACCTACACCATATGAGATATGGAGTGGGAAGAGACCATGTCTTAAACGAGTTAAGATATGGGGTTGTCCGGCCTATGTCAAAAGACAAAATCCGGACAAACTCGAGGCACGATCAGTTCTTTGTAAGTTTGTTGGATATCCTAAACATTCAAATGGATATCTATTCTACCACAGTGAACAACAAAAGGTGTTTGTTGCTCAATATGCCACCTTTTTAGAAAAGGAATTTCTTGCAAAAGAAATTAGTGGCGAAGAGGTAGAGCTGGAAGAAGTTCCAGCAGAACAAACTACAACTGAAGATTTAGTGGAACCCGAGAATTCGATAGCTCCCAACGAACCTCAGCGTTTCTGCCGATCTAGAAGGGTTCCTCATCCACCGGAGAGATACTACGGTTTTCTCATTGATGGTGGAAGCGAGGATTGCATTATGGTGGATGATGACCCAACTAGCTTCGAGCAGGCCATCATGAGTGGGGACTCTGTGAAGTGGCTGTAGGGTTACTAGGCACTCTCACAAGGGTCTACGAGGCATCAACCATGCCCGATTTAAAATTTAGACGTGCCGAACAACCCTTAACAAGATCTTTAAATTAGAGATTAGGTGAAACAAAGCATGTTAAATACTTTAGCATCTAAGAGTTTGGAATTACAACCTTTGTAGTCCGGTCCTTCACTTCATAAGCTCCATGTTGAGGTCCTTTCGCTGCGATCATCAAGTTCCGGACTCTCGAGAGGCTCGACGAAGAGAAAGATGCAAGCTTGCTTCCGATCTTCGATAACAAAGATGATCTACCTTGAAGTTTCATTAACACAAGCTTTTACTCACTAAATGAAGTGAACACCCTAATCTAAATGGCTAGAATAGATTAGGATGATGAAGTAGGATTTTAGCTCTCATTTGTTTTCATTTACTCACTCATTTTCATCATATAAGAAAAACCTAGAAAGCTTTTCAAAAGCTCAAGGAAGAAGAAGAATAGTAATCCTTTTGTGATGAATAATGAAAGTCAAGTATGAGGTTAGAAAATGCAACCATGGTCAATGCAACCTTTGCAGAGATTTAACCAAGGCTAAGGGTTTGGGTTGAGTTAATAATGAGTCACTTAAAATATCAATCATAATATCTTAGCTCATGACAAAAGAAAACCTTCTAGAAGGTTCATGAAAGAACTAACCCAATTCAAACCCTAACCTTGTTTAATCTCTACTAATCATGTTGCATTACTAACCATATCATGTTACAATATTATATATCACATATATAATATTTATTGTAATAAAATAAAATAATACAATTAACATATATCGCATATATATCAATGTATTACCTGAGTGAGAAAAAGAATCTTTTAGTGAGCTAATATTAGTTAATGTAATTTAATATATCATATATATAATTATACATTAAATCATCGAATCAACACTTGATCCGACAATCCGGCTATATCGCATATAACCGACTAATATATCATTTACCGATTCATCGAATCAACACTTGATCCGATGACCCGGCTGATATCAAATATCGTGAGAATAGAATACGGTATCTCATATCGCATTATCCTCGGTCCTGCATATATCACATATGTGCCCCCTACTCCGTTTTGCCTGAGTCAAGAAACCTCTGTGTAGGACTCTAAAGAATCGTCAATACGCCGGTAGTAGGTGATGATCATATCAAACACCCAAAAGCTGCAAGCGGTCAGCTAAACGTAACAGCCACTCAGGTATTGAGCGATCAGAAGATCAACAAGTAAGCCTGTACATTCTCCCGCGAATCCAATCAGTAACACTCCCGTATAGTCCGGTCTCGTCGTCTGATATGTCGCATATCTCGCCTACGAGTGGTAAACGTCAGACCCCAGTAGCTCGATAAGTCGTGTCGATATGAGGTCTATAACAGTTCGAGAAACTACTGATAACGCTTACCAGTAAATCTCAGCAAGCCTGGCCAGGGATTTCCATTTATAGCCAATAGAACACAGCACAACATCAACTCCCTATACCGGAAGAGACGAATCCCCTCCTATCGCTTATTGCCTCCATATGATTCGGGACTGTACCCAAAAGCCACCTTTTTGCACGCCCTCATGCACGTGGTATGATGGAAATCAAAGCATAGTGGGAATCACACAAGACTCTATAACGATCTCGGGTCAACAGACTACTCTGTACCACTGTCACCGGAGAACTGCCATCTGACGTGAGGTATAATACCATCTGGGAGTTCTCGGCGAGTCCGTCCAGTGTACCCAGTCTCAACTGAGCACCCGTACACCATCCTTGATGTCAAACACCGATGGATATGGGATCATCCATCGCTCATCATATTGGTCAAGATACGTATACGCTAGTTTACTCTGGTGCATCGATGCCCTGTCTCGATACACCCTCGATTAGGAACAGTTATAGGATGTACTCGTCAACTACCATGGCCCCACTAGTATGATCTCATCATAGTCCCAGTAGTCGAGTATATATCCTAAGGGCTTTATCAACATGTAACATAGAGACAATTAGAGTACATATTAAGATAAAGTACAACCAGATAGCATACTATCATGTCGAGCAAGAAAGTCCTCTCTATATATGTCTAAGCATCCATTACAATATACATCGTATGTACAGTAATGGCTTCTAGGGCATACATATAACTAACAATCTCCCACTTGCACTAGAGCCATCTGTTGTGGTATCACATACCCAACAATTAGCTGTGGTTGAAGTATCTTATACTCAACCATCCCATAAAAGTCTCTACTGGGAAAAAGGCCTTTGTGAGTAGATCTGCGCTGTTGTCCTCTGTGTCTACTCTCCTAATCTCGATCTCCATGGAGATTAACCATCTCCATGATCAGGTGATACTGTCTAAGAATCATATCTGGATTTCTGATGGGACGGGCGTTCCTAGGCCAAAGCCATAACTCCATTGTCACACAATGGTTGGAACGAAGTTCATCTTATGAACTTATATATCCAGACTGCGTCTTTGGTAGCATCCTTGGTAACGATGTATCTTTCCTTTAATCGTCTAGTAAGTCACGGTATCTAGCTTGGAACTCTTCCAACATACCGTCCCTCCACTGAGGGTAAAGACAATGCATGCGACTGACATTCAGTCGTCCTTATCACCTTGGAACTTTTCCAGTGATTCTCCCCAGGATTGATTGATACCATCTCACTATAACTAGTGAGTATCCTAACATTCAATTAGATCTATCTCATAGATCCAAAACCCAGGATTTAGGAGGTATCATTTTGATCCTATATGGAGAATGCTTGTGATAAGCGGAGATTGACCGATCGTAGCATAGGAAACTCCTTCCCTATCAAGAGTATGTCATCCACGTACTATACGAGGATCAACACCATACTCCCTACTACTTTTTTGTACTACTTTTTTGTATATACAAGGTTCATCTACCATTTTGATGAAGTCAAACTCTTTGACTACCACATCAAAACAGACGTTCCAACTCCGCGATGCCTGCTTTATCACATAAAACATCTTGCACACGTTTCCGCTGCTCCCACTGTCTACGAAGCCCTCTGGCTGTGTACTTATAGACACTCTCTTCTAAAACATCATTTAGAAAAGTAGTCATGACACCCAACCACCAGATATCGTAGTCATGGTATATAGCCATGGCAAATAGGATCTGGATGGACTTAAGCATAGTTTTGAAAGTCTCAACTTTTTCATGTACACCAAGTAATCTTCTCAAGATATACTTGCTCCTGATGGGGATTTAACCCTTCAGATAAAGCAACCAAAGTCCATACTTTGTTGGTGTATAAGGATTCCATCTCAGATCACTAAGCATCCAGTCATTCTTACAGAGTCTCACTCCTGATGGCCAGCTCGAAAATAGTTGGGTCATCATCTCATGATGCAATCCTCACTCCCACTTGTAGGGTTCCTAGGCATCCTAATGAGGTCTCACAAGGCATCGAACATGCCAATATAAAAATTTATGGGTGCCGAGAGACCCTAATACGGATCGTTGGCTAGATGTCTAGGCGAAAAAGCAACTAGTTAACTACTTTAACTATAAGGAACGGAAATACAACCTTTGTAGATCCGGTCCTCCACCTCCACGGCTCCGAGATGAGGTCCTCTCCGCTGTCCAAATCAAATCCGGGCTCTAGCGTCGGCTTCATCGGAGAACGAGTGGGCAAGGTCGTCGGCTTCGTGCCGAAGATGATCTACGTCGAGGCATTGCTAGATCAAGCTCCACCTTCACCAAGCCATGATAACTTGTGAAGGAAACACACTCTACTACTTGGCAAGAGGTAGAGGATGAAGAAATAGGAAGTGGGTAAACTTTAGAATTGGATTTCTCACTCATTTCCATCAATCACCATTGATGGAGCTTAAGGTTTTCTTCTTGAGTTCAAGGAAGAAGAAGAAGAATGTTATGATAAGTTAATTAAAAATAGAATAGAAAATCCAATACTTATCATAATATTAACTATAGTTATGTGTAGAGAATTGACCAAGGTTAAAGGAATGGTTAGGGTTAAGCATGAAGAGAAGAATGGTTACAAAGTCAAAGCTTCATGAAGCTTCAACTAAACTCCAAAATTAGCAACCATTCTTTTCTCATCTATTCAAAATAAATAAATAAATAAATAAGTAAGAAAAGAAAACCCTAATCATTAGTTTAACCATGGCTTAATTCACTACACTTAACTATAGTTAAACATGTATCATCAAACATGATACAATCAAGTGTACAAAAGTATATCACATATACAATGTGCACAAACCAAGTGAGAAAATCCGTTTAAAGTGAACCAATACTAGTTAATGCAAAGTAATATATCAAATATATAATTATGCATTAAATCATTAAATCAACACTTGATTCAATGATCCGGTCATGTCGCACACAACCGACTAGTATACAATGTATCGGCTTATCGAATCAATCCTTGATTCGATAACTAGGTTATATCGCATACAACCATTCGACACATTCATCGCGAGAATGAAATACGGTATCACATACACGCATTATTCTCGGTCCCGCACATATCTCATATGCGCTCCTATTTCGTTTCGCTTGAGCCAGGAAACCTCTGTGTAGGACTCTAAAGACTCGTCAATACGCCGGCAGCGGATGATGATCATATCAAACATCCACAAGCCGCAAGCGGTCTGCTAAACGTAACGGCCATCCGGGTATTGAGCGATCTGAAGATCGACGAGCAAGCCCGCTCACACTCCAGTGAATCCAACCAGTAACACTACCGTACAGTCCGGTCTGATCGTCTGATATGTCGCATATCTCGCCTAGGGGTGGTAAACGTCAGACCCCAATAGCTCGATAAGTCGTGTCGATATGAGGTCTATAACTGTTCGAGAAACTACTGGTAACACTTACCAGTAAATCTCAGCAACCCTGGCCAGGGATTTCTTGTTATAGCCAATCGAACACAGCGCAACATCAACCCCCTATACCGGGAGAGACGAATCCCCTCCTATCGCTCATTGCCTCCATGTGACTCGGGACTGTACCCAAAAACCACCGTTTTGCACGCCCTCTTGGACGTGGTAAGATGGAAATCAAAGCACAGTGGGAACCACACAAGACTCTATGACGATCTCGGGTCAACAGACTACTCTGTACCAGTGTCACCAGAGAACTGCCATCTGACGTGAGGTATAATACCATCTGGGAGTTCTCGGCGAGTCCGTCCAGTGTACCCAGTCTCTACTGAGCACCCGTATATCATCTCTGATGTCAAACACCAATGGATATGGGATCATCCATCGCCCATCTGTATGGGTCGAGAAGGTATACGCTAGTCTACTCTGGTATATCGATGCCCCGTCTCGATACACCCTCGACTAGGGACTTTGAAGGATGTACTTATGGACTACCATGTCCCCACTAGTATGATCCGCATCATAGTCCAGGTAGTCAAGCACACATCCTAAGGGCTTTACCAACATGTAACAGAGAGACAATCAGTATACACGTTAAGGTAAAGAGCAACCAGATAGCATACTATCATGTCGAGCAAGAAAGTCCTCCCTATATATGTCCCAGCATCCACTACAATATACATCCTATGTACAGTAATGGCCTCTAGGGCATACATATAACTAACAATCTCCCACTTGCACTAGGGCCATCTGTAGCAGTGGTTGCAGTATCTCATACTCAACCATCCCATAAAAGTCTCTCTCTGGGAAAAGGCCTTTCGTGAGTGGATCCGCTGTGTTTGTCCTCTGAGTCTACTCTCCTAACCTCGATCCCTTGGAGATCAACCATCTCCATGATCAGGTGATACTGCCTTAGAATATGTCTGGATCACTGATGGGACGGACGTTCCTTGGCATAAGCCACAACTCCATTGTCACACAATGGGAGGAACATGGTTCATCTTATGAACCAATATATACCCAAACAGCCTCTTTGGTAGCATCTTAAATAGCGATGTATCAAGCCTTTATCGTCTAGTATGCCACGGTATCTAGCTTGGAACTCTTCCAACATACCGTCCCTTTACTGAGGGTTAAGACAATGCCTGTGACTGACACTCAGTCGTCTTTATCACCCTGGAACCCTTCCAGTGATTCTCCCCAGGATCGGTTGATACCATCTCACTACAACTAGTGAGAATCCTAACATCCAATTAGATCTATCTCATAGATCCAAAATCCAGGATTTAGGAGGTATCACTTTGATCCTATATGGAGAATCATTGTGATAAGCGGAGATTGATCGAGCGTAGCATAGGAAACTCCTTCCCTATCAAGAGTATGTCATCCACGTACTCTACGAGGATCGTCACCATACTCCCTACTCCCTTTTTGTTTATACAAGGTTCATCTACCATTTTGATGATGTCAACTTCTTTGACTACTTCATCAAAACAGACGTTCCAACTCCGCGATGCATGCTTTATCCTATAAGGTAGCTTGCACACGTTTCCGCTGCTCCCACTGTCTACGAGGCCCTCTGGCTGTGTACTTATAGACGCTCTCTTCCAAATCATCATTTAGAAAAGCAGTCATGACACCCAACCACCAGATATCGTAGTCATGGTATGTAGCCGTGGTAAGTAGGATCTGAATGGACTTAAGCATAGCCACTGGAAAAGGTTTCATCATTATCCACGCCTGGTCGATGACGAAAACCCTTAACAAGTCTAGCTTTGAAAGTCTCAACTTTTCCATGTACACCAAGTAATCTTCTCAAGATATACTTGCTCCTGATGGGGATTTAACCCTTCAGATATAGCAACCAAAGTCCATACTTTGTTGGTGTATATGGATTCCATCTCAGATCACTAAGCATCCAGCCATTCTTATAGAGTCTTACTCTCGATGGCCTGCTCGAAGCTAGTTGGGTCATCATCTCATGATGCAATCCTCGCTCCCACTGTCATAGAGAAAACGAAGTATCTCTCAGGTGGGTGAGGAACCCTACTAGATCGGCGGAGAGGCTGAGGTTCATTGGTAACTATTGAATCCTTTGGTTCTTTCAAATCATCAGCTGCAGTTTGTATAGCTGGAACATTTCCAGTTCTACATAACAGTCCTTGCCTCGAGCTTGTCCGGATTTTGCTTTTAGACATAGCCCGGACAACCCCAAATCTTAACCAACTTAAGATATGGGCTCTTTCCTTTCCATATCACATATGAAGCGGTAGGCAACTGATTTGATTTGAACCCTACTCAATAGGTATGCATCTTCTCAAGTGCATAACTCCCAAAAAGAAATAGGTAACTCAGTAGTACTCATCATAGAGCACACCATATCATATAGGGTGTATCTGCTCCACCCCGATATACCATCGTGCTATGGTGTATTCGGAGGAGTAATGCTGAGAGAGAATCTCATTCTCCTTTAGAAAAGTCCAGAAATTCCGTGCTCAAGTATTCTCCTCCTTGATCACATCAAAGGATATAATACTTATACCCGTATTGGTTCTCTACTTCTAACTTATATTCTGTGAATATCTCAAAAGGTTCGGACTTGTGTTTCAACAGGAACATATGTCTGAATCTAAAGAGATCATCAGAGAATGTAATGAAGTACAAAGAACCGGTCTTGGCATGTGTAGACTGGGGACCTTTATACATCAACATGTATCATCCTAAGAGTTCACTAACTCTTTCTCTGTTTCCAATAAACGGAGCTATGGTCATCTCATCTCTGTGACATGACTGGCGAGTTTCACAAGATGTAAGTTCAAACTGATTTAAATATGCATCTATATGTAACTCTAGCTAGTCGGGTCACATTGATCTGACCTAGTCTACAATGCCTCAAGAAGAATTCGTTCATTTCTGAACTCTTCCTCTTGTGTGTGATCCGCATACTAAGAACTGTAGTTTGATTTAGAACATCAATGCTTTTAGATAACGTGCCTGAACCGATCAACTTTTGATATAGGAAATGTTCAAAACATTATCCATCAATACAAAATTATATCCTTTCTTTTCTAACAAAGAGAGTGATACGATTTGGTATATCAAGTTCGGTATCTAATAACATTCGTTCAGAATCAATGTATTGTAATACAGGGTGACAGTGACCAACAGACTTGGCTGCAACTCTTGCCCCGTTTTCTGCCTCATGAAACTTATCACCCGTTCTCAGTTCTCTACCTTTCTGTAGCCCTATGTAACATATTACATATCTGGGATCCTGATCTGGTATCACATACCCAGGACGTAAAGGATACTGAGAAACAGTTCTGTATAATGAACACACCCGAAGATGATGCATCAGCATGCACTCTCTTCGTTTGGGCGGCACGGGAATTCTGTAATCCCCAATTTCCTTCTCTGTCTTATAACAATTATAAGTTGGAGCAGGACCAACGTTCCCCAGCTCAGTATAACAAGCGGGTTCGGTCAATAATCCGTATTATTATCTTGATTAAGGCGTGATATGGTCGCTACCAGGAGAGAGAGAGAAGAAAACACTCAGCGTGCGCTCTTGCAAGAATAGATTGGTTATTATTTTATCTAATCAGGATGGCTCCCACTGCTTTTTATCAAATCTTCCTTCAAACCCTAAAAGGAAAGACTAGCCGGGATTAATTACACACTACAAGTTCGCCAATCTTTCAGCCAGGCTAGTGTCGGTACTTTGAGGGAGGTCCCCCGTGCTTTCGCACGAACCTAATTAATGTAAACCTCGTTTTCCCAGAGGCGTAATCCCGTTGACACCTTTCTAGACACCTACTTGATCGGCTAATTGTAATGTATAAAACTCTCCAGGAGTAACTCTTACTCGCAGCGGGTATCGGGATCCAACTATCTCAAAGAAGGTATGCAATCGCATTGCAAATTTCAACACTTGAAATTCCCGATAATATTTTGCCCCTAGCGTCCTATGACCTTGACAGAGGTCAACAAACCATAGGCTGCTAGTCAAGTTCAACCCGTCATTTTCTGATTGAAGTAAACCTACCCGCACGACCCTTGACAGAGGTCAACAAGGTCGCACAACTACCCTAAATCAATCACATCATATGCTTATGCAGATAAGCACTAATCAGCTACCGCACACTACGCCTTGACAGAGGTCAACAAACGTAGCACGAATACTAACTAGTACTTATCTGAAATGACGGAGGGCTACGACAGGTTTTTCTGAAAACCTATTGCGTAATGAACTTGATATCGTTGTAGAATCAAATGATTTTAAAATGGAGTGCTTTTGAGGCTTTTCTAGTTTTGCTAAAGGAGTCACTTCCGGTGAAGGGATCGTCGGTCCTTTCCTCGTAGAATGAGGTGCGGGATATACCACATATATCACTGTGCAAAGCAAAAACTCTTAAAAGCAATCAAAAGACAAACCGAGTGTGTAGCATCTGCCAGTTATTGCTAAAGGAGTCACTCCCGGTGAAGGGATCTCGGTCCTTTCCTCATCGAATAAGGTGCAGGATATATCACATATACCGCTGTGCAAAGCAAGAACTGTAGCTACCTGTTTTATTTTGAAATTCGATTCTACAACATCTTAGGTTTCTTTTATTTCATTAATCACATTAATGAAGTCCCATCATTTATATACCTAAACATCACAGATAAATACGACGTACACTTATGCCATCCGCATTCGCCTCGATGTCCCCTCGTGCACCGTTAGGTTAGGTAACTAACGACAGAGCGGGGCAGGGCTAGCGCGGGTGTAAAACATAAGTAACGCATATATAATATATCATATATACTATATACTGTATCTATCACAGAACATCACATGATCACATCACAGATATCGCAGCAGAAGAAACATACGAAATATTGGATATACTAGGACGTCCGTGTTTTCAATACGAGCCAGTATAAAACACGGATTCCACGGTCGTGATGAATAGCCAATCCCACACCCCAAGACCCCTACGAGAGCGGCAAGCAACCCTACCAATTCTAGGGTTAGGAGACCCGGACTCGACTCCTCGAGTTGGTCTCCCACTGGACCCCAGAACCCGGTTACTTGTGCTCCCCTCCTTGGGTCTATCCTAGTGCGGAAAAGTAAATAATATACAAACGGTGACAACTTCCGCAACCTGGAAGCGCCCCAATAAAAGAATATTACATACAAGTTTTTACATGAATGAAAATGAAAAACACTCATCTCACATAAAAACCCCCGGCTATTCAAACACGACGATCCAATATAACATATCCAGCAACACATAACATCACATGTCATCAACGTAAGTAAATATGTCCATCCCAATTGTCGTTGACATATAGCAACGAAACCGGCGATATCACATATTACACTTACGGTCACAGAAAAGAAAGTGTAAAACTACAACAGTTGGAATCCGCAATCTCTTCAGACATCGCATGCCTGACCAAATGAATTCTTTAGACATCGCATGCCTAACAATTATAAACCCCGCATTTTAGTCTCAAAATCGAAAACACTTTTCAATATCAAGTCGGGCAATTCAACAAGATTCCCGACATCCTGATCGAATGCTCGTCGCAAACTTCAGTAGGCGGCCGCACCCCCGATACCGTCGACGAAGTGCACCAAGGCGGAACACCGCTGCCGCGAGCACTCGAAGGGATGCTTTCGGCGACGGGGTTCTCCTACAGTCACTTGGTCGGGGCTATGGAGTGAGGCTGTCTATTAAGTTTACCCGGCGAGTATCCGCGTACGCTACGTGATTGTGACGGACTTTTGATCGCATCAAAATTCCGTGGCAACCGATCAAGTGAGACTAAACTGCTATGTTTATAACATTCATTCAGTTATCCCATAACTTCTTGTGAATTCCAATTATTGTATCCCATTCCAGATAAACAGAAAATGTTAAACTTTTAGATCGAACAGTCAAACACCCAAGTTTTTCCGATACAGCTCAACACATGAAATAAGTCTAACAACATTCAGTTCGTGCCTCAGTACCAATGGTCCAGCCGTAGAAGGGTCAAGCCAACGCCTCACATGTGGCACGTCGTACTGCCCCAAACCCTAAGGTTCAAAGGGCAGTTCAAGACGGTCACATAATCGAGTTAAGGTTTGTTGTCTTCTAGAGGGTCCATCGCGTTACTTGCACTACTTAGAACGTCGTTAAACTACGGAAAAATCCAACACTTGGAAATTTCCCGACAGGGGAAAAATTGGGTATTTATATCCGGTCGAACTTTTTAACATATTCTAAAATTTATCCGGAAAGTCACACAGACAAAAATTTGATAATCCGATCGAAACACCGAATCCCCAAAACAACTCCAGAAAATTCAACTCTTGAATAAAATTTAAAAATACCCAGAGAAGTCAGCACTGAAAACAATGAATTACTGTGTAAAATAGGATGCCACATAAGACAAAATGGCCGCGGATCCGCCGCATGAGCCTTGCTCGTGCCGCGGAACCGCGGCTCAATGAAGGAATTAGCAACACGAATTTTACAGTAATCCTTATATTTTCCTGCTTATTTCTCTGCATATTTTTAATCTTGAAAAAACCCAGTTTTTGAAAATTGGACAGAGAGCATGTTTGTGATAGGGTTTCGGGTTCGTTCGGACTTCAAACTCCGTCTAGACTTCGCCTAAGGCTCTAGCTAGGCTCTGATACCACTGTAGGGTTCCTAGGCACCCTAATGAGGTCTCACAAGGCATCGAACATGCCAATATAAAAATTTACGGTGCCGAGAGACCCTAAACTACGGATCGTTGGCTAGATTTCTAGGCAAAAAGATAACTAGTTAACAATTAACTAAGAGATACGGAAATACAACCTTTGTAGATCCGGTCCTCCACCTCCACGGCTCCGAGATGAGGTCCTCTCCGCTGTCCAAATCAAATCCGGGCTCTAGCGTCGGCTTCATCGGAGAATGAGTGGGCAAGGTCGTCGGCTTCGTGCCGAAGATGATCTACGTCGAGGCATTGCTAGATCAAGCTCCACCTTCACCAAGCCATGATAACTTGTGAAGGAAACACACTCTACTACTTGGCAAGAGGTAGAGGATGAAGAAATAGGAAGTGGGTAAACTTTAGAATTGGATTTCTCACTCATTTCCATCAATCACCATTGATGGAGCTTAAGGTTTTCTTCTTGAGTTCAAGGAAGAAGAAGAAGAATGTTATGATAAGTTAATTAAAAATAGAATAGAAAATCCAATACTTATCATAATATTAACTATAGTTATGTGTAGAGAATTGACCAAGGTTAAAGGAATGGTTAGGGTTAAGCATGAAGAGAAGAATGGTTACAAAGTCAAAGCTTCATGAAGCTTCAACTAAACTCCAAAATTAGCAACCATTCTTTTCTCATCTATTCAAAATAAATAAATAAATAAATAAGTAAGAAAAGAAAACCCTAATCATTAGTTTAACCATGGCTTAATTCACTACACTTAACTATAGTTAAACATGTATCATCAAACATGATACAATCAAGTGTACAAAAGTATATCACATATACAATGTGCACAAACCAAGTGAGAAAATCCGTTTAAAGTGAACCAATACTAGTTAATGCAAAGTAATATATCAAATATATAATTATGCATTAAATCATTAAATCAACACTTGATTCAATGATCCGGTCATGTCGCACACAACCGACTAGTATACAATGTATCGGCTTATCGAATCAATCCTTGATTCGATAACTAGGTTATATCGCATACAACCATTCGACACATTCATCGCGAGAATGAAATACGGTATCACATACACGCATTATTCTCGGTCCCGCACATATCTCATATGCGCTCCTATTTCGTTTCGCTTGAGCCAGGAAACCTCTGTGTAGGACTCTAAAGACTCGTCAATACGCCGGCAGCGGATGATGATCATATCAAACATCCACAAGCCGCAAGCGGTCTGCTAAACGTAACGGCCATCCGGGTATTGAGCGATCTGAAGATCGACGAGCAAGCCCGCTCACACTCCAGTGAATCCAACCAGTAACACTACCGTACAGTCCGGTCTGATCGTCTGATATGTCGCATATCTCGCCTAGGGGTGGTAAACGTCAGACCCCAATAGCTCGATAAGTCGTGTCGATATGAGGTTTATAACTGTTCGAGAAACTACTGGTAACACTTACCAGTAAATCTCAGCAACCCTGGCCAGGGATTTCTTGTTATAGCCAATCGAACACAGCGCAACATCAACCCCCTATACCGGGAGAGACGAATCCCCTCCTATCGCTCATTGCCTCCATGTGACTCGGGACTGTACCCAAAAACCACCGTTTTGCACGCCCTCTTGGACGTGGTAAGATGGAAATCAAAGCACAGTGGGAACCACACAAGACTCTATGACGATCTCGGGTCAACAGACTACTCTGTACCAGTGTCACCAGAGAACTGCCATCTGACGTGAGGTATAATACCATCTGAGAGTTCTCGGCGAGTCCGTCCAGTGTACCCAGTCTCTACTGAGCACCCGTATATCATCTCTGATGTCAAACACCAATGGATATGGGATCATCCATCGCCCATCTGTATGGGTCGAGAAGGTATACGCTAGTCTACTCTGGTATATCGATGCCCCGTCTCGATACACCCTCGACTAGGGACTTTGAAGGATGTACTTATGGACTACCATGTCCCCACTAGTATGATCCGCATCATAGTCCAGGTAGTCAAGCACACATCCTAAGGGCTTTACCAACATGTAACAGAGAGACAATCAGTATACACGTTAAGGTAAAGAGCAACCAGATAGCATACTATCATGTCGAGCAAGAAAGTCCTCCCTATATATTTCCCAGCATCCACTACAATATACATCCTATGTACAGTAATGGCCTCTAGGGCATACATATAACTAACACCACTGTCATAGAGAAACCGAAGTATCTCTCAGGTGGGTGAGGAACCCTACTAGATCGGCGGAGAGGCTGAGGTTCGTTAAAATCTATTGAATTCTTTGGTTTTATCAAATCATTTGCTGTAGTTTGTATAGCTGGAACTGTTTCCAGTTCTACCTCATGACCACTAATTTTTCCACAAGAAATTTCCTTTCACAAAGGTGGCATGCTGAGAAACAAAACATCTTTTATTCCTCGGTTAGGTAGAAGATATTCCCTTGCGAATGCTTGGGATATCCAACAAACTTCCACAGATCTGACTTTGCCTCGAGCTTGTCCGGATTTTGCTTTTCAGACATAGGCCGGGAAACCCCAATTCTTAACATACTTAAGATATGGGCTCTTCCCTTTCCATATCACATATGAAGTGGCAGGCAACTGATTTGATTTGAACCCTATTCAATAGGTATGCAGTTTCTCAAGTGCATAACTCCCAAAAGGAAATAGGAAACTCAGTAGTACTCATCATAGAGCACACCATATCACATAGGGTGCTTTTGCTCCGCCTCGATATACCATCGTGCTATAGTGTATACGGAGGAGTAAGGCCGAGAGAGAATCTCATTCTCTTTTAGAATAGTCCAGGAATTCCGTGCTCAAGTATTCTCCTCCCTGATCTCATCAAAGGACATTATACTTATACCCGTTTTTGGTTCTATACTTCTAACTTATATTCTGTGAATATCTCAAAAGCTTCGGACTTGTGTTTCAATATGAATATATGTCTGAATCTTGAGAGATTATCAGAGAATGTAATGAAGTACAAAGAACCGGTCTTGGCATGTGTAGACATGGGACCTTCATACATCAGCATGTATCAATCCCAAGAGTTCACTAACTCTTTCTCTGTTTCCAATAAACAGAGCTATGGTCATCTTATCTTTGTGACATGACCGGCAAGTTTCACAAGATGTAAATTCAAACAATTTAAATATGCATCTATGTATAACTTCAGCTAGTCGGGTCACATTGATATGACCTAGTCTACAATTCCTCAAGAAGGATTCGTTCATTTCTGAACTCTTCCTCTTGTGTGCATTCTGTATACTAAGAACTATAGTTTGATTTAGAACGTCTATGCTTTTAGATAACGTGCCTGAACCGATCAACTCTTGATCTAGGAAATGTCCAAAACATTATCCAACAATACAAAATTATATCCTTATTTATTAAATAAAGATACTTGATATGATGTTGTATATCGGGTTCGGTATCTAATAACATTCGTTCAGAATCAATGTATTTACTAATACAGGGTGATAGTTACCAACAGACTTGGCTGCAACACTTGCACCGTTTCTATCTCATGAAACTTATCACCCTCAGTTCTCTACCTATCTGTAGCCCATGTAACAAATTACATTTGCGGGATCCTGATTCGGTATCAAATACCCAGGACGTAAAGGATATTGAGAAGCAGTTCTGTGTAATGAACACACCTGAAGAAGATGCATCAACATGTACTTTCTTCGTTTGGGCGGCACGTGAATTCTGGTAATCCCCAATTTCCTGCTCTGTCTTATAACATTTATAAGTTGGAGCGGGACCAACGTTCCCTAGCTCAGTATAACAAGCGGGTTCGGTCAATATATCCGTATTATTATCTTGATTAAGACGTGATATGGTCGCTACCTGGAAAGAGAGAGAGAAGAAAACACTCAGCGTATGCTCTTGCAAGATTAGACTGGTTATCTAATATATCTAATCAGGATGTCTCCTACTGTTTTAGTCAAATCTTCCTTCAAACCCTAAAAGGAAAGACTAGCCGGGATTAATTACACGCTACAAGTTCGCCAATCTTTCAGCCAGGCCAGTGTCGGTACTTTGAGGGAGGTTCCCCGTGCTTTCGCACGAACCTAATTAAAGTAAACCTCATTTTCCCACGGGTGTAACCCCGTTAACACCTTTCTAGACACCTACTTGATCGGCTAATTGTAATGTGTAAAACTCTCCCAGGAGTAACTCTTACTCGCAGCGGGTATCGTGATCCAACTATCTCATAGAAGGTATGCAATCTCATTGCAAATTTCAACACTTGAAATTCCCAATAATATTTTACCCCTAGCGTCCTATGACCTTGACGCAGGCCAACAAACCATAGTCCGCTAGTCAAGTTCAACCCGTCATTTCCCGATTGAATTAAACCCATCCGCACGACCCTTGATGCAGGCCAACAAAGTCGCACGACTACCCTAACTCAATCGCATCATATGCTTTTACAGATAAGCATAAATAGCTACTGAACACTACGCCTTGACGCAGGCCAACAAACGTAGCATAAATACTATGAAATACTTATCTGAAATGACGGAGGGCTACGACAGGTTTTTAAGAAAACCCTTTGCGTAATGAACTTGATATCGTTGTAGAATCGAGTGATTTTAAATGGAATGTTTTTGAGGCCTTTTCTAGTTTTGCTAAAGAGGTCACTCCCGGTGAAGGGATCGTCGGCTCTTTCCTCATCGAATAAGATGCAGGATATTTCACAAATACCACTATGCAAAGCAAAAACTATAGAAGCAATCAAAAAACAAACCGAGTATGCAGCATCTGCTAGTTTCGCTAAAGAGGTCACTCCCGGTGAAGGGATCTCGGCTCTTTCCTTATCGAGTAAGGTGCTGGATGTTCTACAAGGAACACCGCTATGCAAAGCAAGAACTAAAGCTACCAGTTTTTAAACAAGTTTTTACAACATCTTTAGGTTTCTTTTATTTCATTAATCTCATTAATGAAGTCCCATTTTATTATACTTTACAAGCATCATATATGAAACGAAATCAACAATATATAATATATATCTCATATATATAATATAAACATTCGTCTCAGGCAGTAATATAATCTCATCACAGAACATTGCAGCAGAAGAACATATATGAAATATTGGATATATTAGGACGTCCGTGTTTTTAATACGAGCCTGTATAAAAACACGGATTCCACGGTCGCGATGAGTAGCCAAACCCACATCCCTAGACCCCTACGAGAGCGGAAAGCAACACTGCCAATTCTAGGGTTAGGAAACCCGGTCTCGACTCCTCGAGATGGTCTCCCACTGGACCCTAGAACCCGGTTACTTGTGCTCCCCTTCTTGGGTCTACCTAATGCGGAAAAGTAAATAATATACAATGGTGACATCATCCTCAGCCCGGAAGTGCCCCAATAAAAGAATATTACATACAAATGAATTTTACATGAATGAAAATAAAAACCCTCATCTCACATAAAACCCCCGGCTATTCAAAACACGACGATCCAATATAACATATCACAGCAACACATAACATCACGTGTCATCAACGTAAGTAAGTATGCATACGCCAATTGTCATCGATGTATAGCAACGAAAACCGGCGATACAACTACATACTATACTTACGGTCGCAGAAAAGAAAATGTAAAACTACAACAGTTGGAATCCGCAACCACCTTAGACATTGCATGCCTAACCAAATGAATTCCTTAGACATCGCATGCCTAACAATTATAAACCCCGCATTTTAGTCTCATTCTCGAAAACACTTTTCAATATCAAGTCGGGCAATTCAACAAGATTCCCGACATTCTGATCGAATGCTCGTCGCAAACTTTAGTAGACGTCCGCACCTCCGATGCCGTCGACGAAGTGCACTAAGGCGGAACACCGCTGCCGCGAGCACCCGAACGGATCCTTTTGGCGACGGGGTTCTCCTACAGTCACTTGGTCGGGGCTATGGGACGTGGCTGTCTGTTAAGTTTACCCGGCGAGTATCCGCGTACGCTACGTGTTTGCGACGGACTTTTGATCACATCAAAATTCCGTGGCAACCGATCAATTGAGACTGAACTGCTAGATTTATAACATTCAAATTAGTTATCTCATAACTACTTGTGGATTCCAAATATTGTATCACATTCCAGATAAATAGACAATGTTAAACTTTCCGATCGAACAATCAAACATCCAAGTTTTCCTAAATGGTTCTCAACACTTGAAATTAGTTTAAAAAACATCCATCACACGCTACAGTACCAATGGTCCAGCCGTAGAAGGGTCAAGCCAACGCCTCACATGTGGCACGTCGTACTGCCCCAAACCCTAAGGTTTAGAGGCGGTTCAGACGATCACATAATCGAGTTAAGGTTTGTTGTCTTCTAGAGGGTCCACCGCGTTACTTGCACGACTTAGAACGTTCTTAAACTATGGAAAAATCCAACGCTTGGAAATTTTCCGGCAGAGGAAAAAATGAGTTATTGATATCCGTTTGAACATTTTAACACGTTCTAAAAATTACCCGGACAAACTAAACGAAGTTATACTTTCCGATCGAATCAACGAGCTCCCAATACAACCCAGAAAACTCAACACTTAAGTAAATTAAAAAATTCCCAGAACAATGAAAAAGAACCCAGAAATTATACACTGAAGTAGCGGGCCCCATCTCTACTGTTTGGCCGCGGAACCGCCACCACAAGCGTGGTTTGGCCGCGGTTCCGCAGTCCTTAGGGTGAGTTGATGGTCCATACTTCAAGGTAATTCCTAGATTTCTCTGCTTAATTTTCTGAGCATTTTTAATCTGAAAAAATGTCAACTTTTGAAAAATTTCCAGAAACTAGGTTTTATCGGGTATTCGGAGTTCGATCGGACTTTAAACTTCGCCTAAAGCTCTAGCTTGGCTCTGATACCACTGTAGGGTTACTAGGCACTCTCACAAGGGTCTACGAGGTATCAACCATACCCGATTTAAAATTTAGACGTGCCGAACAACCCTTAACAAGATCTTTAAACTAGAGATTAGGCGAAACAAAGCATGTTAAACACTTTAACATCTAAGAGTTTGGGATTACAACCTTTGTAGTCCGGTCCTTCGCTTCATAAGCTCCATGTTGAGGTCCTTTCTCTGTGATCATCAAGTTCCGGACTCTCGAGAGGCTCGACGAAGAGAAAAATGCAAGCTTGCTTCCGATCTTCAATAACAAAGATGATCTACCTTGAAGTTTCATTAACACAAGCTCTCACTCACTAAATGAAGTGAACACCCTAATCTAAATGGCTAGGATAGATTAGGATGATGAAGTAGGATTTTATCTCTCATTGGTTTTCATTAACTCACTTATTTTCATCACATAAGAAAAAACCTAGAAAGCTTTTCAAAAGCTCAAGGAAGAAGAAAAATAGTAATCCTTTTGTGATGAATAATGAAGTCAAGTATGAGGTTAGAAAATGCAACCATGGTCAATGTAACCTTTGTAGAGATTTAACCAAGGCTAAGGGTTTGGGTTGGGTTAAGAATGAGTCACTTAAAATATCAATCATAATATCTTAGCTCATGACAAAAGAAAACCTTCTAGAAGGTTCATGAAAGAACTAACCCAATTCAAACCCTAACCTTGTTTAATCTCCACTAATCATGTTGCATTAATAACCATATCATGTTACAATATTATATATCACATATATAATATTTATTGTAACAAAATAAAATAATACAATTAACATATATCGCATATATATCAATACATTACCCGAGTGAGAAAAAGAATCTTTTAGTGAGCTAATATTAGTTAATGTAATTTAATATATCATATATATAATTATACATTAAATCATCGAATCAACACTTGATCCGACAATCCGGCTATATCGCATATAACCGACTAATATATCATTTACCGATTCATCGAATTAACACTTGATCCGATGACCCGGTTGATATCAAATATCGCGAGAATAGAATACGGTATCTCATATCGCATTATCCTCGGTCCTGCACATATCACATATGTGCCCCCTACTCCGTTTTTCCTGAGTCAAGATACCTCTGTATAGGACTCTAAAGAATCGTCAATACGCCGGCAGTAGGTGATGATCATATCAAACACCCACAAGCTGCAAGCGGTCAGCTAAACGTAACAGCCATCCAGGTATTGAGTGAGCAGAAGATCAACAGCAAGCCTGTACATTCTCCTGCGAATCCAATCAATAACACTCCCATACAGTCCGGTCTCGTCGTCTGATATGTCGCATATCTCACCTTGGGGTGGTAAACGTCAGACCCCAGTAGGACGATAAGTCGTGTCGATATGAGGTCTATAACAGTTCGAAAAACTACTGATAACACTTATCAGTAAATCTCAGCAAGCCTGGCCAGGGATTTCCAGTTATAGCCAATCGAACACAGCACAACATCAACTCCCTATACCGGGAGAGACGAATCCCTTCCTATCGCTCATTGCCTCCATGTGATTCGGGACTGTACCCAAAAGCCACCTTTTTGCACGCCCTCTTGGACGTGGTATGATGGAAATCAAAGCACAGTGGGAATCACACAAGACTCTATGACGATCTCGGGTCAACAGACTACTCTGTACCAGTGTCACCGGAGAACTGCCATCTGACGTGAGGTATAATACCATCTGGGAGTTCTCGGCGAGTCTGTCTAGTGTACCCAGTCTCAACTGAGCACCCGTACACCATCCTTGATGTCAAACACCGATGGATATGGGATCATCCATCGCCCATCATATGGGTCAAGATGCGTATACGCTAGTCTACTCTGGTGCATCGATGCCCTGTCCCGATACACCCTCGACTAGGAACAGTTATAGGATGTACTCGTCGACTATTGTAGCCTCACTAGTATGATCTCATCATAGTCCCAGTAGTCGAGTACATATCCTAAGGGCTTTATCAACATGTAACATAGAGACAATCAGAGTACATGTTAAGATAAAGTACAACCAGATAGCATACTATCATGTCGAGCAAGAAAGTCCTCCCTATATATGTCCAAGCATCCATTACAATATACATCGTATGTACAGTAATGGCCTCTAGGGCATACATATAACTAACAGTGGCTGGATGCAATACGATCTGAGATGGAATCCATGTACACTAACAAAGTATGGACTTTGGAAGTTGCTCCTGAAGGGGTAAAACCCATTGGGAGCAAATGGATCTTTAAGAAGAAACTTGGTATAGATAGAAAGGTTGAGACTTTCAAAGCTAGACTTGTTGCAAAGGGTTTTCGTCAACGACCAGGTGTAGATTATGACGAAACCTTTTCTCCAGTGGCTATGCTTAAGTCCATCCGGATCCTACTTGCCATTGCTGCATACCATGACTATGAAATCTGGCAAATGGATGTTAAGACCGCCTTTCTAAATAGTGATTTGGAAGAGTGCTTGTATATGACTCAGCCAGAGGGCTTCGTAGACAGTGGGAGCAACGGAAAGGTGTGCAAGCTTCTTAAATCCATCTATGAGTTAAAGCAAGTATCGCGGAGTTGGAACATCTTTTTTGATGTCGTTGTCAAAGAGTTTGACTTCATCAAGAACATAGATGAACCTTGTATATACAAGAAGGTTGCAGAGAGTAAGGATGTCTTCCTCGTATTGTACGTGGATGACATACTCTTGATAGGAAATGATATTCCTATGCTGCAATCGGTCAAGCTCTTCTTATCACAAAGATTCTCAATGAAAGATCTAGGTGATGCCTCCTACATCTTGGGGATTAAGATCTATAGAGATTGATCTAAGAGGATACTGGGATTGTCCCAGTCCAGGTACATTGAAACCATACTAAAGAGGTTTAGTATGGAAGAATCCAAACGTGGGTTTTTACCTACGATATCAGGACTCACTCTCTCTAAAAAGATGTCTCCCAAGACTGATTGGGAGAGAGCTCGCATGCAAGGGATACCCTATATTTCGGCAGTAGGCTCTATCATGTACGCGATGCTATGTACCAGACCCGATATAGCATACTCACTAAGTGTAGTGAGTAGGTATTAAGCAGATCCAGGAGAGAGTCACTAGACATCTGTGAAGAGCATTCTCAAGTACTTGAGAAGGACTAAAGAGATGCTCTTGGTGTATGGTAACGAAAAAATCCAAGTGGAGTCCTTTACCGATTGGAGCTTCCAGAGTGATAAGGACGACTTTAAGTCGCACTCGGGATTTGTCTTTACCCTCAATGGAGGGGCGGTATGCTGGAAGAGTTCCAAGCAAGAAACCGTGGCAGACTCGACAATGGAGGCTGAATACATCGCTGACAACGATGCTGCCAAAGAGGCTGTCTGGATGAAGAAGTTCATAACTGAACTTGGAGTGGTTCCATCCATTGAGTATCCAATACCTTTGTATTGTGATAACAATGGAGCGGTGGCTTTGGCCAAGGAACCCAGGTCCTATCAGCGATCCAGGCATAAACTTGAAACGCGGAGCCCGAGCGGCCGGTATCACCTGATCCGGGAGATAGTTGATCGCCGGGAGATCGAGGTCAGGAGAGTTGACACGAAGAACAACACAGTGGATCCACTCACGAAGGCCATTCCCCAGATACAGTTCGAGAGACTCTTCGGGATGTTGGGTATGCGATACTACAGTAGCTGGCCCTAGTGCAAGTGGGAGATTGTTAGTTGTATGTATGCCCTAGAGACCATTATTGTACATATGATGTATATTATAGTGGATGCTTGGACATATATAGAGAGGACTTTCTTGCTCGACATGATAGTATGCTATCTGGCTGCACTTTATCTTAACATGTATACTTGTCTCTTGATACTGTCTTATGGTTACATGTTGGTAAAGCCCTTAGGATGTGTACTTGACTACCAGGATTATGATGCAGATCATACTAGTGGGGCCATGGTAGTCCATAAGTTCATCCTTTAATGTTCCTAGTCGTGGGTGTATCGAGACAGGGCATCGATATACCAGAGTAGACTGCGTATACGCTTCTCGACCCATGAGATGGGCGATGGATGATCCCATATATATTGGTGTTTGACATCAGAGATGGTATACGGGTGCTCTGTGGAGACTGGGTACACTGGACGGACTCGCCAAGAACTCCTAGATGGTATTATACCTGACGTTAGATAGCAGTTCTCTGGTGACACTGGTACAGGTTAGTCTGTAGACCCGAGATTGTCATAGAGTCTTGTGTGATTCCCACTGTGCTTTGATTTCCACCTTACCACGTTTAAGAGGGCGTGCAAAACGGTGGTTTTTGGGTACAGTCCCGAGTCACATGGAGGCAATGAGCGATAGGAGGGGTTTCGTCTCTCCCGGTATTGGGGGTTGAGGTCGCGCAGTGCTCGATTGGCCATAACAGGGAAGTCTTTGGCCAGGGATGATTTAGAGATTTACTGGTAAGTGTTATCAGTAGTTTCTCGACCCGTTATGAGCCTCATATCGGCATGAATTATCGGTTATTGGGGTATGACGTTTACCACCCCTAGACTTGATATGAGACATATCAGACGAACAGACCGGACTGTACGGTAGTGTTACTGATAGGCTTTACAGGAGCTAGAGCGGACTTACTTGTTGATCTTCTGATTGGTCAATACCCGGGTAGCCGTTACGTCCAGCTAGTACCACTGACGGTTTGTGGGTGTTTGATATGATCATCACCTACTGCCGGCGTATTGATGGGTCTTTAGAGTCCTACATAGAAGTTTTACTGGCTCAGGCAAAATGAAGTAGGAGCACATATGTGATATATGCGGGACCGAGAATAACACGAGTATGAGATACCGTATTCTATTCTCGCGACATTTGTATCGGTCGGTTATATGTGATATAGCCGGGTTATCGAATCAAGTGTTGATTCGATAAGTTGGTACATATAATATTAGTCGGTTATTTGTGATATAGCCTGATTATTAAATCAAGTGTTGATTTGATAATCTAGTGTATAATTGTATATTTGATATACTAGTTTACATTAACCAATATTAGCTCACTTAAGCATTTATTTTCTCACATGTGCACACTTAATATATATGTGATATATATTAATTATGTTTTTCTTTTGTGTCATGGTTGTTGATACACACTACATGGGTGTATGAGACTTACACCAGACTAATTATAATGTAGGGTTCAAATATTTAAAGTAAATCCAAATTAGTGGATAATTGCTCACATGCATGAAGCTTGTAGAAGCTTATGGATGCATTGACTTAGTCCACTCATTTTGTTTTACTTAAGATATTTATTAACCTAACCATTATATTTTAGTCATGGTTATCTCTCTATATGAGTTAGTATATGATACAAACTCACCAATGGTTGATTCTCTCACCTCATTAGTTCATTCTCATCTCTTGACTTCATCTTCTTCATCCTTGAGAAAAAGCTTGCTAGCTTTGTCCAAAGTGAGAAAATATTGTGAGAAAAATAAAACTAAAGTGAGCCCACTTCCTATTTCATCATCCTCTACTAGATTAGCATTTTAGTATAGGGTGTTAGTTTCACTAATCTTTCATTAGTGAAGTAGTAGCTTGAGTCAGTGTCTGCTCAACGTAGATCATCTTCGGTCTCGAAGACTTCAAGCAAGTTCGTTAATTTCACCTTGAGAAGCTATGCAAGAGTCCGGGAGTTCCATGATCACAGCGAAGGGACCACTACAAGGAGCAATTGAAGTGAAGGACCGGTCTACAAAGGTTGTATTTCGTTATCACTTAGATGTAAAGTAGTTTACATTTCGTTTCGTATGATTCTCTAGTTAACAATTCTAGTTTAGGGTTCTTTAAAATGGCAAAATTTTGAAAATGGCATGGACGATGCCTCCCGAAACCTTCCTGTCGTTCATAGGAACCCTACAATTCTATGATCCAACCGAAGGTATCTTTCTTATTTTTTAGAAAGATTTGGGGAATGTTTTCTCCCGACAGAATTTAATTCTGTATTTTTGATAATTTATCATCTCCGTTGGATCTTTGATCCAACGGCTCTATTTAACAGAGAGTAGAATTTAATTCTACCTGGGTGCCGGCGCTCACGTGTTGTGCACGTGAAGCGCCACCTGAGAGTTTTAACTCTTATTTAATAGATTTTTTTGTGCTTTGCACACTGGCGCCCGTGTGAGGAGCACGTGCGGTGCTATATGAGAGTTTTAATTCTTATTTAATTTAATACATTCTTTTGTGCTTTGCACACTAATGTCCGCGTGAGGAGCACATACGGCGCTATACGAGAGTTTTAACTCTTATTTAATTCAATAGATTCTTTTGTGCTTTGCACCCTAGAGCCCGCGTGAGGAGCACGTGCAGCACTATATGAGAGTTTTAACTCTTATTTAATTTAATAGATTCTTTTGTGCTTTGCACACTGGAGCCCGCGTGAGGAGCACGTGAGGCGCCATATGAGAGTTTTAACTCCTATTTAATTTAACAGATTTTTTTGTGCTTTGCACACTGGCACCCGCGTGAGGAGCACGTGAGGCACCACCATAGGATTTAATCCTATAAGATTGGCTTTGGTGCTGGCGCCCTTGTGGAGGGTACGTGAGGCGCTGTCTCATTAACATTGAACAGAGCTTTGCTCTTTTATTGGGGGAAACAAATGCCCCCCCACCGTTGCGCTCACGTGGCTTACACGTGAGTGCAGCTGTGGCTCCTTTTCCAACGTTTGATCTTCTGGGGAGTTGAACCGACTTCTTATGTTTTATAAATAGAGCTTTTGGCCCTTGAGATGACTGCTGTTTCCCTCATCCTCTTGAGATGACTGCTGTTTCCCTCATCCTCTTGAGTCTTCTTCCTTCCTTGAGAATTTAATTCTCTTTTTAGAGCTTAGATCTCTGTCTAAAGAAACTCCCCTTAGAGTTAAAACTCTGTCAAAATTGGTAAGAATCATGAACATGATTTAACTCCTGAAGAAACTCTTGAAAGAATCTCTTCATATTCTAGGTTTTTTTTAACCCATTAACAGAGCTTTGCTCTTCTTTTATAATGATCTCTTAGAGATCTAAAACTTTTATTTGAGTAGACCATAGGTCTTAAAGATCTTTAGGGTTTTACCCTGTTACTAACTTTGATTTTTAAAAGTTATTTGGAATTTAATTCCATTTCCCGAGCGGATTTCTGGGATTTTATCCTATTGTTCTACAGAACTTGGCTATGAAAAAAATTCTTTTAAAGAAATTCTTTTAGGAATTTTATTCCTTTTCTTATTTTCCTTTTAGGATCCTTTTTTGGCAGATTTGAAATCTGTTTGTAGAACACATTTCTCGAGGGAGTTTAACTCCATAGTTCAATGATATTTTCTTATTAAATGAGAATCCTTATGCATTCTTACAATGAGTGCCTGTCTCATCATTGGTGGGGGTATTATCTTGATTTTGTGGGGGCCCTTGTCCCTTTCCTTTTGAACTGTGGTGACTTTTACCACACAGTACAATTCTAGGTGTAATAAAAATGTTAAAGTCTTGAACATTGTGTTGATAATTAACCCCTCCTCTTTTTTTGTGCAGGCACTATAGTTTCCGATTCCTCCTTCCCCTTCGTTCGCTCGGAGAGTGCTTTCGCCGACACACCTACAGATCGGGAAATCTTCGCACTTATTCGGGACTATGACCCAGAGCAAAAGTCTCTTCATCTTTAGGGGTTATGGTACAGTCAAATTATCCGGGGTCGGCGCAGTTTTACTTGCGCAGCGCCTTCGGAACCGATCCTGGCGATCCATTATGCTGACCCGCCGCTGGTAACTTATGCAGTAGAAGAGTTCAACTGGATCTCGGAAGGTCGTCTTCAGCCTTCCATGGCATCAATACCAGTGCAACCGCCGATGGCCCTGGACATTTTAGGGCGATGCATATACCAAGGAGAGTCACGTCCTTGTGTCACGCCCCGCTTCCCAATATACGGGCAGAGGACGCGACGAGGCTGCTATGTATTTACTCTGAAGTAAATACGCTAAGCGTATCTGAGCAATATAAATATAAATACAAAAGAGAAAAGATATAATAAAACATCAACTTTATTTATTCACATTCTTTTTGTATAATGCATGGAAAAGTAAATACATCTGATGAAAGCAATTCCTAAACAGTGGCATAACAGAAAAGAAAATACTGAAATAAAAAGTGTACAATGTAGCTAGAGCTCTGGATCGTATGCAAGCTGGTCCAAGTCCTCGCTGGTGGGCTTGATCTCTGGAAGATCCGAATCACCTGACGACATTCAAGAAGAAAGAAAGAGAATGTCATCAGCGAACAAATCGCTCGGTAAGTCCCAAAAATAAGGGAGAAATAGAATAGATAGAAAGAGAAGATAGCTTTTAAAGTTGTATTATATTGTATTAGTGTTAACATGTTGTTTGTAGTTTGGTACAGAAGGATGCCAGTGTATACGAGAGGAGTCCCTATATGCTAGGGACTAAGGCAAACGGAATGTACAAGGAACCGTTATGCCACGGTATAACAGCAACGGAATATAGGTTAGGTGTCTTAATCTTGCAGTCTCGTGCCACTTCTAACACCTTCCGTACCAATCTACCCCTTAAACCCCGCAATATTTTGTTTGTATTATTTTGTATTGTATTGTCTTGTAATTTGAATTGTATAGATGGATGACTTGCCGAAACCATGATATCAGTAAATGGATGTAACTGGAGAATCATGTAAATGGAAGTATATCGATGGTTCGGTTCAGTCAATAAAGATTGAATATATTGAATATATGTATTCATGGATTCATTTTGAATTGTAGATTGTAGATTGTACTTGAATCATATTCAAGTAAGATTATTAATGAGACTCAGTCTGAGTCAGACAATTAGAAAAGTAAATTAAAGTCCTGATTGTTTTGATGTTATCGGTAACCGCTGCACATGGGCGGCAGGATTTGTGTCTTTTTCAAAGACGAATACCGTATTGATAACACAGTTGTTAAATTGTCTACCTTAGATAGGCAAACACCCATATCTCCGGCTCCCTGAGGCTCAAGAGACTGGTCCCACTTAAACCTATATTTACTAGGGTCCTTATGGTAATTTATAGAACTTGAGCGTGTTTTATGTAAAAATATTTTTGTATGATTTTCAAAATACACCCCAAGTGTTTATTTATCGTCTTTATTGTTTTAATAAATGTAGATTTTATACATGTGACATTTCTAGCGAGAATAACCTAATTTTCATAATATATGGTATTAAATTGTAATATTGCATTTGTATGGAATTCAAGGTATTTTAATGTAAGTGATTCTTGTGAATTGGAAAAGTTGGAATATTTATATTATAAAAAAATAGATATTTTGATATTACATATGTATATATATATTTTATAAAAATAAATTTTAATATATATTATATTTCTAGAAATCTCATTTTCCTAAGATTTTCGTATTTTAAATCTTCGAGACCGAATGCTCCTTGCGGAGGTCTGCATCTTGCACTACTAAGCCCGAGGACGTGCGATAATCCGTACCATCCCAAACGGGTTCCCCAAATGGGTTGTAGCGGCGCTTTTCAAAGATTTGTAAAACACTTGATCTTTTAGAAAACGGTTTTATTAGTAAATGGTATTTATTTGAAAGGTTTCGTTTTCCCATATTCTAGGTTCCCGAAAGGTATTGTGCTATGTTGCATATGAGAGTTGTGAGGAGGTAAGTCATTACCTCGTGATCTACTTAAAAGTATATCAAGATTGTGATGTTTTAATGTCGAAATGAAACTACATGGTATTTTAGTGAAAAAGTACGGTAAAAGTTACAAAATGAATTAGATTGTCATGAAACTTGTTCAACATGTTTATTAATATTTAATAGTCAACATGTAAGGGTTTTTTGTGTTTGTATTTAAGAAAATGTTGGATTTTGAGAAAGAACCGAATCGGAAATCGGATTAACTCCGATTCCGTCGGGTTTTGGAATTTCGTATTTTTATAAAAAGAATAGAGAAGAGGGATGGGGACTTATTGTCTTAGATATTAGAAGAGAGGAAGAGGGAACGGTAGGAGGCGCTGGTGCGTCGTTTTGTCGCCGGGAGCTCCTAGGGTGGTCGTCGGAATTTCGCCGAAGCTTTCGCCTTTCGCTAGCTCCAAAAGTACACTAAAAGTCTAGGGATTTCTTAAGAGTTTTGATCAGAATTTTGGAGTGAGGGGGGTGTGTTTAGGGGTTGTATTTATAGGGTTAGGCTATGGTTTAGGGTAGGTGAAAGTTTTAATAAAAAATAAAAAATATAATAAAATGTAATAAAAATGGAGTAATTGGTGTTTTAAAAGGGTTCGGTTACTGGTCTGAAGAAATAAAGTATACAGGTGTACAGGTGTAGGGTTCCTAAGCACTCTAGTGAGGTCTCACAAGGCATCAACCATGCCAATTTCAAAATTTAACGGTGCCGAGAAACCCGACTACGGACCGTTGGCTAGAAATCTAGGCGAAACAATAAAGTAGTTAACAACTTAACTAATGGGAAACGGAAGTACAACCATTGTAGATCCGGTGCTCCACCTCTATAGCTCCGCAACTAAGTTCCTTTGCTGTCCAAAAGGAATCCGGGCTCTAGCGTCGGCTTCATCGGAGAATAGGCGAGCTAGGTCGTCGATGTCCATGCCGAAGATGATCTACGTCGAGGCATCGCTAGATCAAGCTCCACCTTCACCTTGCCATGAAAACTTGTGAAGGAAACACACTCTACTACTTGGAAAGAGGTAGAGGATGAAGAAATAGGAAGTGGGTAGACTTTAGAATTGGATTTCTCACTCATTTCCATCAATCACCATTGATGGAGCTTGCTTTCTTCAAGTGAAGAAAGGAAGAAGAAGAAGAATAATGTTATGATAAGAATAATAATAATGGAAAATAAAATCTATTCTTATCATAATCACACCATGGTTAAGTGTAGAGAGAGGACCATGGTTAGGTGTAGTGGTTAGGGTTAAGCATGAGACAAAATGGTCACTTTATTCAAACCTTCATGAATGTTCATGAAAGAAACAAAAATAAAAGCCACCATTTTATCTTTATGCATTATATTTTCCAAAGAAATAAATGAATAAATAAATGTATATGAAAAACAAAACCCTAACCATTTAAATAACCATGGATCAATCTTTAACACAAACCAAGTAAGCATGCATCATCAAACATGATACAATCATGTGCACAAAACTATATCGAATATACAATGTGCACATCCGAGCGAGAAAATACAATTAAAGTGAACCGATACTAATTAATGCAAAGTAATATATCAAATATATAATTATGCATTAAATCATTAAATCAACACTTGATTTAACGATCCGGTCATATCGTATATAACCGACTAGTATCCAATGTATCGGTTTATCGAATCAATCCTTGATTCGATAACTAGGGTATATCGCATATAACCTAATCGATACATTCATCGCGAGAATGAAATACGGTATCACATACACGCATTATTCTCGGTCCCGCACATATCTCATATGCGCTCCTATTTCGTTTCGCTTGAGCCAGGAAACCTCTGTGTAGGACTCTAAAGACTCGTCAATACGCCGGCAGCAGGTGATGATCATATCAAACACCCACAAGCCGCAAGCGGTCTGCTAAACGTAACGGCCACCCGGGTATTGAGCGATCTGAAGATCGACGAGCAAGCCCGCTCACACTCTAGTGAATCCAACCAGTAACACTACCGTACAGTCCGGTCTGATCGTCTGATATGTCGTATATCTCGCCTAGGGGTGGTAAACGTCAGACCCCAATAGCTCGATAAGTCGTGTCGATATGAGGTCTATAACTATTCGAGAAACTACTGGTAACACTTACCAGTAAATCTCAGCAACCCTGGCCAGGGATTTCCTGTTATAGCCAATCGAACACAGCGCAACATCAACTCCCTATACCGAGAGAGACGAATCCCCTCCTATCGCTCATTGCCTCCATGTGACTCGGGACTGTACCCAAAAACCACCGTTTTGCACGCCCTCTTGGACGTGGTAAGAAGGAAATCAAAGCACAGTGGGAACCACACGAGACTCTATGACGATCTCGGGTCAACAGACTACTCTGTACCAGTGTCACCAGAGAACTGCCATCTGACGTGAGGTATAATACCATCTGGGAGTTCTCGGCGAGTCCGTCCAGTGTACCCAGTTTCTACTGAGCACCCGTATATCATCTCTGATGTCAAACACCGATGGATATGGGATCATCCATCGCCCATCTGTATGGGTCGAGAAGGTATACGCTAGTCTACTCTGGTATATCGATGCCCCGTCTCGATACACCCACGACTAGGGACTTTGAAGGATGTACTTATAGACTATCTGTCCCCACTAGTATGATCTGCATCATAGTCCAGGTAGTCAAGCACACATCCTAAGGGCTTTACCAACATGTAACAGAGAGACAATCAGTGTACACGTTAAGGTAAAGAGCAACCAGATAGCATACTATCATGTCGAGCAAGAAAGTCCTCCCTATATATGTCCCAGCATCCACTACAATATACATCCTATGTATAGTAATGGCTTCAAGGGCATACATATAACTAACAATCTCCCACTTGCACTAGGGCCATCTAATAGCAGTGGTTGTAGTATCTCATACTCAACCATCCCATAAAAGTCTCTCTCTGGGAACAGGCCTTTGTGAGTGGATCCGCTGTGTTGTCCTCTGAGTCTACTCTCCTAACCTCGATCTCCCTGGAGATCAACCATCTCCATGATCAAGTGATACTGCCTTAGAATATGTCTGGATCACTGATGGGACCGGCGTTCCTTGGCATAAGCTACAACTCCATTGTCACACAATGGGAGGAACATAGTTCATCTCATGAACCAATATATACCCAAACAGCCTCTTTGGTAGCATCTTTAGTAGCGATGTATCCTACCTTTATCGTCTAGTATGCCACGGTATCTAGCTTGGAACTCTTCCAACATACCGTCCCTTTACTTAGGGTAAAGACAATGCCTGTGACTGACATTCAGTCGTCTTTATCACCCTGGAACACTTCCAGTGATTCTCCCCAGGATCAATTGATACTATCTCACTACAACTAGTAAGAATCCTAACATCCAATTAGATCTATCTCATAGATCCAAAATCCAGGATTTAGTAGGTATCACTTTGATCCTATGCGGAGAATCTTTGTGATAAACGGAGATTGATCGAGCGTAGCATAAGAAACTCCTTTCTTATCAAGAGTATGTCATCCACGTACTCTACGAGGATCACCACCATACTCCCTACTACCTTTTTGTTTATACAAGGTTCATCTACCATTTTGATGATGTCAAACTCTTTGACTAATCCATCAAAACCGATGTTCCAACTCCGCGATGCCTACTTTAATCCTATAAAGCATCTTGCACACGTTTCCGCTGCTCCTACTGTCTACGAAGCCCTCTGGCTGTGTACTTATAGACGCTCTCTTCTAAATCATCATTTAGAAAAGCAGTCAAGACACCCAACCACCAGATATCGTAGTCATGGTATGTAGCCGTGACAAGTAGGATCTGGATGAACTTAAGCATAGATATTGGAAAAGGTTTCATCATTATCCACGCCTGGTTGATGACGAAAACCTTTAACAAGTCTAGCTTTGAAAGTCTCAACCTTTCCAAGTACACCAAGTAATCTTCTCAAGATATACTTGCTCCTGATGGGGATTTAACCCTTCAGATATAGCAACTAAAGTCCATACTTTGTTGGTGTATAAGGATTCCATCTCAGATCACTAAGCATCCAGCCATTCTTACAGAGTCTTACTCCTGATGGCCAGCTCGAAACTAGTTGGGTCATCATCTCATGATGCAATCCTCGCTCCCACCGTCATAGAGAAACCGAAGTATCTCTCAGGTGGGTGAGGAACCCTACTAGATCGGCGGAGAGGCCGAGGTTCGTTGGTAACTATTGAATCCTTTGGTTCTTTCAAATCATCTGCTGTAATTTGTATAGCTGGAACCTTTCCAGTTCTACATTACAGACTTTGCCTCGAGCTTGTCCGGATTTTGCTTTTCAGACATAGGCCGGACAACCCCAAATCTTAACTAGCTTAAGACATGGGCTCTTCCCTTTCCATATCCCATATGGAGTGGTAGGCAGTGATCTGATTTGATTCGAACCCTATTCAATAGGTATGCAACTTCTCAAGTGCATAACACCCAATAGGAAAAAGGTAACTCAGTAGTACTCATCATAGAGCACACCATATCATATAGGGTGTGATTGCTCCGCCCCGATATACCATCGTGCTATGGTGTATACAGAGGAGTAATGCTGAGAGAGAATCTCATTCTCCTTTGGAATAATCCAGGATTTTCGTGCTCAAGTATTCTCCTCCTCGATCACATCAAAGGACATAATACTTATACCCGTATTTTGGTTCTCTACTTCTAACTTATATTCTGTGAAGATCTCAAAAGGTTCTGACTTGTGTTTCAACAGGAACATATATCTGAATCTTGAGAGATTATCAGAGAATGCAATGAAGTATAAAGAACCGGTCTTGGCAAGTGTAGACAGGGGACCTACATACATCAACATGTATCATCCCAAGAGTTTACTAACTCTTTCTCTGTTTCCAGTAAACAGGTCTATGGTCATTTTATCTTTGTGACATGACTGGCAAGTTTCATAAGATGTAAATTCAAACTTATTTAAATATGCATCTATATGTAACTTCAGTTAGTCGGGTCACATTGATATGACCTAGTCTACAATGCCTCAAGAAGGATTCGTTCATTTCTGAACTCTTCCTCTTGTGTGTGTTCCGTATACTAAGAACTGTAGTTTGATTTAGAACATTAATGCTTTTAGATAACGTTCCTGAACCGATCAACTTTTGATATAGGAAATGTTCAAAACATTATCCAACAATACAAAATTTTATCATTTCTTTACTAATAAAGAGACTGATATGATTTTGTATATCAGGTTCGGTATCTAATAGCATTCGTTTAGAATCAATGTATTGGTAATACAGGGTGACAGTGACCAACAGACTTGGCTGCAACACTTGCCCCGTTTTCTGCCTCATGAAACTTATCACCCGTTCTCAGTTCTCTACCTTTCTGTAGCCCTATGTAACTGATTACATATCTGGGATCCTGATCCGGTATCACATACCCAGGACGTAAAGGATACTGAGAAACAGTTCTCTGTAATGAACACACCCGAAGATGATGCATCAGCATGCACTCTCTTCGTTTGGGCGGCACGGGAATTCTGGTAATCCCCTATTTTCTTGCTCTGTCTTATAACAATTATAAGTTGGAGCGGGACCAACGTTCCCCAGCTCAGTATAACAAGCGGGTTCGGTCAATAATCCGTATTATTATCTTGATTAAGGCATGATATGGTCGCTACCTGGAGAGAGAGAGAAGAAAACACTCAGCGTGCGCTCTGTCAAGAATAGATTGGTTTTTATTTTATCTAATCAGGATGGCTCCCACTGCTTTTTATCAAATCTTCCTTCAAACCCTAAAAGGAAAGACTAGCCGGGATTAATTACACACTACAAGTTCGCCAATCTTTCAGCCAGGCCAGTGTCGGTACTTTGAGGGAGGTCCCCCGTGCTTTCGCACGAACCTAATTAATGTAAACCTCGTTTTCCCAGAGGCGTAACCTCGTTAACACCTTTCTAGACACCTACTTGATCGGCTAATTGTAATGTATAAAACTCTTCCAGGAGTAACTCTTACTCGCAGCGGGTATCGGGATCCAACTATCTCATAGAAGGTATGCAATCTCATTGCAAATTTCAACACTTGAAATTCCCGATAATATTTTGCCCCTAGCGTCCTATGACCTTGACGCAGGCCAACAAACCATAGTGCGGTAGTCAAGTTCAACCCGTTATTTCCTGATTGAATTAAACCCACCCGCACGACCCTTGACGCAGGCCAACAAAGTCGCACGACTACCCTAATCCAATCTGCATCATATGCATAAGCAGATAAATACTAGTTAGCTACCGCACACTACGCCTTGACGCAGGCCAACAAACGTAGCACGAATACTAACTACCACTTATCTGAAATGACGGAGGGCTACGACAGGTTTTTCTGAAAACCTATTGCGTAATGAACTTGATATCGTTGTAGAATCAAATGATTTTAAAAAATGGAGTGTTTTTGAGGCTTTTGTAGTTTTGCTAAAGGAGTCACTCCCGGTGAAGGGATCGTCGGTCCTTTCCTCGTCGAATGAGGTGCGGGATATGTCATATATATCACCGTGCAAAGCAAAAACTCTTAAAAGCAATCAAAAGACAAACCGAGTGTGTAGCATCTGCCAGTTATTGCTAAAGGAGTCACTCCCGGTGAAGGGATCTCGGTCCTTTCCTCATTGAATAAGGTGCAGGATATATCACATATACCTCTGTGCAAAGCAAGAACTGTAGCTACCTGTTTTATTTTTGAAATTCGATTCTACAACATCTTAGGTTTCTTTTATTTCATTAATCACATTAATGAAGTCCCATCATTTAAGTACCTAAACATCACAGATAAATACGACGTACACTTATGCCATCCGCATTCGCCTCGATGTCCTCTCGTGCACCGTTAGGTTAGGTGACTAACGGCAGAGCGGGGCAGGGCTAGCGCGGGTGTAAAACATAAGTAACGTCTATATAATATATCATATATAGTATATACTGTATCTATCACAGAACATCACATGATCATATCACAGATATCGCAGCAGAAGAATCATATGAAATATTGGATATACTAGGACGTCCGTGTTTTCAATACGAGCCAGTATAAAACACGGATTCCACGGTCGTGATGAATAGCCAAACCCACACCCCTAGACCCCTACGAGAGCGGCAAGCAACCCTACCAATTCTAAAGTTAGGAGACCCGGACTCGACTCCTCGAGTTGGTCTCCCACTGGACTCCAGAACCCGGTTACTTGTGCTCCCCTCCTTGGGTCTATCCTAGTGCGGAAAAGTAAATAATATACAAACGGTGACATCTTCCGCAACCTGGAAGTGCCCCAATAAAAGAATATTACATACAAGTTTTTACATGAATGAAAATGAAAAACACTCATCTCACATAAAACCCCCGGCTATTCAAACACGACGATCCAATATAACATATCCAGCAACACATAACATCACATGTCATCAACGTAAGTAAATATGCGCATCCCAATTGTCGTTGACATATAGCAACGAAACCGGCGATATCACATATTACACTTACGGTCACAGAAAAGAAAGTGTAAAACTACAACAGTTGGAATCCGCAACCTCCTCAGACATCGCATGCCTGACCAAATGAATTACTTAGACATCGCATGCCTAACAATTATAAACCCCGCATTTTAGTCTCATTATCGAAAACACTTTTCAATATCAAGTCGGGTAATTCAACAGGATTCCCGACATCCTGATCGAATGCTCGTCGCAAACTTTAGTAGACGGCCGCACCCCCGATACCGTCGACGAAGTGCACCAAGGCGGAACACCGCTGCCGCGAGCACCCGGACGGATGCTTTCGGCGACGGGGTTCTCCTACAGTCACTTGGTCGGGGCTATGGAGTGAGGCTGTCTATTAAGTTTACCCGGCGAGTATCCGCGTACGCTACGTGATTGCGACGGACTTTTGATCACATCAAAATTTCGTGGCAACCGATCAAGTGAGACTAAACTGCTATGTTTATAACATTCATTTTGTTATCTCATAACTACTTGTGAATTCCAATTATTGTATCCCATTCCAGATAAATAGAAAATGTCAAACTTTCCGATCGAACAATCGAACACCCAAGTTTTCCCGATACAGATCAACACATGAAATATGAGTCTAACAACATTCAGTTCGTGCCTCAGTACCAACGGTCCAGCTGTAGAAGGGTCAAGCCAACGCCTCACATGTGGCACGCCGTACTGCCCCAAATCCGAAGGTTCAAAGGGCAGTTCAAGACGGTCACATAATCGAGTTAAGGTTTGTTGTCTTCTAGAGGGTCCATCGCGTTACTTGCACTACTTAGAACGTCGTCAAACTACGGAAAAATCCAACACTTGGAAATTTCCCGACAGGGGAAAAATTGGGTATTTATATCCGGTCGAACTTTTTAACATATTCTAAAATTTATCCGGAAAGCCACACAGACAAAATTTGATACTCCGATCAAAACACCGAATCCCCAAAACAACTCCAGAAAATTCAACTCTTGAATAAATTTTAAAAATACCCAGAGAACTCAGCACCTGAAACAATGAATTACTGTGCAAACAGTTAGGGCTGACGTCATGATTCTGCCGCGGAACCGCCGCATAAGCTAGGCTTATGCCGCGGTTTCGCCGCCGTTTACACTGTTCATTCAAAACTTTTTGCGCCGTAATTCTTAGATTTCCCTGCTGAGTTTTCTGCATATTTTTAATTTTGAAAAATCCACGATTTTAGAAAAAAGTACAGAGAGCAAGTTTAGGTTTGGGTTTTCGGGTCGTTCGGACTTCAAACTCCGTCTAGACTTCGCCTAAGGCTCTAGCTAGGCTCCGATACCACTGTAGGGTTCCTAGGCACTCTAGTGAGGTCTCACAAGGCATCAACCATGCTAATTTCAAAATTTAACGGTGCCGAGAAACCCGACTACGGACCGTTGGCTAGAAATCTAGGCGAAACAATAAAGTAGTTAACAACTTAACTAATGGGAAATGGAAATACAACCTTTGTAGATCCGGTGCTCCACCTCTATAGCTCCGCAACGAAGTTCCTTTGCTGTCCAAAAGGAATCCGGGCTCTAGCGTCGGCTTCATCGGAGAATAGGCGAGCTAGGTCGTCGATGTCCATGCCGAAGATGATCTACGTCGAGGCATCGCTAGATCAAGTTCCACCTTCACCTTGCCATGAAAACTTGTGAAGGAAACACACTCTACTACTTGGCAAGAGGTAGAGGATGAAGAAATAGGAAGTGGGTAGACTTTAGAATTGGATTTCTCACTCATTTCCATCAATCACCATTGATGGAGCTTGCTTTCTTCAAGTGAAGAAAGGAAGAAGAAGAAGAATAATGTTATGATAAGAATAATAATAATGGAAAATAAAATCTATTCTTATCATAATCACACCATGGTTAAGTGTAGAGAGAGGACCATGGTTAGGTGTAGTGGTTAGGGTTAAGCATGAGACAAAATGGTCAATTTATTCAAACCTTCATGAATGTTCATGAAAGAAACAAAAATAAAAGCCACCATTTTATCTTTATGCATTATATTTTCCAAAGAAATAAATGAATAAATAAATGTATATGAAAAACAAAACCCTAACCATTTAAATAACCATGGATCAATCTTTAACACAAACCAAGTAAGCATGCATCATCAAACATGATACAATCATGTGCACAAAACTATATCGAATATACAATGTGCACATCCGAGCGAGAAAATCCAATTAAAGTGAACCGATACTAATTAATGCAAAGTAATATATCAAATATATAATTATGCATTAAATCATTAAATCAACACTTGATTTAACGATCCGGTCATATCGTATATAACCGACTAGTATCCAATGTATCGGTTTATCGAATCAATCCTTGATTCGATAATTAGGGTATATCGCATATAACCTAATCGATACATTCATCGCGAGAATGAAATACGGTATCACATACACGCATTATTCTCGGTCCCGCACATATCTCATATGCGCTCTTATTTCGTTTCGCTTGAGCCAGGAAACCTCTGTGTAGGACTCTAAAGACTCGTCAATACACCGGCAGCAGGTGATGATCATATCAAACACCCACAAGCCACAAGCGGTCTGCTAAACGTAACGGCCACCCGGGTATTGAGCGATCTGAAGATCGACGAGCAAGCCCGCTCACACTCCAGTGAATCCAACCAGTAACACTACCGTACAGTCCGGTCTGATCGTCTGATATGTCGCATATCTCGTCTAGGGGTGGTAAACGTCAGACCCCAATAGCTCGATAAGTCGTGTCGATATGAGGTCTATAACTATTCGAGAAACTACTGGTAACACTTACCAGTAAATCTCAGCAACCCTGGCCAGGGATTTCCTGTTATAGCTAATCGAACACAGCGCAACATCAACTCCCTATACCGGGAGAGACGAATCCCCTCCTATCGCTCATTGCCTCCATGTGACTCGGGACTGTACCCAAAAACCACCGTTTTGCACGTCCTCTTGGACGTGGTAAAATGGAAATCAAAGCACAGTGGGAACCACACGAGACTCTATGACGATCTCGGGTCAACAGACTACTCTGTACCAGTGTCACCAGAGAACTGCCATCTGACGTGAGGTATAATACCATCTGGGAGTTCTCGGCGAGTCCGTCCAGTGTACCCAGTCTCTACTGAGCACCCGTATATCATCTCTGATGTCAAACACCGATGGATATGGGATCATCCATCGCCCATCTGTATGGGTCGAGAAGGTATACGCTAGTCTACTCTGGTATATCGATGCCCCTTCTCGATACACCCACGACTAGGGACTTTGAAGGATGTACTTATAGACTATCTGTCCCCACTAGTATGATATGCATCATAGTCCAGGTAGTCAAGCACACATCCTAAGGGCTTTACCAACATGTAACAGAGAGACAATCAGTGTACACGTTAAGGTAAAGAGCAACCAGATAGCATACTATCATGTCGAGCAAGAAAGTCCTCCCTATATATGTCCCAGTATCCACTACAATATACATCCTATGTATAGTAATGGCTTCTAGGGCATACATATAACTAACAACAGGGGAGTCCAAGAGGCAACTTTTTCATGTTGGGGACTCGGCGGTCCGGCCGAGTCCGGCCGGCAGCACCGGCCAATTCGGCCGATCCCGGCCGAGTCCGGTGATCGGAGTGTCCCCCGTCGCTTCATTATCCCTTTTTTCCAGTTTGGTTTTTGGGTGTAGTGGGTTTTTTGTGAGTTATGCACGTGTAAACCCTTGGTATTCTAAAAATTCAAAATAAAACAATATTAAAAAATAATGTGGGGTATGAGATTTGAACTCTGTTGGCTTGGTTCAGTAGTGCAAGGTATTACTAATGAGCTAAAAGCTCTTTCTTGCTATTAAAAAGCAAAACAATTACTTATAGCAATCACAGTAAATGCAAATACCCCAAGTATACATAAATTTTTAAACAAATTTTTGTATACTAAAATTGGAGTTGTTACAGTCTACCCTCCTTACAAAAATTTCATCCTCGAAATTTACAACTTTTATTTTAAGGACTAGTTTACAAAGAGGTGAGGATATCTTGCACGCATATCATCTTCCCTTCCCCAAGTTGATTCTCCTGGAGTGTCTTTTCTCCACATCACTCGAACCAAGTTGGCTTCCTTGTTCCATAGTGACTTAACTTTCCTGTCCAGGATCTCAACAGGTTGTTGCTCACAAGATAAGTCGGGCTGTATAGTGAGCTCGGAATGATCAAGAACATGGCCGGGGTCACTCACATACCTTCTGAGTTAGGATATGTGAAACACATTATGCACTCCTTCCAATGAAGTTGGAAGTGCTAAGCGGTATGCCACTTCACCGACTCGTTCGAGTATGTCAAACGGTCTAATGTATCTCGGACTTAGCTTACCCCGTCTTCCAAATCGGATCACTCCACGGTTCGGAGATATCTTTAAGAATATGTGATCTTCTGGCTGGAACTCCAAGTGACGCCGCTTTACATCAGCCCAGTGCTTCTGTCAATCTTGGGCTATGCGCATCTTTTCTCTGATAGTACAAACCACATCAACAGTCGCTACTATCATCTCAGGTCCAAGAAGTTACCTATCTCCGATGTCTTCCCAACTTAATGGCGATCGACACTTCCTTCCATATAATGCTGCAAAAGGTGTCATTCCTATGCTTGCTTGGTAGCTGTTGTTTTACGAAAACTCCACAAGATGTAGGTGATCTTCCCACGATCTTTTGAAGTCTAACATACATGCTCTGAGCATATCCTCCAAGATATGAATAGTTCGCTCAGACTGACCATCTGTTTATGGATGATAAGCCATGCTGAAGTTCAGACTTGTTCCCAAGCTTGCTTGCAGACTCTGCCAAAATTGCGATCTGAACCTGGTGTCACGATTGGAGACAATGCAGACCGGTACTCCATAAAATCTCACAATTTCCTGTATGAGTTCATGCGTATCAGGGATAGTACATATTTAAAGAGTTTAAATCTTAAGTAGATTATTACCTCCATGTACTTCTTTGCTAATGACTCAGTTGATTGGCCAACTCGAAATGGGATGAAGTGAGCCGACTTTGTGAGTCGATCCACAATGACCCATACTGCATCGTTACCCTTTGTGCTACGAGGTGTAAGTCCATGCTACCTCTCCCGGTACTTACGGGCTTGCGGAATTTGATGAAAAACGATTTTTCAAGAGGCGGCAACATGGACTCAAAACGGATCTTTGTTAAACTATCCACCTAATATCCTAACTAAGAGTTGTTAACTACTCAGTTAGGGGGTTATACCTTTGTTTCTTAAACTCCTTCGTCTTCTACACTTGATGGTTCTCCGGATCGGTTTCACCCCGTCGTCTCCTTGCGCCGAAGATCAATCCACCCGAAAGCTTCTACCTTTGGCTTCTTCTTCGAGCTTTGAAGAAACTAGTTCACTCGGTTTGCTAAACCTTGTGAACTAGAGTGAGTAGAGGAGAGTGTGTTGGGATTTTATCTATGGTTCTTGGTTCTCAACACATGAGACAAGTGAACCATAGACTAAAGAGAGGGAGAGCAAGAGGAAGAGGATGAGAGCTCAAGAACAAGAGAGAGAATGGAAATGATAGAATGAGCAAAACTTTTTCTCTCTTGGCTCTCATAATCCAAAGCCATCATAACAAATCATAGCAATCAAGTATTATGTGATGGTTTAAGCTACAATAGCCATATCATTTCATGCACTCAATTTTCACAAGAAAAACAAGCAAGCAAAAGTCTTTACCATGAAATGATAGCTATTGTCATCATGATGGTCAACTGGTTGGGTCAACCGGTCAATAAAGTCAACAAGTCAACAAAGTCAACCCCTCAACAACCATGTCACCATAATACTTAATTAATATTATTGTTAATCATATATCATATTCTCATTAGGGTTTAGCAAAAAGTCAATGGTCAACAGTCAACAGTCAACAACCCTAATGAGAATCCTCTGCCTCTGTCTCTCTGTCAACTGTGCATACACACCCGCATCCACATTCCGAGGAACACGAATACATACTAGATAAAATCAATCCCAAAACGTACACTAGGATCTGGCTTAAACCAAAGCCCGGTAGTGTTAACTGTCCGGACACTAAACGTGCACAAGTGCACGGATGTGACCGAACCCTGTCGCAAATCCATGCGACCTGTCGCAAAACCATGCGACCTCTACTCTTTTGCCTAAAGGCGAATAGTTTTCTGTGTGGGACTCTAAAGACTCGACACTACGCTGGCAGTGGGTTTAACCACAGACCGCAAGCGGCACTAGCTGTGCGTAACGGTCCCCAGGTAGATGCCGACAAGAAGACTGATGAGGTGAAACCCATCTGAACTCCTACTGAGCCTGAATGTGACAGTCTCCGTACAGTCCGGTCTGTTCGTCTGATACATCGCATGGCGGGCCTAGGGGGCGGTAAACGTCAGTCCCCTAATAACGGTACAAGTCGTGTCGGAGTGAAGCCCAAAACACCCTGAGATAACACTTGAAGCCTACCAGTATATCTCGCTTGCCCTAGCCAGGGACTACTCGTGTAATGGCTCTCCTAGACACAGCGCGATGTCAACCCCCAATACCGGGAGAGACGAATCCTGTCTAACCGTCACTGCCTCCAAGTGCTTCGGGACTGCACCCAACTACTACCTGTTTGCACGACTCCTTTGAGCCCTGGTAGGGTAGTAATCAAAGTACAGTGGGAATACACTCGAGGCGAAGTGACAGTGTCAAGTCAGCGGACTAAGCTGTACTCATGTCACCTGGGAACTGATAACTGACGATAGGTATAATACCAACCAATCAGTTCCCGACGAGTCCTGTCCAGTGTACTCGTAACCTAACGAGCACCCGCATACTATCTCAAGTACGACGTACTGACGGCTGTGGGACAGACCGTCTCCCCTGCTGGGATGAGAAGCGCATACGCTAGTCTACTCCGGAGTATCGATACCCTGTCTCGATAGTCCTACGACTAGGGACCTGTATAAGAATGTGCTTATGGATTACCCAGCCCCCACGAGTGTGACTGCCATCACAACGCTGGTAATCAAGCAAAGATCCTAAGGGCTCCACTAATGTGTATAGGTGATATAATAAAGTAAACACATGTACACATTGAAGTAGAAACAAACCAAGTAGCATACTACCATTTTGAGCAAGATCGTCAATACAAGGTGAATATCCCAAGCTTCCATTAAGTAATACACATACTAATATGATACAGTAATGGCCTCTTGGGCATATACACTAACAATCTCCCACTTGCACTAAGGCCATGTACTGGCGTATCGAAGACCTATCATCTCGATCAGCCGCTCGAACTGAGTCTGGGGCAAGGCCTTAGTGAATGGATCTGCAGTGTTATCTTCTGAAACAACCCTCCGAACCTCGATCTCCTGGCGATCCACGATCTCCCTGATCAGGTGATACCGCCTCAAGATGTGTCTGGATTTCTGATGGGACCTGGGTTCCTTCGCTAAAGCTATAGCCCCGTTGTTGTCGCAATACAGAGGTATTGGATCAACAATGGACGGAACCACCTGAAGTTCTTTTAAGAACTTCCTCATCCAGACGGCTTCTTTTGCGGCATCAGATGCAGCGATGTATTCCGCTTCCATAGTCGAGTCAGCAACGGTTTCCTGTTTGGAACTCTTCCAACACACCGCCCCTCCATAGAGGGTAAAGACAAAACCCGACATGGACTTGGAATCATCCTTGTCACTCTGGAAGCTGGAGTCAGCAAAGGCCTCGATCTGGAGGTCTTTTCCGCCATACACCAAGAACATCTCCTTAGTCCTTCTCAGGTACTTGAGAATGTTCTTTACCACTATCCAGTGCTTCTCCCCAGGGTTTGACTGATACCGGCTTACCACACTCAGTGCATAAGCTACATCCGGTCTGGTACACAACATCGCATACATTATAGAGCCTACCGCAGAAGCGTAGGGTATAATAGACATGCGATTCCTCTCCAAATCAGTCTTGGGAGACATCTCTTTAGAGAGGGTGATCCCGTGACAAGCCGGTAGGTTACCGCGCTTGGAATCTTCCATACTGAATCTTTTCAGTATGGTGTCGATATACCTGGACTGCGAAAGTCCTAATATCCTCTTGGATCTATCACGATGGATCCGAATCCCCAGGATGTATGAGGCATCACCCAGGTCTTTCATGGAGAACCTGTGTGACAAGAACCCCTTGACAGATTGTAGCATAGGAATGTCATTTCCTATCAAAAGAATGTCATCCACGTATAAAACGAGGAATATGACAGTTCTTGCTACAAATCTACTATAGATGCATGGTTCATCTGGATTTTTGATAAAGCCGAATTTTTTGACTGTCTCATCAAAACAGATGTTCCAACTCCGCGATACCAGCTTTAGTCCATAGATGGACTTAAGCAACTTGCACACCTTTCCGCTGCTCCCACTCTGAATGAAACCCTCTGGCTGGTCCATATAGACACATTCCTCTAAATTTCCATTTAGAAAAGCGGTCTTTACGTCCATCTGCCAAATCTCATAATCGTGGAAGGCAGCAATGGCAAGAAGGATCTGAATGGATTTCAGCATAGCTACTGGAGAAAAGGTTTCGTCATAGTCCAAACCAGGTCTTTAACAAAAACCCTTTGCAACAAGTCTTGCTTTATAGGTCTCAACCTGTCCATCTACACCAATCTTCCTTTTGAAGATCCACTTGCATCCTACGGGTTTTACCCCGTCTGGAGCAATGTCCAACGTCCATACTTTGTTGGTGTACATGGACTACATTTCAGTCCGCATTGCATCCAGCCATTTTACCGAGTCAACGCTCTGAACGGCCTGCTGGAAGCTAGTAGGCTCATCATAATCTATGATGCAATCCTTTCTATCCCCGTCTATGAGAAAACCGTAGTATCTCTCGGGCGGATGAGACTGCCTACTACACCTGCGGAGTGGCGTAGGAATGTCCTGTTCTTTTGAACCCTCTGGTTCCACTAAGCCTTCAGTAATAGTCTGTGGTTCTGGAATTTCTTCCAGTTCTACTGCGCTCCCACTAATTTCCTTTTCCAAGAACTGGTGTTCTAGAAAGTAGGCATTACGAGAAACAAAGACCTTTTGTTCCTCTGCGTGGTAGAAAAGATACCCCCTGGTGTTCTTTGGGTATCCCATAAACTTACACAGTACTGAGCGTGCCTCGAGTTTGTCCGCATGCTGCTTTTTGACAAAAGCTGGATATCCCCAGATCTTCAGATATTGAAGATAGGGTTTCTTCCCACTCCATAACTCATATGGTGTGGTAGGCACAGTCTTAGTGGGAACTCGGTTCAAAAGGTATGCGGCTGATTCTAGCGCATATCCCCAAAATGATCGCGGTAACTCAGCGTTACTCATCATGGACCGTACCATATCCAATAGGGTGCGGTTCCGTCTCTCCGATACACTGTTATGTTGCGGAGTGTATGGAGGAGTAAGCTGAGAGAGAATTCCATTCTCTTTTAAGTAATCCAGGAACTCGGCACTCAAGTATTCACCACCTCGATCCGATCTTAGAATCTTGATACTTTTGCTGGTTTGTTTTTCTACCTCATTCTTATATTCCTGGAATTTTCCAAAGGCTTCAGACTTATGTTTCATTAAGAAGACATGTCCGAATCTTGAAAAATCATCCGTAAAAGTAATGAAGTAAGAAAAACCGCTTCGCGCATGTGTAGACATTGGACCGCACACGTCGCTGTGTACGAGTCCCAAGAGCTCGCTCGCTCTTACTCCGTGTCCAGTGAACGGAGTATTTGTCATCTTTCCTTTAAGACAGGATTGACAAGTGGCATACGATTGATATTCGAACGGATTCAAATATCCTTCTGTATGTAACTTCGTCAACCTTCTCTCATTGATGTGACCCAGTCTACAATGCCATAAGAAAGTCTGATTGATTTCTGGAGACTTTCTTTTGTGTGTATTCTGGACATTGAAAATCTGTGGTTGGTTTAATACGTATATACCATTGCTCAATGTACCTGACCCAATCAGAACTTGATTAAGGTGAATGTTTACAACATTGCTTACAAACGCAAATTCATAACCTTCTTTAGAAACCAAAGATACAGAAATGATATTACAAGTTGCGTTGGGTACAAAATAGCAATTACGCAAAACCAAAACATGTCCATCTGACATTCCCAGGTGATAGTCCCCCACAGCCTTAGCATCCATGCTAGCTTCGTTTGCAACTTTGAGGGTCATGTCACCTGCCTTCAAAACCCTACGGTTTCTCATGCAAAGAATTACAGATATGAGATCCTGATCCGGTATCCAATACCCAGGAAGTAGAGTTTATTGATAGACAGTTTTCAATAACATACACACCTGAAGCTGAAGCCGCAACTTGCTTCAGTTCCTGTGTTCTGCCTTTCCAAGCCCTGCAATCATTCTTCCAATGTCCACTCTTATGACAATAGAAGCATTCTTCTTTATCCACAAGCTTCCCCACTTTCTTTGTTGCTTTTGCCTTTCCCTTCGTATCCACTTTACTAACACCGCCCCTTGGTTTGGCGGGGGCTTTTTTCTTCTTTCCCTTGGCTTTCGCTTTGGACCTAGAAGAAGAAGATCCTCCTACAAACAAAGTGGATGTTTCCCTACCTTTCTGTAGGGTGCCCTCTGCTCTCCTCAGCATGTTGAGGAGTTCTGAAAGTTCAACTTTCTTTTCTTGTAAGTTGAAGTTCAGTATAAACTGGGCGTAAGTGGAAGGAAGGGACTGGAGAATCAAGTCCGTATAGAGCTCATTCTCCAACGTGGTCCTAAGGTCCGCGAGCTCCTCAATGTAGCCAATCATCTTAAGCACGTGTTTCGCTACCGATGATCCGACGGCCAATCTTGCCGAAAATAACTTCTTCGACACTTCGTATCTTGCGATACGAGATTGCTCTCCATAAAGTTCTTTTGTATGGAGAAATATGGATTCGAGGTCCATATTCTCGTGCCTCCTCTGATGTTCGTTGTCCATAGAGGCAAGCACGAGGCACTTGGCCTTCGCGCAGTCTAGTTCCCCGGTCTTACTGATTTCCTTATCCGCGACGCTGGTTTTGGGACCTGGGATAGGGGGAGCTTTGGTGGTAAGAAGATACCCCAGCTTGTCGTAAGTGATTGCCATCTTGACATTCCTGAGCCAATCTTTGTAGTTTGGCCCTGTCAGTATGTTTTTTATCTAGAAGTAACTTAAGTCCAGTCATGTCGATTGGTCGCTGCAATTAGGAGAGAGAGAAGAAACACTCAGCATGATGCTCTTGCAAGTTTAGAGTGGTTTTTAGTTTGTCTAAACAGGATGGCTCCCACTGTCTCTCGAATCCCTCCTCAAACCAAAAAGGAAGAATTAGTCAGGATCAATCTCACCGTACAATTCTTGCTTAACCGTTCGGCCAGGCTGGTGTCGGTACTTCGAGGGAGGTTTTCCAACGTTTTCGCGAAGTTCCTTAATTAAATAACCACTTTTCCCTGTGGGCGTAGCCCCGCTAACACCTTTCTAGACACCTACTTGGTTTATAGCATTGATCGTTAAGTGAGAAATTTCCCGAGGAGTAGCATATACTCACAGTAGGATCGGGATCCAAATATCATCACGTGACAAAACTGAAGGAATCCTACCAGAATCATCACACTCCAAATGGTATGCAGCGCTAGCAAGTTTCAGTACTTATGAAACTCCCGATGTGGATTTTTGCCCCATGCTCTTATGACCTTGGCGTGAGGTCAAAATGTCATAAGTCACATGTCAAGTTCTTCCCATCATTATCCAGGTTAATTTGAACCCACCCGGACCTACCCTTGACGTAGGCCAAAATGGCAGTACGACTGTCTCAAACCAACACATTCTATCTATGCAACAGATAAATATCCGGTAGCTACCAATCACTATGCCTTGGCGTGAGGTCAAAATACATAGCTAGAATACTACCGAATATTTAATTGAAATGATGGAGGGCTACGGATGGTTTTGGCTAAACCGTGAACGTAGTGAACTTGATATAATCGATGGAACGAGATAGCTTTTAAAAGGAGTGGCTCAAGCTCCGCATATAAAAGTTGGTTTTGAAAAGAACCGAGTGGTTTTTCGAAAGTGTTCCAACGACTTTTACTTGGTTTATTTTCTTGCATTAGTTCTTTTAATGCATATTTTTCTTGCATTAGTTCTTTTAATGCGTCCCATCATTTAATCATACCATTGCAGAAAACAACCAAAATGTCACGCCCCGCTTCCCAGTGTACGGCGAATTGAACGCGACAAGGTCCGCTACGTATGTACTCAGAAGTACATACGCTAAGCGTAGCTAAGCAATATAAAGTAATCACAAGAGACAAATGATATAGAAATAACAGCAACTTTTATTAATAACATTCTTTGTACAATGCCTGAAAGGAAAATACAACTGAAATGAAAAGTAATGCCTAAACAGTGGCATAACAATAACTGGAAATACTGGAAAGAACAAGGTATAATATCTAGAGCTCTGGGTCTTCGTGGAACTGCTCCAAATCTTCACCGGTGGGCTCGATCTCAGCTTGGTCCAACACACCTGATGACATTCAAAGAAGAAAGAAATAGAATGTCGTCAGCGAACATGTCGCTCGGTAAGTCCCAAGATAAAAAAGAATGAGAATGACAGAGTAACAGTATTTTCTAAAGTATTACATTGTTGAATATTATGGAATATTGAGTTAACGCTGTTGTTTGTAGCTTGGTACAGAAGGATGCCAGTGTATACGAGGGGGATCTCTATATGCTAGAGATCAGGGCAAAAGGAAAGTACAAGGAACCGTTATGCCACGGTACAACAGCAATAGGATTCAGGTTAGGTGTCTTAATCTGACCACCTCGTGCCACCTTTACCACCTTCCGTACCAATCTACCCCTTAAACCCCGTAATGTTTAACAATATTGTAGTATTGGAATATGTAAATTGAGTGACTGACCAAAACCATGATATCAGTAAATATGTTGTAACTGTGTAATCAGGTAAATGGAATATCAGGATAATGGATGAATATCAGGATAATGGATGAATATCCATGGTTTGATTCAGTCAAAAAGAATATATTGTTAACTGGATTCAGGGTTTCATGTATTCAAATTGTATTGGAATATAAAAGAATATAGATTGACTTGAATCATATTCGAGTCAGAAATAGTCAGACTCTAACCCGAGTCAGACTAAAAGAAAGATAATTTGAAGTTCAATATTAGTTAGGGGCCTTATTGTAATTTGTAAAACTTGAGGGGGTTTTATGTAAAAAGTACTTTTGTATAGTTTTCAAAATACACCTCAAGTATTTAATATTCATTTTTATAGTTATAATGAATGTGGATTTTATTTGTGTTATTCTAGTGAATATATCCTAATAACAGTATTAATTGATTTATCGAAAATTCATGGTATTTTAATATAACTTTTAATCTTGTAATTTTAGGAAAAAGTGGGAACTTTATATTATAATAAAATAGGCGTTTAAATGATAATTATATATATATTAACACAAGAATAATTTTAAATAAATATTTTAATCTCCAAAATCTCATTTTTTCTCAAATGTCGTATTTTAAACCTTTCGAGACCGAATGCTCCTTGCGGAGGTCTGAATCTCGCACTACTAGCCCGCGGGTGCACGATGAACCGTACTATCCCTAACGGGTTCCCCAAAAGTGGGTTGTAGCGGCACTTTGCTTAGGTTTTTCATTTAGGAAAAACGGTTTAATAAATAAAAGGTATTTATTTGTAAAAGAGTATAGTTTTCTGTATTTTAGTTTCTAGGGTTTGCTAAGCCAACTAGCCTATTTCTAAGGGTCTAAACGACAATTCATTAGAAGCCTCAAATCGCCTCTTCACCGCCAATTGTGACCAGGTAAGTACAAGTGAGGAGGGAGGGATCCGCTCACGAATCGTGAGACGGGCCTTTTAAAGTTACCCAAGCTCACTTGCCTAGCCTAGACACCACAAAGTCAGTTTAGATAAACGATCGATGTCCATGACCAATCGTGCTTTCATCTTATAAAAGATTTTATTTAGAAATGTTTACAACTTAAAACTTTCAATAAAGATTATAAAGATTATGGTATTTTAGTGAAAAGTCCTGTAATTTCGTATTCTATGTTTTGACATATATCAATTAGGGTTATAATTGAGTGCGTGTAGAGGTAGATCATTACTTCGTGACTTATTTTAAATTTTAATGATGTTTAGAGGTTAAACATGATATATTAAACTTAAAGGTATTATAGCGCAAGAATACGGTATTCGAAAACGTTATCATTTCATGTGTGAAAATTCATTCAAATTGGTTTCTACAAGTTTAGTGATCAAGATAAACCTATTTAGGAGTGAGGGAATTAATTAAACTAAGAAAAATGAACTTCATGGTATTTTTATGAAAAGAATACGGTTTTGTAAATAAGTTATCATTTCATGTGAGAAAGTTTGTTTAAATTGGTTTATGGGTGATTAATAGTCAACATGAATATAGGTAGGTATTATGTATTAGGTGACAAGTGGAAATTTGCAGAAAAACGAATCGGAAATCGGTTTGTTCCGATTTCCGTCGGGTTCCAAAAAGTCGTATTTTTATATTAAAGAACAGAGAGATAGAAGTGATAGGACTTACGGGTTTGGACAAGCTAAGGAGGCTAAGGAAGGTGGTGGTTGTCGATGCGTCGAAAACGTCGCGAAGGTTCTAATCCGGTCGCCGGAATCCGTCGTCGGTTTCGGCAGCGCTTCGCTTCTCGCTCTTCGTACCGAGTTCTCGAGAATTTGGGAGAGTGGACTTAGAGTTGTGAGGTGAAATGGTAGAGGGTAGGGGTCTTTATATAGGGCTAGTCTAGGGTTAGGGTTAGGATTAAAAAATATTTAAAAAAATGTAAAATTCATTAAAAATTCATTAATTTTGGACTTAAAAGAGGTTTAATGGAAATTGTGTAACAGTACTGGAAAATTGGACCATGCAGGGGAATTGACCAAGTCAACACGAAACTTTTTCGTGGTGACGACTCGGCCGACCGGCCGACTTGGCCGAGTCAGGGCCGAGTCGGGTGTCGTTGGGTAGGGTTTGGTCTGGGGGAGATTTTGGTATAGTTTATTTTTTATAAATTGCAATAAATTGTGAGTTATGGCTGTTTGACTGATTGACTTCCCTAAAAAATTAAAACAAAATGATATAAAAATTATGTGGGGCATGCGATTCGAACTCTGGTGGCTTGGTTCAGCAGTGCAAGGTATTACCAATAAGCTACAAGCTCCTTCTTGTAATTATTGTAAGGAATTAGATACCTAAATTATTTCCAGCAACATCAATACTCCAAGTATACACTATATTTAAAGCAAATTTTTGGTATACAAAATTGGAGTTGTTACAATCTACCCTCCTTACAAAAATTTCGTCCTCGAAATTTACAACTTTTATTTGAGGACTAGTTTATAAAAAGGTGCGGATATCTTGCACGCATAACATCTTCTCTTTCCCACGTGGATTCTCCTGGAGTGTCTTTTCTCCACATTACCCGGACCAATTTAACTTCTTTGTTCCGAAGTGTCTTCACTTTCCTGTCCAGGATCTCCACAGGTTGTTGCTCACAAGACAAATCGGGCTTTTATTTGAGGACTAGTTTACAAAAAGATGCGGATATCTTGCACGCATAACATCTTCCCTTTCCCACGTGGATTCTCCTGGAGTGTCTTTTCTCCACATTACCCGGACCAATTTAACTTCTTTGTTCCGAAGTGTCTTCACTTTCCTGTCCAGGATCTCCACAGGTTGTTGCTCACAAGACAAATCGGGCTGTATCGTGAGCTCGGAATGATCAAGTACATGGCTGGGGTCACTCACATACCTTCTGAGTTGAGATATGTGGAACACATTATGCACTCCTTCCAATGAGGGTAGAAGCGCTAAAGGATATGCCACTTCACCGACTCGTTCGAGTATATCGAACGGTCCAATGTATCTTGGACTCAACTTTCCCCGTCTTCCAAATCGGATCACTCCGCGGTTCGGAGATATTTTCAAGAATACATGATCTCCTGCCTGGAACTCCAAGTGTCGTCTCTTCGCATCAGCCCAATGTTTCTGTCTATTTTGGGCTATGCACATTCTTTCCCTGATAGTACGAACCACATCAACGGTCGCTACTATCATCTTTGGTCCAAGGAGTTCTCTATCTCCGATGTCGTCCCAACTTAATGGCGATCGACACTTCCTTCCATACAATGCTGCGAAAGGTGCCATTCCTATGCTTGCTTGGTAGCTGTTGTTGTACGCAAACTCCACAAGATGCAGGTGATCTTCCCACGATCCTTTGAAGTCGAGCATACATGCTCTGAGCATATCCTCCAAGATCTGAATAGTTCGTTCCGACTGACCATCTGTTTGTGGATGATAAGCCGTGCTGAAGTTCAGACTTGTTCCCAAGCTTGCTTGCAGACTCTGCCAAAATTGCGATCGGAACCTGGTGTCACGATTGGAGACAATGCAGACCGGTACTCCATGAAGTCTCACAATTTCCTGTATGAGTTCATGGGTATCAGAGATAGTACATTACGAAGAGTTTTTAAATCTAATTTAGATTATTACCTCCATGTACTTCTTCGCTAATGTCTCAGTTGATTGGCCAACTCGAAATGGGATGAAGTGAGCCGACTTTGTGAGTCGATCCACAATGACCCAAATCGCATCGTTACCCTTTGTGCTGCGAGGAAGAGCAGTTACGAAGTCTATCGTGATGTGCTGCCACTTCCATTCTGGAATTGGTAACGGTTGAAGTAGTCCAGCTGTCCTGTGATGTTCAGCTTTTACCTGCTGACACACCATACATTTTGCGACACTTCTGGCTACTTCACGCTTCATTCCATGCCACCAATAATTCTAACGTAGATCCTTGTACATTTTGGTACCTCTAGGATGTACTGTATAGGGAGAGCTGTGAGCTTCTTTCATTAACTCTTCCCGAACAGGACCCTTTGGTACACACAATCTGCTGCCGTATCTTAAAGATCCGTCTTCATGGATGATGAAATCTGTTCTGAGTCCATTCTCCACTTGTTCTCTGATCTTTTGCAACTTAGCATCGCTGTCTTGTGCTGCTTTGATCTGATTGACAATGGTTGATTGAACTTGTAGATTCATCAAACTTGAAACATCACCTGGCATGACTAGTTCGATCTCCATCTGATGTAAGTCTTGCTGCAGTTTCCACTGGGTGGTGAGATTCATTGCTAATGGTTGACGACTAAGAGTATCAGGTACTACGTTCACCTTTCTTGGATGATATTGCAAATTGATGTCAAAGTCCGCCATGAGTTCTAACCATCTTCTCTGCCGCATATTCAACTCCTTCTGAGTAAACACATACTTCAGACTTTTATGATCTGTGTAGATGTTCACTCGTTCACCAAGTAAGTAGTGGCACCAAATCTTGAGAGCAAAAATGACGGCTGCCAACTCCAGATCATGCGTCGGATAATTGCGCTCATGAGTCTTCAGTTGTCTTGAAGCATAAGCCACAACCTTACCGTGCTGATGTAGAACACATCCTAATCCCTTACCGGATGCATCACAATGTACTTCGAATCCTCCAGATTGATCCGGTATTACGAGAATAGATGCAGATGTCAGTCTTGACTTGAGTTCTACGAAAACTTGCTCGCATGCTTCTGACCACACAAATTCTTCATCTTTTCGTGTGAGCTTGGTCAGGGGTGTTGCTATCTTCGAAAAGCCTTCAATGAACCTTCTATAATACCCAGCTAAGCCCAAGAAACTCCGAATATCCTTCACTGATTTTGGCGTAGGCCATTCGCTGACTGTTGAAACTTTTGCTGGATCCACAGAAATTCCTTCTCCTGATACGATGTGTCCAAGAAAACCAACTTGATTTAGCCAAAACTCGCACTTACTGTACTTGGCATAAAGCTGATGTTGACGAAGAGTTTCCAGGACAATTCGTAGGTGCTCCGCATGTTCTTTACGATTCTTAGAATATACCAGGATGTCGTCGATGAAGATGACAACGAACCTGTCTAAATACTCCCGGAAAACTTGGTTCATAAGGTTCATGAAGATTGCTGGTGCATTGGTCACTCCAAATGGCATTACTAGAAATTCGTAATGTCCATAGCGAGTTCTGAAAGCTGTTTTGTGAATATCAGCTTCCTTGACCTTCACTTGATGATAACCTGAACGAAGATCTAGTTTAGACAAAACGCAAGATCCACTTAGCTGATCGAATAAATCGTCGATGCGCGGGAGTGGATACTTGTTCTTTATAGTAACTTCGTTCAAGGCCCTATAGTCGATGCACATTCTGTATGAACCTTCCTTCTTCTTCACCAGTAGTACAGGTGCTCCCCAACTTGAAGTGCTGGGACGAATCCATCCTTTCGCCAGTAATTCGTCCAACTGTGTTCGAACTTCCTTCAATCCTTCCGGACTTAGTCTATACGGTGCTTTGATCACCGGTTGTGCTCCTGGTACTAAGTCAATACTGAATTCAAGAGCTCGATCGGGAGGCAAACCTGATATATCGTCAGGGAATACATCGTCGAACTCTCGAACTACTTCTAGTCTTGATTCTTCCTCTGCCTGAGCTGCTGCAACTACTGCTTCTCTTGGCTTCGCTTTGTAAGTACTTGGTTCCAGTGTACGATCTCCACTCTTGAAATAGAAGACCGGATGATCTGGAATCTCAAATACTACCCTCCTTTGACGACAGTCGATGGTAGCATAAAAGGTTCCAAGCCAGTCCATTCCTAGAACCACATCGAAGTTTGGTATGTCCAGTACCTTGAAGTCAGCGTAAAACTCTCGACTGCAGACGATGACTGGACACATGCTGTATCCCATAATTGCCTTTAGAACACCATTTCCGGAACTGATGTTCCGGCTGGATACAAGCGGTGAGACTGGAATCGCATGGGTTCGGACAAACCGTTGTGACATAAAGCAGTGGGATGCTCCAGTATCAAACAGTGCAAGTGCAGGTAGTGAAGCTACTAGGATTGTACCTAAGGTATACGGGATAGGTTTTAGGTATAGGGAAAGTGTGCAGATAAACAAGACTAAAAGATAAGTTTGAGAAGGAAGTTTACCAGTAATGACTTGGCCAGTGGCCTCAGCTTCTTCCACAGACATCATGAAAGCCTGGCGCTTTGGTACATTCCTCCTGGCCTGAGGAGCATTCCTTGGAACGTTCCTTTGAGCTTGATGGAACTGTCGAGGAGGTGGTGTAGCTTGCGGTCCCCTGGGTGGTGCTGGCAGTGCAAGTCTGGGAGCAGGTGCCTGAAGAGCTGGTCGCTGCTGATAAGTATTTGCTGGCCTGGGTGCAGCAACTGGGTTCTGTCTTTGGGGACAAGATCCAATACCGTGAGTAGCTGAACCGCAGATCAAGCAAAGGCGATTGGCTCGACGGCAATCCTTCATCATATGCCCAGTTCTCTTGCAGTAGGTGCAAAAGGCTGGGCTAGGACGATGAATTGGTACTCCGGGTCGCCTTGGCATGAAGGGTGGTCTGGACGTGGCTCCACCTGCCATTTGGTTGGCAGGGCGTTTGACTCCAGCAGACTGAGCTCTGCCTCTCTCTTTTATCACTGCCTCATAACTGCGGGCAGCTTCTAGGGCTTCCTCATGAGTCAAAAACTTTCCTGTGGCTAGAGCAGCCTTAATCTCTATGTCCAAACCTTGCTGAAAACGACGGGCTCTGATCTCGTCCGTCGGTATCAGATGTGCCGCGAATCTGTTTAAAGATTGTGTTAGCTGTGTAGTATGTGATATTTAAAAATTGAACTATTGTGACATATCTTACCGGCTCAACATGGTGAACTCAGCGTCGTATTCATCTACCGATTTGTCCCACATTGATCCTTGCTGTAGATGAATAAACTGCTGCACCATAGCGAACTTGGCAGTCACAGGGAAATATTTCGCGTCGAACTTCTCGCGAAATGTCTTCCATTCAATCGGCTGTACAAGACGGGTTTTTTCCGCCTTCCACCAATTGCGAGCATTATCCGTGATCTGTAGCTTCGCTACACGGACCTAAGCGTGGTCTGGCACTTGAGCTGCTGCCAGATCGTCCTCGATGCTTTGTGCCCATTCTTCCGCTTCAAGAGGGCTTCCCTTACCAGATAACTGCTTTGGGTGCAAAGCTCTGAATTGCTTTATTCCCGGTGCATCGGCTTCAGGACGATTCAAAAGTTGTTGCCGTCCTTCGAGAAGGCTGCGGATCGCCTCAAATAGCATCGTTTGCTCAGTGGGTGGTGCAGGAACAACTGGTGTGAGAGGTAGTGCTGGAGGGGTGTTGTTGACTTTGGTGCTGGTGTTGTTCGGGGAATCCATAACCCTGAAGAAAAATTTGGATTAGGACAGATTCAAATACATGAAATGATAAGATTCAAGGAATAGAGATTTGCAAGATTCAAAGAACATGAATTGTAAAGAATGTTTTAAGTTGCTGGTTCTTGTGTTATATTGCTTAGGTTGTTCACGCAGACCAGAACTGCATGACAAGGATTCATACAGCTCTGACCTGCATGGGCCACCAAAAAAACCTGTCACGCCCCGCTTCCCAGTGTACGACGAAGTGAACACGACAAGGTCCGCTACGTATGTACTCAGAAGTACATACGCTAAGCATAGCTAAGCAATATAAAGTAATCACAAGAGACAAATGATATAGAAATAACAGCAACTTTTATTAATAACATTCTTTGTACAATGCCTGAAAGGAAAATACAACTGAAATGAAAAGTAATGCCTAAACAGTGGCATAACAATAACTGGAAATACTGGAAAGAACAAGGTACAATATCTAGAGCTCTGGGTCTTCGTGGAACTGCTCCAAATCTTCACCGGTGGGCTCGATCTCAGCTTGGTCCAACGCACCCGACGACATTCAAAGAAAAAAGAAATAGAATGTCGTCAGTGAACAGGTCGCTCGGTAAGTCTCAAGATAAAGAAGAATGAGAATGACAGAGTAACAGTATTTTCTAAAGTATTACATTGTTGAATATTATGGAATATTGAGTTAACGCTGTTGTTTGTAGCTTGGTACAGAAGGATGCCAGTGTATATGAGGGGGATCTCTATATGCTAGAGATCAGGGCAAAAGGAAAGTACAAGGAACCGTTATGCCACGGTACAACAGCAATAGGATTCAGGTTAGGTGTCTTAATCTGACCACCTCGTGCCACCTTTACCACCTTTCGTACCAATCTACCCCTTAAACCCCGTAATGTTTAACATTATTGTAGTATTGGAATATGTAAATTGAGTGACTGACCAAAACCATGATATCAGTAAACATGTTGTAACTGTGTAATCAGGTAAATGGAATATCAGGATAATGGATGAATATCAGGATAATGGATGAATATCCATGGTTTGATTCAGTCAAAAAGAATATATTGTTAACTGGATTCAGGGTTTCATGTATTCAAATTGTATTGGAATATAAAAGAATATAGATTGACTTGAATCATATTCGAGTCAGAAATAGTCAGACTCTAACCCGAGTCAGACTAAAAGAAAGATAATTTGAAGTTCAATATTAGTTAGGGGCCTTATTGTAATTTGTAAAACTTGAGGGGGTTTTATGTAAAAAGTACTTTTGTATAGTTTTCAAAATACACCTCAAGTATTTAATATTCATTTTTATAGTTATAATGAATGTGGATTTTATTTGTGTTATTCTAGTGAATATATCCTAATAACAGTATTAATTGATTTATCGGAAATTCATGGTATTTTAATGTAACTTTTAATCTTGTAATTTTAGCAAAAAGTGGGAACTTTATATTATAATAAAATAGGTGTTTAAATGATAATTATATATATATTAACACAAGAATAATTTTAAATAAATATTTTAATCTCTCATTTTTTCTCAAATGTCGTATTTTAAACCTTTCGAGACCGAATGCTCCTTGCGGAGGTCTGAATCTCGCACTACTAGCCCGCGGGTGCACGATGAACCGTACTATCCCTAACGGGTTCCCCAAAAGTGGGTTGTAGCGGCACTTTTCTTATGTTTTTCATTTAGGAAAAACGGTTTTATAAATAAAAGGTATTTATTTGTAAAAGAGTATAGTTTTCTGTATTTTAGTTTCTAAGGTTTTCTAAGCCAACTAGCCTATTTCTAAGGGTCTAAATGACAAGTCATTAGAAGCCTCAAATCGCCTCTTCACCGCCAATTGTGGCCAGGTAAGTACAAGTGAGGAGGGAGGGATCCGCTCACGAATCGTGAGACGGGCCTTTTAAAGTTACCCAAGCTCACTTGGCTAACATAGACACCACAAAGTCAGTTTAGATAAACGATCGATGTCCATGACCAATCGTGCTTTCATCTTATAAAAGATTTTATTTAGAAATGATTACAACTTAAAGCTTTCAATAAAGATTATAAAGATTATGGTATTTTAGTGAAAAGTCCTGTAATTTCGTATTCTATGTTTTGACATATATCAATTAGGATTATAATTGAGTGCGTGTAGAGGTGATCATTACTTCGTGACTTATTTTAAGTTTTAATGATGTTTAGAGGTTAAACATGATATATTAAACTTAAAGGTATTATAGCGCAAGAATACGGTATTCGAAAACGTTATCATTTCATGTGTGAAAATTCATTCAAATTGGTTTCTACAAGTTTAGTGATCAAGATAAACCTATTTAGGAGTGAGGGAATTAATTAAACTAAGAAAAATGAACTTCATGGTATTTTTATGAAAAGAATACGGTTTTGTAAAGAAGTTATCATTTCATGTGAGAAAGTTTGTTTAAATTGGTTTATGGGTGATTAATAGTCAACATGAATATAGGTAGGTATTATGTATTAGGTGACAAGTGGAAATTTGCAGAAAAACGAATCGGAAATCAGTTTGTTCCGATTTCCGTCGGGTTCCAAAAAGTCGTATTTTTATATTAAAGAACAGAGAGATAGAAGAGATGGGACTTACGGGTTTGGACAAGCTAAGGAGGCTAAGGAAGGTGGTGGTTGTCGATGCGTCGAAAACGTCGCGAAGGTTCTAATCCGGTCGTCGGAATCCGTCGTCGGTTTCGGCAGCGCTTCGCTTCTCGCTCTTCGTACCGAGTTCTCGAGAATTTGGGAGAGTGGACTTAGAGTTGTGAGGTGAAATGGTAGAGGGTAGGGGTCTTTATATAGGGCTAGGCTAGGGTTAGGGTTAGGATTAAAAAATATTTAAAAAAATGTAAAATTCATTAAAAATTCATTAATTTTGGACTTAAAAGAGGTTTAATGGAAATTGTGTAATAGTACTGGAAAATTGGACCATGCAGGGGAATTGACCAAGTCAACACGAAACTTTTTCGTGTTGACGACTCGGCCGACCGGCCGAGTCCGGCCGGCGGCGCCGGCCGATTCGGCCGAGTCGCCAGCCGACTTGGCCGAGTCAGGGCCGAGTCGGGTGTCGTTGGGTAGGGTTTGGTCTGAAGGAGATTTTGGTATAGTTTACTTGGCCGAGTCAGGGCCGAGTCGGGTGTCGTTGGGTAGGGTTTGGTCTGGGGGAGATTTTGGTATAGTTTATTTTTTATAAATTGCAATAAATTGTGAGTTATGGCTGTTTGACCGATTGACTTCCCAAAAAAATTAAAACAAAATGATATAAAAATTATGTGGGGCATGCGATTCGAACTCTGGTGGCTTGGTTCAGCAGTGCAAGGTATTACCAATGAGCTACAAGCTCCTTCTTGTAATTATTGTAAGGAATTAGATACTTAAATTGTTTCCAGCAACATCAATACTCCAAGTATACACTATATTTAAAGCAAATTTTTGGTATACAAAATTGGAGTTGTTACACAAAATATGACGTACGCTTATGCCATTCGCATTCGCCACGGGGCCCCGTCATTACCCGTTAGGTTACTTAACTAACGACAGAGCGGGGGCTGGGCTAGCGCGGCTGTAAAACATAAGCAACGCCTAAATAATATCATATATAGATATATTGCAATGATAGCCATTTCAGATCACAGATGAATACATTGGATATACTAGGAATCCGCAATTCGTACGAGCCTGTAACGAAAAGCAGATTACACGGTCGCGGTGAATAGCCAATACCCCATCCAAGACCCCTACGGGTGCGGCAAACTACCCGCCAAGTACCCGAAGCGGAGCAACCTCCCTCAACACCGTGAGTAGGCCACTCGGCACTTCGAGATACCCGGTAGTTTGTGCACCCCCTCCATGGGTCTATCTTAGGAGCAAAAACAGTAAAAAGAAATTATACAACGACGGCTACAACCCCGACCCGGTTGTGCGGTCATACAAATAATTATTACATCAATTTACAAATTTACATGAATTGAAAAAAAAGAAAACTCTCGTCTCACAACCCCGGCTATTCACCCGCGACAATCCAATGAATTCATATACACATTCCAGCAACATTACAGATCACAGATTTGTATAACCCCCACTAATCGACATATAGCGATTAGCAGACGTTCAATACAAATATCACATCACAGATAAATACCCGTCATCTTAAGTCTTTAGAAACTCGATCAAAATACGGTTTTTAAAGCCCCAAAAATAAATTTTTCTTTCTGGAAAATCTAGGCTGAAAAAACATATACCAAAATTCCCAAAATACCCCACTGATCAAACTGCAATGAAGACGATCCACAGAGGAGCTTAATTGGCCGCGGAACCGCGGCAATAGCTTGCTATTGCCGCGTTTCCGCGGCGGTTTAGTGGAATCTTTGGATCGTTTTTCTATAGTAGACTAACAAAACCCTGAGTCGATTTTTGAAGAATGATTTATTATTTTTACAGAACTTAAAAAATCGGCAGAAAGTTTGATATCCGGGTCAATTTCGGGACTTTTTCTCCGATCGAATTTCTAGATACTATGCTAACATGTTAGGTAGTGTTTAACTAGGCTCTGATACCACTGTAAGTCCATGCTACCTCTCCCGGTACTTACGGGCTTGCGGAATTTGATGAAAAACGATTTTTCAAGAGGCGGCAACATGGACTCAAAACGGATCTTTGTTAAACTATCTACCTAACATCCTAACTAAGAGTTGTTAACTACTCGGTTAGGGGGTTATACCTTTGTTTCTTGAACTCCTTCGTCTTCTACACTTGATGGTTGTCCGGATCGGCTTCACCCCGTCGTCTCCTTGCGCTGAAGATCGATCCACTCGAAAGCTTCTACCTTTGGCTTCTTCTTCGAGCTTTGAAGAAACTAGTTCACTCAGTTTGCTAAACCTTGTGAACTAGAGTGAGTAGAGGAGAGTGTGTTGGGATTTTATCTATGGTTCTTAGTTCTCAACACATGAGACAAGTGAACCATAGACTAAAGAGAGGGAGAGCAAGAGGAAGAGGATGAGAGCTCAAGAACAAGAGAGAGAATGGAAATGATAGAATGAGCAAAACTTTTTCTCTCTTGGCTCTCATAATCCAAAGCCATCATAACAAATCATAGCAATCAAGTATTATGTGATGGTTTAAGCTACAAAAGCCATATCATTTCATGCACTCAATTTTCACAAGAAAAACAAGCAAGCAAAAGTCTTTGCCATGAAATGATAGCTATTGTCATCATGATGGTCAACTAGTCCAACCTAGTCAACCGGTCAACAAAGTCAACAAGTCAACAAAGTCAACCCCTCAACAACCATGTCACTATAATACTTAATTAATATTATTGTTAATCATATATCATATTCTCATTAGGGTTTAGCAAAAAGTCAATGGTCAACAGTCAACAGTCAACAACCCTAATGAGAATCCTCTGCCTCTGTCTCTCTGTCAACTGTGCATACACACCCGCATCCACGTTCCGAGGAACACGAATACATACGAGATAAAACCAATCCCAAAACGTACACTAGGATCTGGCTTAAACCAAAGCCCGGTAGTGTTAACTGTCCGGACACTAAACGTGCACAAGTGCACGGATGTGACCGAATCCTGTCGCAAATCCATGCGACCTGTCGCAAAACCATGCGACCTCTACTCTTTTGCCTAAAGGTGAATAGCTTTCTGTGTGGGACTCTAAAGACTCGACACTACGCTGGCAGTGGGTTTAACCACAGACCGCAAGCGGCACTAGCTGTGTGTAACGGTCCCCAGGTAGATGCCGACAAGAAGACTGACGAGGTGAAACCCATCTGAATTCCTACTGAGCCTGAATGTGACAGTCTCCGTACAGTCCGATCTGTTCGTCTGATACATCGCATGGCGGGCCTAGGGGACGGTAAACGTCAGTCCCCTAATAGCGGTACAAGTCGTGTCGGAGTGAAGCCCAAAACACCCTGAGATAACACTGGAAGCCTACCAGTATATCTCGCTTGCCCTAGCCAGGGACTACTCATGTAATGGCTCTCCTAGACACAACGCGATGTCAACCCCCAATACCGGGAGAGACGAATCCTGTCTAACCATCACTGCCTCCAAGTGCTTCGGGACTACACCCAACTACTACCTGTTTGCACGACTCCTTTGAGCCGTGGTAGGGTAGTAATCAAAGTACAGTGGGAACACACTCGAGGCGAAGTGACAGTGTCAAGTCAGCGGACTAAGCTGTACTCATGTCACCTGGGAACTGATAACCGACGATAGGTATAATACCAACCAATCAGTTCCCGACGAGTCCTGTCCAGTGTACTCGTAACCTAACGATCACCCGCATACTATCTCAAGTATGACGTACTGACGGCTGTGGGACAGACCGTCTTCCCTGCTGGGATGAGAAGCGCATACGCTAGTCTACTCCGGAGTATCGATGCCCTGTCTCGATAGTCCTGCGACTAGGGACCTGTATAAGGATGTGCTTATGGATTACCCAGCCCCCACGAGTGTGACTGCCATCACAACGCTTGTAATCAAGCAAAGATCCTAAGGGCTCGACTAATGCGTATAGGTGATATAATAAAATAAACACATCTACACATTGAAGTAGAAACAAACCAAGTAGCATACTACCATTTTGAGTAAGATCGTCAATACAAGGTGAATATCCCAAGCTTCCATTAAGTAATATACATACTAGTATGATACAGTAATGGCCTCTAGGGCATATACACTAACACGAGGAAGCGCAGTCACAAAATCCATCGTGATGTGTTGCCACTTCTATTCTGGGATTGGTAACGGTTGAAGTAATCCAGCAGTCCTGTGATATTCAGCCTTTACTTGCTGACACACCAAGCATTTAGCGACGCTTCTGGCCACTTCACGCTTCATTCCATGCCACCAATAATTTTGACTTTGATCTTTGTACATCTTTGTACCTCCAGGGTGTACTGAGTAGGGAGTGCTGTGAGCTTCTTTCATTAACTCTTCCCGAACAGAACCTTTTGGTACACACAATCTACTGCCGTATCTCAAAGATCTGTCTTCATGGATGATGAAGTCTGTTCTGAGTCCATTCTCCACTTATTCTCTGATCTTTTGCAACTTAGCATCACTTGCTTGAGCTGCTTTGATCTGATTGACAATTGTTGATTGAACTTATAAATTCATCAAACTTGAAGCGTTACCTGGCATGACTACTAAAATCTCCATCTGATGTAAGTCTTGTTGTAGCTTCCACTGAGCGGTGAGATGCATTGCTAATGGTTGACGACTAAGAGCATCTGGAACCACATTCACCTTCCCTGGGTGGTGTTGCAGGTTGATGTCAAAGTCCGCCATGAGTTCTAACCATCGTGTCTGCCGCATATTAAGTTTCTTCTGAGTAAACACATATTTCAGACTCTTGTGATCTGTGTATATGTTCACTCATTCACCAAGAAGATAATGGCGCCAAATCTTGAAAGCAAAGATGACGGCTGCGAACTCTAAATCATGCGTCGGATAATTGCGCTGATGAGTCTTCAGCTGTCTTGAAGCATAAGCCACAACCTTACCATGCCGATGTAGAACATATCCTAATCCCTTACCGGATACATCACAATGCACTTCGAAACCTCCAGATTGGTCTGGTATAACGAGAATAGGCGCTGATGTCAACCTTGACTTGAGTTTTACGAATGCTTGTTCGCATGCTTCTGACCACAAAAATTCTTCATCTTTACGTGTGAGCTTGGTCAGGAGTGTTGCTATCTTTGAAAAGCCTTCAATGAATCTTCTGTAATATCCAGCTAAACCCAAGAAACTCCGAATGTCCTTCACTGACTTTGGTGTCGGCCATTCGCTTACTGCTGAAACTTTCGCTGGATCCACAGAGATCCCTTCACCGGATATGATATGTCCAAGAAAACTAACTTGATTTAGCCAAAACTCGCATTTGCTGTACTTGGCATATAATTGATGTTGTCGTAGAGTTTCCAGGATAATTCGTAGGTGCTCGGCATGTTCTTTCCGAATTTTGGAATACACCAGGATGTTATCGATGAAGATGACAACAAACCTGTCTAAGTACTCCCGAAAAACTTGATTCATCAGGTTCATGAATATTGCTGGTGCGTTGGTCACTCCAAATGGCATCAATAGAAATTCGTAATGTCCATAACGAGTTCTGAAAGACGTTTTATGAATATCAGCCTCCTTGACCTTTACTTGATGATAACCTAAACGAAGATCTAATTTAAAGAAAACACAAGATCCACTTAGCTGATCGAATAAATCGTCAATGCGCGGGAGTGGATATTTGTTCTTTATCGTTACTTCGTTCAAGGCTCTGTAATCAATGCACATTTTGTATGAACCATCCTTCTTCTTCATAAGTAGTACAGGTGATCCCCAACTTGAAGTGCTGGGACGAATCCATCCTTTCACCAATAACTCATCCAACTGAGTTCGGACTTCTTTCAAACCTTCCTGACTTAAACAATAAGGTGCTTTGATCACCGGTTGTGCTCCTGGTACTAAATCGATGCTGAATTCAAGAGCTCAATCGGGAGGCAAACCTGATATATCGTCAGGAAACACGTCGTCGAACTCTCGAACCACTTCTGGTCTTGATTCTTCCTCTTCTTGAGTTGCTGCAATCACTGCCTTCCTTGGCTTCACCTTGTATGTACTTAGCTCCAGTGTACGGTCTCCACTTTTGAAATAGAAGACCGGATGGTCTTGAATATCGAATACTACCCTCCTTTGACGACAGTCGATGGTAGCATAAAAGGTTCCGAGCCAATCCATACTTAGAGCCACATCGAAGTTCGGTATTGTTCCCCTCCGAACGGCGGCCTGGACTTGGTGTCTGTGCCTGAGGTTCGGGGCAGATGCTATTTGGTTTTATCCGTCTATCTCTCCGAAGATGCCAAATTGATTTATGGCACCGTGTATCGGAGGTTTAGACGGATGCGGCCGATGTAGCAGACTTCGTCAGATTCCCCCTCAGGGTGAGGGGTTTTTGATTGTGGGGACGCTCTTCCCTGCAGGCGCAAGCCCCTGCAGTTAATTACGCTACCGCGTCGCGGTAAAAACTTTCTCCTTCTCCAGAATTTCACTTCGTGTCGTGTGTGTTTGTTTTATTTGTGGTTGCCCGTGGATTGTATACGGAGACTGAGTAATGTCGTCGCCCGTAGGACGTGGATTAGTCCAAATCCGTATTTACTTAGATTTGGGTTTTGGTGTTTTTAGTTTAAGGATGCATTAGTCGCGTTGCGGTTAAGATCAACTTAAACGTTCGTTAAGGATACGTTAGTCCTGTTTTAGACTAAGATCCACTTAACGTAGTGATTAACTTAATGTATGGCCATCGGGACTCGTCACCTCTCTGACGTCGTTGAAGGATTACAACGACATGTTCAGAGGAGTTCGGAGATGTACCCTCGAACCAGAGTTAATTGGGAGTTTTATAATCCATTTGAATGTTTAAGGATACGTTAGCCATGTTTGGGGGCTAAGATCAACTTAAACGGGACCGTTTAGATCCGACAAAAGAGCGTTTGGAGGCTCTATTATTCCAGTTTGGGGAATTCATAGTCCAATTTGGGACTAAAGTCTGTTTGGAGGATACGTTAGCCATTTTTGAGGCTAAGATCGACTCAAACTTTTGTTAAGGATACGTTAGTCCAGTTTGAGACTAAGATCAACTTAACGGGACCGTTTAGGTCCGACAAAAGAGCATTTGGGCTCTATTGTGCCAGTTTAGGGACGTGGTGGTCCACATTCCAGTTTAGGGACGTGGTGGTCCAATATTAGTTTATGGACGTCTCGGTCCGATATTAGTTTAAGGACGTCTCGGTCCAATATTAGTTTAAGGACGTCTCGGTCCATATTAATGTATGTGGTTGTTGGGACCCGTCACCTCTCTGATATCGCTGAAGGATTACAACGATAGGTGTCAGAGGAGCTCGGAGATGTACCCTCGAACCGGATATAGATTGATTTAAGAGAGCAATCTTTGCTCAACCGATTTAATTTAAGGACTTACGGCCAAAATTGGGCTAAGTCCAGTTGAAAATGTTCAACACCCTTATTTATTTTTGGTCTATTAGACCTGTGCTAGGGCTTTGCCCCCACTTAAATAATGCATTGCATTACTTCAGGTCATTTATGCCTATTTTGACTGGGCTCTGCCCTTTTTATTATGATGCAGATCATTTGTTTTGGTCCATTGGACCTTTCAGTTGGGCACTGCCCTTTCAAACAATGCACAGCATTTTATTTGTTAGGCCTGTTAAGCCTTTTAATTGGGCCTGGCCCTTCAGGAAGTGAAATGCCTTGCATTTGTCAGACGCTTTGCGTCTATTACTGAGCGCAAGCGCTTGTGGCGAAGACACGTGTCATGCTCTGGCGAGCGCAAGCGCACTAGCGCAGTGCGCTGCGCTGTTGCGCTGGCGACACGTGGCGCGCTCTCAGCGAGTTGCGCCAATTCCAAAGAGCAAAGCTCTATCTTAAGGGCGCTTAGCGCAAGTGGTTCTATAGCCAACACGTGGCGCTCTCTTAAGAGCGCAACGGCGCAGTTTGGAAGTGCAAAGCACTAAGAATTTTTTAGATTCAAGAAGGGAAGTGCAAAGCACTGTTTAATTTCTTGATCTAAATTAGATCAAAGAAAGAAAAAAAGTTTTTTCTTTGTTTGAAGAACCAGAGGTTCATAAAAGTGCAAAGCACTATTATTATTATTTTTTTTTTTTTTATTGTTTTTAAAGAACCGGAGGTTCACAAGAAGTGCAAAGCACTGTTTATTATATAGAGATCATTGATCTTGTTTTTAGATCAATGATCTATTAGAAGGAATTTCTTCTAATTCATGAAGGTTCTTTACCTTTTTCTTGAAATCTTCTCAGAATTCTCTCTGTTTAAAGTTCTTGAGTTTTCAAGAAAAATGTTCATCCCTTTAAATTGAGGCTTAGGGTCCTTTTTATAGTACTCACAAATTAGTTAAATTTGTTAAAGAGATCATTCTCTGAGTGATCTGGGGAATTTTCCCCACCGTTGGATCTTTAATCCAAGGGCTTCTGCTTTGCAGAAGAAAATCATCTTGTTTTAACAAGAACAGAAAAGATTTCTTAAAATCTTAATTTAGTTTGGCGCAGATGCCCCAGCGCGTGAGACGTGTCGCGCAGCGCAGAGCGCAGCGCAACTGCGCTAGCGCATCTGCGCTGACACGTGTCGCGCAGCGCAGAGCGCAGCGCAACTGAAGCGTTGCTTCAGACAAATAGAGCTCTGCTCTGATTGGGCGCGCCTTCTTGGGCGTTGCGCTGACGTATTAGCGCCTGACGCGTGGCGCGTTGCGCCCGAGACTTGAAGCGTTGCTTCAAAATTTTGAATTTTGAAATTGAACAGAGCTTTGCTCTGATTGGGCGAAACAAATGCCCCCCCACCGTTGCGCTCACGTGGCGCACACGTGAGTGCAGCGGTGGCAACCCCCCTGACCATTAGATCAAGGGGGTGAGCTCAAGAGGCGCAAGCGCCTTATAAATAGGGCCTCTGGCCTTTAGAAAACTCTCCACCATTTTCTAGATTTAGATTTTCAGAGCTCTGCTCTTGCTTAAGAATTTCAGAGCTTTGCTCTTGCTTTCAGAACTCTAGAGCTTTGCTCTCATTTCCCAAAGTTTAGAAAACTTTAGGTAATAATTAATTTAAAATTAAGTTAAATTAATTTAAATCAATTTTAACCAACAGAGCTTTGCTCTCATAGATCTTTTGATCTAAAGAAATTCTCTTTGGGGTTTCATCAACAGAGCTTTGCTCTCACAAATCCATAGATCTACAGAGATCTTGTTCATGGGTTCTAACCTATGAACAGAGCTTTGCTCTTGAATCAAATGTAGATCTTTTAGATATGAAAAATGAAGAATTTTTCTATAAGCTTTCATGAATCTTTTTTTTCAGGATTCCAGAAATTTTAATTTTAAATTTCTTTTCAAAAATTTTCTCTTTGATGGGAAATTACAGAGCTAAGTTCTCTTTATAGAATTTTATTCTTTTGAGACCATAATTTGACAAGTGTCATTCTGTGACAGAGCTTTGCTCTGAAAGAGGAGATTTTCTCCTTGTCTCTAGGGATTCTTCCCCCTTTTTAAAATGGGAATGTCTCCCCGGGGGCCAACTGACAATCTCATCCAATGATGAGTTTGTCTTATTAATTGACGTATTGTCATTTAGATTTTGTGGGTCCCTCTTTGGTCTCCTACTCACTGCACTGTGGTGCGGTGTAATTAATTAATTTTGATTTTTATTTAATTAATGCATTTTCTTTTTTCAATGCTAAACGTTGGGATTACAACACTAACGGCTACATTGTTCTTTTGCAGCGATCATGTCTGAAGACACTTCATTCCCGTTCGTCCGCTCGGCGGAGGGATTTCCCGAGGCGCCCTTGGACCGTGAAGCCCTAACCATGATTAGAGAGTACGACCCTGAGTACAAGAAACTCCACCTTTGGGGGTCTTGGTATAACCAGATTATTATGGGTCGACGCAGCTTCACTTGCGCGGTGCTGTCAGATTCTATCACGGCAATTCACTACGCTAACCCACCTCCAGTGCAGTATGCCGTGGAGATGATAGACTGGACCGCGAACAGCTTTCTTCATCCCGCTATGGATGCGGTTCCGGTTCAGCGTCCTATGGTTTTGGATATCCTAGGACGCCGTATCTGTCAGGGAGAAGCACGACCCTGGGGGCAATCATATAACCTTGGTTTGATTCCCCGCCACCCAATTAGCTATCTGCCGTGGGCCCGGTACATCCTGTCGACGAGGAAGTCGCAGTTGATAAGACTAGGACTGTACACCGCGGTCTACGTCTCTCTTTTCCAATATCCTACGCTCCCCACCTGGTGGTTCAAGGCTTTCTTGGAGCAATGGAATATTCCCACCCACACTTTCCTTGCCATGGATCGAGAAGTGTCCATTTCTTTGGAGGAATTCGCGGAGGTATCCGGCCTACCAGTCATGGGGGAACACTATGAAGAGCTGCTCCCGACAGATGAGTACGTCTTCGGTGCTAAGCCGATGGTAAGGGGGATTACGCCGGAAAATGCCGTTCAACACCAATTCCCGAGCCTGATCAAGGTGTTGAACATCTACGAGTCCCTTTTCATCGAACACGGGAGCCGAGGAGTTAATTTTGAGGACTTCATTGCTCGCTTCCTCCGTCCGAGCGTCATTTCGCCAGGAGCCGTCAAATCTGCTATTCTGGATGATCCTTTTGGTCTAGGTTTGGCTAACCTGCCGACGAAGGAGATAGACCAAAAGGCTTTCTTCCTCCCAGACTTCCCTACCATATCTTTCGCGGAAATTGCAATCCCTGGGATGGATGAGGAGGCCTTTTTCTTAGGATTTCTCGGGCTGTGGCTGAGTTGGTTCGCGATCCCAATGCATTCTCATCGCATGCGGCCCTCTGTCTTTTATCCAGCCCACCGCATGGTCATTGGGGTAAAGGTGGCCGTGGGGATTGCCGGCCTGGCGCACCTATATCATGGCCTCAGCCGAGCAGCGGATGCCAACGAGCCCGGGGTACTGCACGTGGTCTTCCCGATGCACTACTTTGCATCGTGGCTCGAGCTACACACGGCGGGTGTCTTTGGTATGCATAAAAGGCCTTCATTCTTTGACAAGTGCGGTTTTCCTCGCATTTTACATCTGATTGGCTCATCAATCGTGACCCCTTCACCACGGGACGCCAGGGGTTTACTGCTTCGCCCTCACACCGTTGGAGTCGGGATGTCCTTTATTGATAAGGTATTAACCATTGGGAAGGCGTCCACCACTGCGGTGCGACCATTACAGGACTCCTTCAAGGATGGAGCTTCAGTGTTGACGGCCCGGGAGATCCTCCATTTGTATTCTATTAGACTGGGTTTCCTAGTCTTCAGGCAGGGCGGTGCAGCAGTCTTTATGAGATATAACCCGCATCGTTTTGCTCGACAACTGGGTTACGATCAAGGGGTACCCTTAGAAGCTTTCTTACTGGAACCTGCTGTAAATGAAGAAGGGATGGAGAACGCGTTACACCACTTCATGCGCCTGAACACGGGTTCTCGTTTTTTCATTAGCACGCCGGTCTGTGCTCCACGACTCCTTAATGTATATAAAGAGTGGTACAATCATGCGACGGGGGCTGTTAAAAAGGAAGAGAGGCGAGTGTTGATCGACCGTAAAGAAGTACCCCCCGGTACCAATCGTAACGCCCCCTTAGCGCCAAGGACCCTGGTGGTTCCTCCTCTAAAAGATGCTGGGGGCAGACCATCACGTGTGCAAAGTCCTCCACGTGAGCTGCCTCTTCCTGATATCACAGACGCACCTCCCGCACCCTGTGCTCCAGTGGAGGCAGTGGTTGTACCCTCGCCAGAGTCTGGCGTGGGTGCGGACATCGGGACTCGTCGTCCCAAAGCGGCTGCTAAGCGGAAGTCGATCCCCCACGAGCCTAGGGTCGGGGGTCAAAAGAAAAAGAAGAAGTCGCTCTTCGCTGCGGATGTCGTGTTCGGCCAGGAACCCCATGCCCCTCATGCTGAAGGTCTGCTCGAATATGGGACTAACGCAGGGTTGGTGATGCCGCCGCCGGACGATACAGACTTGGAGGCTGCTCTCAGAGCTTCGGCATGGTTGGTGAAGCGTGACGCGTAGCTGGCTAAGCTTGCGCAATCAGGTAACTACTAGTCGTCTTTTCTTTATTGCAACATATCCTCTTCATTATTTTTGACTAACGCTTTTCTTTCTTTTCTTTCAACAGGCATCTCTGATGAAGAAGCCATTGCTGCTTCTCTGAGGACTTTTCAGGAGGAGGAACGTCTCAGGGCATCTATGGGCCTTAGTAAGTTTCAACTCATCAAGTTTTTCATTTTCCTTGTGTTATGGTCGATCTAACCCTTCCCTTTTAATTACAGGAACCTCAATGCCGTTCCCTCCTAGCGATGTAGATGTTGTACCAGCTGCCGACGTTCCTGCTTCTTCTGGGCCACCGCAGGAGGTTCGTCTTGGAGAGCCGATGAGAGATTCCTTAAAGGCTCTAGAGGCATCCCTGAATGAAGACGATGATGCCTTAAAGGAGGCATCACAGAGGTCCCTCATGACCGCTCGGGAGGAGAGGAAGCGGTTGAGGCGTGAGGCGAAGGCGCGCAGGGCTGCCTTGGCTATGGGAGCGGGCCCCAGCACCGCCCCTCGAGCTGATACTCCCTCTGAAGAGGCCCCTGTCGCCCTATCCACTGCCCGCAGAGAGGTGGCACGAGCAGTTCGGAGCGCAAACGGTAAATCCGCTTCAGGTAATATTTCTCTCAGAGTTTTTGTTATAAGGATTTTAATGTCATTGGTCCTTATATCTCTTATCTTTGCAGGGCCAAGTCCGATCGAGGGAGAGGCGGAAGCCGTCGATCCTAGGGGAACGGAGGAGGCGATGCCTGCCGAACTCGAGCCGACAGTGGGTAATATCGTTGAGGCCATGGAGCCTGTAGTGGAGGTCGAGGGGCCTACCGCCGAGAAGGTCATTGATGCCGAACCTGAAGCGGTGGCAGATGATGAGTCCAAGGTGGTGGCGGCTGAGGCGTTCGAGGTCGGCGGTCCCCTGGCGACGGTAGACGATACAACCGCAGCTACTGAACCTGAGAGAGTAGTGGATGAGGTGGCCATGATTCCCGAGGACGAGCCAACCGCTCCCTTTCTGGAATCTGGCAATACTCCAATCATAGCCCTTCCCGTCTATGGCCCTCCGCCGTCCCCAGGTCTTGCTAGCACGACGACGGTCCCCATCGAGTCGGGTGACGAGGCCACGGGCGGTGGTCTCATGTCGGTAGAGGAGGGAGTCGCCTCCGTTTCAGCCGGGAGCTCCTCAGGTAAACCCTAAGTGGCTGCTTTTCTTTACTTTACAACCTTTTCTGACAAGTTCACCTTTTCGTAATGCAGGTGCAGCTAGTGCCGATGCCCCACCGCTCGAGGGAGTGCCTTCAACGACTGCTTTGGCGGTGGTCACCTCTCAGCCTTCTCTCATACCCTCGAAGATGTTGGAAGGTATGTGTTTGCGATTTGTTAATCTTATCTTCCAGATGTATAATTTGTGTACTAAAGTCACATTGTTGTATCTTCCAGGAGTGCTTTTTGATCATCTCTATCAAGTGTTGCTCCCACACTTCTCTTTCCCTTCTGAATTCGCCTCTCCCTCTGGTGGCGCTGGTGAGTACCGTTCCCGATTGGTAGCTTTGTCTTTTCAGTGGTAGAATTATTTCTAACTCTCTCTTGTTCTGACTGCAGTGCTGCAAATCGAAGGGGGAGCAGAAAGATCGGCTGCGCCACCAGCCCTTCCGGCCTTGCCACCTGTCTCCACCGGTATAGTAAACTATCTTATCAATGACTTCCTTCATATCTATTGAATCATCATCTAATCGCATTTCGTCTTTTTCCAGCTGTCGTTCCAGTCTCGGTGCCTTTCGAGTCTCGCATTACAATACCGGGCGGCCCTTCCCAGCGACGTCCGTCCTCAAAAGGTGCCGCGAATAGTTTGCGCATGTTGAGCGACTAAATCGAGGAACTCGACATCGAGGCTCCTGTATCTGTTGAAGACTTCGCCACGACGGTTAACCCGATGTTGGCGATATTTTCCACCTTCCATGACGAGGGCATTGTCGCCTCCTGGGTTAACTATTGTCGGGAGATCGAGGCTCGCCTCCATCAGCTGGAGTCAATGCGCCTGTCCCCCGAAACTTTGGCCTTGAGCACTCAACGGGGAGCATGGCTCGAGCAAAGCGCTTCTCATTTCCGTCACCTGGAACAAGAAGTGGCTTTGAGGCTGAAGGAGTGCCAAGATTCTTCAAGCAGAACTGCTCGCTTGCGTGCCGAAGTTGAGGCAAACGCCGCTGAGGTAAAGGCCGTCTTCGAGGGTCTTCTGGAGCGCATCTCAAATGGGCTGAGACTGAAGCGGGCACTCGATATTGCCGAGCGTGACATTGCAGGCCGTGAGGCTGCTCATCAGGCCGTCAGGGATCAGCTTGCATCCGTCGCACAGCAACGGGCCCAAGCGGAGGCGGAGTTGGCAGTGGTGGCCAATCGGGAAAAAGCATGGAAGGAAGTATGCGAGCAATTGCTGGATCTGTGCAAGACACTTCCTTCTCAGTAATTTTCCTTGTATCGTTGGTATTTGTAACATATATGTATATCTTGTATTCTTTAGTACGATGTATCCTAAACTCAATAAATATTTATGAATGAGAGATGCATATTTTTGTAATGTCTTGTGTCATTTCTCCGTTTTTTCTTTCTTTTATTATCAGTATGCCACCTTAGTAACCATGATTGACGGATGATTAGGACGAGTATCCCGACCTTCTTAAGAAATAACGATGGCTTAGGCCGCAGGTTCAGATCTGTTGCCTAAGACTTTTCAACTCTATAAGCCGTAAGGGTCTCATAGAGACTTTTCTCCCTACAGATTGAGAGGATCTCCCAGGTGGATTTTCTCCTTAGGAATCGTGAGGATTCCTAAGTGTGGTTTTCTCTTATAAGTCGTAAGGATCCTATAAGAGAATTTTCCTTCTTACGAGTCGAGAGGATTCGTAAGTGGTTGTTTCCCTCCTCGTCGAAATTCGACTTCGGAGAGTGAGACCCGTGAATAGTATGCAAGAGACCAGTTTGGATTGACTTGCAGGGCCTCATCGCTCAGAAAGCAAGCTTTTCAATCCTTGCTGTCTGAGACCTCTTCTCATAAATTGAGACGAATCGGGGATCTGTTTGCAGTTGTAGCGGAACAGTTGACATGAGTTAGGAAGCTCTCGTCACTGAGTGTTTGTATCCGTGAGTCGAGGGGTTTGCTAGGGATTATTTGTTTCCCAAGCGCCAAGGATTATTTGTTTTCTTGGGGTTTGAAACGAGTCGAGGGTTCCCACGGGGGCTCTGGTAGCTCTGCGGGTCGACGCGGATCAGGAAGCTCTCGTCAAGGAGTGTTTGTATCCGTGAGTCGAGGAGTTTGCTGGGATTATTTGTTTCCCAAGCGCCAAGGATTATTTATTTCCTTGGGGTTTGAAACGAGTCGAGGATTCCTACGGAGGCACTGGTGGCTCTGCGGGTCGACGCGGATCAGAAGGCTCTCGTCAAGGAGTGTTTGTATCCGTGAGTCGAGGAATTTTGCTGGGATTATTTGTTTCCCAAGCGCCAAGGATTATTTGTTTCCTTGGGGTTTGAAACGAGTCGAGGGTTCCCACGGGGGCTCTGGTGGCTCTGCGGGTCGACGCGGATCAGGAAGCTCTCGTCAAGGAGTGTTTGTATCCGTGAGTCGAGGAATTTTGCTGGGATTATTTGTTTCCCAAGCGCCAAGGATTATTTGTTTCCTTGGGGTTTGAAACGAGTCGAGGGTTCCCACGGGGGCTCTGGTGGCTCTGCGGGTCAACGCGGATCAGGAAGCTCTCGTCAAGGAGTGTTTGTATCCGTGAGTCGAGGAATTTTGCTGGGATTATTTGTTTCCCAAGCGCCAAGGATTATTTGTTTCCTTGGGGTTTGAAACGAGTCGAGGATTCCTACGGAGGCACTGGTGGCTCTGCGGGTCGACGCGGATCAGAAGGCTCTCGTCAAGGAGTGTTTGTATCCGTGAGTCGAGGAATTTTGCTGAAGTCACTGGCTTCTTCGGTTGAAATGAACCGGTGAGATTTGGGGTTCGTCTTCTGACGGAATCCGCTGGGAAAGCATGGTCCATTCTTTGTTTACGCCCTTGGATTGTATACAGGGATCGATGTGATCTTAACTGTAGGGCCAAGGTTTTATCATTTCTTCTTTTTATTTTATTTTATTTCCGCGATGCTCTATCATTTCAGCTTTTATATCGCGAAGGTCGCGACTGCCCGATCATTTCGGCTATTTTTCGCGGTGCCCAATCATTTCGGCTATTTGTTTTTTTTTTTTTATTTTTATTTTTACTCGTTGCTTTTTATTACGAGTTGCCCAATCATTTCGGCTATTTTGCATGCATACATTTTACTTGCTGCTTTTTATTGCAAGTTGCCCTATCATTTCGGCTATTTCGTATGCATGAGCGGCCTACTGGCTTTCGCCGTAAACCTGAAATTGGACACCGATTTCGACATCAGCACCGCTGCAACTGGGATATTACCAGGAGCGAATCATCATTTGCCTCTGTCGTTGTCGAACAAAGGAGGCTTAGCGACCAGGGTTAGGATCCTGTCGGCTAAGGCTTTTGACTTCATGAGCCGTAAGGGTCTCGTGAAGGTATTTCTCCCTAAAAGTCGTGAGGATCTTATAGGTGTATTTTCTCCTTAGGAACCGTGAGGGTTCCTAAGTGTTTTGTTCTTCTGTAAGTCGTGAGGATCCTACATGAGGGTTTTCTCCTCATAAATCGAGGGGATTTATGAGGGTTGTTTACCATGCGAACGTATTCCCAGTTACGGATGAAATTTGGCTAGGGAAATGTTTATTCGCGCCCGTGGATTGTATACAAGGGTCAATATTGAACCACTTGTAGGGCAATATTGGAAGTTTGTGGGGGTTTGCTTAAGCACAGGTTTAGGTCTCTGTGACTTAAGACTTTCAAATCCTATGAGCCGTGAGGGTCCCATAGGAGAGTTCTCCTTACGAGTCGTGAGGATCTCGCAAGTGTATTTTCTCCTTAGGAATCGTGGGGATCCTTAAGTGTGTTGCTCCTTTGTGAGTTGTAAGGATCTTACGCAGGTGGTTTCTCCTTACAAGGTCGAGAGGACTCCATAAGGGTTCTTTAACGAAGTTGCGCCCTTTCGGGTTTTCACAAACATTCGCCGGTAGTCCTGCTGTTTTTACTCACGGAGCCCTTTCGGGTTTTCATCCGTGCCCCTTTTTGCTTATGGACATACCGTTTTTATTTATTTTTTATTTCCTTTTTCTCTTTTTTTTTTTTTTTTTTTACGAGGTCGCGCCCTTTAGGGTTTTACGAACACTCGCCGGTAGCCCTGCTGTTTTTACTCACGGAGCCCTTTCGGGTTTTCATCCGTGCCCCTTTTTGCTTATGGACATACCGTTTTTATTTTATTTTATTTTCATATTTTATTTTTATTTTATTTTTTTTTATCTCGTCAGCCTAAGGATGCTGCGGTATTAGTTTAAAGAAGTTTCGGTCTGCTATTAGTTTAAGGACATTTCGGTCCGTCATGAAGAAGCTGGCTACTGCTTATAAAGTTTGAGCTTAGGAAGATAGCGAGCGGACATAGTCGTCGTCATCTATCGTTGACCTAGGCTGTGGCTCATCAAGCATAGTATTTCTTTAGGAAGCGACCGTTTATCGGCCTGAAAGGCCTTTCACTGTGCATGTCCATGAGTAGATAGGCCCCACCCTGATAAACTTTATCTATGATGTACGGGCCTTCATAGTTCGGCTCGAATTTTCCCCCGCTTGGCGCGATTGGGGATCATAGGCCTTTTGACCACTAGCACGAGTTCGCCTTGGTGGAATGTCCTCGGTCGGGGTCAATCTTTCGTATGAGCACATCATCTTTGCTTTATAGGCCTCCAGATTTTGTTGCGCTATGAGCCGTGTTTCTTCAAGGGCGTCAAGCTCCTCAAGCCGAAGATGAGCATTTTCTTCGTCCGTCAGCTCGTAATGGACTGCCACTCGTAGAGAGGGTAACTCTACCTCGAGAGGGAGTACTGCTTCCGTACCGAACACCAACGCATATGGCGTTGTGTTTGTAGCTGTCTTGAACGTGGTTCGATACGTCCAAAGAGCTTCTTGCAGTCTCTCATGCCAGTCTTTCTTATTTTCGGGACACTGTTTTCTTTATAATTTTCGTCAAGGTCTTGTTGAAGGCCTCGGCGAGACCGTTAGCTCGTGGATTATAGACTGAGGAATATCTCCAGTCTATGTTATGCTGTTGTGCGAAGCGGCTGATTTTATGACTTCGGTAAGCTGGCCCGTTATCGGAGATGATTCGCCTCGGAGTTCCAAACCGATATATGACGTGCGTTTTGAAGAAATGGAGGATATTCTCCGTCTTCACTTCTCTCAATGGTACCGCTTCTGCCCACTTAGAGAAGTTGTCAGTCGTCGCTAGGATGAAACGATGTCCCTTTAGATGATGCTGGCTCGATGGGGCCGACTATATCAGTCCCCCACATTTCGAATGGCCAGCTAGCTACCGTTGGATGCAGCGGATTTGGGTGCTGGTGGATGAAGTCCCCATGAATCTGGCATGAGTGACATTGCTTTGCATATTCGATGCAGTCTTGAATCATCGTGGGCCAGTAATAGCCCATCCGTTTGATCTTCAACTTCATCTTTGGACCTGCTTGGTGAGAACCGCAGATTCCGTCATGAATTTCCTGAACGAATCTTTCCGATTCGTCCGGTCCTAAGCATCTCAGCCACAGAGAATCGAATGACCTCTTGCAGAGAGTATCATTGACGAAGGCGAAGGACAGAGCTCGTTTTATGAGTTGATGTCTTGCGGACGCATCTTCGGGCATTTGGTGGGCCTTGAAGTAGTCTATAAAGACTTCCCTCCAATCCTCAACCTTCTCATGTTCTTTTATTTGCAAGGTCTCTTGTCTAGTCACTCCCTTCTCTTCGGGTGATCCGAAGGTATTTCTGCGGGGGCGAGCACCTGACGACTTGTACCATGATTCTAACGTCATCGAGGTTCTCGTCAGCCATTTCTTTAGCGAGTTTGGCCACGCGTCCGCTTTTGCTGTTATCCGCGCGTGGTATGCTCTCCAAAGTATAGGAGGGAATCTGGGTTAGCAGTTGTTGCACCCTTTCACCGTATTTTACTACTCCGGTTTGCATGTTTGGTAATCGCCGTTTACTTGACTAACGACCAGTTGCGAATCTCCGTATATGAGGAGGTTTTCAATTCCCATGTCAATGGCGATCTCGAGGCCTGCTATCAGAGCTTCGTATTCGGCTTCGTTGTTTGTCCTCGGTTCCGTCAGGGAGAACGCGTAGCGCATTATCCCTCCTTATGGAGTTATAAAGATGAGTCCTACCCCCGATTTGATTATAGGGGTACTTTGTTTGCGCTTCTTCACGGAAGATGCTCCGTCAAAATAAAGCTCCCATCGGGTATTATCACCATCGATCGCATCAAACGCATGTTCGTCTGGAAGATCGCAGTTAAAGGAGATTCAGCTGGTATCGGGTGCTCAGCAAGGAAGTCGGCGATGGCCTGGCCTTTTACTGCTTTGAGTGGTCGATATGCTATCGAGAACTCCATTAAGAGTAGGGCCCATTTAGCGAGTCGTCCTGTCAATATGGCTTTTGACATTAGATATTTGAGAGGGTCCACCTTTGAAATGAGATAGACTTCATGCGCTAATGCGTAATGTCTAAGCTTTGTTATTGCGAAGATCAACGCCAGGCAGTGTTTTTAAATGGGGGAATAATTGCTTTCTGCCCCCAGCAGAACCCGACTTAAGTAGTAGAGTGCTCTTTCTTTCCCTTGGTCATTCTCTTGTGCCCATAATGCGCCCAAAGAACCTTCAAGGGCGGCCGTGTAAAGAATGAGAGGTTTTCCTTCACTGGAGCAGCCACCACTGGAGGGTTTTGCAGGTACTGTTTGATTTCGTCTAGTGCGTTTTGGCACTTTTGATCCAGACGAACGGGGTTCCCTTCTTCATCAGGTGGCTGTAAGGGCGGCACTTTCCTGAGAGGTTGGCTATAAATCGTCGTATGTACGCGAGCTTTCCTTGGAGAGACCGCAGCTGTTTGAGAGTTCTCGGCGGAGGCATTCCTATGATTGCCTTGATCTTGGACGGATCTATCTCGATACCTCGGTGTCGAACGACGAATCCCAGGAATTTGCCCGAGGAAACCCCCGAATCGCCACACTTCAGAGGGTTCATCTTCAAGTTGTATTGTCGAAGACGTTGAAATACGGTCTTCAGATGCTCAAGATGTTCCTCATATGATTTGCTTTTAACAACGAGGTCGTCGATATAGCATTCAACAATTTCGTGTATAAGGTTATCGAAAATCTTCGTCATGGCCCTTTGGTAGGTTGCACCGGCGTTCTTTAACTGAAGGGCATCACCTTGTAACAGAATATTCCCAAAGGAGTCCGGAAAGCCGTATGTTTCTGGTCTTCAGGGTGCATTTTTATTTGATTATATCCTGATGAGCCGTCCATGAATGAGAAAAATCTCATGCGTGGACGTATTGTCTATCATTAGTTCGGTGACTGGTACTGGGAAATCATCCTTCGGGCAGGCTTTGTTGAGATCCCGAAAGTCCACGCATATGCGCACCGTGCCATTTTTCTTCATCACTGGGACGATGTTAGCAATCCATTCAGGGTATTGAACCTCTTGGATAAAACCGGAGTCTATCAGCTTTTTGACTTCCGCGTTGATGCTCATTTCGAGCTCAAGCCGCATTCTTCTCGGCGCTTGTTTGACCGGCTTGACACTCGGGGATATTGCCAGTCTATGTACAGCAACTTCTGGATCAAGTCCCGGCATCTCGGCATAGTTCCATGCGAAGCAATCTCATATGCTGTACAAGGACGTCCTTTAATGCAGCCACCTTTTCCTCGGACAGCAGTTCGCTGACGAATATCGGTCGCGGATCGTTTATCGTCCCCAACTCAATTTTCTTGAGGTTATCCGCAGTGGTATGTATGCCGTCCTCCAGTTCTTTCGGAGCTGGGGGAAATTCTGAGATCACCTCATCATTGCTGTTTTCGAAGCACCAGGGAAGGCTGTTCATGTCTTCGGACTCTTCTTTTAATATTGTTATCACGTGGCAGGTGCGAATTTTCTGCCAATCCCAATGCGGAGTTGGTTCTATCCTTGTGTTTTCGGGTTCGTGCTTTTGCGGCGGCGCTACCCTCCAGTTGTCAGACAACGAGAATTTGCCAAGCTGATATTGGTCCTCAACCCAATTCTTAAAGGTGAAGCAATCTTCAAGCGGATGCCCTACTACTCGATGGTAAGAGCAATAATTTGGGTTGGAGGCTTCGCCTGCTTGCTCAGGGTGTTTAGACTCTGGCAGTGTAAGCATTTGATGTTTTAGAGCAAGATCAAGTATTTTCCTTGTTTTGCTCCGAGGAAATGAGTATGCTCGACCCCATTTTCTTCATGAGGGCTAGGTCAATAACGCTCGAACCCTCGGATGCGTGGCTTCTTAGCTCTACTTTGTGGTTGTTGAGCGCCTTTCTTGCCTTTCGACTTGTTTTTGCTTTCGCGTCGAACTTTTTTTTGTATCAGGTTGACATGGGGCAGCATCTTCGTTCTTTACTGCCTGTTGAAGGAGGCGCTGTGTCTTGGCTTTCTCATAGATTGCCATTTTCACGATTGTGATCATCTCGGGCTTTTTGACTCGCATCCCTTATAAGTTTGCTCATCTGGTCTTCAAACGATGGACTAGGCGGCTTTGTATCAGGAACTTTTGCTGGTTCAGGATTAGCGTCCTCCCATTGAGCGTCGCCCCTCTTCATCGAAGTCATACATGACATAACAGCTGTTTACTAGCTCCCGTTTCTTTGACCGGATGTACCCAAGCCCTTTTGTTTCCATTCTCCCGTTAGGCAGTTTGCGTTGGGTCCCGGGAACATTCCAGACCCTGTCATAGAATTTGGCCTCTCTAACGGTCTGTCTGAAGGATATCCCCTGGCGTTTCAGCAGTTTCTTCAAACCTTCGGTATAATATCTGGGAAGACGGATAGGCTGAAGCCTGTCGAGCGTGGGGATCCACGCCATGCCAAACTTCTTTTTCCACCTTGTTTTCTTCAGAACGTAGAATAGGATTGCCTTCTCGTTTTCTCGCCTGGGAGGGATATAGAATGTCCGCAGCTCTTTTATACTGTAGATATTAAGTGCGTTCAGTTCTTTATGATGTTTAGGCGGCACCATGGAGACTTGCAGACTTTGCTCTTCGTTAGCGGAAGCTTTTATTGAAGGTCGAGCAGAGAATACGACATGGACTTCATCCTCCGAGTCACTACCAAAGACCAATGTAGGAGTGGACGGTCCTGGCTTGTTATGTTGGGGAGGACCCGAATAAACGATCTCCTCTTCTTCCTCGGTATCACTGCCGAAGACAAGGATGGTGGCGTTAGTTTTATTTTCCGGCTTGTGACACTTCTCCGTGTCTTCGAAATCCGGCAAAAAGTATTTGGCATCTTCGTATTTGTGGACCTCGTTCACAGAGAACGGTTCAGTTCTCCCGTCACGGTATATTCGAAACCATCCTTAAAATACTTCATACACTGATGTTGTGTAGAAGGGATGATGTTGTACTCGTGTAACCATGGTCGGCCGAGCAAAGCGTCGTAGCATGTCTTGGCATCTATGACGTGGAACTTAATGTCCGTGACGAGTAATCCGAAGCGTAGCGTTAGTATCACAGATCCAAGAGTCTTTGACGATTGGGAGTCGAACCCAGATATGGTGATCTTGTCCCGAGCAAGGTGCTGGACGCTCATGCAGATTTCCTTCAACACCCGCACGTTGAGTAGGTTAACAGACGACCCGTTATCGATCATAATCTTGCCTATCTTTATATCATTGGCAGTATCCCCGAAACATAGAGAGGGCGATTGTGTTCGCAAGTCCCAAGTAGAAG